>OX637275.1:1728688-2928688 GCA_951799465.1 Leptophobia aripa | reverse complement strand
AGCGCGACTTACCGATCTGAAAGAGTCAAACGCCTAAAAATATTGAAATTATGCTTTCTCGACAAAACTTTATACTTTATAGGTTTTCTTTGCGAATTTGAGAACGTAACGGCAATCGCCCAAGCGTACAAAGGCACGTCGGGCACACGACCGCAGGGTCGTTGACTCATATTATTATTGAAATCAATTTAATTTTATATTTATTGCTTTATTGTAAAAATAGACTGCTTCGATAATTCAGTAAGAGAGTTTTTTGCAATAATTTTTATACTATATTTTGGAGATATGTCGACGTTTTGTCTGCTGCAACGGTAGCCACTCTTAGGTGTTTCACAAGTAGGTATTTAGTATTTATAGAAGAAAATCGTTATTTAAATCAAAATAACTGTTTGATAGGATTAACTTCTAAATAATAAATAGCTATCTCTTTTACCTACTCATTATTCACTGGGTTTTTTAATGTGCTTTCCTTCACATTGGTACCTTTCTAGGAAAATATTTCAAATTCAATGTTCGGAGTAATATAGCTAACTCTAGATAATAATCAATTATTGTCGATAACCAACCCACAAGTAATAGTAATATTTCCAAGTTATATTATAAATTAATACTTACTAACTATAAAATTAAAATTATATGCCAAATAAAATTTCATTTTCCAATAACTATATAAAATATCAAATAATATTACTTGTTTAGTGTTACTATTTGTAATAACCCTTTAGGTTATTACAATATGTAATTATAAAGATTAGTTGTTACTTTATTTTTTTAACTACTCTGTAATAATATGTATTTGTGTAAGTTTTGATTCAACGTAAGTACTCGTACTTCGTACGTAAGCCCCTAAAACAGCTTTAAATTTTGCATGTTTCATCAAGTGGAATGCGGCCGTGAAAGAATTATAGGTATATAATTAGTTTTTTAATGTATGTAATATGTACCTAAACATCTCCGGTCGTCTCCTGCTCGGTCTTGGTGAAAAAGCCTAATGGTATTAAATGTCTGTCTGTCAAATGAAATTTGAAATCAAAGGAAATCTGTAAATGTAAGATATACAATGTTGTACAAATAATATTATATCTGCCATATGCTTTAGTACCAGCGCCCAAGACCAAAACCATTTAGGTATAGTAGTGTTATAACAATACGGTGGAATATGTAAAGAAGCGTCAAATTGTATCATTCTGAACAGGGCGATTAGAAAAAATCACAACTATGTTCAACATCAGTCAAAAATACATTCGGTATATATAAAAGATAAGTCATCATAATAATGCAATAATACATTTAGTATAAAAATGCATTTTATGACGAAAAAAGTTTATTTCTGAAATTCAACTACTGGCATACAGCCTGTCCGCATTAATAAAAACGTTTAAAATATTAACTACCAATGTATCACCATAGCAACCCGGTCATTATTTCAATTTATACTTTTTCGTATGTATTTATGTAAAATTAGTTTTCAAAAATATTCAATGTTGCCTTTAATTGGTTATCTAGGGCAGCGTGTAGTTTCAAGAGATCTGGAGCAAGGCGCTTTTATTTTCTGGCATAGTGCCGCAGCATTTTATCGGTACCTTCTCACTACTTTCATGGTTCAAAATTAATTATAATCTGATCTTGGTAATATTTTAAAACTTCTTTAAAATTCGCTCTTAGGTATAATCAGTCAAAAAGTAAGCATAATAAAGTCTTAAAGTATGAATTCAATGTGGTAACTGCTGTATTGCTATGCGAGAAATATGGTCGAAGGCTTTCGTACGACTAAAAAATTCGGTCGTAGTTCGTATAAGCTTGTTATGATTTATATTTCTACATTACATTTAGACATATCCATATGTCTTATGGAAATATATAACACAAATATTTATAATTTTGTTTAATTCGGTACCTGGACAGACCATGAATTTATAGACCCAAAATCTATAAAAAGTATCATTATAAAATCGTCGAGACAGCTTGTTCTATTTACAGTATATTTTAAAATTTAGTAATCCATACGTTTTTACTATATGGAATTTATGTGTAACGATACAAAGGGATTACAATTTTCGATACGTGTATGAATGCTATAAAATCATTGAGGTCCTATATAATTATGTGCGGTTTTTATTATATATTCAATTAACATTCATATTATTTCATTAACTGACTGTCACTATGCCTTAATCAAGTTTGCAGTAACGTAGATGTTGGTTGTTAGTTGTTATTTAGATTATATATGTTAAAGTTAGTAAAATTTTAATACTAGTTACAAGTAAATAAGTATTTTTTAGATTATCTTAATGAGTTTAAACATTCATATTTAAATAATGTTTCTACATGCATTAAATCTAAGTATAATCGCACATCAAACATCGTAAACGAACGAATCCACTATATAATAAACCTGCATTAGCAGCCAACGAGACGGTTAATAATGTTGCAGTTTTTTATACTGATAATTATAGTAAAATAATATTAGTAATAGTAAGTTTATACTCATTAAAAACCTTAACGAAATTTCTATTGTCGTGGAGCGGCCGATTTCAATACAGGTGTCTCACGGCGGTGTTGAAAATAACTAATAAAAACCTTACAGTTTACCATAACTATTTTAAATATATCTCTTTTGTTTAACGATGTTTGTAAATTGTAACGAACGTTAGTGTCAATTTAGTGTCAATTTCTTCTTTGGTTTACCTAGTCCTGCTCAGACTCCCGCTGCTTATTTATGGCTGATCCAGTCGTTTCGTACGACTAACGACAATGTACCGAAACTTTTGTTCCTACTCATCATTGAATTAAGTATTAGCCTGAATGCCGTGAAACACCCGTTATCATATTGGCAGTTGGTTGTATGTAGTCTTTAAAAAAATATATTGGTTGTCAATAACTAAGTGTGTAATGTAAATGTGTTTTTCTTCAAAATACCAGTGTTCTTTAGGGCCTTAGCAGGATCAATAAGTAAATTTGAATTATCACGTCATCAAAAAGTTACGATATATTTTTGTAATGTAAATTGAAATACCTACTTGTAGTATACAAGTGGCAAGTCAGTAAGTAGTTCGAGCAGCCAAAACCGACAATTATCGGCTTGAAATATTATAAAGTTCGTGCTAAGGCCTCAGTATCATATTTACGCACTATAATTATGTGTCTAGTACAATGAAACCAATAAATTAGTGACTATCAATATCGAAGGGACTGCAGTACTCTTAAATTGTATAAAATTAAATACTGTATATTCAAACTGTTCGTTTGTGACATTATTATGAATTATATATTGCAATGTCCTTACTGTTACCGTATCAGTGCTTTTCTTTAGAACCAATTAATATACCTACTTGTTAGAAAATATTAGCGAGTGATGGAATTCTGCAGAAAAACAAAATACAGAATATACGCACTCTGTGATTTGTTTTATTTTGTCTAATATGAATGTGTAATATTTTATATCAATAACAATGAGTTGGAAATATGTACATTAAATAATAAATTGGGCTATCAGTTTTTTGGTATAATTTAAAGAAAATAGGGTTTTATTTTCGGACGTTACAGTCACCATTGGATACGAAAGCCCTTTTAAACATCATAATTAATTATTAAATTATAAATTTCAAGACAAAAAATTAAGGAACATTTGCTTAGGTTGTCATAACGCTTTTGTGCCAAAATTGAAGTGATTTAAATGATATTTTTAATGGAAATAGTTTAAATAAATTATAATAATGTTGTAATCAGACTGTGCTTTTAATAAAAACTCATTTATGTACCATAGGCAATTAAGATTCATATCAAATACTTCCATAATATCAAAAATTACCCAGGTAAAGGTTGAAATAAATAACAAGAGTATATACTATATATTTATTTTAAAACCAAAACACTTTGTAACAAAGTAAATTTAATAAAGCAAAGCAAAGTTAATTTTCTACTTAATTATACTACTTAGCAATTACCACATGTAATAATATATTATATAAATGTAATATAAATAGCACGTAAACGATAACGCGAGTATTCGCATTCAACATTCTGTACAATACTGACGTAAAATCATATTTTCTTATGCTAGAAGCTACATGTAGCGCGCTGTTGCCTCGATACGGTTTGCAATGAGTGAAAAAAGTTAAACATGAATTGCTTACATAAAATCATTATTTTTGTACTTCCGGTATATATCTTGGAACATATCACGACAACTCATTTTAACTTTCAATTTTGAACACAATAAGAAAACGCCGGATAGTTTTCTATGCAACGAGTAGATTTCTTCAGGTGGTGGACAAAGTCTGTGCGTTAATATTGTAGGTACGAGTGACTGTATTCGTTTTGTCGTACTTTGAGAGCCAAAGTCGAAGCCATCGGCATTATCCGTGGTAAAAACTTCACCCATTATCATTACGGTGTCTACGTGCGTTTCTTCCATGATCTGTAAGTTAAAAGGGACATAAAGCGACATTGAGAAAAATTTTGAGTTGTTTTTTGCTGGTGATTTTATTTAAAATTTACCTTAGACTCGTATCCTGTAAGCAATTTCATTTCGCGCGACATCCTCAAGATGGCAGCACGATCTCCCTGCGAGGCCGCGTGTATAACCTCAATGTATTGATCTATAAACTCCTTTGAATATTCGCGTGTAGCACCAAAGTCCAGTAAGATTACCTGCCATAAAAGATACGAGAAATTTACAACAGATATGAGTAACCCAACCCAAGCGTACACAGACTACGCTATGTCGTATAAGAGATGAGAATTCAGGCAGAAAGACTCTAGTCTGATTAACCCAAAAAAAAATCAACCGAGACGAGTTTCTTGTCTGCTTCTTAGCAGCTTGGTCACCAACAAACAGGAGTGAAGCTTACGACTGCAACGGGACCGAGGAGACTAGTATTGTATGACTTTATTAATACTAAAAACAACAAAAGTATACGATTAACTATCACCTTAAGTAATTAAAGTCAAAGTCAACATATCTTTATTTATTAAAGTACAATTTTGAATCGTCTTAAATCTCACTGATTCTACGCCTGTTAAACTTATACAACGAGACATCAACGAATGTATATACAAATACTGTACCTGTTTAGTATTGGTGTTGTAGAAGAAATTTGCCCAGTTTGGATCGGTCTGCATACAACGCAACACAAACATTTCCCGCAAGCAAAGTTGCATGATTTTGTAGGCAATATCCGTTCTTGTCTCGAGGTCAGCGTTGAATAGTTTATCAATTGGTTGCCCTTCTATCAACTCTGTAGTCATCACCTCTGACGCACACAAGTCACCTGTACAATTGCTATATATAACTATATATACTATTGCATGCATAAGTTAATAGACAAATCGATATTTTATATTCATATTAGCAGATCGTAAAATTGCTTATGCCTGTTGCACAGATAAATTTAAATATGTACATTTAAAATCATAGATAACATAACTTTTAAAATAATAACCGTACGAATCATGTTAAATAATTTTATGTAAACTTGCAATTAAATGCCTAAGAAATCAACATTTTATGAATTCGGTCAACTAATTATTCAACTACTACTACTACTACAGGCCACTCATAACTTCACCCGAAGCTGCATCAAATCTCCTTAAATCATACTAAGGTTTATGCCTTAAGAAGTAAGGTAGAAATCATTAAAATAAAAAAACGGTTATTGAAGTTTCCGGCTATCCACCATGACGAATGATAGTAATACAAGCTACCCATAGGCATGGTGCGATATAAAATGGATTCGCATTACCTATGACATCAGGCACGTAATATTCCGGGAAAGGCGCGAGTAATTGTTTAAATTTTCTTGTACACTCCGCTTCACGGACATAATCCACTTCCCAAGCCAACTCTTTTTTTGCCACCTCGACTATGTTGTCTATAAACATACCCTTTGGAAACAAATTCCATACCTAAAACAATAGTATAGGTACGGTTATTGTTTCATATGAAGCCTGTAGGAATACAATATAAAGAAATAACTACAAATGTATATATGACTCTTACTAGCTACAATGGATTATGATAATGTCAATTAAGTTGGTTTCGAGCAACGCTTTGTCTGTTAGTATCAACTTAAATTGTTAGTATTAACTTAATAAAACATGCAGAATAAAGGTTGCTTGTTATATTGGTTATTTACCTTAAGTACTCCAACCAGATTGTCTATGTCACTATTAATTCCCTTTGCGACTCCAGGATACTGAACCTTCATTGCAACTTCTTTGCCATTGTGCAATGTTGCCAAATGTACTTGTCCTATTGAATCATAATGTTAAAGGAAATCAATTACATAAATATATTTATTAGTTTCAGAAAATATTCAGCTATTTTTTGCTTACTTATTTTATTAAATTTCAAAAATAAAAGACTTAGAAGTGATACTGACAGAAACCTAGTAAATAATTGTTATTCATTATCAATTTAGTATAACTGTTTTGTCACAATTAGAAATCTTCCTTTCACGACTTTGTTATAGGTTCAACTAAATTGTTTATATATTTATAAGAAATATTTTAAAAATAAAAAACAAATATTACCTATTGACGCTGCTGCAAAAGGTTTTTCCTCAAAGTATTGAACACGGCTGCGCCAATCAGGACCGAGCTGCGACAACATAACTTTCTCAACTTGCCATGTTGGCATAAAGTCAGCGGATTGTCGTACACGCTCAAAAATTCTTTGTAAGTCTGAAGGTATGATTGACTCATCCTGTATACTCAAAAGTTGACCTAACTTTAGAGCTGCGCCTGTAACAAACCTAAATACATTATAGTAGGTTTCTTAAAAACTATAATTTGTATATAGAAGAGGGGGCAAATTCGCAAGAAACTCATCATACTTATACTTAGGTAGGTAGGTAGGTAGTGTCAAGACAAACTTTCATATATACCTCTAACTTTGCAAAGTGTATCCACAATTCTTTCGGCATTAGCAGGAGACAAAAATGCATTAACGGGGCCATCACTCTTGCCAGTGACAGATTGAAGTGTATTCCTTGCATATTGTGCGACTGTACCCACACCTAGACCTGCAGCTAATGAGCCAAACGATATCATACGCCCAATACGGGATGAAGGCACCACACGAGCTTTGGAATTTTCATTAAGCTGCAACAATATATTTGCTTATGAATCATAATAAAAAAAGAGTTGAGTTTGGTAAAATCACACACATTTTGTTTTATAATTACCAGTATTATATACAAGTAAGCTATGTTTTTTTCTAATTGCCATCTCTTAATAAAGCAAAATAAATAATACCTACAGATACTATCATCTTCTTCGTAGCAACTGGTTTTGATACAGGACCTCTATTTTGTTCTATATTTGTAATGATATTTTCTTTTTCTACTACAGCAGGTAGCACATTTGATGTATCAATTAATTTTATATTTGACATCTCTGATTGTGACTTAGAATTATCCATAGGCAGAGTTTGGTCTTTATCAAGAGATAGAAACTTCACATTATATTCTTTCCTCTTCAACGTTTCAAAAGTTTTATCAAATTCTTTATTTAGCTGTTCAATCTCATCTTGCAATTCAGGATCCATGGCATTTCTCTTAATACTAGGATTAATATTTGGTATGTGCATTAAGGCATACTGTCTTATACCATGCAATACAATTATGGCTCTATCAAATAAGTCATTAGGTATATTTTGATAAGCAGTAGTCTTAATGGAATTAGTAGTACACTTTTGTAAATATGGCTTAAAGCTTGAGTTATTCCATATTAAGTTGGTATTATCTTGCTGTAATTTAACTTGTGCTTCCACAACCTGACGAAGCCCTCTCATTACCCGTATTAAGTCATTAATTTGGGACATAGCCTAAAAAATACATTAAATAAGTACATACTTAACCATGAAGGATGATTTGAAGGTTATATCTCGATATTTCACCTTATTGCATAATTATTTCGAATATTTGTATGATTATTAAAATAGATATTATTTACAATATACAAAATATTTTGTAAATGTAAAGTATATATAGAAGCAGTTAGAAGGTGAAAAATAGGAAAACTGAAACTGTTTTATGAAAACGTAGTTTTACATTATATTGTATTAATTGAACGTACTAACTTCTTAATTGGCTATTCACATTCACTAACTTTAAGCAAGAAATATTTGAAAGACGAAGAAAGCTATTAACATATAATCACTTTTTGATTCTTATATTATATTTAAATTCTCTTAATATGTTTATACGACGAACGATTTTCAAACTTAATAACAAATATTTTTTTGTTATTTTGGCCAATGACAGTATGTCTTGCACCTGAATTTTATTGGCGGAAATCTACTTTATGTCACACACGAACAATGAATTTGTATTTGAATGACAAACCTCATGCTTGACCACGTGACTAAGCGTTGTTTATTGCAGAATGTCGACTGTCTTCGAAAGAAGTTGTTTTGTCTTTATCTCCAAATGATTGGTCAATTTAAAGATTGAGCATAATTATGACACATCACTTGTCATCAAGATGGTACCTTTAATTTTTGAAATGTTGAAATTAGGGCTTTATCTTAACACTACATTGTTAATCACAATAATTACTAACATTAAACGTCTCGTAGCAACTTTAATCAATTAAGGCATAAATTTACTACCCAGGATATGGTACTTCTTGGAAATATTTACTACTAGGGTTACAGGGTAGGTTGCCTTGCAGCAAGCGTATCGGCAACACTTTGGTATTAAAGTTTTAATGAAAAAACCGAACCATTTTTAATTAAGAAAAATCTAAGAATGTGTCGAATAGCAAGTATAAGTATGACAGCTTCTTATGGGCCATTTGCACGCCGCGGCGCACATCGACAGGTTTCAGTCAGATCAGTGTCGTTTTTGAACACAGGTTCAAACACTTAAACGAACCATTAAATAATGGTTTTAAATAAACGATTTTTTCTTTAGGTATATACTTTAATGTAGTTAACCATAACCAATAACATTATTTTTATAACAAATAGCATTTCAAGTGAATAATTATACATAATATTTTTATTAAATAAGTTATTTAATAGTAGAATATTAGAATATATTAAGAATTACATATTTTTTATTCCTCCATACTTTAGAGAGAGAGAAAATATAAAAGTAAAGGAAAACCTAATTATGAACCTAGATTTATCTAGGTACCAAATACCACTATTGAGTTAATACAACACCCAATTAACGTCATTCTAGAAACTGTTTTAGATACACATTTAAATTACTAACCAAGAAATTTAAATTATTATTTGTAATTATCTAGTTCAAGTACTTGTCTATATTTTACACAATTTATTTCATATAATACACTCTGTTCTGAATTAAAAATACTGCATTGAAAATTAGAGCCTAATATTTACAAAAAATGTCTTAATGCAATGTAACATACGTCATGCAATAGGTGTGAAGGTTTGAGGAAAATTGATTATTATTTGTACATTTTCACTGGTCACACACCTGCACTAATTAAGTTGATTCCTAAGATGGATCACTGTTAATGTTCTTGCGCAATGTCCCAAAGTTGTAGAAAGTAACAGAAATACTGTGACTTTCAGATATGTGTATTATGAGCTAGTTTTTTACATAGACATATTTCATAATATCTGCAAATGTGTTCTCTGTTAGGGGTGCACAGTGAGTAGATTGGAAATCTCTCATATATTTAGGAATCTGTAATAAATAAGAAGCTCTTGTTATAAAATTTATGAATAATCTCAAATTTATTCCACATAGTCTTGTTGTCTTAAAAGGCTTTGATTCTGTATATTCTTTATTTATTGTGCTGGTTAATAATATAAATGAAATTATAATTACCAATTGAAGTGCTTTTCGATTAAGTTCTGTCAATTCATCCTTGTTTATTGTAGCTCGTTGCATCTCATTCATAGCAAGGTAAGATAGAATAGTTTTTTGTAAATCTTTACATTCATTAAACAATGAAGGGTACCGAGACTTGAGAAGATTAAGAAGAAGAGAATTTCCACAGTTTGTCTTCAGTTGACCTTGTCTAAATTGAAAAAAATTAATTAAGAAATATAGACATTAATGATTTATTTCAGGCTTAATTAATTAGTTTTAATACAAACTTTAAACAAATCACTTCGTCTTCAGTTCTCCGAATAATCTGAACTGGGCCTTTGTACTGCGCTAGTAATTCACCAACATTTAAGTTGACATAAGTACGAATGACTTCTTTAATTAGTAAAGACCATGATGCAGGCATTTGGTTCTGAGCTAGTGGCAGCAAGTCATCAAATGTAGCATCCAAAATCTAGAAAATAAAAAAGTTGTGTAGCACTATTTAATATAAGTATTATTACACTTCTTTATTATTCTTACCAAAGCACTGATATTAGGGTAGTTTGCTGCTGCCCAAGCTGCAGTATAACCACCAATACTCCACCCATATAACACAATCTGTTCGATTGGAAAGTTGAGTTCTTCAATAGCATACTGAATTACAGCATTAATCGAATTCTGGTCTTGTTTTGGAAATGGTATACCCTATAAGAATTATTTGGTTATAACAAGCAATTGGCATTGAAAATATTTTGTTTTATTTACTTACAGTACTTCCTGCAAAACCAGGATGGTTCCAGCCAAGAGCGGAAAAACCTGCCTTTATTGGAGTAGTTATTATGCCGATTTCATAAAAACCAGAATTGCCCTCACAGCAAATTACTAATATATTGCCGTTTGTATGTGCTCGATTGTCTACAAACATAGTGTCTATGGAATTAGCATCTGATGTTAGTATTTTTGCTCTTTTACCATGGAAAGTTTCCACCAACTGTGTTCGGCCTTCCAGTAAAGGAGTCCCTATAAAACATACACTTTAAATTATGTTCCCACAAACCACTATGAGAAACGTCTAAAACGCCACAGTATCCTAGAGCTGGAAGCCTGATGGTAGCTCTTGGCAGCATTTGAGCTTAGGCTACCAGCGGGAAGCAGCTCCGCAAGTCAAAGACACGAACCATATTCTCATGGTTATGGGACAGATGGCAGATGAAATTGTCAAAAAAATATTAAATTGAAACTAAAATCTTTGTATATTATAATACCAATTTACTTACACAGCAAGTTCTGGATAAGACTTAAGGTTCCAGGGTAAATTATACGCATAGCAAAAGTATGCACTGCAATAAACGCCAGTACTTGTAAGGGGATTCTCTGATAAATTGGTAAGTCCTCATTAGAACCTTTATTAAGTGGAATGTTTTCTAACCAGGATTTGCTAAAATATTTAAACATTGTTTTATTCCAATTGACCAGAATTAAATACATAGATCCTATGCATGAACAGAATTTAGAGCACAACATAATCACTAGTTTAAAAGAAAGCTATGTAGTATTTTTCAATGACATAATGTTATATTTAAGGCTTCCTTTATTGAATTTATTATCTTTCTTCAACATATAATTTTGATGCTTTTTAAAAATCTTCCATCTACATTACTGCTCCACAGAACTGTACTAAGAAATATTTTACATTGCATGATCATTACAATGTATGTAGCCAAAAAAATATGTTCATACTGAATCATTGATTATATTGACAGATTCGCAAATATATTTGAACCCAGGCAAGAGCACAGATTTTAGATTCATCTTAATCTGTGTGTTATCAGATAGTCCTCACTATAACATAAATATTTGCTCCTATTTCAACAGGGCCACCAAGATAGCAAATGCTTTTATTGTTTTATATATATAGATATTTGTTGGTGCATGGTGTAATTGTTGCAGTTCCTTACCGCTGTTCTGTAGAACATATGTGGTGATTTAAAGAAGTGGTGCAGAGTTTGTTTGTTCTCGTCCAGTTCTACCTGCCTACTCTATCGTTTCTAATTTATTTACAATCAATAGTTTTTTTCAATTAACTATTCATAATTGTAAATCATATACCTTCATAAATAAAGTTATATTTGATTTGACACAACTTTAGACACTTTCTATACAATACTCTTAGAGTATGCCTCTGTCAACCTTAAAATTGAAGTAAGTGTCGCATCTTATTATAAATATAGATTTCCCAATATCTTACCTAGTTGTAGCAGGCATTGCAAATGCAACTGGCCACGAATTAAATTCAAAATCATATTTTCTGATGTGGTTCATAAATTCCTTGATATTCACCTTTGGTTGTTGTATAACAAATATAAATTGAGTATATTTGGAATTGAATGCTCGACCAACAGCTCTTACAAGAAAGGAAAAAGTAATTAAACAACCAACACCACATATGACTTTAGTCAAAAATGTTGAATCCCAGGAAAAGAAACCTCTTCTATAAATATAAGTGCATATAAATGGAGAAGCATAGCTGACAATAGTAAATATATTCTGCACCTGTAACAATTTTATGATTATGGTTTTCAAATCAAATAATATTCGCTAAAAATATTAATTCCCAAACTTACAGTTGTAATAATTTTATCACCATACTTTTCCAAGTGATTTGGTTGATAAATAGCCTGTAAAAAGTTATATATTTTAGGTGTATGTAGAACAGTAGGACTACTGTAATTATATATGATATTGCATATTATGACTTTAATTGGTTACATAACATATTATTTTGCTATTTATTTTTATAAATTTAAATAGATAAATATGACATTTAGATATTACAATCATTTGAAAAAAATACTATTTTGTGTAATTTAATAGATGACTAGGTTGATGCACTTAATAGGTGTAACCTAAAATTTGTTCAATGTTTTCAGTTTAACATTAATAAACATTAACAGTTACTTACATCCTCTCCATAAATTTTATAAAGACGAGGAGAGAACAAGCACTGAGAAATCAATTTTAACATTGTGGTGAAGGTGAGAACACTGAAACGCCAACTATGAAGTTAAAGGTACTTCTTAGTTCTTACTTATGTTCAGAAAATCAATATACTAAACGTAGGTAACTAGGTAAGTAGTTACTTTCTTTTTCGTATTATTAGAATAAATAATTGTTGGACATAGTATTGTTACCACAGGTCAGAGAAATAGGCATAGAGATACTGACGCAACTAGTCATCCACAGATTACACAATACACGTTTCGTCGTCGACGTGTCGTTGTGATTCCTGTAACATAAATTGAAAATTATTTTCATTGCTTCATTGGGTTATAAGATTTCGCAGGACAACGTTCGCATTGGCTATCTTTTGGTTTCTTTTACCATAAGACCTTCAGGCGCGATATTGGTACTTTTATATAGTATTACCTTGCCTTAACATCAAACTATTAATATTTTGAATTATTATAATCTATCACATCGAAATCACCTGTTCCACACTATATTAAAACTAAAAAGAAACATCGTATAGTCATTAGCTATAAATATATCGTTTATAAACGCGTTACTTTGTATTGTTGTTACTAAAAAAACAATAAGTTTAACGATACAATCAATGTATACTGTCAAACACTAGTAACTTGAAATAAAATTTTAACTGTACCAACTTTTTGCAGTGTTTTACTCTCTGTGGTTCTAATAGTTGATATATATTACGATTTACGATATATTAGACTTAATCTGTTACCATAACTAAACGTTTTTAAATAGATATTCTAAGTTTTTCACCAATAATAATTGTTAGAATCAAGTTATTGTTTCATATTTTACATAATGCTTTCGTATACAAGTGCTGGTATACCTGATAAATCATGGCAACCTCCTGTTGCAATCTTAGAAACAACGTAAGACTACTCATCTTTAAAAAATTATGATTATTATTTCTATACAGTGTTCTCCAATTATCATACTCTTCGCCTTATTTTTTTTCAGAATGGGGACTTTAATTGTAGAAATGTACTGGAAACATACACCATTAACCTGTAGAAATTTCATGGAACTAGTAAGAAGAGGGTATTATAACAATACCAAGTTTCACAGAGTCATCAGAGATTTTATGATCCAAGGAGGTGATCCATCAGGCACAGGCAAAGGTGGTCAATCTATATATGGGCCTCAGTTTAATGATGAAATTACTGCAGATTTAAAGCACACTGGTGCCGGAATCTTGTCTATGGCAAATGCTGGTCCTAATACAAATGGTTCTCAATTTTTTATAACACTAGCACCAACACAATGGCTAGATAGTAAACACACAATATTTGGCAGAGTACAAAGTGGTATGGCCATCATAAAAAGAATAGGATTAGTAGAATGTGACAAGAATGATTATCCTGTAGACACTGTACGTATTGAAAGGGCTTATATACCAAAGTAACTTTTATTTTAAATTTGCTTATCATTATTTGAGTAAGCCTTTCTATCTAACAATTCTAATTTTTGTTTCTATAACATTAAACCGAATCAAAATATTCATTACTTGTTTACTTGAGATGTAAATAATGTATCTAAGATGAATTAATTTAATCTTATTCTCGACTTCATCTCCAATATAAAACCGCATTGTTTGGGTGTTTTATCATTCTGTGCTAACTTGATGTGTAATTACTTAAATCTAAAATAAAAAAAAGTGTTAAATCTTATGGTATTTATTTTATAACTTAGCCATATTATCTCCCATTGTACTTGCTGCAAGCTGGTGGGCATGTTTGTCACAGCTGAAATAATTAGTATGGAGTTAGTATTTAACTAACTAAGCATACTCTGGTTTGCTGGATACATAATATAAGTCACACATAAACGTGAAAATTACTAGTTTAACCTTGAAGTGTCCTGTGTGTTTTAAGAGATTTTATACCAACAAAATTTGGATACAACAAGTTATGAAAACTTCAGCATCTACTGCGTTTTTGAAATTAAAAACAAATGTCCCAAGTGTAATCATGAGATCATAATTAGCCATACTAAACATACATAGATATTTTAAAATATTCAAATTAAAAAATATTCAGGAACATTTTGAATATATATTATAATCAATTATAAGTTTACACTTATCACTAGCAAATCATCTCTAATAAATAAATAATGGTATGCATAGCTGTTTGGTTTTATTACAGGTGGCTCTACAATTAATTTGATTTCCGTAATTTTACCACCTTGGGTTCATATTCTGACAATGCTGTTGGAGTTTTTTTGTAATTGTACAGTTTTTTGATGGTTTTCATACTGGAATCCATCCATCCAGAATAACAAACCACAATGGGATCATCTGTTACTGTGGATGCACAACAAGGCTTTATATTTGGGCCTTTCTTATTCCTGATGCATCTAGAATAATAATGATCTACAAATTTTTGTAAAAGACATTTACAAAATAGTATTATTCGCTGATCACACTTGACTTTTGTTTAAAGTGTAAAGAAGAAATTTATCAATTGAAAATGTTAAGGTGACATCTCCAATATGATTAATTCAGTCAACTTGGTAGCAATAAGTACTAATTGCTCCATATAAAAATGGGTGGTAATTAAACAGGCCTCTTTTCAAAAGCATTATACGCCTCTAAAAACCTACATTGCATTCTAAATTACTAATTCAGCTGCATTTACATGCCTTAAAAAAACATAGCCACTAGTTATCTTCTATGCAAGACTTCTATAAATACAACTCAGCATGGTGGTTATTTTCTATCATTTAAATTTGTAATATGCATTCAAGCATACTAAAATACTAATAAATACCAAAATTTGTACAATTAGCTTCTTATGTTATAACTGAGTATATTTAACTTGTACTACAATATTTTTTTTTTCTTTTATATCATGCAATCAGTCTTTCTGACTATGAGCAGATTAGTTTCAATATGGTAATTGGTGTAGAGATAATACCCAGTAGGAGCATCTTCTATATTTAAATTGACTTAATGTAGTCATTGTTGGTAAGGTGCGACGTTTAAGGAGATTTAATGCATCAGGTCAGGTTAGCTGGACAGCAAACTGATTGAGTTGGCAGTCCAATCTTTGTATGTGCATATGTCTGAATCTCCTCTTTCAATAGGAATTTGTGAATTTCATTACTTAGAATGAACCATATTCCCCCTTGGATTACTTCAAGAGATTGTAGGTATCAGTATATTAGAATATTTCTGAAAAAAAAATAGCTCTCTTAGTTTCAAAAAAATAATTCAATATTTGTAGCGCTGAAACAGTTACTGAGTCAGTTAGAAGTAAGTTTAAAGACTTAGTGAGCTGTACAGCTTTCCCGATTCCTGAGTAGTGTACTCTGTGCAATGTTAAAATCAAAAATATCTTTATTAATTTAGGTAACTAAGGTACACTTATGAATCGTCAACAAAATAAATTATAAAAAATGTCGGCTCTACATTTATTGCCAGTTCCCAAATCAAGGAAACGGGGGCGGACGAGAAGAACTTTCTTGCCAGAAACTCTCCGCCACTCCTTTAAATCGCCAAGCATGTTTCACAGTTCACAAGTACGGTTGTAAAGATTTGCAACCATTACACCATGCACCAGCGAATGCGTCAATATCTATAGACACAATTATTAAAAAATTTCGGTGGGCATAGCGAAATAGGCATAGCTTTATCTCATTTACGATATAGTGAGAATATCCCGCAATCACACTGTACACCGAGACTAAACCAGGAAAAATTATTAGCATAGCAACACAAACTTAAGTCCGACTTCACCACCAGTAGCATCCGTTCACGAGCACGACGCATGGCCAGCCATCGGCCCCCTCCTTCGCCATATTTTAGGGAGAGGGACAACCCGACGCATGGACGCCACCACAAGAAATGTCATTTAAGCGAGCATGACGATACTTGAAGTGTGAATGCAGTTAGAAGAAAATAACGGATATTATACCGTCGATTGCGCTCCATTCCCACCTCACAATAAAACAATAATTGACGACTGCCACGGGGGCTGACCCCGGGGCAGTTACTTATTTATTTTGAACAATAATTATAATGAAATGGAGCAAGGCATATCCAAGCAGTAGGATCATTTAAATAATCATTAACATGATAATAAGGCTTGTTGAGCAGCCTAACTTTAATGTATGATTTGAATTTATTTACAGACAACAATTGCACTTCCATACGAATTTGTTAAAAAATCGTATGTAATTGCAATGGAAGGAATTACTCATTTTATGTAGCCTTCTTGGTGGTGCACTAATTTGTTTTTTGTTGCGAGTGTTAAAGCGAAAGCTACTGTTTTTTTTAAAATCTGTATTTTTGCGCGCACGTATAAAAAAGTAAGTAAATAAGTAAGTGTAGTGTAATGTAGATTACCGCATACGAAAAGGTAATCTGTGGATAACAGACAGTAGACAAGAGACGCTGTTCTAGGCTATAATCTATTGAATCTTAAAAAAAGACGCCATGTTGTCTCTGATTTTTCAAGTATCTACTACCTAGGTCATATCGTTGTGGCTTTGGGAACTTTATTCGAAATATTTCGTAAATGTTTCAAAAATTCATTCGGTCACCAAGATGAGTTCAAGCAACGAAGAAGACTCGCCGTGTAAACCACCGGTAACAGTATATGTGAATAGCATGAAACTTAATCACGCAGTGCGAGTTTACTGGACTCACGTGTAGTTTTATAATACATAAAATAATGATGTTAACATCATACTTTTACGTTTAAGTGTATAATAGAAATGCATAGCGAATATATTTCAATGTTTTTATATACCGTAAAATCGTGTCTTCTATTACCTTGTTTCTAACTTAATTTTTGCAAGGTCATGTCCTGTGCTTCTACACGTTAACGGTATTTCTATTGTAAATCAATTATACATTAGTCAGTTAATTTAGTTTAAAGATTTAAAATAATATAAATTTGTAAAAGGAAGCATAATATATTAGATCAGATATTGCGAACTTTTTCCTTCGTGTGCCGACATTACTTACAAAATATATGGTGGGCCAAGTTGTTGCTTTTCAATATGATACATTTTTAAGAACGCACTTTGTTGTATTATTATCTCTTATATTCTTATTTTTTAATTTTAGCGAAAGAGTGGGTCTTGCACAAAATATCACATGTTTTTATATATCATTTTTTGAGTTTTATTAATAAAATGGGGTTGATTTTGACGTATTCCAGGCATAATGTAGCCCGTGGGCTTGAGTTTCCCCATGAAATCATTTCTTATTGTTTTTAACAAGTTTCCTAAAGCTTCAATAATAATATATTTGTAGACTTGTAAATAAATCTCATTTTTTTGTCAAAACATTGGTTACACTATTTAATCTCTATTATTAGGTGAAACAAACTGTGTTATGTTCTATTTATTCAATTTAAAAATTTAGTATTCAAGTTATCTTTTATATGTAGACATGTTTAATGAGAAAACTTTGTAGTACATAATCATATTATTGGTGCACTAAATATAAATCCTTTTTACAGACTTTTTCTACAAAGATATCTGCAATATTGCCTACATGTATTAGCAATTTGTTCTCCACAAATTTTTACCGTCATTCTGATAAAAATATGTCCCTTAATAATCCAAGTGAAGCTAAACGACGGCGTATGAATGCTGATTCCGACTGTACACAAGAACCAGTAAGCACCTTTTTACTTAATGTTTAAGCAAAAATAAATAATATATTTATTTATCAAGGTATTATTAATTGAAACTTATTAAATAAAGCATTTGAATGTATTTACTTTATCACTATTGGTTTAAAATTGTGCTAATTATAAATAAATATCATACTGCACAGATCTATAACAAGTGTCTGTAGGTTAAAATGTTAGTGACTTTAACCTTATATGTTATTTCTAATTTAATTTTGACTGGTTGGTCCTTATTTCATATTCCTGTTTGTAGTGTGTTCAACAATATTTTTCTTTGTTTCAGAGGTGTTCAAGTACAAATAGTGAACCCATACATTCAGAGCAAATTATTATGTTTCCTTTGAAATCATCCCAAAAACGTAAAAGGGAAGTTGATTTATTGCACTCAAATAGTGAGGAATCACCACAACCTGAAAATTGTGTGCCATTCCATTCATCAGATTATACAAACGATACTGTAAAATCAGTTAATAATGTCCACAACGATTCTGGTATGTATTTATACTATCTATTAACTATGAGGTGACAGTTATATAATATTATAGTATTTGACATGTTTTCATAGCGAGTGTGACTTCTGAGTCTTTACCTGCAAAAGAAACAACCTTTCATCCAGGCCAGTCTTCTTCCTATACCAACCGAACAACAGGTAACTGGTTATTTATACATTAATTTGCCAGTTGGCAATATAAGAGCCAGCCCAGGTGTCACAATACTATGAGTGTATTAGTCTACCACTTTCACTTGATGTCACTGCTAGAGCAACTTGGAATGGAAAATGGCAAACAAAGTCCAGAACTCTGTTACAAAACCAATTAAGTAATCAGTCGTAGGGGTCAGGGTACTGATAAAAAGTTGTATATGCTGAATTACTGGACTACCAATTTAAATGGGCAGTTATCCATAGAACATAACTACTTTGTTTCGACAGTCAAGATCAAGCTTTGGCCTGTTATGTCTCAAATATATCAAAACACTTAACACCAATACTTAATACCAATACCAACACTTAAGTAAAGATAAGAAAATTGCAAGCTTAAAACTAGGTAAGCAAATGATATGGGGCAACAGCACCCAACACCCTAAATGCTTACACATCTTGCCCATAAGTATTAATATCTCCAGGTGTTATTTATAAACCAACAAAGAGTTGGTTCGCCACTGGCATAAATGTGTTTCCCACTGAAGGTCTATTGAGAACAGTTGTGAATTTAATGGCTTATTAATCTAAAATTCATTCTAGGTTTGATGTGCGATAATGATGTTTCAAAGTATACCCGAGTGCCAAACCGTTGCATTCCAGAATTTGAGAACATTAAATTGAAATCAAGTGGTCAATCGAATAGAGTACTGCACCTGCTTGAGAATTATTCATCCCCAGTAAATGAAGTTAAAAGTATTTCTAAATTTGTAAACGAAAAACGTTCAAGTAGCAAATCAAGTGAAAAACTTAAATCTTTTTGTAAGTTTTTTTATACTATACAAAAATAATGAAAAAATATCTTTGTATTAATACATATTCAAATTATATGTTCCTTCATTTATAGCGAAAAAACAAAAGCAACTTATTGTACCAAGTATTTCTTCAATACTAAAAATCAAAAGAAAATCTAATCTGATGGATACTACAACTAGTGCTAGACAATTACTGGAATCACAGTGTAATTTGGTTAAGTTATTACCAACAAGGTTAGTAAATTATAGGATATAGAGACATGTCCTATGTCATTCTTACTTTGTAATGTGTTACTAATTAGTACTATTTTTATTTCGTTTTAGGGTGTTGCCATCAGTTAACAACCAAATTGAATCAAATAGTCCTCTAACCGAGAACATTGAAACACTGGAGCTCAATCCCATATCATCGTCAGCAACACATAAGGAAACTGAAAATATGAACACTAGTCATGATACTGTAATGAATACTAATAATGAAGCAAGAATGAAAAACGACCCACCACAATCAGTGGTAACATGTGATGTTTGTTGGGTGCAAAATGATTTGAGTAGTAGTAAATGTGTATGCTGCGGTGCACCAGTGCAGCAAGAAAAGGTGGCTAAAGCGAAACCGTCTGTTATCGAAGAAAGATGTGGTTTTCAGAACAACACAAAGAGTGGTGGATCAATTTCTGATACTTCTCTAAGTCTTGATAAAATTAATACAGCTAAGAGCAAAAAAGAAAGTTGGGAGTGTACTGTTTGTCTTGTAGCAAATGACATGGACAAATGCAGATGTGTTTGCTGTGAAGCAGAAAAACCGGGTGCCAAAATGTCTAAGATAACATTTAATTTTAATATACCGTCAAATACATCATTTAAGTTTGGAATTGAACCAAAAACCACGAAGCCAGTACCTGTTGCGCTACCTAAACCAGACATCAATGTAACGCCTATTGCATTTTCATTCGGTATACCTACAGAAAATTCTTCAGTATTTGGACAAACGAAACCAACTGTATCGTTACCAGAATGTTCAAACTCAACTTTACCAACAACTACAAGACACGCAAAAACGAACATCCAGCACGCTCACATAAGAACATACGAAAATTCAACGACGGCGGTTATTTCGCCATTGACGTCTGTGAATCCACCTGCTCATATCCAATCTAGTATGGAGATGGCGGAAATGGCAGCGAAGCCTATATCGTATGAAAAAGATTCGGTAAATAGGCAAATATCTTCTTCTATAATTACAGCATATCCTTGTTATATTTCCACAAGTAGCACAGAAGGAGAAAATGATACTTTCGTACCAAATTCTATACGTAGATCATCTCGTATGCAAAATCAAGCAGCTAATCCATCACAACATTCTTTAAGCAACGCAGGTGAACTATCGAATCGAACTAGCCCAACTTCTACTCCTGTGTCAAATTATGCGAAATCGCCAATAAATTTAGATGGCGTATCAAATGCTCGCGCAGGACCCTCAGGATTAGGTCAGGCCCCTGACCATCATACATCACCAAATGATAGTCGGTATTTAACAGTCAATGCACAATCTGGTGAATCCACAAATACTAGAAACGTCGGATCAGGGCAACGTGTCGACGGAAATCATGAAACATTCAATCTGTCCGCGATAACAAATGGTGAAGTATTGACAGGTACAAATCTACAAACTCCCGTACCTAGAGCATTGTCATTTCAAGAGAGCCATGAGATTAATGCAGATCCTCAACCAAGTAGGGCATCAAGTTTATATAATAGTAACTTGTTTACCTTACAATCTCAAGATTCCTTGACACCACCATTAGTGGAAATGACAACAAGTAGCAATATGTCCAGAAGTATCGAATCAAACCGAATTATGAACTTTACATTTGGCAATAATAGTTCTATATCAAACAATAATATCGATCTTGGACCCCTTCAAGAACTCAATCAATATAATTCTCCGTCAAACAATTTACATAATAATGTATCAAATGACTCTAATTTAACCAGTGGGACTAGAGCACCGTGTAACATCAATCAAAACTTTGAGAACAACAGACAGATTTCAACAGGCTTTCCAGGAAAGCCTGCTCCGTTTACACCTGCACCGTTTACAACATCTACACCACATGGATTGTATAACAATCAATTGCCAAGCGGTGGCCGCGAATGGCCTGTCGCCGATTTACCGCGTCAAAACAACGAGGCATTTTCCTTTGGCGGAAATATAAGTTTTGGAAATACCAATCGTAACCTATCAGTATTTCCAACTGACGGTGGCGGTGTGCCAGCTTTTGGTATGCCCCCTGTTAATGCTTTTGGTATAGGAATGACTGGACAACCTTCAAACCCCAATGGAAGTTTTACAGCACCAAACCAGACAAATAGCCTCGCCAATACCAACCCTATGCCGACCTTTACCTACCCTAATCAGAATTCGAACATATTCAACTTTAGTCAGGTATGTAATAGCGAATTTTAGAATCGACAGTCGTTTTATAAAATATTATATATATACATAGTACAGCCATAATTAAATTGAGACATTCAGGTAGCCAAGTTTGCTTATAACTTTTTAATTACACTTTTATTATTTTAATGTTAGCTTAATGTTACATTATTTCTGCAGCACGGGCCTAACGGCGTGCCGCCTCCGCAATTTCAAGTTGGAAGCTCTTCCAACACAGCCACACATCGTCGGATAAGAAAGGCGGTCAGAAGAAATACACCACGATAAAAAAAACTAAGTCTTTAAAAAAGATAGGATTTAAAATTGTGCATGTCGTAAAAATCCGTTAATATCGGTATTTTGTCGATAGATGATTATGCATGCGTGTTAGGGTTAACCCTAGCCCACCTAATATATAATTATTTAAACAGTTATGAGTAAAACAGTTGTAATTATTTTTATCTTATTCTTGGTCTGTAATCACAGGTTGCAGCCTAAAAATAAGTTTAAATTGGTTTCTTTAATTTGTCTTTTTTATTAAAGACAGCAATTGAACAGAAATTAGAAATTAGTTATCTTGCTTGTTTTCTCTCATCTAATTGTTTCTAAGTAAACAAAATTAAATGTATAATGTAATCATTGATAAATTTTATTTCACTAACGTTTCCCGTGATTTTCTTCTATGGTATTACTTTTAGCTTCCGACTGGATGACTTGACTTCGCTCGTACAATGCTCTTTGTCGTCCTTTATTTCGATAACCTACAATTACAATTAAACCTTTAGTTTGCAGCTACTTACGACTTAACACGCTTGGGGAAAAGTTGTCATTGTCATAACTCTGTGTGTCCCTACTAAGACGAATCGTTACATATTTTAAAAGATTTTATTTTAATATACTAATACTAACATAAAATAACATTTATAGCTATTTCCTATTATCCGCAAACAACTATTCACAATGTATCAAATATAACTAACAACCCCATTAATTTACTAATATAAACAAGTCTCCAATAACACTACTTAGTCACTATAAAATATAATACTCAGTTCGTGTACCATGGAGCATTGACGATGCCCCTGAATACGATAATTTTAATGAAGCTTACTGGTGCAGCCCCAATGCTCGCCACCATAAGTAATTAGGCATAAATACCTGCTTATACACGTAGTGTAAAGAAGATCCAACTCTGCGGTCCTTTTTAACGTGGGCCTTCCACCGAAGGGTGGTATACAGCGTCATATCTACCTAGGTATTTACCGGGTAGATCTACTTGGCTGTATTTCGAAACAGTACTATGACGTTATAAGAAACAGATCTTGAGCTAGACACAACAAAAGGTAATTCCTATTAAGAATACGTGCCATATGTATGGATTTGAAGTAGGTGAAATAAATTTAATCGGAATTAAAAGTCACTCTCTTGCACATAGAGATTGAATCGATGTTATTTTTCAGTTGAAGTATTCCAGCGGCCCAAACCAACCAAATTCTACCGATGACAAACATTGGATAAAATATTACGGGATAGGTAAAAAAATTAAAATGAGTTCATAGGCTGAGGTAAAATAGCTCCGATAGTCCTTTCTTGTCGGCTTAAAAAAGCGTGTTTATGCCCCTGTCCAAATATTCCGCAGCTAATATCTTTTATAGTATATCTGCCGACGCTAGGCCAGACTACGACTTTTTTATACCCAGGTGGTTTATCGTAGCTACTATTAAAAGCATATTTATTTCTATTCAACAGTTTCGTTTTGTCAATGTTTATACTAGCTGGTCCTGGCTCATCTGGTTGTTTCACACACATCGATATATCAACAAGGGCATTTCGTCCTCTATAAGGAAGGCTACGATTAGTTTTGTTCATTGTGCCAAAGTGTGACTTTTTGTATGTTTCCAAACAGCCTTGTAAGGCCAAAGGCCACGTTGCCGCTTCGCACCTTAATGATGTATTAAAATGATTTTTTATTGTAGTACCATCTCTATTCCCGGTAAATAGGTCGTAAGGACCCCGTAGCGACACAACTTTGTTTGACACCTGTTCAATACTATCTTTGTCAATGATGGTGTACCGATTGGGTGCTAAAGACCATTTTGGAGCTGTGTCCTTAAAACGACATGGTTCTTCCCTCTCAAAGGACGGTCTTATAGAATGTGGGCCATATGGAGCTTTAAACGGCGTGGCGGTGTAATAAATTCCCGGAGGAGGTGTAAAACTTTTACGTGATTTAAATCTGGTAGTTCTACCGAACCCGACGTCATGACAAACAGGTTGGTACTTAGGAAGTTCTTTTATTTCTGTCCATGCGGGACCTAATACACTATTTTGCCACTTTCTCTGATTTAAAATTGTTTGATTCCTATATCCTAAATTCCGAGCCCAATCTTCGAGTTCAGTTTTATATCGCCATGGATCCTTGTCAACTCTTCTGCGACGGTTGACTTGAAATATTTCACTTATGAACTGAGGATGGTACAAGCATGGATCGCAGCCGATTGACCTATTTGTATATAGTCCACTCTTATCTAGGCTAGGATGAACCGTTATTTTACCAAATCTTTTTGAACTTGACCCAAAAGCTACTCTTTGCTTATTCATGCTTGGTATTAGTTGCGATAATTAAATTTTGATTAAATTTGGGTATCGCGAATGCCAAGTATGGCATAGACGAGACGACGACGAAAAAGGTACGACAGTTGGGATGACAGTACTATTCCTTGGTTTGAAGTAACTTAATATCAAGCTAAAAAATTGTTAGCCGCCAACGAAAAATAAAATTATTGTAGGATATATTAAGTAAACAAAACATATACAACATTATATTAAGAAAGAAGTCCACTTAAGGACTTACAAACGAACAAACGAGCTGTTATTACAGCTCAACGGAAAGGTGAAGCCCATAGACACACTGTCAGAGGGACCCTGAGTGCAATGCAGAAGAATTTGCACTGAAAAATTGCTATGAAGAATATGCACACTTCCTTATTGAAGGTCTCTAAGTTGTATTTGTTTGGTAATAATTCGACGGGCACCTGCTTGCATAACACTTTGCGCTAAAGTTACAAGTGGAGGCCTGATGTGAAGTATGGTTTCGACGTTATAAGCACATCAAGCATTTGAGAAGCAAAATTATCCTTTCCGTTCAAATGATTTCGTAACTGATGCCTTTCAAAAAATCTGTTACCGAACCAAAGGCTATAATAAAACATGTTTTACTGCTTTACGACATCCGACTGGAAATGTTAACATATGTTGTGAAAATACATGTTTTTTTTGTAGTAAAATTAATAAATAGTAACTTTACTATTTTTGCAAAGTCAAATCAACTACAGTTTTTAGATTTTTTTTTTAAACTAAACTTTCATTATAATATAAAATTAATTAAATATATAAGATATAAATTGCACTAAGATTCGTGGTGTATTATTTAATAAGACATCGATAATGTAATATTGTTTCGGTTGTCTGTGGATTCGGTAGATAGATTTTACACTGAAATCAGTGACGACATCGATATGTATAAACGGTATTAAATATGAAAATATCCGTGACATTTTTTTTCACTGAAAATGAAGTGAAATATTAAGTTACGTAGCTCTGAATTTGACACGATAGGTACTATACGGATCACGGATCTGTTCCGTCTGAAACATAAATTTTGAAACATGTTGTGCAAATGTGAAAGCGAATCTTAGAAACTGGTTTTAAAATATAATAATGTACTTACTGAGTGGCACAATCGCTATATCAAATTAGTTTATAAAAATATTCTTAAATGACAAGAATTTTTATTGTATTTTTATAAACATAAAATAAATCGTCAACCGAAAGAACTTCACAAGTATACGATTTTCAATGGAATTGTCCTTGACAACATTTGAATTTTTTTTAACTTAGTATTTATCATGATCTATACATGTTTGAGTAGAAGTAAAGAAAAACAAGAATGAACATGTTTTAACATACAATACAAATACAACATATAATACCTTAATATAATATATACCTTAATATATCTTAATATAATATATGATTATTATTGTTTATTTCAAAAAGATAGAATAATTTATCAATGATTGGAAAAATATCACAAAACAAATGGTCACGAAGATCCTTTGAGGCTATTTCGTCTAACCAGTTAACTTAAAACTATCAGCCTTAGTTAAAATGCGATTAATATCTTAAGTTGCGGGCTGTATGTAGTATGTTTATAAAAAATCGATGGCTATAGCCACGCTTGCGTCTCGCATGCAGCCTGCTGCCGTGTTCTTGTCGGGACTCGGTGAATACCGCACGCGGCACGCGGCACGCCTGCTCCGCGGCCCAATTGGCGCGACTACTTGTTGAAAGCGCCACCTGTAAACACATGGAGTTACCCTTATAAGGTAAGCTTATTATGTAGTTATGCATTTCGAATATATAATACTAACGTTATGTATAGTTACGTATTTTAATGTTTAAAAGTAATCAAATGACAAACGCTCGATGCCTTATATATTCGAAATACGTATTGTGGTTTTATTAACGTAATGGTTCTTTTAACATGTAAGACCAAATAACGGAACGAACGATAGTGTAACGATAAAAAGCGGTTTTTATAAGATTGATTATTTTTACACAAATATAACATTAGTACCAGATTAACAATAATTTATTTGTACGGTTTATACTACAGTATAAAACGTGATATGCTACACGTGACCTATCGAATGAATTTTGTATAGTTATTTCGTTATCGTTTCAGTTTCAGACGTTTGTATAACTAATGAAATATTAGAATCAAATAGACAGTACCTTGTTGAGAGTAACCAAAATATTATATTTACCATAAGATACGTTAGGATCACAAATTCCACGTGTCTTTGTATAATAACAATAAGCAGTCTATTCTTTAATATGTATTTAAATGTATAAACTTCCGCTGCTTAAAAATATGGTCTTGGCTTTGCTTGGCTTAAGGCTTTTATTTAGGTCCTGTCAATACGATAACCTGAAACATAACTCGTAGGTACTAAAATTGAATCATAAGATAATATCACAAATCTACTGCGGGTTGAACCTGCAGTAGATTTGTGCCGGAACGCTCTCTCTCCCGTTCAGCCGCCTCCTTCAATAAAATGACAGCCTCGTAGAAGTATGTCACTGCACTCTTCCTCACTACTGAGGATCTTTTGGACAACAACAGCCATGTTGTGGTTGTTGCCCCCCCACACAGCATAAATCACTGCGGAGTCGTGACCATTGCGGGCACTCCTCTAGTCGCTAGAGTCTAGTGTATGCTGCGCTGTGTCATTTTCAGCACCGCATTCCAAACAACTCGGTGTAGGCTCCCGCTTTACTATCGTGTTTAGGGATTGCCCAAAACAACCATGTCCCGTCATAATTTGAACCGTCCGAAACCTGAGAGCACCACTTATCCTATCCGCTCAGTCCCTAAGTACCCTATAAATTGCTTCTACCTAACAAATATATGATAAAAAACATCTCTTGTATTTTGGTAAACTTATTTAAACCTTTTTATCAGAGTTGCCTAGAACGAAACTCAACCTAGATAAGGTTAGCCGTTTCTGGCGTAATGTTCGTGTTGTAAAAGAATGTTGTCAGCAATTTATGACAATTGTATTAAATTTTAGATGATAAATTCCGATAATAATATAATAGAGTGTGCACTTATCCTCATACATTCTTTATACTACTCATAGTACAACAGACTCATCTGTTGTGACTTATACATAACAAATTCTGAGATATTGTTTCCGATGTTTAATAGTTATAGTTGCCTAAGAAAGGAGCCAAATGTGCCATTTTGTAGAATTGCGTATTTACTTATAGAGGGATGCCCCGATGTTATCTGATACAAAAATGGTCCGATCGAGACAGTACTCAGGCCAGTCCCAGCGAAGCCAGCGTTGCACCTTCCCGAGAATTAGCCCTCGATATATCAGGTAAGTATTTTTACCCTATTATATAACCTTAAATACATATCTCTAAAATTGTCTTTAAATATAAAACCGTTTCTGGTGGTAGTGCAATGTAGTTGAAAAGTCGAAAATGTAAATAAATTAGCGATTCCATCGGATAAATAAGCTTTATTGTCAGGATAATAACATATCTGTATAGTTATAATTTATTATTTTAACACAGTCTCTAATGACTAGTTTTTTTTACTTTGAAGGTCCGACATCAAATAAAGTTTGATAAAAGTAAATCTTAAGTTGATAAAGGCAACTTGTTGGGCTTTCCAAATGAAAAGGTTGTATTGGAAACTGTTTAATAATAATTAATATCTATCTAGTTATTCTGTGCTTCGTTGATGTTGTTTTGTCGTGTCAACTTCTGTTGAAGTAATATATTAAGAATCAGTTTTTTCCGATTTTGTATCTAACAAGTAAACATTCTCAAAACATCACTCTATCATTATTATACCATAACCTTGCCTTTCAACGTATGGAATTTCAACCTTTTTATTAATAGTACGTAACGGGCCGTTTGAAATAATATCTATGTACCATAAATATTTTTATCTAACTAACTAGGTCAGGCCAAATATTAAGCCATTGTTGCTGTTAATTCATTCCTTCATTTGGATATGATGGATTCTCTATTGATACACGCCCAAAGTCAGTCAAATGCCTTATAACAAAACAGCATCTAAATATATATAAAGATTTATTAAATTTCATAAAAATGAGAATACGACACTTAAGAAGTTCACGACAAACCTTTATAAAACAGTAATGCGATTTATAATAAACTCTAAGCCATCGATTTTGAAGGCAATTTTATACAGTATACAAGAGGCAAATTGTAACAAAAACAGTAATTAAATATTCACGAATTGCTTCCACGAAAACCAAGTACTAAAAATGTATGAAACTAATTAAAGATGCTATTTAAACTAATAAAGGAATAATTATTACAATTATAACAGAAAATAAAGTATAGATAAGCAGGAAGAATCTATGTTGAACCGTAGCTTAGTACGCTCTCTGTGCTCGAAATTGTTAATTCACAAAAACTGCGTTGACACTGTTCACAATCGTTTATTCCTCTTTGTAAATGAGGAAAAAATTCGGGATCCTGCACTTCGGGAGATTAATCTGTTCAATCTCTATACGTTACAGAATATCAATAACAGCTGTATACCGTCAATGGAGAAACCCATAACACGTATATTCTATAATAGTTGATACTTGAAAAATTGGTAGTGATTGTTTCAATTTAATACCGATGTATAAAAAAGATAACTCATTCGATATACACTACACACCAATAGTAAGATATTAAGATTCACTTTTTTTCCATTTGGTATCTAATAAGTAAGCATTCTCACAACATCACTTTAACATGATTATAAATATACTTTGCTTTTTATCGTAGGAAATCTCTTATTTATTAATTGTATGAAACTTGATTTTAAAGATAACAGGTTTTTTCAATTTAACATAATTCCGATGGAAGGTAAAGTCATTCGACATAAGCTACAAACCAATCAGTCTTTTATAACTGTCAATTGATGCAAAGTAGAACAGCGCCAATAATTGACATGAAAGAGCCAAGTTATGATAAATTTTAAACTTTCCTTCAACGACTACCGACTAAAACAAAACCATTTAACGCTCTAAGAAATAACAACATAGTTCTTAAACACGTAAACACAATTCAGAACATATATTCCAAGATTGTAAATTGGAGCAAGATAGAGGAAACAGTGTGCACACATTAAAATTTAACAAGACGTGAAACAGTATGAGTATACCTTATATATATCTCAACATATTTTTTGGTGTTTATTTGGTTTTCTTTTCTATAAATTGTGTCTGCAAAATTAAGAAGTAGCATATATCAACTAAAAATATACATACCAATTTAAAATTTGCAAATAGTATTATTTAGTGAATCATCGGTGTTCGAAAAGTGGCGAAGCTTAAATCAGGAGAGCCAAAAAAGAGATAGGGAAATCCTTCTCCTCTGTTTTACGGAGAATATTATATGGAGGGTTCTATATTTCAAAGCAATCGTAATGAAATAAAGGTATCAACATGAAGTTGAGAGATAGTTACTGAAAGTGAAATATGCTGTAAATACTAAAATGTATTATTGTATCTCTATTTTCTCCCTTGTCCTATGGCCATTACACCACTAAGTCAAAGAATCTAAGAAGGCCAGGGAAATAAGTTAAGTAAACTGAGACAAACGCAACTGATAGCCGCTCCACTTTTGATTACAAAGTTTCCTTTTGATTAAAAAGTTGGGCACCAAAGAAATAATGCTGTGACGACTGAAGATGTCGTACGCATTTACCCTAAGGGGACCACAATATTTCTGTTACTTTATTTTTGTTAAAGATTAAACCACCATTAACATCTATAAAGTCGTAGCCGTAGCCGCTACGAGCTAAGTAGATTATTTTATTCGGAGATTATTATTATTTGAATTTATATCTTTAATAATTTACAATTTTACTAAAGAGCGGACAACTTAAACGCTTTAATCATAGGGATTACTGGTTCGAATTAAATATTTATTATACGCCGTATAGTGCGTTTGAAAGGCTACAATTGACCGTATATAACAAATTACAAACGAAACACGGAAGATGTTTGTAAGTTTGGTTTCTTAAGTTCAATGGCTGGTAATGGTTTGCTAACGGTTGCGTACTTAATAATAAAAATACTTAGTAATTGCTCGCTCCTGTTTCACCATGCCGTCTGTTGATCGTAGTTAAGCTATGTGGTTTTGAGCATTTAATTTCCTTATGAAGGCTTGATGATGATGTTAAGGTTGCAACTTCTTTCAAACATTTTGTTTAATAAAAGCTTGACTGAAAATAATGGCAGAAAATATTGCCAGTTCGTCCATTCTACGCCTGTGACTTGAGAACTGGGTAAATTTTAATTTTATTTAGTTAAAGTAGATTTTTTTCCTTTCGCGAACACCTATATTTTAATATGTATATATTATATTAATATGTTTTCATGTGAATTTAGAAACAAATTATTATTTTTAATATTTAACCAATATAAAAACACGTATTCGGCTTAACGGCTTGTGCCTGGTCTCGCAACCGGTTACAAAACATCTAACCAGCTTTATAAAAAAGGACAATGTGACCGAAGTTTCCGTTTACATTTTCACCTGAACTGAATTTTTACTCTAAAATAAAAAAGTGCCATTGCGAAATTGACAGGAACAACGGGGACTAGTTAACTACATATAAAAAAAAACACCCATACACGCTAACATGGGCATTCATGAGCGGACTGCTAAAATCGACACTCAAATGAAAACACCAAACTGATTGTTCCAAATTTAAAAATATACACATTTATATTCACTTTAACTTTGTATCCATATACGTTGTAAATGTCATCAAATATTTATTTCATGCTAACATTTTATTCAATTTATTTAACGTTTATAGTAGCGAAAGCACACATTGTATAGTCGCGTACGAGATATTCAGGCAATTAGGAAAGTTATATGTATTAATTAATTCTATTGCGCATAAATCAGACAAATTGAATTGCAATCATATCTGAAAGCAATATCGTCTAATAAGATGAAATGTGAACTCAATAATAAGCTTTATATAAACGGTTATAACACTGATAACTATTAAATCAGGTAAGGCTCTTAAACTATAATTCCTGTACATTTAAACAATTATACTTATTACAAAATTATAATATGGTGTGTTAAATTTAATTATTTTACTGGTTAATAACGATTTGTTATATGCTGCGTCTAAGTCATAGGCCAATTAGCCAACCGGTAACTGGTTTGAATTTTAAATTCTCTGTTATTTGTAATTTTTGAATGGCTAATATCTTAATTAAAGGGCTTCACTTTTGTTATATTAAAGAGTAAACGATAAGAATCTAAATTTATTTCTGAAATTTCAGTTAATAGTTACACCATTAATCCAAATATGTGTCCTACAGAGAACCGTGTGTAATATTTAAAACGTTATCAAATGATTTTGTGTATCTGGTTAATATAAGTAATTTTTAAATTATATAATAATCCATATGGATTAAAAGTTACGTAAGTTATGTGTATATAATAATAACAAAGCCTGCTTTACCAATACAACAACCGTCTACACGTTTTAAATTCTATATCTTAATAAATTAGATCAGTTCTAATTTAAAAACACATATGTACTCTAGTGGCCACAAGCTTTTTGTAAACTATTAATTTCAATCTTGACATATTAATTTACTTATCGATCGATAAATTCAAAAACAATGCTACAATCTACAAAGCGAGTACGGCACGCCACCGCATAACTCGTAGTGATTTCCGAAATCAAGTAATCGAGTGCGGTATTAATTAAAAAAAGGAATTCTGTTACAAATTGCAATACAAAAAAATGTTCGTACTATTTTTGTTCTTTAATCCGTAACTTCAGCATCTTTAAAGTTGTACTGTGAAATATTGTGGTTAATCTACTTTTTGTAAAAATAATATCTTTAAGCAGTTAAGTACACGAACGACAAAGCGTAACAGGTTTTTTCGAACTGGCGGAAACATGAAAAAGTTCGTCAAGATGATGGTACAACTGCCTTTGATCCTTTCAAATTAAACTCTTGTAGAGAACAGACAAGACCTTCTGTACTGAAATTTGAATAAGGTGTATAAATAGTAACCAAAGAATGAAATTTTAACACTTGCGAAGCCTTAAATGGTTAGCTTAGTATTTTATTCTTATAATTTTATGTATTTCTCAGGAAAGTGAATTAGCAGGCAATGAATTTAGTATCGTACTGTATAGGCACTAGTGTAATATGCAACGAAAAAGTTCTGTTACTTAATTCATCCCAAATGGCTTTCCTTCTTTTCTGAGGCAAATGTTTATAAAAATAATTTGTAATCATTATTTGAGCCCAAAACAACATTTAAAAAAATCAACTAATTTTTACGTTTTTTTACCTGTGGTTTTCTTATTTGATATGTAACGGTTTCGTTATACAATTTAAAGGGGATTTAGATTTAAATAATTGCAAAATGAGCGAGAAATATGAAAATGAAATGCCGATGCAGTTTGTTAAAAATAAGTGGAGCCCGTAATAACGTCTGAGCGGGCAGCGCAGGGCAACGATTCCACTGGTTGATCGTAAGCGTGGCCGCGAGGTCGTGGCGCGTCGTCCCGCAAGTGGCGCTGCAAGTTGTCGGCGGGTAAAGTTTGTGCGGCATAGTGCGAGCCACCCGCCACCCGACACCCGCCACCCATTCCGATCGAAGGCGCGGCGCGCGCACCACCCCATGCTCAATATATATCGTGTATCGTACGGTCGACCCTCACAACGCAAGAGGAACGCGTGCGAACGCCTATAACGCCGCTCGCCTGGGGCGCCGCTCTCTCTCTTTCTCTCTTTTTCTCTGTTCGTCTGTTTCTCGCTAATGCGGTCGCGCTGAGGCCGATGCAGGCTCCGCCATGCCGCGCTGCCTCATGGCCAAGAAGTGGAAGGTGGCTCCGGCGGGGGAACTGGTTGAGTCTGATGAAGAGATCGACGTGGTCGGCGAGGGGCGCGGCCGGAGCCCCGCACCCGCCGCCACCGCACCGGGCCCTCCGCCTCGCGATCCAGAACCGACGCTACTATACAACGGTAAGCACGCTTCCATTATATTTAATGTCTATCAAGAACCTGGAGCACCAGACGACTATGGGACCTGTCATATGCACGATGAAGATGTTTTGTACCAGATAACTAAGTTTATTACTGATCATGCTCTCTTAAACGACGAACAGACGGATGCTGGTGCCAGCACTGCCTAATAATGAAAGTAACGAGGAAATGATATTATATCAAGAGAGGTATATGTAGGTACAAACATTTTATTGATTATCATCAACCAACATTCTAGCTTAGCGAGTGCTATTTGCTTGCGAATTTCAAACACATCTTTTTTATTTAAATGTTTACGCTTAGCGCGCGCGAGATCATTTGTAGTCTCTACGAGAGTCTAGACAAAGATAACAATCCTAATGAAATGATAAGTCGGCGACGTAACGTATCCATAGGATAATAAATAATCATCAAATTTACTGACTTGACCGTCTATAATACTACTAAAATGAAGTTAATTTATTTTTAATTATAGTTTCAAATCCATTGACTGTCAATGAATATAGATTTCACTAATGAATACGGCATTGTCGATTATTTAAAACTTTAATCCGTTTTTATTATCTCCAAAATTATTTATTTTAACGCACGACTCTAATACAAGATGTAATCGGTATTATAAAAGTAATGGTCATCGTTCACTATGCAAATAAATAAAAACGTAGAAGCGTAGCATATATCGTCTACGCTACGTAGAGCTATTGTAGAGCCCTCATACAACTCATAATATTGTGTCGTAGCCTAAATTAAAACTATATATTACGTCGCGGTTTTTGTCAAAATACGAGTAACTTGTATATAATTTATTGCTATTTTAATAAGCTTCAATTAATTGGTTTTATTATCAGACACGAAACATATAGAAACAATGTAAAAAGTAGAGTTAGATATTTGGCTTCTAACGTACATATAAGTTGTAAGACTTATGCGTATGACGCATGAGCCTATTCTACAAGCATGTGCTTTTTTCACTTTCGTTATCTCATTTCAAATGTTAATGCTTGTAAATACCACCTTCTTACGCGACTGACAACATTAGTTTTAATATTATATGTTATACATTTAGAATTCTATATAAACTAAATTCAATATGTATTTGAAATCTTATTAATTGTTATATAATTAAATGTGGACATTTGGGGCAATATCATAATGAAATAAAAATACACTTTATAATTCACATGTTACTACTATAATTAACTGATATCTTCTTTTCAGATTCAATTTTCGTGTACATATTTCAATTTTCAATTACGACGTATCGTATTATTAATTTTGATTCGCATTTCTTTAACCGTTAAAAGGTCAGATCCTCAAACGAAACGAATGAGTCATTTAAAGCCTCCCACATGAAGTGTTATACATTTTTAATACAGAAAGCTATGCTTTGACTTTTCAGCTTTCATTTGTATCTTTATATATATTTTTTGAGAGCGGCGGTAACGCAGATACACTTCTATTCCATCAAACTAAGTCGATTTAGTGAACGTGCTAACGTTTGAATGGTCACAACAGTGCGGATTGAAAAAACCACTACCATGCCAAGTTCGTTTCTCAGTACAATTATACTTTTCATATGAATATGCCTTCTATAAAAACTATCCTCTCTAATACGAATATGGTACAATAAGAAAAAAATAAGCAGACGACTTAATATATAAAACAGCTCTTAAAGCAATTCATTTTTATGTTGGTGTTAGTGTGATAACAATTACATATTAAGAAAAAAGCAAGACCGAAATAGTGTTAAAACATAGATTAATTTTAGTTAGCTGAAATATATAGGGATAAATAACAATACTACGAGAGACAATATTTACATAATAAACTGAAAATATATTTCAAGTGATGAATGGGCATTTGGTGTGAGTGTGGGAGTGAAAAAGGTGGTTACTTTATTTAGCTTTCTAAATTAGTCCAAAGATATAGTATTTGTTGTGAGCCGGGTTGCATGACACAGAACGTAGTTCTGTGTGTAGCACTTGAGCGCATGGGGAACATGAAATAAGGATAAAAGTAGAAGATAATAATAGAAATACATATTTAAGATACGTTTGTTGTCATACATGGGTAAAATGAGCAATTTTTTTGCGCCATGTTGAACGTGTTACGTGTTACAACATTGAGATGTTTTCGCCTCTATACTTATAAAAAAAAGGTTACATGCCTGCTCGTTTGCCCCCTCTTCTAATAAAAAACGTATGTCATACAATACTTACCTAGAATAACTTATAATTGAACTCTATAGAAAAAAGATCGCACTCAGTAGTAGTAATAAATTCTCAAGTTACTGAAGCATATGGAAGCTAGTTTTATATTATAATTGTCAGTTGTCACCTGATTATTAAAAGTTTACGGGAACATGACACCGTGGAGTTTAAAATTCAGTTCGTTCCTGTAAGTTTGAACTGCAAATGCAGCACTTCAGTCGAGTGGAACTTGAAGTGAATGTACTTAGATGCTTTTAAATTTTTTTAGACTCTTTTCATATTTTCATAAGGCATATTTTAACTTTGACAATGTCTAGTAATTCGAATACGTCCTTCTTTGTTTAGCATCAAATAAATAAAAATAAAGTAAGGTCGTTTAATTTACCGATATTTACCGATATTAGTGCATGGCTAAATAATTCGCTGCAAGTGGTGCTCTATTAAACAATTGGTGAACACGTTAACAACATTATAATTAAAAACATATCGAACAACTTTATTATTTGTTTTTAAATAGAACTACTCGAACAGAATATGAAACAAATCAAGTCGTTATGTATACACCTACCTATATATTATAACTCCTAACGCAATCGAAGGAGTTAAATCATTACAAATAAAAAAACAACTTAAACAATACATTTTCAATTTTATTTGTCCAATTTATAAATAAAACTGGACCCAAAAATCATTAACAATCTGTATAAAAAATACAAATGAAATGATCTACCTTAATGTCTGCGTGTAAAGTTAAAAATATCTTAAACTACCTACATATATCTGTATCGGTTATATTTTTTACTTATTTAATTAACCTAACAGTCCAAACACAACACGTTACAAAATCATACAATCGATGTTACTGATGTAATAAAAGAAGTTACATAATTACAATTAAGAACCGACATTATTATTTTAAAAAATGCTGGTTTCATTAAAATTCAATTTGGTAGTTATTAAACACAGGTTTTGTAGGTGTTAAGATAAGACCTTTGGGATTTACAAATGTCATCGCAAATAGTGGAGCTCGCTTCAACACACACATAAGGTGAAAAAATCACTTAATTTACCGGGAGTTGATTAGAATCCAACCATTAAATTAGTCATACCTTATAGAAAACGTTGTCAGGGTTTGATCTGCTGTAGACTCATGTATTCATTATAACAGAACGAACTATAAACGAGAACTACTTTTTAAATAATGTTTTATAAAAATACAATATCTAATTTCTAAGATTCATATCCTGTGTAGTTTAGAGAATGTTGAGGATGTCTTTTATAGATAATAACAATAATATTATTAATTTAAAATTACAGCACTAAGCCGGTTGGATTATCGTTTCCATTTAATAAATTTACGAAGTTGTTAAGTGAGTTGTCATTAGTATTAGTTACACACTCATTTCAATCACCAATAACAACCATCGGATGATGAACAATGAATGAAGTACATAATATTATATGTATGATTATAATTGATAATAGTATATATGACCCTATATGTGGAATACATTACATGTTACATGTAAGATATAACTTATTATATCTATATATATCTTTATTCACAGCAGAAAAGCCAAAGAGGTTTGAGGTTTGAAGTAAAATAAATGTTTCAGGTTATATATTTCTTTGTCATCACACACAAACACACGCACTCGCACACACCTTTTTTCAATACTTGATGGCCTTAAGCTTATGTTTTTTTTCCACGTGTGGGAAATACTGGCTTCCACGACACAGGGAACTCTTGTGTGGAGGCTAGTGACCTATTATAATGTATAAATAAAATAATGTAATGCAACATTACATTCCAATACAGTATATCATATGTAAGACGATCTTGAAATACTCGATAAACCATCGAGCATTTGAAGGATGTTGTGGAAATTTATTGTATCAGGTAAAACATATCATAAGTTAATAACTACTTCGTGTCTCGTACTCATATATAATTAGCTTCAGCACAAAGTTTCATTTTGATTATTGTTATATACTTTGTAGACATAGCTTCTTTGGAACGTAAAGTTCTACTCCGTTTTACTGAAGCTGACTTTACAACAAGTCTCCTACGTCTTCATACTTTGAATTTGACTTTCAGTTTCTTTTAATATTGCTTTGTGGAACCTTTCGTGTACATTTATGTTCACCATTCATGTCTTTAACGAAGTTCTACTGCAATTTCCTTTGACTTATATATAGGATTGACTATGATTAATTTATTATGTCTGTGTAAGTTACACATGAAATTAATATGTAGTGAATAAAAAATGTCTAATGCATTATTTAAAATGGTCAGTCAATTTAATACTGAATGTTGATTTAGGAATCGATTGACATATTGTTCGGAGAGCTAACATACATTGTACAACACAATAAAGGATATACATTTCTCTATAAGTATATTTTTAATTTTCTATCTATAAGATGAAAACGATTTATCGCATGAGACTGATGTTAATGGAACATTGCAGAGTAGGTTGAGACATATAGCTAGTGTATTTTTTTAGGTTAGCAACCTTCGTTGTGCCCTTCAGCTTGGCGTCTTAGTAACTTATAGCTTTGTATTTATTTTTCCCTCCCATTGACCCAGAAAACTGCACAACGAACCTTTCTGCACATTCCTAAACTGATTGAAACATTTGAACAAAACAACATTTAGACAACTTCTGCACAAATATGGATCTGGATATTAAAAGGATCATCAACCCAATTTTTTGTGTATGTTACATAATAGTTCTGATAAGACATAAAAACCAGTTTTATAGTTTCCTAACAAATCCTTTCGCTTATAACCTTTTTGATGGAATATTTTTTGTTGATTGTTATACATACGATACTTAGATACGACGTCGTGTATCTGTGTTACATGTAACAGGATTTAATACTAAAATACCGAAAACAGTTAAGCTAAATTATACGTAACAATGTTAAATACCTGTTTAGAAAATGAACTTAAGGGTACGCCGTCGAAAGAAACAGTTGTTATTCAACTGAATTGTATCTGATACAGACAGTTAATATGTAATAAAATCTATACATTTTTAAGTCTTCCATATCTTAAGTGATTTTGAGTTCAATTGATACTTATTAGTAATTTCTAGGAAATACATCAAGTAAGCGTCCCGATCTCTTATGAAACGTCAACAAGTACTCTGTGCTCCCTCGCCCTCTGAGATGATGGGGAGAGAGGGGTCAGAGGGGGATTGGGAGGGCAGAGGGGGAGCGAGGGGCTCGAGATTCAACTGGTGCAATGCGGCGTACCCCTTCGCTCATCCCACTGTCCCGGTTTGTTTTTGCTATTGTATTTGCGGCGCACAGTTGGCACGCTAAGCGTTGATTTTGTTACGTTACTTTTGTACTAGCGCCTTAAATGAGGGTCGGCTGGCTATTATTCGTTTACTTTTTCAGTTACAACGTAATCGAAAAAGTTGCAAGTAATTGGGATTTAACAAACATTATGTAACGACCATAACGATTATGACCTTGTGAGGGCAAACCACGACACATTTCGAAGCAACTCATGTTCCACTCAATAGTCACATACAAATTGTGAAGACATAATCAAAGCTCCAATATTTTACGTAGTGCGTACTTATGAATCTTAAAAAAAATGTTAGGTGAATGACTAAAAAATAACTTTTAATACCAGTTCTCAAATTACACGCACGGAGCGAGTAGTGCTAATTTACCAACCATAATTATAGTATGCCATTTTACCATTATGTTTATAATAAGCTTGAACCACTAAATTACTCAAAGCTTTTCGTGACATATAAAAGTATGTATAACAAAATATAGACGTTTAGTCTCTATGAATAAGAAGGAATGGCGAACACATAATAAGGTCAATAATTATTCTATCAATAGAAAAAAATATTGACACATCTAAGGATTTACGTAATTAAAATCATTTAATGAATACATGTACCTACATCTGATACGGAAAGAGGATCGGTGCAACCTTCTAAGTTATTATGAAAATTTGAGACTAAAATGTATGGTTTCATCTATATATTATTATATAATACTCGGAGGAGAATTATTATTTTATTATATATTGACAATAAATGTTATTAAAATACTTGAAACTTAATGCGGTATCAGTGTAATGCGTTCTATGGCTCTGTATGAAATTTGGCACTTATTCAATAGTGTTATAAAATGAATATACTTGTGATCTGCAAGGTTTATTGGATTATTTGGCAAAAGCTGTGGCTGCGAGTTTTAACCGCATAAATTCGTTCATAGCGTGATATTATATTGCCTCTAGCGTATATCGAGAACACCCGTTGAACTACTACTTCCTAATATTAGCTCATTCAACCTAAAATATACCTATAGATTTAATAACAATAGTGTTGCATCGTATATTTAAATTTAAAGGTAAACTTTTAGACTTTTAATTGCCTCTAATTTATTAACATCAATCAAATATACATGAAAAATGGTAACGCGTTACAACATAATAGTGATTGAACATAAACATTATCAATATTAACCTAACTAATATAACTTAAAATAAAACATGAAAAAACACAAAACTAAAACAAATTTAAAAGTGTGGTCGCTGTGGCTGAGTACCCATTATGCTGGCGGCATTTCCTCGCTGTATGGTGATGCGACGCTGAGCAAGGAAAGCACCAGCTCTTGGATCAGCTGTTTTAACTACCAGGCGCCTACTTAATTCCTTAATAAGCGCCTGTGCACTTGCACCCCATGGTCCAAAAGTCTACTCCAAAAGGAAAAAACAAACTTTTGTACTTTGACCTTTTTTTTCCGCCTGCCCTGCAGCCACACCAGCTTTGGAGCTTGTGATAGGAAGATGGGACGGTGCTAAACTCAATGCATTGAAGGCCAGGGTTGTAATATCATTTCATGTTTTAAAAATTATTTATTTTTTTAAGTTGGTGTTCCAATTGCCTTTGGTTGCTAACAGCTTATAATGCTAGGTCAAACCGTGTCTATGATACTTTCTAAAATGTTCCATTAAATATTCATGCATCTTAAGTAAATCAAATAGTACTTCTATGAAACGTAATAATTGTTGAATTCCCGAACACTTATTGTTCTAAACATTATATTTGGATACTTACAATTACACAAGTAAGATGTTGTTTGTTGAAATTGATTTAACAAGATAGCTGCCTGATTGTGATACGATTTCAGGAAATTGAATTTAGTGCGAGGTATTTTGGTATGAACGACTGATTGTAAGCCTTGACAGGGAGAAAATTTTAATTACAATTGTAATGGAGTAGGATTCAATTAATATCCACCTCTAACATTTCCATTGAAACGATATTTTTTTAAATAGTCTCATTTTCAATATTTAAATTCGTTCACATGTTATAATATACGTACGGTACGTACGTAATTCAATTCGATCCTTTGGAAACGTTTGACGAACTTTTTAATTAACAATCTTTTAAAATCTATAATCCTGCAAGAACTCAGCACTTATGAAAATGGGGGTGAACAAAAGGGGGGGTGAAACTCCTGAGAGGCCCCCTTTTCGTTGTCGCTCTAACTAATCCCGGCAACCCTCCAACCTTCATATGCTTTATTTGAGAGCTACAGGCCCTTTATTCATTAACTCGCTTCAGTTTCGTTATATATATTATATTTATATATATATTTGGCTCGGTCTAAAAGATAGATCAGAGCAAGCATAATTTTAAATTTTTATAGGTATGGTATGGTAGGTTTTATAGGTATGTTATGTGAAAAGGTACTATCATGAGAACTGGTAGCAGACGGCTTTAACCATCCATTATTTTTTGCCTATATCAATATTAATAGCATCGTTTGTTTTGTTTGACTTTACACTCGTTTTAACATCCAAATGTTTGAAAACAAAAGTTAAAGTAAACACTTGACAATTTAAAACGTATTTACCGTGTGGCAGAAAAATAGCCTATTCATTAATTATTATTAAAGTCGCTGCTAGCTATTAGGACTGGAGCTATTAAAAATATAAATACTCTCGGAAACGAAACAGCAACTGGTTGATATAGGCGCGCTACAGGTTGGCTTCGTAAATTATTAACGGACACAGAATAACTCTTGTAAACTGGGGGGCTCCCACTCCCGTACTACGCCTTCCACCCTCTAGTTATATTTTGATTTGAATGCATGTAAAGGGGTTGTGAAACGCCCTATAGACGGATTCATAGAGAAGATAGAGTAAGAGTAGCAGGTATTATGACAAGGTTCGACTTACTGGTTCCATAAGCACTAAACGTAATATGTTTAAAGTACTATTAATTTTTGTCAACTAAACAAAATCGTATAGAATAATAGTGCCGCGGAATTATAAATAATATATGTATATGTATATTTTATTTCAGGTTACACCGAGGAGCAGCCTTCCACACAATTCACCGCACAGCTTCCAAGCGAGGTGAGCCCGGCTCCCCCCGGCCCATCTCAGCCGGCGTCTCAGCCTCTCTCCTACGCTCTTCTAGAAATCTCGACCTCCGACTCAACAGAAACTCCTTTCATCCAGGTACATCTCCAATCTTCACCTGTCTCCCCTCCTCCGCCACCGGCGAGCGGCAAATCGTTGTGTTACACGAGCAGTGGCACTCTACTTTCCCTTCCGCCTAAAAAAAAGGACATCTATCGGCCCTATTGCTTAGGAGATCGTGCCTATTTACAACGCCCAGAGGAAGACCTAAACGCAGCCCATGCTATCCTTGATCTTAGTCAACATGCAGTTTTCCTGACTACGCCGCCGCGGTCTGAACCCTCGCCTCCCGAACTTCCCCCACCTCCACCTGAACCAGAACCTTCACAAGAGCAATCTGATGCCCCCGCCCGCGAAACTGTTGCTTATACCTACGACGCTTTCTTCGTAAGCGATGGACGATCTAAGCGAAGAAATTTTGCAAATGCTCCCGTCGAAAGTGCACAACAACCGACCGACCAAAAATCTAAATATACATGCAGTGAATGCGGTAAACGTTACGCAACTTCTTCAAATCTCTCGCGACATAAACAAACTCACCGCAGTCTCGACTCTGTTGCGGCAAAGCGATGTGGAGAATGTGGAAAGGCATACGTGTCCATGCCAGCGTTGGCTATGCATGTGTTGACACATCAATTATCACACGTGTGTGGTGTTTGCGGCAAGTTGTTTTCGCGACCATGGCTACTGCAGGGTCATTTGCGTTCGCACACTGGCGAGAAACCTTATGGGTGCGCCCATTGCGGAAAAGCATTTGCAGATCGTTCCAATTTGCGTGCACATATGCAAACTCATTCTTCTGATAAAAACTTTGAATGCTCGCGATGCCATAAAACGTTTGCACTTAAAAGCTACCTCAACAAACATCAAGAATCAGCCTGTGTTCGTGATGATGACTCACCATCGCCCGATGCCCCCGCCTCTACGACAGAATAGGGCGGTATCGCCTTAGTAACTAGGGACCGTCATACCACCATTTTGGTTTACTCGTTAACGTAAAGTATTATTATGAATTTAGTTGATTAGCATAAAATAAAATAATAAAATAATTTTAAATAAGAGGCCTCATGACCCGGTTTGTCCTGAAGGCCACCGGATCGCGAGTGCTGCAATCGAGCAACGTTTCGCAAACAACGAATCACGTACGACCCCGTAGTGCCGCAAGCGTGGCGTTAGCCTGCAGCGACAGACGTCCTGTTAAAGATTAACTTAAACATGTACATATACTCGTATATACATAGAAATAATGAATTCGAATGAAATTAATATCTTTTGTAGGTGATTTTTACAACCGGAACGTAGGTTAGAGAGTATCACGGTGTATGTTTATAATGGGGATGCGCGTAAGCTCGTCTGTGGATGGAGACGGAGCACCTGGGTGCGCCACGTCACGTGGGTGAGGAACTTACCGAAACTTTCCGTCCGAAGCTCCGCAAACGTCGCCGCGTCCGCCCGTGCCGTTGCCTCAGCGCCAGCTGGCTCGGCCACTCGATCCGTCCAAAATCTGCGATTGTACGAAAACTGGATTTATATTAATTTAAGTTACAGTTTAGAAACATAACAAAATTAATATGTCAAAGAAAAGCGCTCTTTGTGTTACCACATAATAATATGCCATAAAGATAAAACATATTAAGTTTTATTTTAGTCTGGTCGGCAATCTTGCGTAGCTAATACTGTTACCGTAGAATCGAAGATGGTTGGATGGAGTCATGATTCTAGCTTGGGCCGTTGACTATGGCCGCCTCGACAACCCCGTCATAGTGCCTTATCGGCGACCACGCGTCGAACCCGTCCCGCTATGGTTGCCCTTAAATCTCCGTTGTTTCATTCAACTCTCAAAACTCTTTTACAATTTTATTTTAACAAAATTTTATATATTAAGACAACGAGTCATTCAATTAGCCGAAAATCAATTTAAAGCGCAATAAACATATACACCAAAGAATAAGTAAAATATGATCGGGCTAATAAATGCCGAGAAAAGCTTGTCGGGCGAGTGGCGGGCGCATTAAGCGACGTCGTTATTAGGGACGGGCAGTGCCGCATTACGCAGTGAGCAAGCCTTTAGATTGAGAGTGTGTTATAGCAAGAAGTAAAGTGTAACTGGCAATAACATAACTTAGATTATAGTAGCTATAGACTAGGTTAAGAGACGAGCACGAGGTGCTCGGTGAGAAATGGGTATTCGAAAAGCAATAATAATGTAGGCACTAAATAAGTCGCGCACCGCAGTCAATCGACGCAGCAGACTTTATTTTAATCCCGTAGCAATCTGTAGCTGTCGTAGACGGAGTGTGGCGTCGGCCTCGTGGTACATCTTCTATACGTCACTGTGTTTCTAAGCGACCAATTTGCAAAAAAGACTATTAGTGGTATGCACATAGATTAATCGATGTAGATTAGGTCGTAAAAAGGATCATCCGCGAGGCCGTCGTTTTTCAATCTTTATAATATATAGGTAGTGCCTCGCATGTCAATTTGTTCGGAATGAATTTCTTTAATCCTGTCAATTATGAGATTGTCTCGGTAAACAAAAAATGTTCCCCGGAGCATCCCTTCGGATCTAAACCGTCAATTCCTTGTTTTGTTTATATTTTTTTAAAGTAAATATATTAAGCGTTGTTAACGGTGGGTTTATTTGAAATAAATTTAATTGCTAGAAAACAATCGGGCATTATATTACCTAAAACCAACTTTAAATGTTGAAGCCATATTGTGTTAGTAAATATTCTCTAAAATGGGTATACAACATAACATCATTAATATTCGCGTTAAGTTCAGTTACGCCTATTGATACACTTAATTAGCTATTAAACAAAGGTTGCGCGTAATAAGCAATATATTGTAAATCGATAAGCAATATTAGGGTAGAATATACGTAGTTCATAAAATGTAATTCATACATGATATATATTGTTTAAATTTAAGTAGTTTTCTAGACGTTTTTGGTGCTTTGGAGTACAGTATTGATCGAATCTTACATCGAATATTGAAAAAAAGTCATGATTACATAATTGTGATATTCTTTTTGTAAATTAATATTACAATACGTTATTATAGGTTATAAGATTTTTACTATTCACTTTATTTATTTTGTCTCGAATATTTTGCCTCCATTGTTATACTTAATCAGTCTAAGTGTGTACTCCTATGCATTTTCTCACTTTATTTAACACTATATCTAGGCCACTCCATTTTTTAACAATTGTAACGCTTTCGAAAAAGAATCAAAAACGAGAAAATATTTTGTTCAAATATTTATACTAACGTTATTGTAGTTGTAGTTATTTTGTAATAAGCAATCGTATAAACAAATCTAACATGGTGAAGGTAAAGTAATATATACAAAACATATACTAATATTAAAATGTAAATATTTCCATATGTACCAAATTACCTTCTTTACAATTTTTGTAGGAGTAGGTGTCAAATATTTGGAATAATATATTTATGTAGTAAATGTAGATACATTTAAGATTGAGCGACATAACTCCACATGAAATCAGCAATTTCATTTCGACACTTATGGTTAACATTTATCAACTCTTAGTTTAACTATACTATATAAAACTATATATATTCCGATTGAATCATTATTGAATTATTATTTTTTGATTAGATAGGAATACATTTCCTGTAACACCCTAGTGGCTGTGTGGCTGTTTTACAATGCACCCCACAATTTACGATTCTATATTGTCGACAATTATACATCGAAGCTTCGTCAGATGAAAGATCGTCTTAGAATATACAATTAATGCAACGTAATATTACATTCATAATAACGCCGTGATAAAGTGTTCTCATTTTTATTAAAGCATTTAAGTGATACTATACACTGTCCAAAAGTAATAAGCAAGCAATAAATTTCAAAAGCAATCAAAAAACGAATAGGCTAAGTTAATTATAAGCAATATATTAACAAAACTAAAAGCAATATTGTCTAGTGTAACGTTAGACTAGGGAGAGTGATACAATGAATTCATGCATGCAAACTTGTTGCTATATAATTAGACTGCAACCCGTGATACCCTTAGAGTGTTGTGTACGTCATTCGCAAAGCAATACTTTTCACTTTAAACGTTAATTAATATTTATTATACACGAATATAGTAAATTTATATATAGATTAGCTTTGTAGAATTGAAAGAGAGAACACCAATCAAATAAGAATAGATATTATGTATAACGAATGTGTGTAAGTGGCTTTTTGATGGCAGATAAATAATAACACAGAACAAATCATAAGTCCAAATATAAAACATCTGTTATTTAAAAAAAGAAACATAGAAGTCATATACTAATTTATAATAAAGTGAAATATTTATAATACAAAATTCGATTAGGTATTAGTGTGGTTTTTGTTGAGCATGCGGTTATTAAAACCGATTAATTACTTTGGAGTGTAGACTGCAAATTGAAATGGTATTCCTGTAATTTACATTTAATTACTAAATACGTTTTATTGCATAATTTCAACACAGGTAATTAATGTGTCAATAAAGTGTATGTACACCGTAAAGTTTGACGAATAATACATCTCTGATGATTTAACATATAATCAACTGTTGTAGTTAGAGAGTAGAAAAGAGAAATTCGTATTTTTTAAATATCGAAATACATTGTGTATTCTATAAATTCTGTTTTTTACACACACCCATATACAGTCAATGGACCGTATTTCGTATTCCGAGAGAAAATGGTATTTAATCTACACAAATTAAAAATAAGGTAATTCTAAAAGCAATAAAGTTACAACGACAGCTTATAATATGTAACGAAATTTTACAACGAATTGTTTATATAGGTTTATTATAAATGACATGAAATGTAAATATATATTTTAACCTTCTCATAAAAGCTATCTATCAGATTTATTGAACTGGCATAAATAAAACAGATCTGTCTCATTTCGTTAGAAATTATATGACAAATTATAAGCGTCACAGTTTTGTTTTGTTAACATATTTTTTTAAAAATAAATTATCTTTTATTAATAATTCAGTTAACAACGTAACGTTAAAGATTTCTTTTTATTCTGTATAAAAGCTTAGATATAAAGTATTTTAATTACAATTTTTACCACTAGTTTTAGAACGTGTCACGTGGAATGGGTAGATGCGTGAAAGTGGTAGATTTAGATGCAAAATATATATTAATTGTAAAGCAAAGGTGTTTACATTATGACAATTATTCATTTTAATGCGGTTACCTTTCTCTTGAAAAAATATCAATAAACACAATGAAGGTTGATAGTACCTTTTAAGGTTTTTGTCGTCTTATTTGATTTAAGAGAAATAATCCAACAATGTTGCTTAACGAAAGTATTAACTCGGTAGTGTAAAGCTACAATCGTTGCTGGCAAATATGAAACATTTCCTGCGGATCCTATCCTAGTTATTAGCCAAATCAATTATAATCGTCTAGATGTAGAATGTCAATTTTTTGAATTAAATTAATCCTTCCTAATAATCAATTACCAAAAGTACCTACAGATTAGTAATAACATTTCATGTATTTACTTAAGAACATATAGCTTGGTAATTAAGTTAAAATGTGAAATATTAGACAAATAAATACCTTGTACTATAATTTTATTTTGAATTTATGTAATAACATTTTGAATCATGTATTGTTCGTATGTCAATTGTTCACTACGGAAATAACATATGCCTAGAGTTTTCAAAAATTACATTTTCAGCGAACTCCTGGTACACAATATAAACATCTCAGACATGTGTAAGTCGTACTCATAGTATAAATTATTTTTAACATGTTTCCATAATTTACAAGAAAATCGGTCAGTCAGCTAGAAAATTTTATGCCTACTCAATTAACGCCAGTTAAAATTTTTATGATTCTGTGTACAATTTATGTTTAAATTTTGTAAACAAACAATACTAACTACAACTACGCTAAATTTACGTGTAGTCATTATAACCTACTGTCTAGGGTCCACTACGTTTTAATCAGTTAACGTAGGAACCATATAATAGTATTTTTAACCATAATTTTATCACTGTTATTATTTAAGTTTGATTAAGTTCGATCTGTCGTTAAAGATCGTTAAAGAATTAAATTTAAATTTTGCACAAACGGTTTTACGCAATTTTGTGATATCTAAATTGTTTAAGCTTCAACGCGATAAAAATAGGCATGCGTAAAGTACAAAATAGAATTATCATTACATATTTGTTTGTATCTCCTGGATGTTATTAGAGATATGTGTTACAGCACGCTTTTGTTAGGTATACATTTTTAGTAACGCTATAGAATATTTTTTTAAATTGTTTTTTTGTTCTTTAAATACACTGTACTTGAATATACGCCTTTTATTTATAAATAATCCCAATGTCCCTATTTCATAATTTCCATTGCTCATAATAGGTGCCTGGACATAATCGGTGAGACTGAAGTGGCAGCCAGTTGCCGACCTTATTTAAATATGCCTGTTGCATTTTTCATCTTAATTGTATGTATGTATTATTGTATAAATAAATAAACAAGTCCAGGGCGAGTTTAAAAAAACATTATCTATAGCTTTCTCATAAATTAAGTGAAAAGTGTTTGGAGTGGACATAGATAAATATAAAAAATACTGCTATACGCTTGCGGTACATGGAGACGACCAGACAAAAGGTACGTACATAAACCGTAACTTAAAGTTAATAAATCGAACAATTAAATCCTTACAAAATAATACTATTTAAAAGCTCGTTTAAACTTCGATCATGAAGTGTGGTTAGAATCTAGCGTGGCGTAAAACGAGTTAGACAGTTGGGAGTTGGATGGGTACTTACCGAAAGCAGTCGCTGCTGTATGATAATTAATACTTCTTTGTGTCAGATATATTTTCTATGTCGGACTATCGGAATGCGGCGCACTATACAATTTTGCGTATCCTTACCTAAAGTACTATGCGACTTGGATGTATGTAATATTGTTAAAACAATAACTCAGCTTTTCACTTAAAGATAATGGCACAAAATACTTTTTTATATAAATGTGTGCAGTTATCTTAATTAGCTAAAAGTTGTATGAAGAGGCACATAAGGCCAATTACGTAATGTAAAGAAAAATTAACAATGAAACTGACAGTGATAACTGCTAAAGGAGAATTCTTGTAAAGTGACTTGAGTCTGCAACAACTCAAGTCGTGCTTTGAATGCAATGGAACTTTAATACCAAAATTCAATCTGAGTTCAAAGACCCACCTGGGGTTTTATACCCATATATTTTAAAGGCTTATTACTTATTAGTGATAATCACTAACTTACGATCTTCTTTTTAAATTCAATTCTAGATTTTTAATATAAGGATAATAAATGGAAAGAAAACTTTTTCTCATTAGCAGCGCTTTATTGTATTGCATATTAGAAACAAGATAAAACTTTTATCATTATTTCATTACATTTAATATTATAATTGCGAATGCATTAATTTTCACTATTATAAGTTTGTACGAAATAAATAATAAATTATAACGATCCTAACATTACAAAGCGACAAATAATTTCATTTCACAAAACTTATATAAAGAACACTCACCGCATAAAAAAAATAACTACGAGCAAATTGGATGCCGCGTCAAACTTGCCACTTCAAACTGTGTAATTCACAAGCAAAGAAGCACTAACATGACCACAATACGCAACAATGTTGTTACATTATCGTAAATCGTAATAGCTTTATTACGTTGGTGTAAACTCTGATTACTTTTGATGGTCATGTTAGCTGTGACACTAATTTCTAGTATGCCAACATTACAGACAGTATACCTACGATTTACAACTTATCCATGCTAATAATGTATTGTGAAAGCTAATAACTGGCATCAGCTCGTAATTCGAAACAGTATACGCTTATTTAATTATCCTAAGTCGTTTCAATGTGACTAGGTTTGATAGCAGATAATGCCGAGTAATGAAATTCGACGTTTTTCTATTCTAAGTGTATATAACTATTTAATTAATTCCATATGGTAATATGTAATGTAGAAATGGAATATGATACATACATATTAATTACACCAAAGTAATGCATAATATAACTACAAAATTCACATATAGGTTTAACAACATAACGTAAAAAAAATCATCTAAATTGAAATATAAATTTAAATGTGAGTTTCAACCAAAAATACGATCGGCCAATATGTATTATAATAAAATTATACTAAATGTAAAGTAACACAAAACACCGGAACACCTATTAAATGACACACCACTTAAAAATTATTAAATCTTAATATACCTAACTAAATTTTGCACCATTTGACATATACGGTAAGTAACTTAAATTGCATAGTGCAATAAAATACAGTCGAAATGTTGAGTGAGTTGTTGAGTTTTGTGCTATTGTTATAAACCGGGAGTAATACAGACCGGGTGTCTATATGCAGGAGGTAGTCAAAAGAAAAAAAATACAATGATCCTAATTTTTTTTTCTTTAACAATAAAATAACAATAGTTACATACAAATTATACGTTTTTATAGATCATCGAATTGGAATTGAATGCAAACGGTGATTGGCAACGACTGAACTATAAGAATTTAATCGTTTCGTTATAAACGATTAAGTTCATTTGCACTTTCGTAAATAAATTAACAATGGTTACAAGGATTAGCTAGTTAAAAAATAACAACACAAACTAAGACTTATATATCACTTGGTTTTACTTATAATAAATATCGTGATGCAGATGTAACGACAGCCCAAAATTCCATGTGTTTCGGGACGTGACTAAATTCCTATCATATACTAAACCTACAGTTATGATTTATTTGGTGGTTATTACTTGTACATTATTCCTAAATGAGATTAATTTAATACAATTAACAAAATCAACATATAAATATGCAATGCTATTTATTATAGCCAGATCAGTGGCGTGCACTTCATATAAGCACAAGTACCTTATTAAAATGTGAAATAAATACAATTACGTATTGTAATTTAATCGATGTAGTCAGATTTATTTCGAAATACTTATCCGCGTCAATTAAAAACTACTACTACGATCCAATGCCACGGCACAATATATTTTTTTTTTCAAATATTATTTCTTCCCAAGTATGAATTGTTTGATGTACACGCAATTGGTGTAATGCAAATATAGTTTTGTTGCATTTCAAAAAGACACTTTGTTTAATTACGACGACAAAAACACGACACAAAACGTTACACACAAAATTATCTTACGTACGTAGTTCACACTAATTAAGTACAGTAACTATGTGATCGTATTTTTTTCTTACATAACATGTTTAAATCATCTTTGATGACAAAAGAACGCGAATGGCCGTTAAACATCAGTCATTAGTTCAATCAGACTATGGATTCGAGGCGGTAGCTATATAAGAATTTATATATAAATCTTTTAAACTTCGTCCCAATCTCTGTGCACACCACTGATGATATAAAAACAACTCTTAGCCAGCCGAGGTTGCGTCACTGACTACAACTCATAAAGCAAATGTACCATCAGCAAGTGATTATCATTCAATGCGTTACGCGTCCTTAGCTAGCTAGCTATTATAATAATTAAGGGCAACATGAACTTTTTATATTCATAAGCTTAACGTGCCAAGAGCTACGGATATTCACATACATCAAACTTGTCTTATATTTCAACAAAACATTAATATATAAAAAAGTCAAAGTTAATACATCATACGTGTACCTTGTTACTAATTACTTTACAAAATTAAACAATCAAAGTATCAATTATAATGTTATCAATCCCAGGAAATTTTGTGACGAGTAATCAATCAAATGATGTTCAATTTAAATGTATGGCACAATCAAATTTAACAAGTACATTCTTAAAATCGAAACAAACTGAATCATACATGTTGCTGCTCTTTAATATCTTATATTATGAACTTAAAAAGCTCTAATTCAACGCATTGAAGCTCAAACGGCTAGCTATATAACACTTTATAATAAAATCGAGTCCATGAGCCGTGCACTACTGAGTCAGAAATGTCAAAATGTGTTCGTGCGTTGACATGAGAATGAAAGGTCGAAAGATGTATTAAAACTTACCCTGGACGCATATACCTCATACAAATGTAAAGAGATGAACAATTCCATCAATAATTCTGATAATCTGCCTAATAATCTTCAATCCTGAATTTACAAATATCACCACGCGTCCACGATAAGTCGACGATGGGTAAAAGGATTTTAATAAACTGTTTCTACATTAAAAAAATCACTTCTTGTATGACAAACATTCGTTAAAATCCTTTCAAATGTCAAACGATTGGGGAATAACTACAAACTGAATAGTATCTCGTGAGAACTAATTCACCATTAAATTTGAAGCTACTTTATCTAAATCGAAATCTTATTTAAGTGGGTGCCAATTTAACACCGACATGATGTTCTTGTATGGTTTTGAGACACGTAAGTTGTACATCAGAAATTGCGCCATCCCCAATTTATCCACTCCGAACTAAGCCATCAGCTTACGCATTGTAGGAAACTGCAGGTTTATCGGACGTACATACGTATACGTAATCTGACTCGGAATCGACGCGTGCACGGCTGGCCCTACGTTAAGCTGTTGCTACTTGCCATACAATAAGGTGACTCTTTGTCGCTCGCTCGGTGAATGACCCATGCCCACTCGAAGCTCCATCTTCAGCGACTACCACGCTGTCTTCCATTTCTGAATCAGCTGAGCAAAAATACAAATTAAACAAGATATTACCACAATATATTTTGTTATTGAGAACGCGCCCAGCCATAAAAAGAGTTTTTAGTTTTGAGCTGTTTCAGAAATGGGATTCATGGACTTCCAACTGGTCTGAAAGTAGTATCACTAGATAGTATTAATGACTCTAGATCTTTATACGAATGGTATAATCAAAACTGTAATAACCATTAAATGGTATAAATATATAACTTTTGGGCGCGTTAAAATTTAAGTGTAATTAAAATGTATATTGTCTATTATAAATCTTAGACAATGACAACCTCACGTTATTAGACCTAATATGAAAAATTAACTTACAAATGATAGGAACGTAAAGGATCCCTATAAAAAATCTGTCAAATTATGAGATTTAAAATCGAAGCTTTAGCCTAGGTTCGTTTACATTCCAAATTATAGTTTCATAGCAATATACACAATAGCGTCTATATTTGATTAGTGACAATCATACGTTGAAAATTAGATTTCCAAATGTTACAAATTCATCAGCGCATCATCTTTAACCACTAAATAGGGGATTTTTTTAAGAAATCAATGCACTGAAATAATTCAAGATACGCTAATCCTTAAAGAAATGTTAGCTCAGTATGAGTACATGTAAATATTTAGTATTGTAAAGCATTAGCAAATGAAAGTGACCGATGTTATAACTCATATATTTCACACTATTCAAATACATTGGTATCGAATGAGTTCAATTATGACGATTATACGTTAGTGGAAGCTAATATGTTTTAATATTATTATATGATGAATTTAAAATATGTATTCAATTGTTTCGTGTAATAAGACGTATTTCTTATATCATTCGGTCGATTTCATTTTTATACCCAGCCATACGATGTTACTGTTAAGTTGCCAAAATGAATCTACATGCCTTTGGTGTTTATAATTTAGCATCATAATGTTATTTATGTCCCAAGCGCCATGCTTTTATCAATAACGTACCGATTTAAAAACAATTTATATGATATGAATCAGGTACGTTCTGGCTCACTTATAATCTGCCAAACAATGAGGTGGGAGGCTGTATCTCGAACGTCATCGGCATGCTCTTCTAATAAGAAAAAAGTTGGAGAAATATATCACTGTATTACTATATATCACTGTGTCTCAAAAATGAGCGAATGTGAATGTTGCCCCAATAGATGGGACCAGACGTTTAACTGCGTGAATATAAATCAGATAAAATGAATATTTGTCACTATAATTTGAGGCGAAATAAGCATTAATTGTTAACAGCATAAATTAAAGGCATCGGCTTGGTGTTTAGTCTTTTAATAATTTTGATTTTGCTGATACTACTATAGCAAGCACATAATTTAATTCAACATTGCATATGAAGCCAATCAATGAAATTTTTTATCGAAACAATCATTGTACTTGTGTACATTGTACGGGTTTTTATTCATTAAGGATTGTATGTTTTGTGTTGAGACTGTTTTTCTTAAAAAAATAATTTATTGAATTATATTATTAACCACTGATAATCATGTACCAAAAGGTTATATTTCTAATTCACGACATAACATCTGAAGTTACGAAAGAAACTATAAAAAAGAAATACTTGGCGATTTAAAGAGAGTGGCGGAGAGTTTCTTGTCGGTTTTCAATATTATCAGTAAATGTCATTGTACACATTTATGACGTTAATAATTGTACAAAAGTTATAAAGAAGCTATTTTGATTTGAAATAATGATTTCTTATTTGTAACATAATAACATATGCCTTACACCAATGGATTGTCATGTAATGATCGTTACCCCTGACCGCATTCAAATAACCATCATTGACTTCGATGCTCAACGTTATAAATTCACAAACTTCAAAGACTTACCTATTCTAAAATCTATATATCCTTCGCCTCCCGAAATAACGAGTATCGGTGGGGGCGTAGGTCCATTTTCCGGTGATTCCGGGCTCCTCGGAGAACCAGCTCCGGGTACGGCGACGAAAAATGTAACAGCATCTCTATGGCCGTGGAAGCTCAGTTGGGCGTGCTTCATCGAGCACAGCGGTATAACACCCGCGGGTGTCGCATGGTGTCCGGTATCCGACAGCGGAACAGATATCACCACACCATTACTCGTACCAATCCACAAACGACCGGAACTGATAAGTAAGGCGGTTATTCTCACGAGGGAGAAACCCAACTTGCCAGTACCGAGCATTTTGCTAACATACGGCTCGATATCAACGTCAATGAGGTGGTGGTAAGTGTGCGCGTGGTACAGACGCAGTGTTGAATCCATCTTGATCGTTACCTGAAATTAGTGAACATTTTAATAAAATCGCTTTAAGCCTTAACGAATAAATTAAATGAAAAGAATTACAATTTGCCCGACACTGAGAGGAAGTTTAGCCCGGTACAAATCTAGCTAAGCTAAGCAGATGTCGATTTGAATATTGATTTATTTATCAAATTGATATATGTGACTATTACGACAATTATTAGAAGAAATATATGGGTATCATACTCAAAGTAAAATTTGTTTTTTTTTTTTTTTTTTTTTTTTATGTGAGAGGAGGCAAACGAGCAGGCGGGTCACTTCGAGTGATGTGCCAACCGCCGCCCATGGACACCTGCAACGCCAGGAGGCTTACAAGTGAGTTGCCGGCCTTTAAGGAAGAGGAACGCTCTTTTTTTGAAGGTCCCCAAGTCGTAGCGGATCGGGAATACCTGCGCTGGCAGTTGGTTCCACAAAGAGGTGGTGCGCGGCAGAAACTGCCTTAAAAAACGCACAGTCGTGGAACGCCAGACATCAAGGTGGTACGGATGGAATTTCGTATTCTGCCTTGATGTCCGGTGATGGAATTCCGCTGCAGGTATTAGCCCGAACAATTCCTCAGAGCACTCCCCATGATAAATGCGGTAGAAGATGCAGAGGGAGCCTACATCTCTACGCAGAGCCAAAGGATCAAGCCGATTGGAAAGGATGGGGTCGTCGACGATACGAGCCGCTCTGCGTTGGATGCGATCAAATGGAAGGAGCTGGTATTGGGGCGCCCCCGCCCAAAGGTGGGAACAGTACTCCATATGAGGCCGAATTTGCGCTTTATAGAGTTGCAAGCGATGGCCTGATGTGAAATACTGACGCGCCCTGCTGAGAACACCAAGCTTTTTAGAGGCTAACTTAGCCTTACCTTCCAAATGATTGCAGAACTGGACATCGCTCGATATATCGACACCAAGAATTCCAATACTGGCTGAGGCTTTAAGAGGAGTGTTATCGAATAGTGGGGCCACGACAAAGGGATTCTTTTTAGCGGTAAACGCGCAAACCTGGGTCTTCGAGGGGTTAAATTGGACTAAGTTAAGTCGACCCCAATCCGAGACTCCACGCAGTAGAGTCTCGACTTCAGATACAAGTTTGTCCCGACACTGCTCGACATCAACCCGGGAAATATTTGCACGGCCGTGATATAGAGCATCTCCAGTACTGTCATCCGCATAACAATGAAGGCTGCTTAAGTGCAACATATCATTGATATGCAAGAGGAACAGCGTAGGAGAGAGTACACAGCCTTGGGGAACTCCAGCGTTTATGGATTTGAGGTCGGAACATGCACCGTCGACAGCGACCTTGATGTTCCGATCGGCCAAAAAACTGGAGATCCAGTCGCATAACTTCACGGGAAGCCCATATGCTGGAAGTTTTGAGAGAAGCGCCTTGTGCCATACCCGATCGAAGGCCTTTGCTATGTCCAGACTAACCGCCAGTGCTTCCCCTTTAGACTCAACAGCTTCTGCCCATTTATGAGTTAAGAAAACTAGAAGATCACCAGCTGAGCGGCCACGGCGGAAACCGTATTGACGGTCACTAATCAGCTGGCATTCCTCTAGGTAACGAAGGAGCTGGCTGTTGATAATGGTCTCCATTATCTTAGAAAATAAAGGGGTAACAGCTATTGGGCGGTAGTTTGAAGGATCAGAGCGTTCGCCTTTTTTAGGAATCGGGTGAACCAAGGCGGTCTTCCAAGCGTTCGGGACAATGCCGAGTGAATAAGAGTGCCGGAAAAGACGCGTCAGGACCGGAGCCAACTCAGGAGCACAAGTGCGCAGCACTATTGGAGGAATACCATCCGGTCCACTCGACTTATGAATATCCAGGGAAGTAAGGGCTTTGCGTACAGCACGAAGCCGAAAAACAATTTCGGGCATCGAGGTATCACACCGCAATAACGTCGGTGGAGTATTCCCGTGGTCATCAATCGTCGAGTTGGACCCGAAAAGAGAGCCTAAAAGATCGGCTTTCTCTTTCGGGGTGTTGGCCATCAGGTTGTTCACCCCAAGTAGTGGTGGAAGAGATGGCTTACAGAAGTTTCCTTGAACAGCCTTGGCAAGAGACCAGAATGCACGTGTCCCAGAAGGGAGCCGAGCCAGTCTATCACCAATTCTGCTGATGTGAATAGACTTTGCCTTAGCAATGGCACTTTTGAGGGACCTAGAGGCCGAGTTATATGCTTTTTTAAGAACGCTGGTATTTACATCACGTGATGCTGCCGCTTGAGCCCAGGTACGATAACATTCAAGCTTTCGGCGCGCCGCCATTTTGCAAGACTGTCTGAACCAAGGTTGGGACTTGCCACCGATGGGCACAGCAGAGAAAGGAATAAAAAGCTCCATTCCCTGCAGCACCACATCAGCGACAGAGTCGGCAGCAGCATTCGGATCATCCGACGAAAAACAAATCGGCCCCCACGGGTAGGAAGCAAAAAAGGAGCGCATTCCATCCCAGTCTGCTGACCTATAGTGCCAGACGCGACGACAACCTGCAAAACGAGGTCTAGTGAGTCGCGTTGTTCTTATAGTACTCCGAACAAGGCAGTGATCTGAAGATCCTAATGGGGAATCAACTGATACATGATACCCGTCCGGGTGAGAAGTCAGCAGCAGGTCCAACAGTGAAGGATTATGACCTTCGACATCTGGGATTCTCGTGATCGAGGGCACCATTTGAGTCAGGTCATAGGCCAAGGCAAAGTCGTGAAATGTTCTTCCCGCATGGTCGGTGGTAGTAGAGCCGAGCCAATCGGTATGGTGGGCGTTAAAATCGCCAAGAACTATGACTTCAGCGGTAGGAACATTTGCAATCAAGGAGTCTGTAGCCGATTGTATGTGCTCCACAAGTCGGTCAATTTCGGCATTACCGCTATGAGACCTATAAAGGCATGCGTAGAATCGCGGATGGTCATCGCAGTCTACGCGGAGCCAAAGAATCGATAGGTCTTTTCCTTCAGGAAACGTGAGGCGACGAGAGCAAATGTCATTCCGGACATAGACACACACTCCAGCCCTTGGCAAGAATCTATGTTCTAATTTATAACCAGGGTAGGAGAGGAAAGAGGTGTCGCCAGGAGAAGAAATCTGTGTCTCGGTAAGAAAGAGTAAGGCCGGCAAAGCTGTTTCAAGGTGGTGGTGAACAGCGTTTAAGTTCGAAACAAGCCCCCTCACATTGCAAAAGTCCACAGTAAGCGATGAGGAAGAAGCCAAGTGATGCTTACTCTGTTTGCCCCGACATTTATGAGATGTGTTTTTAGATATGAGCGCAAAATTGCCCCCCCCAGAATACGAAGGGCAGCCTGGGGGCCCAACAACAAAACAGTTAGGTGGACACGCAGGAGGGGATTCTCCACGACAGGTGGTACCCCCCTGGGGTAATTTCTTTTTATTTTGCACCATCATTCAAGTATTTGTTTGGGGGGACAGGGAAGGAGAGGGAATGAGGAGGAAAGGAAAAAAAAAGGAATTGGAGGGTTACAAGAGGACGGGGAAGGGGAAAGGATGGGCACCGGAAGATCTCAAAACCATACAAAACCCATTTGGGTAATTGTATTATCTTCCATTGTTATTTGAAATTAAATTTAAATACAACATTTGTTTTATTTCATTAGAAAACTTATTGTTTACAATGAATTATCGTTATTTAGTTAATTCATTACAAATAAAATGTATTCTATGCAGGTAAATAAAGAACAATTATCTCATTTTTTTTGAAATACAAAGGACATTTACCCATACTCCATCTCCATCTGCGCACATCTGTCTTAATTGACTCTCTTGTCTTGGGTGCGCTTCGAGCGTATGTAGCAACGTACACGCACGCGGATCAATTACGTGCACCTTATTACGATAACCACACCACACTGTACCACTTCCCACCGCACTCAGACAGCGAACTAAAAAATAAAAAAACGTCAGAAAGTCATATTCATTTGGCAATGCATATAATAATGATAAAAAAATTAAAAGTAAATAAAATGTTTTGGTAATAAATGGGTTTTAAGAATATTCAATATTAGATGCAATATTACATGCTCTTAAATGTTACATCTAATTATATTCGGATTATTTTAATTGTTTTTAGTGATATTTCATTTTGAAACAATATTTTGTACTTTTCTTGTAATGCAACATTTTAAGCAAAATAAAAAGAATACAAAGAAAAAGAAAAGAAAGAAATTAAATAATAAGATTATGCAGTGTATAACAGTTAAAATACCTGAATACTTGGGATCACCGAGGGTCATGAGACAGTATTGCGAGAAGTCCCATTGGCCATCAGCGAGGCGAGAGAATATTGCGACTGTACCATCAGCCAACGCTACAATACATCTCGACCAGCACGCCACTATTGATAAGATTGCATCATTCAATTTCACTCTGAAATAAGAAAACACGGATTGGTTGACGGATCAATGTTTCTAATGAGATTTATAGCCAGTAGAGCCACTGGGACCTTCAAGTTGAAATATAATAGCAATTGCATAGTTTTATTTATATGTGACATCCGTATTAAACTTATATACAATATATTTCAACTCACACTGAGCACATTGAGATTTTCCATAATTAACCAATTTAAAAATACAAAAACTAATTCGAAGGATGTTTAAGAGCTGTTTCATTAAAATAACAATGCTTTTTTAATTTATTTCGCAGAATAACATTATTTGGATTTATTGAGGTTGTTTTATTAAATTGACTGCTTTCACACTCACCTCGCAAGGCACTTTCCATATTCGGACACAGCTGAATGTACATACAGATTGCCACTTTTAGTGCCCAACCACATAGAGGGCAGTGCTGTGGAGACACGCTCGTCCGTTACTCTTCGAGTACTCGACTGTTCGGCAAACGCATCTACGCCACGTTCTGGTGATACCCGTCTCTCGATATCTATCGGTAGTTATTATTTACTATTATAGACAAAAACACTTTTCTACTCTAATACTTTAATCCGAAATTCAATCAAAACAATAAAATAAATATAACTTGCAATTTGTTGTATCATGTATATTTAATAAATTAAATTATTTATACCGCCTATCTATCTAATTATAAAAATAAATCTGTTCCATACCTTTGGTATTAACTGGCGTAGAGCTTAAAGGCGGGCTTTCGGCGATGACTTTGTCGAGGTCCTCTTCAATGTTGTCTATTGCAGATTCTTTCGGAACATTAATAGGTCCGGTCTCTTTGATTGGTGTACTGGGAGGCGTCAGAATGTTTGCCTGTACCTAGAATGTGATCAATTTATTTAAACGTACATAAATGACAGATAAAAATATATTATAAATAGAAATGGGTATATGATGATTTATTATAAGCAAACTAAGTAATGTAAGTAAGTAATGGATTATTTATGTGTATTAGTGTAGCGGTATCGATAACTAATAATAATATTTGAAGAAACATTATTAACACACACACACACACACACACTTTAAAACGAAGATTAATGAATATAATAATAAATTAATTAAAAAACGTGCGCGGGGTAATAAGCCTCGCTCAATACACTAGCTCAGAGCATTCAAACTAGCCTAATAGAGGCCTAATTTAAAAGGAATAAAAAAGGATTTACATATATTTATTCAACTTATTAAGTATTTTGAATAATATTCTATGTACCAATCGAGTGCTTCCCACTATAACATCCTTTCCATCAACATCACTGGGCCCATTCACGTTGGGAATTGTTCCATTACTTTGACTCTCCGTCGAATCACTCTTACTGACACCGCAGAATAAAGAGCTCTGAAAAATTGATTATATTATACTGAAAACATCTCACTATCCTCACACATATGGTAACGTATAAATTTAATAAGAATAACACACAATAACACATTATTATAATCAAGTTCAGAAGTTCACCTAAACAGGTAGGGATTGTATTTATTTTCGAAAAAAATATTTATACTGGTAGCTTGATCATCGATCACAATATAAATCATTTTTGACAGATCTAAAGTGGTAATAACTTACCACATTGTATACGAGAAAATTTATTGCGCAATTTTTAATCTTTGCTCGTATTTATTAAATCGTATTATCTGTATAAAATCATTTTTTTTTAAATAAATTTAGCTACATAATATTTAGGCATATATAGAGTTCGTAATAACATACAGAATGTCGTTTAGCGTTATTGTTGGTCATCCTTTCTTCATATTCCAAGAAGTCTTCTTCAACAGCACCAGGCACAGATGCTATACACAGTATATGCTTGTCACTCACGGGGAATGACTCGATCACCTCCGCTGGATTGTTTGCGTCAATAATCTAGTTGGAATTGATAATCATTAATATACAATTAATAATTAACGAATGCAATGAAAAACAGTTATTTTTATGTGATGTAATTAATTCAGAATCTTTGTTTTCATTTAAAATTGCGGTTCGAGCTGTTTGACAAGTCACTAATGCGGGAGATCTGAACAATGAAGTCGGCTTTTAAACCGGCTTGAACCAACGATTTTTTCTTATTAATTGCACAGAACACTTGCTTTAACACACATCGTGAAATAACCGATATAAACCGAATAATTAAGGTCATACATCAGCAACAGATCAGACCAGTCCATTATCAAGGAAATGGATGGATGCTCAACGGCACATCTAGGGTTACAGTGCCATGTCGTTATAATTGCTATTTCAGCATTTATACATAAATGAATGAATAATTAATACCTGAACTAAAGACTAGTGGTTGTATAATAAATTATTTATAACGTACCATAACAACACCTTTATTCTGTGTACTGGAACATATCCAAACGAGTGATGACATATTATTCTCAGTGGTGGCGTGAATGTTCGTTGGCTCCTGATCGGAGACAATCTGCTCAATAACGGGGGAACCCGCTGATTGTGCTTTGCTCATTTCGTATGCTGAAAATATAACGATTAATAAGTATAATAGAAGTTAATCCTTAGGTTCAGTAAGTTGCGGCTACATTACAACAATTATTCTTAATCATAAAATTTAAGTATATTTCTAATTTTTACGTACTGGTGTTAAAAAAAATTACTATTATCATATACTAGGGAGGCTGTAAGCTGAGTGCTTTAAAACATACACTGCTTCAATATTGACTAATTTCATATAACAAAAAATTAATAATTATTAATATTATATATATTTAGAAAATTCCGCTTGCAGTTAAATAAATCAATTCCTAATTAACGAATTACAGCTCATGCTTTAATGATAACAATGTATTGTTTGGGCTCACAATGGATTTAATAATGAGGTTATTTATTATACAAATTAGTCACAAAATGGAGACGTTTTATATGACAACCGTGTATTGATGAAAATCACAGAAGTCTGACACATAGTGGTGATATTTGAAAAACACAATAGTATAGAATCCGCCTACATGACTCAATTTGTAATCATTTACTTAGCACAAAAGTATGACTTTTGACTCTGTTAATTAATAGAAAATATAATGACACTTTGATAGAAAACCAGTGGTTGATGAAAGATGTGAATAAAACGTCGGGGTTTTATTGTAAATATATGTATGATACCACTATTGGAAGCTTTACCTAAGCACATTGCATTATCGCCAATGGATCTCGGATTCAACTGCTTTCCACCAGTCAAATTGACCGCAGCAGCACATAAAAGTGACATACGGGGCTCGGCTTCCGCTATCGGTCTGTAATAATATAGAAAAATAAAATATAACCTTTATATTTTTGCATATAAGTTATATAATGCAACGCTTAAACTAAATCATACCTGCAAAATACAGGCACAGGAACAGGTACACCTCCTGACGACAGCGATACGTTAGGTCCTTTCTGCCCTTGATCACTTTTCCCAGGCAAACTCCAACCATACGCCTGGGTTCTACCATCTTCCTTACGAACGTGCGCTCTTACCTATATTTACAAAACTTCTATTAAAACCAAAAATGACATTACATGCGTATAAATATTTGCAATAAGTCAGTGTTTATTATTATTACTTTAAGTTGTTATTTATTAAGATAATTAGTACACCTGACGAAACTGTTCAGTTCTCTCTTGCCGCCTGTGATGGTGGTCAGAGAGCTGGGTTTCCAGGAAATCGGCTTGAGTTCTCGAGTGCCTTAAAGGTGGCTGAGGGGCCGCGACCGCTTTTAAATGCGGCGTCGAGAATGGTCGTTGTGGACGTTCGGAGGTACTGAAACAAAACGAAGGAAAACTTAGTCCCTTGTACAAAACTATAATAAAACAATCTTGCATTATAATTTTCAACATTAACAAAAAATCTGAAATAAATACATTAAAACGTGAAGAAACAAATTGTAAATGCAACATAGATTTTTTTATAAATTATACGCTTTTACCTTGATTTGACCGCAACAACCACAGAATTAAGAGATTAGAACTGTCATTGCGATCAGTAAAAACGTGAAACAAAAAACACTTTTTCTATAACGCAGTACTTATTCTTCATTGGTCGTCAAACCATTTCAGAAAGCGCTTTTTTCTTACAATAGATGCCATATTAACAAAATTATAACATAATAATCTAGTAGTAGCAAAATAGTATTATGCACGTATATAAATAACTTTAATAAGAAATTTACCAAAATATTATTAATTCATTATAGAAATAGGTACCTCACCACATTTCAAACAAGTATTGAATAATATATTATTATTACGCTCCAAGTCACATCACACACACATGTGTGTTTTTTATTTATTATAATTAATATACAAAGGAAACCTTTAACTTTCAAACGTCGCAACAGCTGAAATCATTGCATACGTCGCGAAGCCATGTAGCGTAAAAAATTCAAAGCAAATATTTTGCAATTGGGTTAATTATAAATTGTGTAATTAAAATTACATTATATTGAATCAAATTATTAGCTAGCCCCTGCCTTTTATACTTGTGGTTATATCTATCGCTTTACAGCGATGTAATTATTTACGAAATGATTCCTATTTTGTAAACAGCTAGTAGTTTAAGAGCTCGTTAAATAATTGTGTCCATTAAGTTATGTAAATAATATAAACTAACATTTAGCATCAAAATAAGTCATTGTGCCATATTTTTGCAGATAACCTATTGTTTATAATGATTGATCATTTAAATATTGGTAAATTTGATTTGATTAAATACACAAAGATAAATGTGAGTGACGTAGTCATATATTACTTTAAACAAAATAGTTTGGATTTCAAATTGATAGCTCGCACGCCATTGCGTTAACTATTATTGAAACTTGTCAATAATAATTAATGTAATAATATTAAAAAAACAGGTCCACGAATCTTTGGTGAATTGGCGAACATGGAATTTTTATGGCGCAACAGGCTGATCTCTCACTTATATTCAATTGGTTTTTACATAAATATATACATCTAAATCCTATCCTAATCCTACAAATTACATGATGTCGCATAATGCATATAAAAAAACTGCAATAGCATTAATAATTAACAATCAGACCACTATATCATATGGGTCAAGAATAGGAACACAGAAACATATTCACATAGCGCTAAGCATAAAATCTGCAATTTAGTTTTAAATTATAGACAAAACAAATGTTATTTTGCATTATATGTACATCTTGACCTGTGAATCAATAATTGAATTGGTGAATTGCACTTTATTGACTAGGCTTTTCAAAGAATAAATGATATTTACCTAAATAGTTTGCTGAAGAAACTCCAAATGCTTTGTTTGCTCTTCTTATCCATAGTAGATTCGACACGACTCGCCCTAACTATTTCCGACCAGCGTACGGCATCTTGCAATTCCATGTAGCGTTCCTAAACAAACCATCATGTTTAATGACAAGACACAAAGCCTCGGGAAGACAAGAAAGATTTATTCAAATTTAGTATCCTTTTCACCGCCACCGGCTCCTAACACCGTATTAAAATCGAAAATTAATAGCAGACATTATTTTTAGTAGCTCATCAGCTTATTCCATCTAAAAAAAAACTAAATCAAAAGAAGACATTAAGTCTTTGATTGTGACTTCTTTTTGAGTCTTTTTGAGATTTTAAGTCAGTGTTTTTACATTAAAGTTAAAGTATAACTTAATAAACTCATTTATTTATATTTATAAAATATCCGTTACATCATACAATTAATTGGTCATACAATAATAATGACTAAATACCTTATATTGATTGCGTTCCATGAGCACTCGTGCCATTTCCACTCGAGTGAATTTCCTTCTTTGTGCCATTGGGACGTCAGCATCGTCTTCGTTTTCAGCACCGCCAGCGTTTGAGCTCATTGTTTCCTGTTAATAATAATTGTTTACTAAAGCATTTATTGCCACAACGCTATAAGTGGTTACAAACATCAAAAAAATAACCGAAATAACAACTCCGTTCTTGTTCTATACGAGTGTACCTCATCAGTTAAAAAAACACTTATGCATAATGTACGTGCAATAATTATACGTTTAATAGATCATTTATATTATTATATTAAAACCATGTTACTATTATAGTAAAGTGGTACTTAAATATCACACAACTCACTTTCAAATGTCTCATTTCGTCTTCAAGCTGAGTGACACGATCTTTAAGCTTTTCTCTAGCTGCACTGAGATTAGCAACTTCCTCTCTTAGGATTTCTTGCTCACCGGTTAGTTCATCGACTTTTACAATTAAATCATCTTTCACGACATTCAAAGCGTTCCTGTGGAACAAAAGAATACTATAACACTCAATTGAACTTTCTAAAACAGTTTCTATTCGGTCGTCAGGGATATAAATTTATAAGGTAATGCGTTAGTCCACTTGTTAAATAAGCGGCCAATTGTTTTATAGAACTGGAATTTGTTGAGTATGCAATATAATAAAAATGATGTTTTGATGGGCCCATTTTATGTACTTGTATCTTATATCGTTAGTAGAAAACAATCGTTTTAATTAATATTAGATATCACATTTTTAGAGCAAGTGAACTGTAAAGGTATATAGTTCTATATACTATCTGGTATATATATTTCTATGTCGTCTATACTAAAAGATTTTAACTGATCCTGTACGTTCAATATTAGAACAACAAAAATAACTATAATACAAGAAATACAATAGAAATCATTGAACTGAAATATATTATTGTTTTATTCTAATACGCAAGAAAATGTAAAAAATACACCGGATACCAATATCTATTTTAAATATTACCACTCCCATGGATACATATAATGCACGCATTTCTCAATGACACGATGAATATATTATTATTTCCGTAAAGCAAATTTGACGATAGCAATGTTTACCTTCTTTAAGTACAAAGAATACTGGATCTGTAATATTCATACAAATCTTAGAAATATGCGTGTTTAAAATAACCATTGCGTATATTAATCCACTTTTTATACTTACTTGGTAGCCAGCAGTTCATTGTTTTCCAGTATAAGATTTTCGACTTCTTTTCCCATACCTATTGAAATAAAAATAAATTAACAACATATTTTATTTAATAACGATTGATTAGCGGCATGTTATGTATTTATAAAAAAATATTTATAACAAAAATAAAACTATTAGACTAAAGAAGAAACGACGATTAAAAAAGTGTATTTCAAGTTAATCACAATAAAATATTATTTTCTTTCTCATTAAACAATTTTGTTATTTCATGTGTATAATTGTAAAAATGTAAGTATTTAAAAACGAGAATCGAGACCGTTACTGTATTTTTTTATCATCGAGCCAGTTAATAAATATGTATATGATATATGATAGTAAAATAAAATAAAGTTATTATATTTTAAAGAGATTGTTTAAACATATAACATAATCCGTTACAAGAATAGATGCTACACATGTAGTATAATCAATAAATTTTTCGCATTTTAAGCCACATTGTTAATTTATAATTACGTAAGTGTAGAAGCTTATTTATAAATAAAAGCATGACGAAAGTATGGGCAACATAAACAAAATATATACAATTTAACGTCATTAGAAATATTTATTTTCAAAAAAAATTTTTTTCTACTCACCAAAGTAATTATCATTAACTGCAATGTGATGGCGCAACGTATTGTTAGAAGGCATGAAAAGAACAAATATAATTAGAAACACGCCAAAGGCTACATACACACACACACATTTTAATACAGTGTGTTAATTCAACAAATAATATAATAAAATAATTCAGTAATCATGCACAAGCTGCAATGTAATGTATCGTATGAGAAGACATGGTGAAGTTCAAACTTAAATAAATATACTTGAATATAATAAAACTATTGCATTAAATATCAGGAAAACTATATTACCTGAGGAAGCATATTCACCAGGATGCACCCAGCTACCTGTAAAAATAAACAAAACGAAACTGTACAGTGTTGATAATGTTAAAGATGAGCTTATTATGTTTTTCACAAAAATCTAAATTTTGATAATAATTTATTTAATCATAGTAAAACTAATACAAAACACTAGGAACATAGAAGGTAGCATTGAAAGTACCTGTAATGTCACCGTCATCTCCCTCCACAATACTAGTATCCGTATCATGGAAGGCTAGTTCTTGATACAGAGTGTTGGCGCTACGCTTTTCACTCTTAGTTTGCGATTTTCCAGTGGGTGTCGGAGCCACTGGTGATGTAGCCTGAAAAACAAGGTAGGCATCATATGGACTGGTATGTATATTCCTTTATATAACTGTACGTGTTGGTTTTTAATAATAATGTTTGATAGAAAAATGCCAACAATTTCGAGTTTTATTTCGTGTCTCAGTTAGTGTGTATTCCGGTAAGCAAGAACTGCGTTTGTGTTTTTTGAGCTAGAACTCATCATCTTTGAACTTTCGTTCCTATTTAATTATTTCGAAAATGATTTTTTTAATTACTTGGATTAATCCACTACTAGTTAAGTGCTTGCTTTTATTATATCATGAGAGTATCAGATTTATAAAAACCTCTACGTAATTAAAACTCATTTGCCCAAACCCTTTTTAAATTAAGAAATCCAGTCATGCCATCAATGACAAGTGTCAGTTTAACGATAAATAAAATGAAATGTTTTATTTACGACAACTTAATATTTGTTTCAATTATTATAATTTTAGTTATCTTTAATCAAGCCATAAGCCTAAAATGCTATCAGTGTTCAACAGCATACAACCCTAGATGTCTTTCAAATAATTTAAATGAGGAATATTTAATGGAATGCAATACCAGCGGACGCAATATCACCCCAGTGTGCCGTTTACTATCACAAGTGCAATATTTTACAGAAGAACGTGATGTAACAATACTGAGAGAATGTGCTTATGTATACAAGGTACCGTTTAAGTGTGTACAATCCAAATTTAGTAACGTGCACTTTTCCTCATCATGCGAATGTAATGAAGATGGCTGCAATGGTGCAAACAGTCTGCATATATATTTATATTTATACACCATAGTTATATGGGCAATAAAGTAATTTGCACGTAAACCAGTTTGTTATGTTGTGGTGTCTAAATATTGTGATCGTAACAAAACATAAAATTGTGATTCATTTCTTTTTAATATTTGAGTGGATTTTTGATACTTTGCTATACTTCCTCACCTGACTTTGTTGCGTAATGGGATCTGTTTGATGAGCTCTCTCCACTGTTCTTACAGCAGCTAACTCAGATCCTGAAATAAATTGGATAAATTTAACAACACATTGAGAAGTCATTTTAGGTATTGCAAATTCCATTAAATCGGTACAAGCTGATAAACAATAATAAGCTGATATATAATAATAAGCTAAAAATAAATAATTTTATGTTTACATAATAAGATTTAAATTATAACATTTAACAACAACAGTTAATAAGAACCTTAATAAATTAAAGCCTTCTATTTATGCATAAATTATAAAGAGATAAGGTGTAGGAATAGTGCTTTAGTAAATCAAGTTATACAATTGTATTACATTACTAGTGGGCCCTAAAAATTAGTTATTAATATATTAAAAGATAGTATGATGCAATCAGTTTAAGTACCGATAAACTGAACTAGATCAATGCAATACTAGAGAGTTATATGGTACATATTACCAATTGGTGGCGAAGATGGGGAAGACGAAAGGCTTACGGGGCTTCCAGGTATACTTTCTGTCTGCTCCACAACATTAACAGAACTCTCAAGTGAAGCAAAACCAAATGATATGGGACCTGTTGATAAATTAAATGATCTAGCATCTCTTTCATACAATAAAAGCAAAATGTAAATAGATAGCTAGATAACAATGCTATTGCAATACAATATTACAAATTAAATATTCACATATTCAAAAATGCACAGATTTTTTTCTTCTCTCATGCTATTCAATTAATACTAAAAGCCTTGAGGTACAAAGTTTCACTGTTTCAAAATTAATAATATATAAATTACCTTGATATTGTTACTTAAAAATAATTTTAAAAAAAGTTTATATTACAATTTAGGTAAGGAAATATTTAATTCTGAGATTTACACAAAAGCTGCAAATAAAGTCTATACCATAAATCAATATGGTTAATACAATAACACTAAAAAAAATATAAACAAACTCTCACCACTAGATCTTCCAACCGGATTCAGGCCAAGTCTACCCCGAACTTCACTTCTATCATTTGAGGAGCTTAACAATAATTTAGTTCTCTCCATATAGTCCATGTGTGTCTTAAATAGCTCAGTATACCGTTCATGCAGTTTAGCATATTCCTATTAAACAAATTTTATTTCAAATTCTTACTCGGACAAGGAAAGGAAAAAAAGTATATTCATAAATAATATGTATTGGTATTATTAAAAAAACAAATAATCATTACAAAAACTTAAGATTCTTTGATTACAATTTCAATACCTTTTTTAACTCATTTTCTCGCTCTTCTAAACGGCTTGCATGATCAAGAGAGTTCTTATGCTTTAATTCAAGCATCCGGACAATACTATCCAATGCCTCCAGTCTGCTTGTAAGGTCTTTTCTTTCCCCTTCATAATGGTCTTCAGCCTCCAACAACTGGCAAATATATAGGTATACTGTATACTTTATTCATAGCAATTACTACTAGTTCAACAAGAAATAATAGTTCTTTCACATTCTGTTTGTGTTTTAATTAAGATATTACATAGATTAAAACATGAAGTTATAGTTGTAGATTATTTGATAATTAATATTTAAGGCAATATAACTTAGGTGATAAAATATTATAAAATAAAGAACATATTATATAAAAAAATTAAGAGATAAAATAATGTTATGAGATTAGTTAAGAACATAAAGTTGATCAACTTATTGCACAAGACAAAATATAGCATGTTAGTGGCTTACCTTGAAATTAAGATAACAGAATGGACAACACATTTTTTTAAATTTCACCTGATATCTAATACTTCATTAAATTAAATCATTAACCAAATGATGGTGTAAGATAAACATAATAAATGTTGACCTTGTTTATTGTAACAAAGGAAGCCAAGTGAATGGCTAAGTTATAATTTTTAAATGCTCACCTTCTGTTCCGCATGCTTCCTCGCTGCCTTCTCGCGTTCATATTGCGTGACCAGTTGCTCATTATCCTCCCGTAGTAGCTCTAACTCTACTTCATGCTCTTGATTGGTTTGATAAGCGGAATCTAAACATTCTAGTACATTAACCACCAGAGGCATCAACGTCTTCACAACATCTTCATCATAACGAGCTATCATACGCTCAAACTCTTGATAAATACTTCCAGCCAATGTCTGTACCTTCTCTGACATCACTACATGAGAGTCTTCATGGGTGCCGTATATTGTTTCAGACGTGACATAGTCACTACTCGTCGAGTCGTCGAAATTCATATTGAAATTTTCTTAATATTTATTAGTAATCTATTATGATGTGCCTTTTTAGGGCAATTAATATATATTACGCGACATTATAAGGTTTTCTATACACTCACTGTCCTACATTTCACTATATAAAATAAAACTATAAATCAAGAACCGACTCATCGTTTTTTATTTAAAAAGAATATATGTAAATATTATATGTAAAGAAGAAGATAGAAAAATAAAAATACGAGACCATTTGATTGATTGACGTATTTACAGTGAAAATTTCGATTAACGATTGACGTTGGAACTGTATCCGGTTTGTCGTAGACAATAATATATTTTCGGCTCATAGATGCAGAAGATCTATAGAACAAACAACATAATTATAGTATCGATTATATGATCCTAATTAGTCACTTTAAATAAATAGTTTTGCTAATTATATTGTAAAAAAACTAGTCATAATGTTTGTTTCCATAACATTTATTGTTTAACAATCATTGGCTGTGTTTTTTTGCGTATTATGTTGCTCTCGAACTTTCAATAAAACTACTGTAGTATAAATATATCACTGTATTCTTATGTAAACGAATGTATATATTTTTTCAAACATTATGGTTATTGTTCGACATTATAAAATAACGCTTATTCAAGTTTTGAACATTGCTTTTCTTACCTTCTTGTCGTGGCTTTAGCCAACGTCATTTGACATTGACAGTGTGTGTCTGGTGTAACAATTAAAGCAAGACGTGTCAAGTGTGATGTGTAATATGTATTGTTTTGAAATTTTAATAGTTTAAAAAAATTTGAACTTGAATCTCATTATTGATAATTACAAATTTCCAAAACAAACCAATTAGTTTGACGCTATTAGTATACATTTAAATCAGGTTCTAAATTATCATTTTAGACAGCCTTCCCATAAAATTAAACTAAGTTGTATCCGAGAATTGCGATTATTGATTTACTCGTAACTCAACTCGTATTGGTTAATCTAGGACACGCATGAACTAGATTTTGTAAAAATGATTGCATCTGATCGCAAATCTGTATTTTGGGCGTACGTTCTTTGGTTGTTTGGTGGCATTTTTGGCTTGCATCACTTTTATTTGAGGCGGGATAGACATGCATTTATTTGGTGGTCTTCCCTTGGAGGCTTTGGAGTTGGTTGGCTAGGGGAAATATTTCGGATTCCTCGTTATGTGAGGGATGCCAACGAAGACCCTCGGTCGATCCAAGATTTGATTGGCAGAATGCGACAATACAAAAAGGTTAGTTTAAATTGTATTTGCATGAAATCTATGTATTTCACATTTCTGTATTTGTCAAATATATGTATTTGACTTTATTTATATGTTGTTTCAAATATCACATGTATCATTTTCAATGGTTACTTCCTATTAAAATGCCTATTTTTTAGCCTCCATTTTCTATGAATCGATTCACTGGAATGTTGATGGTGGGATACTCATGGGGCCAGATGATGATGTTAGCAATACCTCCTGAAGAGTTTTGGGGCATCAATTGGAAATATTTTAACTTTCTCGTGCCTATTGTAGCAGCTCTTGGTAAGTAATTTTTTATTAACCCAGATTTTTAGTAACAGATTCATTCTAAACAATAATTTTGAAACCAAGTCAAAGTCAAAATATCTTTATTCATCAAGGTACATAGGACCATTTTGAATCTACTAGTACAAGTACTATTTTATATTTATTTGGAAGTAATATTAAATATATTCTGTATTTTTTATAGTAATTCTAATATTTTAGGGGTGTGGACTGTTGGTAATATTGGTCGTGAACAAGGTGGCTTGAAATGGCCTCTTATTGCAGCAGTTGCTACATATCCTATTCGCTATTACATTTATGATGATACAGTTTGGTTTACAACAATGGTTGTGGCGTCAGCATTGGCTTTCGATACTTTCAGCAAAGAATGGCGTAGGACACCCAATAAGAAAACACATTTTGTTAAGTAAGTTGTTTTTAACTAATTGTGGATCAACTAAAAATGTAGGACCAACAAATGTAATTTAATTTCTATGCTTAATTTGTGAAATTTAGATTTAAAAATATGTTTGTTTTGTTTAAGGCGGGTAACAATATTAAGTTTATGTGCTTGCTTGTACATATCTTTGTGGTGTGGATATTTATATTTCCATGGAACCATAACTGATAGTGATGGTAATGAAATACCCATTTATGAAGCTTTACATCACTTCTATACAAGCCCATGGTAAGTTCACTCCTGTTCCTGGGAATCTCAAATAATAAATTTAACTAAACTGTTGCAATGAACTTAATGTAAACTGTTATTTACTAGACCTAAATAACATTACTTTTATTTTGTAGGTGGCTCGATTTGAAACAAAGCCTCTTGGATACCTATCAATATGCCCAGCACCATGGCTGGTATGAGGTGTGGAAGCAAATAATAGATCTCTCTGATCCCCATGGAGAACAAAACGCTTACAAAGTATGTTTAAGTGCTATTAATATAGATGTTGTATTCCAAGTAAAGATTGTCCACTTGGGCAGCGTAATGCCTACTAAATGCTACATGATGACATTGCTCTAAGTCATTCCATCCTTTAAAAAACCTTATAACTGTGTTAAACTAAACGTATATTTTTAGGTACTAGGTCTGAGCATTGATGCAAGTCAGCAAGAGATAACATCAACCTGGAGGAAATTGTCCCGCGAGAATCATCCTGACAAAGTGAAAGATGAGAAATTGCGTCGCGCGGCGCAAGAACGCTTCATGGAAATTCAAGAAGCTTACGAGATACTATCTAATAGTAAACACCGTAGAAATAGGCGCAATAAGAAAGACAATTCTGAGCTTTAAGATGGAGAGCATATAGATAAGTGGTGACCATATAATCTCAGTAGGTTAGACTTAGCAATATTCAACTACAATATCTATAGAAGTTAAGTTCTTCAAGTATTACAATAGATAACGAAATATATAATTATCTAAGAGTATATAAGTAATTCTTTCTATGTACTCATGTTATTTATATGAAAGGACATAATGCCGGCACAATACTTTATAAATCTTTTTTGAAGTCGGAACTGTATAAAATGTAAATTAGTCTTAGTTTTGTGAGCCAGTGTGTTATAAAAAATTGTAAACAGCACATTTTGTTGGAAAAAAAAGTCTGATGTACATAAAAATATAATTTATAAGGTGAGACTCATTACGTGAACGTATCTTGGTACCTTGGGTATTTTTAGATTTTATATTTTGCCAGTTTGTTTCTCCAAAGCTATTTTTTTAAATTCAAACTGGTTTTCTTTTGTTTCTAACATGATCGAGAATTAACTTCTGTTAGTTGTGTAGTTGATTGAGCTAATATGATCTGTTCTGGTTAACCTAATAATGGATTCGGTTTTGTTATTTTTTTAATTTGTAAGTTAACGATAGGTGGTCAACACAAATAAAGAATCGATTATGAATAGGCACTAGTCAACGAGTATATATATCGCTCGTGAACAAGTGAACGTTATCGAAACTAGATTTAACGAATATATTAATATATGTATATCATATAATATTATCTTATACTTCACGTATTTGGAGTATTTAAAAACAATGGCTATACATATATATTTTTAGCCCTTTTTGGAAATTTATATCGAAAATGTATGTCTAGAGGTTTATATATAACGCGCAATGTCGCGTGCTAGAATATATCTGCTCAAGAGGCCGAGCTCTTCCATAATATTTACTATATTCCATTTTAAATACACTATGCCAATCTTTATGAACTATTTTAAGTATGTTCCTCGATGGATCTTTACATTCCTGTATCACATTTTGTTAAACGTGAAACGTTATAACGGACAAATGTGATGTTTGCTCAAATTTACAACCATTAGGAGGATTATACATTATAGCGTTATACATGTTAATGGACTGTAACGTTACTTTCTCTAAAAATACACATAATATTTTTAAAAAAATATTAGGGTCAAAAAGCCAATGCGGTACATATCATTTAGGTGCTAATCTTTTCATATAGCTGCCGTAGTTGACTATCTTGCAGCTTTTTCATTGCACGTTAAGTGTTACAAAAACTTAAATTTGAGATTCTGCTAAAAAAATTTAATGATTTCCGATTCTTTATATAATTAAGTGTCTGAATATTTCTAGTGAATTCATATTATTTCCATGCATTTAAAACCAAAAATATTTATTTAAACACATTATTTTTAAGTTAATTGAAAACTTGTAGATTACTTTTGGGGAATGATTTTATGTGTTATTTACCTTTTATAACAAATGTACTTAATTTTCATGTAAAATTAGTGTATACTTAGCTACTACTTACCTTAACAATTGTTTGAAGTATTTCGTATCCGTCCATATTGAATTTGTATCATTTTATTTTTAATTTATTTTTGAAAATAATCTCAACTTTGAATGTAAGTCCTTTTTTTAAAAATAAAAAGTGTTTTTATTCAAATGTAATGTGTCTATAATTTTTAATAAATAAATTTACTATTCAATTGAGTTTTGTGAATTTGCGCCCATTACACACTTTAAAAGTAATAATTCTAACAAAAAATATTATAATAGGATTGTGTGAAGAAATTGGAATTGTCAATTCGTTCACATCTACGAGATGATACGATATTTCTCAATTCTCAGTGGCCAGTTCATTGGCACAATCATTACATGCACTAATTAAGGTTTCTCTGCTGTATTTTGATTGAACTATACTATATATATGTCTTATATTTTCTTATTAATTACATAATGGAATGTAGACTGGCGAAATGTTCAAAATCTGAAGTACATATACAATGTAGGTTTACACAGTTGTTTATATAGGTGTATACAGTTGTTTATAGAGGTGGTGCGCGGCAGAAACTGCTTGTAGAACCAACTGCCAGCGTAGTTATTTTCGAACCGCTACGACTTACTCCGCGTTTCTCTTACTTAAAGGCGGGCAACTCATTCGTAAGCCTGCATTGCACTGCAGCCTGACCTGCCCTCTCATACATAAAAAAATACAATTTTAGAATATAATATAATTATAATCAAAATATTATATATATTTCACCAACATTATTCTAACATTCATTAACAATGATCTGTAATTTTTGTTCGATTAAAGCTTTCAATATTTATCGTATTTAATTAAAGCTTGAGAATAGATATATAAATTGATTGTTAGCTAGGTAATATTATTTTTATGCATGATTTATTGTTAAATTACTGTAAATAGAATTTGAGAATGATGGATTCGACGTGATACAAAAAGTAATCCAGAAATAAACTCCACCAAATAATTATATTTAATTATTTGATTTATATTATTGTTTATGTAATATTATGCATCAACTCAACTACCCTATACTACTCTCAAGAGTCCTATGTTTATTACCTTTAACGTCAGCAGATAATCTATGTATGTAAACATTTTTCATCCTGAAACCTCGAAGGTACTACTACTACTGATATGAATACCTGAACTACACTTCATATGCAAAGTTATCTGTGCATTAGTGTGGGTGACACAAAAAATAATATATATTATTTAAATTATTTATTTAGGTATACAGTATCCATGTTTTCAAATACATTTATGAATCAGCCATGTGACCTATTGCTATATTTTACTCAATATATATCTTCAAAATATAAACTGCATCATTGTCTATGTTTATTGAGTGGGCAAGAAGTTTGCATATTTAACAAAAAGGAAATATTACATAAATCTATGTGTACATAATGGCACGAAATTAAATTTACATATTAAAATTGGATAATTAATTGTGACTCGGGGCTTCGGTCACAACTAATTTTTATTTCATAATATATTTTTAACACCTATCTATAAGTTACATGGCAATCGAGGTTTGGTTTAATAAAACCTTATAAATAGCTAATAAAATATATTGTCAAGTGTTACTTGGATACAAATTGAGCTTAGTTTGTGCTGTAGACAGTGCTCATCCTTATAAAAGCGTTATTTATATTCTGCCATAAATACATATTTTTAAAATTATCTGTATAAAATCTTTATTTCTCGTGCTATTAACATATTTACAAACTTAAGATCTACCAGGATTCTTATATTAATACATATGTAAAATTTTAACAGTGGCACAATATCTAATATGTATTTTTTGAGTGCAAGTTTGGCATGTAAACAATAAAATTGATTACAGAGTACATATGGTGATTTGTTAAATGTGTTTGAGAGCGGCCACAATGAAGCTGCATTAAGGAGCCATTCAACTACAGTTGCTTAGCACAATATATCATAAACATACAAATCTTAAATGACTTCTGATAGAATTGAACTTATCTACAATCACCATACTTTAATCATTATTTGCATTGTAATCTAAACTTTACAGTTAGTAAAGAATATATTTAACAAAACCTCTAGAAATATAATTTTACATATTGTCTTTAATGGCAATATTCATAAAAAACTGATTTCATGACTTAAGCGACGATTATATACTAAATATTAATCTAATTATCACAGCTTTTATTAAAATATTTTTGCTTACACCTATACTTTGAAACATAAACATAGCCTTTCTTCGTCTATTATTAATAAATAATATTTGTTTCCTATAAGCATAGGTAATAGATATCTACAAATTACAGTTCATAACAGTTAACAACAAAGATTTATTCTGGGTTAAGTCAAAAATGCGTTAATAAGTAAACGACGACGTTAAGTATGAAGACAATTTTAGCAGGTCTCTTGTAACTTGGGTACATCTGAGTATCGTTTGCATTTGTGAAATCAATGTACATTCAATTTAAAATGAAAGTGGAACACGATATTTTCAATTATTAAGGTAACATTAAGTTTCTGACTGTCTAAGGGCCAGCTTCTGAATTGTTTTCAATCAAAACTGACATAAGTTTGATGTTGACATAATGAATAGATAACATTTCTGTTTGGATATATTGTGACATGACATTAATGTGACATTCAAAATTAATAAGGCGAAACTCAATAAGGTGTTTGCCATGAAGTCTGGTAATTGAAATGTCGAACCCATCGGCAGTTACTCAATTAGCACATTACCATATTTTTTCATATCAGCATTTCAGAAACTGGCCCATAGTGTAATGGTCTCGTGATGTATTTGTATGGCACTTTGATGTATGGTCTCTTTAATAATAGGTCGATAAAAGTATGTTTTAGACTAAAATTTACGTGTGCCCCTGAACAAAAATCACATATGAAACACTGACCTATAGTTACTTTCAATAATATTGAAAATTTGTAAGCCAACTCGAAAATTGTATGAACTTTCACGTTTTGTGACATTAGAATTTTTCAATTCATTGACATTAGACTTATTTTCTAACAAGATGAGCTTTCAGTCTAAAACCACAATTTAATTCTGTGCATAGTGAAAATTTGAATTGAAATTTCCCGCTTGATTAAGTCAAGTCCTGGTTAGCCAGGACCTGTCAAGACCAATTACACTTAATTTTCCGTAAAACTTTGAGTTACTTTTCAGAAACTCTATATATTTCATAAGCATATTTTTTTTCATCTGTTCTTGTACATTTCAACGTAGATTTGGTATGTAGGTTGGGATCCGATAATTGCAGATGTCGGGTATTTTGTTGATTACTCTCCGTCCTTTAAAAGAGAAATACACATGAGTTTTATAATTAGATAGTTACAAATAACAAGTAAAAATTAAAACTTTAAAAATATATAAAATGTAACATTACCAAAGTGAAAGGTTTTTGTGCCGCAGATAAACTTGCCACATTCCATATGGTTCACCATAAGCCATCATGCCGTAAGGTTTTTTTTGAGGTGTTTTACTATATTTTCTTGAACCTGGATACAAATTTTTTATTGTATTAACAACAATCTAATATTTATTAAGAGAATAAATATAATGATTCTAATTAAGCAATTAATAAATATCAAGTTTTCTATACTGACCTGTGTAAAATAGAGTAGTCTTTGTGTTCTATACAATATATAGCTATAGGCTTTGGTGTCTGATATAATCTCTTTAGCCTTAGCCTATAACATCGGTCGCTTTCAGTTCATATATTCACACTAGCTTAATCCAAATCTCGGGTACTTTCACATCAAAGGTGAGAATTCAAGTATGTGACGATCATATAAGGTCGAGTATCGTAGGAATGACTTGCAATGTTAACGTCTTTGTCGTTTTTAAAATGGAAATACATCTTAAATAGGTAGTTTCTTATTTCACTTGGACCACCCATAAAATATATGGTTGTGATAAATTATATCTTTTTAAGTCCTCCTTTCGTTTTCTTCGTTATTTATCCATCAACCGTGAAAACGTACTCGTTATATTTCTGGTAATCTATGATGATTAATTGGGGAATACAACTAAAATATAAAATTTCATAAAATTCAACAATTAACACTAGCCATTAGTAAATGGCACGCATTAAGTAGATACAATAGGAGATCACTCTATTAATATGTAAAACCTAATTGTATAAGTAACTCTACGCTTTATACTGTAGTTTCATTACGTCGCAATGGTTGTAACTCCCGTTGCAAGTCATTATAGTACTCGTGATCTGACATCGACTCTTCTTCTACTGATCGTTGGGGTTGGTATTTACTAGTTGTAGGCTGTGGTGTCGAATCACTGCCACTACACTCGCTCGCACACTCGAGAGGCAAAGGCTCTGTAGGTATTCCAATAGTCTGTGCTGGAACACTTTGGTCGGACATTAAATATTCGGGATTGTCTACACATCGCTTTGATGGTACAAATCCACCATAACACAAATCTTTTATCTCTTGCCCTTCTCCGTTTTCACCTATTAAATCCATGTAGGTGGAAGCATTTTGGGTGTGTTGTGGAGAAGGCATCAAATAATCATCCTCGTCAAGAGGCAAATTAAGTTTTAGATTACCCACTTGTGCCTCTTTTATTTTTGACATACTTTCGAATTTGTTTTCTTCGTCTGGCCTTGATTTCATAGGATCACTACAATACCTGGAGCTAGAACTTTCAGAAGCACATACTCCGTTATTATAATAATGACGAGTATCCGAGTCATCAGATTTACTGTTTGTGTTATTATATCTTAATAAATCTTGATCCCATGTTTCCGGTTTATTGGCGGGATCAGTCGCACCTTCTACTTTAGGGCCATTATTTGTCCACGATGTTGAGGCACCTGGTTTTAGAGATCCAGTATGTGTTTCTACACCAGCAGTAACGACAGATGCAGTTGAAGTAGTTCCGGGCAAAGTTTTAAACTTTGGTTGTAAGTATTCATCGGCTTCTACTAATGGTTCAGGTCCATCTATTGCCGATGAAAGGTTCTTTATAAGTTCTTTTTCGTCCTGTAAATAAAAAGAAGAATAAGTATTAAATGTTTGTTTTATGTATGGAAACCAATATTTTTAAGTAAAATCGCAAACTGACCTGAGTAGAATAGGATGGTAGACGCATGAATTTGTCACCGGGAATGACAAGATACCGTCCAGGGTCCCTAGCCATATCAGCGAATGTATCGGCCAATTGTTTGAAAGTAGGACGACTGTCCGCATCCAACATCCAGCAAGATACCATGACGCAATATATGTCAAGAGTGCAGATTGCTGGTTGAGGAAGTTTTAACCCATTTTCAATCAGTTCAGGTACATTTCTCGCTGATATATTTGCGTAGGGCCTTGTCCCATAGCTTAAAATTTCCCATATGGTTACACCAAATGCCCATACATCACTTTTATGCGTAAAGATCCGGTGCTGTACACATTCTAATGCCAACCATTTAATGGGCATCTTACCACCCGCAGCTTTATATTCATCTTCATTAATGTCCAATAATTTGGCTAAACCGAAATCTGTTATTTTTACACAATTTGGTGTTTGAACTAAGACATTTCGTGCCGCAAGATCCCTATGAACTAGCCTTTTGTCTTCTAAATATGCCATTCCACGAGCTATTTGTGTGCACCAATTCAGGAAGGCCTTTGATCCGATCTTTTCTTTATGTGTTCGTACATAATCTAATAAACACCCTAGAGGCATTAGTTGGGTTATCAGCATCATTTGGTTTGTCATACATACTGCAAGTAATTGCAGTAAGTTGGGATGTTCAACACTAGCCATTATATATGCTTCTTCCAAAAATTCTTTACTCGTGTTTGCACCTGTCCCTTCCTTTAAGATTTTTATGGCGACTGGGATTTTGACATTTTCGCCTTCAGGAACCCAGACACCTTTGTAAACTTTTCCAAAAGCACCAAATCCTAACATACCACCTCGTCGTAGTTCTGCCTCTTTCACTATTCTTAATTTTGCGAGGTTTGGTTTAACATTTGTTGGTCGTAGAGGTTCGTTATCTTCACAGCCTGTCAAAACCATAGTCATTTTTACCGCTTCTTTTTTAGCTTTTGCCTTTTGCCGACATGTGTACCCAATAATGGCTAAGATGACCAAGAGAATAAATGCCAAAACTAATATTATTACTAAAACAGTTGGAATTTTCGCAGTTGATAGAGCGGGTGGAGCATTTGCTAGGGCTGAGCAAAATGGCTCTTCAATGGGGTTTTGGTGTAATTCATCAAAATATATTTTATGTGGAATGTCTTCGGGACATGAAGCTGTGCAATTAAATGGCCCAGTGTTAATGTCACTTAAGAATATTTTCAGATTATGACATTTAATACAGTCGGTCGATTTAAGTCCAGTGCAACCACGACATTCTTGGTGACATGGTGAACAAATTCTGTCTACTTCATCTGTAAAATGATCTGGAGGGCATTCATCTTCACATTGATCACCGCGTTTGAATCCATTACACACTTGACAAACGTGTTCGTGTATTCCAAATCCTGTGCATTTCCTGCATAATGGGTGACATTTTCGGCACGCCACTTTAACTTTTCCCTCTAATGGTTTTACATTTCCAACCCACTCGTTATAATAACCATCAGGGCAGGGTTCATTTTCTTTCAGGCAACTTTCCACCGTAGCTTCAACGCTTATTATGGCTTTTTTGCACGAGTTGCAGCCACCGATTCCAACGTTGTTTTCAGGTCCTGTACACCCATTAAAGCAGTTGGCATGACAGGGCTGACAAGTACCATTTTCTGATGGGTACCTTGAGTCCGGACACTCCGCTACACAGTAAGGACCATCGCGTACATGTTTACACTTCGAGCAGTTGGCACGACTGGGGCCTAAACATCCATCAAGACATTCAGAGTGACACTGTTTGCAAACATTTGTAGCCGATTCGTAAAGTCTGAAATTGAGAAACCTTAATTGAGTGTTGTTTTTGATACTATATGACGTATACGTACCTATAATTACAAAAATACAAGAATTGTTAAGGTACAAAAACAAACATTATTCTCGGATGTCGTAGTACCAACTTTTGACATCGGAGAATATTGTTATAAATTCTCTTAATTAGTAGATATACAATCGCATAGCAGTATAAATTCTTGTGTGTGCATTTATACAAACAAATTATTGTTATATGATAAATACTAACCCAGGGTGAACACTGCAGTTTTGGATACAGATATCGCCAAATTTGTAGTTTGCACAGGAAAGACATTGGTCCGGCCCCGGACCCCAGCAACCATCCATAGAACATTGTGAGTCGCAAACCATATTTGCTTTTTCTGAAATACATGCTTATTGTAGATACCTAAGGGTATTGTTATGTTGAGTAGATGAAAATGACATCTTTAATATCGCCAGCATTAGTAGTTAGGTTGTTAATAATAGAAAAATAATTATATTATACATAAAATTTAATTCGCTCAAGATTGTATGAGTGTTTCGCAATGCCGTAAACCTATGATGGTAAAATGTATTGATTTTACTATGAGGATCCTCAAACCAATTAAATGTGTTCGCAAGTTATACATACCACAATTCTGAAGATCTCCATTCTTCTGAATTATTTGTTTGTGATCTTTCGATTTTACCAGTTTGTTCCATGCAATTTTATCAGCGAAACACAAATTCCTATTTTCCATTATAGCAATAGCTCCTGAGTTCACTTTTTTCAATGACTTCAGTCCAAGTGATTTCAAAGAAGTCTTAACGATATACAGAGATGCAAATAAATTTTCTACAACTTGTCGGCCTCCAATAACTTCCAAATTTCTAAAATAGGAGAGGCTGGTGAAATTCGGATGGTGTGCTTGTACATTCAAATAACCCGTCACTTCCCGTACCGTGCTAAATATCTCTAACGCATCCGGTTCCATTTTTGCATATCTTTCTCCAAAGGAATAATCCGGATTTACGTGTTGAAAACCAGTAAATGTCATCTCCAGGATTTCAATAGAGCCATCTATAATAGTACAGTCTTTAAAACTCTCTATATTTCCGGAGTGTATCGGTCTCTCTGCACGACATGTCTTCGGGCAAGTTACATTACAAGGAATACATTCGCCATTAACTGCTGTTTTATTAGGCGGGCAGCTTCGAACGCATGCACCGTTATCTTTCAATAGGTGCTCTGGGCAGTTCCTTACACATGTAGCACCATAAGCGTATTTTCCATTGGGATTTGGTTCCCAAGAATATGTTGTAGGATTGTATTTTTGCATCTGTGGACATTCTTGGGAGCATGTTCCCTCGTCGTAGAAATTTCTGCAGGCAAGACACTGGCTCGGTAGTGGGCCAGTACAACCCCCGGCACAGAAAGTGTTGCAACAATCTCGAGGATTCGGACCAAAGCATCTACCTTGATCACACTGCGGACTACAGTTCGTTTTTGAAAATTTTTGACAGTTGTGTGCGCCATCACCCCAGCATCCATACTCGCAGCTGGAGTGGCATGGCGGGCATTCTCTCTCTGGTACTTTATATTTATAAACAAATACGTATGTAGCGTTTAGACCTGTTATTATTTCATTCCAATTTATTGTTTTAACGTGGCACAAATTGTAATTGTTGTAAATTCCAACACTGCCTCTTAGAACGTCTCTCAGGGCGGGAAGTTCGAGAGTGATAGCTGAAGACATCGTTACCAAAAGAGCAAATTCCTCGTCTCTTACATTCAATTTGAAAAGGGTTCGCCCTCTTATAATCTGTAGTTGTGGCAAGACGATATGTGCTACCTTAACATATGATATAAGCACATAACCGGTAACTTCCCGTATGTGTTGAAGGAAAGACAAATCCATTGTTTCATTTTCCAACCAGGTAAGTTCAAGGTTGCCGTCGACGTAAGTACAATTGGTGAATCTGTCCCGCAGGTTTCTATAGTGTGTGTCGCGATTCGAGGGTACTGACATCCGACCATTTGTGCCAATGCATACTGAAAGAAAAAAAATCTTGTATGAATATTCATTTTTTTTTAAATAATGGCATATCTTTAGATATATTTTAATCACACTTTAACGATTAATGACTAATATCACCACGAATTCGTAAGAGGCAACCAACGCAGCACTATCTAGGTTACGTTTTTTTTAATATAGTTGCGTTCGACTCGCTGGTATTCGTCAAACGTATGATATACACGTTCTACAACTTTCCATTGTGAAATTAGTGCAATAACAGCTTTATATAAAAATTGCATTTAAGACATGAGAAACATTCATAATGGAACTTCATTTACAAATGCGTGGTGTTACAAAAACTTTTCTCTTTGAGAGAAAAAGCTCTTTGTCTTAAAATAAGATAAACATAGATGTTAACACACATTCAAAATTCGGAACTACATGTAAAAATGTTTAAGTAAGTTCCAAAAATACAATCCATTGTTATCGCAGGGGGTCGTATCTACCTGGTTGTCAAATAATGACTTGACAACCAGGTAGATACGACTCTTACCTATTGACTACCCACAACACAGCTAACTCGACATAAGTAAAACTCAGGTAGGTGAAATTCTACGCGTTTTTTTCTACGTAAATATTATTGAACTTACACAATCAATGTTATATTACAACCTATCTTACTAATAGTTGACACTAATGTGATAACTTCGGATACCTATTTTTTCAAGGACTAGTCAGTTAACATGTACTTTAAAATGAATAACAAAACAATATTGCATTGGTTTACTAAGAGATGTTCATGCAAGAAAAGTTTTGAAATAAGGCCTACATTAATAAGATGTAAAAAATCGAATCATAGTGTGTTTTGTTCAATAATATGAATATAAACATGTTAAACTTTTATAAGTTTCCATCAAAACTTGATTTGTAAACGTATAAACTTGGCCAGGTGCCTCCCACGTCCACGGACAATACTTTGAAAATGATTTCAAATGTCAGTTGATCGTACGAACGCGTTTGTTTTATGAATATTGGTTTTGGTCAAATGACGTGTGGGTAGAAATCCGGTGTCCGGTCGACCCAGATGCATGGACCCATGCCGATGAGATAGGTGATAGTATTGACACCGCGTCGCGCTTGCTGAATCTCTGGGCCCGACATTTCACGAGAGCAACCAATCATATACATTTTGTACATTAAATTATATACACTTTGCAAAATCACATTGAACTCAAATATAATAACCGATTATAACAATTTCCCTCCGTTAACGAGGCTTGATGTCAAAGTGTTTTGCAATATCCACTGAGATTGCAATTGTGCATTTTCTTAACCAATCGCTTAACTTAAGTACATACAAAAGCTTAGCACGTAAAGCTTAACGACTGGTTTGACTGAGGCAAATGTTTTTATCCAGATACGTGCATTCTGAAGCACTGGAACCAGTTTTGATCCACTAACATTTCATTCGGGGAGTTCAACCTTTCACTACAATTTCTTATTGTGTGTTATATCTCATCTTACAGTTCTGTTTCAACAGAAACGTTGGGTAAATTTAACATACATCTTCTATACAATATAAATAAGTTGAAAGCTTGCGTGTTAGATGTCAGCTGTCATTTGCAAAGTATATTAAATTAGAAATGATACGTTGAAAAACTTGTGTATAAACATTCTTAAAGTTTAAATTTTAGCCGTAGAGTTTTTATTAATTTATATTGCAATAACATTTATAATAACGACTAATTTATTAAATGTATGACTTTTTTATCTGTAAATAAATATAGCCTCGTACCGTATATTATGGGTATAAGTTTATTGTTGGGTTGTTAAGCGCATAAAATCCCGTTAACGCGAAGGAAGTCTAGAATTTTTATTGCATTATCAAACAATTCTGTGGAATCGATGAGGTTTTTGAAATTTGCTACAATTACAAATGGTAATGGGCATATATTTGAGTTACACACAGTAGAAAACATGTGCACGGTCTAAAGGCAAATTATGTAAGTATATTTCTCACATTAATATTTTGCAAAACAATTATGAATTAAAATGTTTCCAATTTTGTCTTTTCTGGTGTCTACACAAATATACTCGCGTATGCAATAATGTAAAGTTATTTTTGTTTTTTTTTATTTTTTATAAAACTATCAAACAGTTAACATTAAAAATTTCTAATAATATCTATATTTGTATTTGTTAGTATGAAATGCTTGTTTACAAGAAAAAGTCAGAATGGTTTAATTATACTGGCTTTAAACTATTGGCTTTTATATGCGCTTAACGGTTAAGTTGATAAATATGTGGATTTATTAATAGTTTGCTGTTAATATAACGAAAATGATTGTATCAGTTGTAGAAAACCCACTCTCCTTATATTATAACAAGTAGAATTGATGATACCTACGCATTTGGTAAAGCAAGTTTTGAGTTTCTATAAAACTTTATCTAACCAGCCCACGCTTCCTAAAAGATTTCATATTGCTTATACATCCAACGCGACCTTTTCGTTGAACTTAATTTTTATTATACCAGTAGATTTGTTGAGTAACCAAACCAAGAAATATCACTACTGTTTATTACTATATGATTGTTTAACTACATTGCAAAATTTTATTACATTTTGATGGTGTTAGTAATATGATTTTAATGATTATTAATATATTAAAGCAAAGGGACAATTATGATAAAGAAACATACTTTAAGCGATTATTGAATAGTTCGTTTTTTTAAAATTTAATTAATTATTATTAATATTGGATACGTTTGGAAAGCTACTGAAGTATATCGTGAAGAGAAATAACTATGTTATTGACGGAAACGTCTCCAAAATTTTAAATATTTTGAGATGGTCTGTAACTCGACATGGTGCCAAAATAAGCAAGGTTGCCAATAAATTAGTAAATGCTTTTATACATACACTGTTGCCTATATATGAGTTCGATTTAATTACGTGTACAGAAACAACAACTAATATTTTCACACCTTAGTAATTCTAGTGGAAAAGTCTAAGTTTTAACTGGATTACAACTAATTTATAGTTATATATTTCAGTGTGCGCTTTGCTTTACTGTACAGTGCCATAACTGCTACCTTAAATGGCGTTGGCGGGTCCAAGATAAGCCTTGTTGATTTAATTCCCACGTTCATACTAATTATATGTTTATCCTATAAAGTGTTGTTTACGAAACAGATTTTCTTAATTTGTTTAACTAATTACTTACTTCTATAACAAGTGACGTAATTAATTATAAAAGCTCAATGTGTTGCGTAGGCGACACTTACTTTTACCCTTAACGAATTCCGAGTGTTTATGTCGAGCGGGAACAACATGGTGAAGGCGATGGGCGCGGGTGGCGCTGGCGTAAGCAGCGAGGGCGCCGAAGCACAAACACCATAACAAGGTACGCGCACAAATCATGCTGCGACATCACTCGCGATGCACTGAACACAACCGACCGCGGCAAACTTCCATCGTGTACTGCCCGCCCGGGCCCCGTTTTACAAAGTCCACGGTGCGCGGACGCACCTGAGGCGGTTAAAAGTTTAGAGAAGTAAACTAAATTTTTAAGTTAACACTTGCCTAAACTAGTTATCAGTTCTTCATATAACAATTTGATTATTTGTTTTTTTTTTAATTTAATGCATATGGCTCGACTAGTTTTATAGACGGCAAACTCTTTGTTTTTGTCAAAAATGTGCGACAAAAAAGATAATTTTTAATAAAACTCCGTTTTCGCCTAGTAAAGAATAGCAAATATGACATTGAATGCACGCCTTTTAAAAGAAAAGGCCATATTCGCGATTAACCAATCAGAAACAAGAATTCATATTGTTTCGTGTAAAAGCACACCGTTTCTCGCTGTGTTTTTAATAATTTGTTTGTGAAAAACTAAAATAGTGCAAAAGTATTCATCAGTCATGTAAGCTCACCCTAGTATTGTTTTTAACAATTTTTTTTATAAACGCAAAAAGAAATCGTGACAAAAGATTCAAGTAAGTTAGCTAAGCTACTTTAATGTATTTTACATATATATATCATATTTTTATAAAAAATCAATGTAAACTATTTTTTCTATAAAGGTGAATGTTTAGATTTTTTTAGTTAGATAAGATTTTGGTTATAGTAGATCCCGAATTTATATTACTATATCTGTCTATTTATTTATAAGTCTATGGCCACGGTTGTGAGTTCAACCTTTTTACAATCGCAGATAAACGTGAGGAAGGACGCAGGTATGCGCCAGAGTTTCTGTTCTCAGATAAAAAGCCTTACAATAAAAGTATATGTGTCCACACAGTACACATTGAAACTTAATTAAAAAAAACCTATTTAATATATAAGACTTTCTAAATATATAAAGATTTTTTTAAATTCATTTAGTTTATATATCAATAATTTATCAAATTAATTATATCATAACATAACTTACAATAAAAGTAGTGTCCACACAGTACACATTGAAACTTAATTAAAAAAACCTATTTAATATATAAGACTTTCTAAATATATGAAGATTTTTTAAAGTACATTTAGTTTATTTATCAATAATTTATCAAATTAATTATATCATAACAGTAACTTTTTTAGAGTGTTCTCTTGAAGAATAATGTATGTACATAGAAGAGCGCGCGCGTTGAACTCTTACCAAAAGTAAAATGATCTTGTCAGTGGCTTACATTGGTATTAAAAGTTCATCTACTAACTGATTTGTTTACGAATGTTGTTATTAATTGATCAGAAAGAAATAACTATTCATTCCTTTTTAGAATAATGACTAGTGCTAACTTTAATCATTTTGATCTGTAATTCGTTAGTAAGGAAAATATTTCTTAGCACTTTATAATATGGGGCCACAGTTTATTACATTATTATTTCATTTAAGAAGCATAATCATAATCTCTCTTATTTATAAAAAATACGGACTAATGTCACAGGGTTTATTATCGCAATGTGTCTACAGACAGTTTCTTTTTAAAAAAAAAATCGCCCGACTGCCTTTGTTAATAATTAAAAACTTAATGTTTAATTTTTACAACATAATGTTTCTTATGATTATGATTAATATAATTTAATTAAATAAATAAATGTGCAAAACACTTAACACCGCGATGTTAAACACTAAAGCTTATTTCGTATTTGTCGAGATGAATCCCTACCTCTGTTGAAATGAACAAAGAGACCACTTGACTCTTTTGTGTCGGGACAATGAAGGTTTGATTTCTTCTATTGTCGAGCAGGTACCGGCCACTGCTTGCGGGCAGGTATAATGGCTATGTACCCAGCTTTGCGTGCCTACCTGTCTCGATCTATAAAGAAGAATTAAAGCTTCTCTTGTTCTTAGCTTTGATATTGTTTTCTGATTCACGGGTATCACTTTCACGTTCTTTAGCAATATTTAATACGTTAAAAAGTTATCGTTGAATATAACGTATTACCTTTAGTAGCTCTTATAAGCTTGAATCATCAGATGACAATTTTATTTATATTTAAGATATAAGGTATCTACATAGAAAGCGTTTTTAACTATTTACCAATTTTCATAGGTTTATATTAAATATGAGCTTAAGATTCAAACCAACAACTTTTGAAAAGAAAAAATTAATTACAAAATATGTGAGACATTATAAAACTATAACTGAGGATTTTTAATTTTCGATAAGAATTCTAAAACCAAATTTAGAACCCCACTGAGATAGTTTTGATGGTGTCTTATTATAATAACACTTATGAGTGAGACTTAAGATTGAAATTTGGATAAATAATATCAGGTTTGCTCGTTGGAATATAACACTCGACGTCAACATATCAAATGTAAGGTCGGCATCTGCAGCCCCCAACCGTTCATTGTGGTCATATCTATAAGTCAGATACGGATATTTATCGGATTCAATCGATCATAAGCAGCAGGTACCTTAAGAGAATTGAACAAATGAGTAAAATTAAACATTTATAAATATTTCTAAGGTCAGTGTTTTGTATTGTTTTTTTTTTATGTTTATGACAATAGGTATGTAAATATGACCACTTTTAACATAATGCACATTGCATACTCGTACATCATATGCATTTCAAGATGAACTCAGTTTATCCTTTGATGTTTCACGAACAAAGAATATTATAATAATACATAAAGAAGAAATACTGCCTCAAGATATGCATCCAGTTGCATGACATTTTGACGAGCAATTCACATGGTAATGCCAAACATTCGTGGAATGATCGCTTTTAGCTTTAAATCCTGAATCAATGCAGACAGTGGGCCCGATGAATAGAAAGTGCCTCATCTAATTATTATGTAGGCTTAATAATATATTATCACGGGCATAGATAAATTATTTTATAATTGTTATTTATATGTTACACTACTTTCTGGTTTGTCTGTTGAATTAACATGTAATCTATATATTTTGAATTCGAGTGTAAGGCGATCGCGTGTGTCATGTATAAGGTTATATTATTGAAGTATAGAAATTAAAATGATCTGAACAGATGCACTCTCCTCATACTCGTCGCACAAAGGGCTGGATTGTATTCGCACGGTCATAACAAAAGATATTTTTTGCGAGTGAAGATTCCGAGCGAAATCTAAACGCGAATCACATTGTGGGAGCAAGCCTTATATTAATCAGGTGTTTTTTTTGGTGGAATCTGTCCTGTGATCTGTCTGCATTGATATCAAACTATATTGAACAAAATCATGCGAAATTAATTTCAAAACAGTTTCCGAAAATAATAAAAACGTACAGATTATAATATTAAAAGTTGCCTCTCAGTTCTTTACAATAAACACTGTTATAAATCTTTTGAAACAAAACCAGTATTCTCTTACACCACTCGACGACGAAATGGGCGATTAAAATCAAAAATAAACTACAACTAAGCTCGCTTTTGTCTTACTCGTGTCTACAACAGGCTTTTATCGCTTACGAAAAAATCTTTAAGCCACTCAACCTTTGGGCGCGCAGGTAATTCTTGACATTTTGTTCTACCTTTTTATTGTTTTGGAACTAATCGTAATTTGTATGTTTTAGCTTGTTTGCAAGATACCATTACTAATTAAAATTTAACTCATTTGATAACCATCTTATACGAGAAATAAAAATGGCATTTTGCACATAAAATTACAACAAGATTTATGTATAAAATCGTGCAGAGGCTTTTACTATATTTAAAAGCCCTGTCGAGATAGAATCATAACATACGACCGCGAGTCTCGTGCTAGGTTATCGCATTGAAGACACGAACCGAGTTCAGATAAATATAGTCTCTATCTAGTCAATATAATATTCCATATAATATAGCCAACTTTTGAAATAATGTAGTCCTTTAAATACTATTATATACCACTGTATATCATTAAATGTCTAATATAAATCTGATTAAATAAACTGCAAATATTGCATGTTTTCTCCAGTAGAAGTAGATAAGCCTCATAGTATTAGAGTAGTGAAATGATCTTTCTGGAGAACCTACAGCCGCGTTGGTATATTGTGTTTAAAAGTAAGATAGATACAAATATAGTTGGGTGAGAGATGGCTTCCACGTCTTACAAACCATAACCAATAAGTAAATTTTCAACCAACTTAAGATAACCACAAGACTGTCCATGAGTTATATATTTGCGCGAGCTTAACTGTTTTGACCACGCTCTCAAGAGAAATCCAGACTCAAGACACTACTAGTGGTAATATGATTGTTAATTGAAAGATCACCTTCTCATTGGCCTGGCCAGATAAATGAATGGGTGTGATGTGTGAGGCAGTGTGAGTGCAGCGAGATACGAGTAAAGCTGAAAATCCACGCGTCACTTCTTTTGTAAATGACATTAATCTGATGTATATAAAACACGTATATCTAAGAGAAGAAATTGTTTATATTTACTGTTGTGTAAATATAGGTTACTATCTTGGTCAAATAGTGTGGTGTTAAGTCGTTTTATTTGCTCCGAACTAACTAACTAGTGCACGATAAGAGTATAAGATGCTTGCTTAATAAAAATATATGTTGCTTAATAAGAATACAAAAATGCTACGGTAACTAGTTTGTTACGATAAAGTTTAACCTAAACTTGTATCTTGTTTAAATATGTATCGTATATGTGTGTCTTAACAATAACTAGGTATTGTTTTATTAAATAATGTCGTTACACGGATTTTTTGTATATATTTTGTGATAACAATACAAAAAATATTGTTGTTTTATTATATTGTATGGCGTTTTAAGAAATGTCAAAAAGCTCTTAGGTATTTTTTTTATATGTATGAACGCCATTAGCACCAACATTTATGAATTTGACACACCATACATTTGTCACCTCAGAAGTATACGAATGGACCCTCAAAATTTACTTTAGATAAATTTACCCCAAATCACATACACGTCAAATATATACATAAATATTTTTCTTCTCTGGTGCAATACGCTGTATAACGAAGTTTCGTCTTTCATTAGTCCTAACCAATGATCTCTAAATTTAGGTTTGTTTGTTCAATCAACATTATGTATGTAGAAAACTATTTGTATTTACTAACATTAGATAATATTCATCAAGATAATAACATTATCATGACAGATGAATGGGTGATTTAATACAAGTATTTATTAACAGGATTTCACATTGACGATTATGTTCCCATACAAGATGGTACACCTAAAGCTTAGTGATATTTCTGTGCGGTTCACTGATGTAGAGATAGAAAACATATTTAAATTAAAAACAATGAGCCAAGACAGTGTTGTTAATTACCAAGTTACACGCGTTGGACCTGCTGGAGAAGGTTTGTTAAGCGCCGTCTATAGAATTCATGTTAAAGGTGAGAAATATAATATCAGTCTCGTCGCTAAGGGACTCGTTCTCGATTTGATGCTGAGGAAAACATTACGCTGCGAAATCTTCTTCCGAAGAGAGGTGGTACAAAGATCGCTAAATGCTAAGGAAAGCCTTCAAAACTACATTCCCCATTGTTATCATTCATATTCCGATGGCTGTAATGATTTTATAGTTATGGAAGATTTGTCTGAAATCGGATGTACCTCATTGGCTCAAGCACCCACAGATTTTGAGAAAGAAGGAACATTGAGAGTATTGGCACATCTACACGCAGTATCGATGGCGTTGCGTATAAAAAATCCAGAACTGTTTTATAAATTAGCCAATGAATTACCCGAATGTTATTACCATGATAGGAGAAAGGCTTGGTATGGTAAGTGGCTCCAAACGGCCATAGATATTGACAAGGCTGTGGTCGCCGAGTTTAAATATACAATTGGCATACATTATTATGAAAAGTTTGTGCAGTTAATCAACGATGATGTCTACGAACAAATACAAAATATTGCAAATAGCTGGGGGGACAACACTGTGTTAAATCATGGAGATTGTTGGTACGCCAACTTTATGCGTTCAAAGAAAGGCGTTGTTGCCATCGATTTCCAGATCTATAGGTTTGCGTCTCCTGCCACAGATTTAACGTTCTTTTTGTTAACATGTGCTAATGTAAGCCCAGACCGTAATGAATTTGAAAACTGTCTGAATGTGTATTACTCACATCTGCGATATTTCATGGAGGACATGAATATTAACTTGGATAACATATTTCCAAGACGTGCTCTAGATTCCGAAATCCATAAATATGGTAGATTCGGGTTATTAGTGGCGTTGTCATCAATACCATTAATAATAAGTGAACGGTGTGATGTAATGCAGTCTTTTGAGGAAAAGTTTTCTGATCTTGAAATTATACCCCTTGAAGGTTTGTGGGTTTTAAAACCGTTTAACACGGATGAACAAAAGATGCGATTAATTAACGCTTTACGCCTATCTGTGGATGTTGGGTTAATATAAATGCAAATAATTATCGTTATTTTTTATTATGACTTTTTTTATCTTTACTATATAATCTTACTACTATAACATAAATATATGAATTTTAATAAATTGTCTTATTGTAAAAATTAAATAATAAACAAAAAAAGAGTCGACCATTAGAGCCGTGCGTTTCAAATACACAGTACGTACATAGTACGTAGTTATCTTAACTAATAATAAAAATGAAAAGAGTATATATATAGTTCAAAAGTTAGTAAATAGTTAGTTCTAAAGTAGTTTCAAATAGGACGTAGTTGTCTTAACTAATAATAAAAATGAAAAGAGGTTTCCTATTTTGTCGGTAACGCGCTAATCAAGAACGACTGGTTCGAATTTCAAAATGATTTAAATAACTAAGTTTGATGTCAAATCCTACAGGAAAATGAAAATGATGCAAGTCACGTATGTTACCTAAAAACGAACGTCTAATGTTAATATAATTCAACGACATTCCGTATGCGAAAATTAAAACCAAAAATGTTGCGACTTTGAATATAAATGCGATACTCTCCATATATACAATAAGTATGTGTTTTGAACAGAATTGTTTAGATAGTCAGTAACATTGAATTTACACAGGAAATAAAGTAGTAGAAATCGGTTTGATTTTTTTATATACAGATACGGTCACACGTGTTTGTTTGCCTGTGTACTTGATCATACCACTCTGCTGGTGTAAAACATCCAGAATGACTACATTACGCTGCTAAAAATACGAGTCAAGTATACATGCAAAGTGTTGCAAAACCGGGAAAAATAGATTAAGCGTTTATGTTGTATAAGAGTCTCCTTATTAACTTAGTGCCTGACATACGCTGTTATACGCATAATCAAGTGTTTGTGTGTGTGAAATTAATAGCTAACACAGAGTCTAAAACATTATCTCAGGGTTGGCAGATTCACGCTCTTAACTTCGCTAGCATACAAATCTATAAGGGTTGCCTGGAAGAGCTTATACCAGGGTCGAGCTTTAGTAATAACGCCGACCGTCACACTATATTCTAAATAAGTTTTGGTTTGTTGTCATAATAGAAGTAAGTTAACATATTGTGAAAAAATTTAAATACTTGGAGTACTTTATATTGTAAAAAATGTAAAACAAAGAAATAAAATTATATTTTCATACATATTAAAAATGAGTATACATTTTCAACGCAGTCGCTCGTATACCAAATTTCAAAGAACGTTGACGCATGTAAATATGAAGAAACAATAAAGGGCAAATGGTAGAGGGCAAGCCAGCGAAGAGACCCATGACTTAGCACAATGATTTTTCGGGCCGGTAGCCGCTAATGTTAACATAAATTATATATTACACAAATAACTGTTTGTATCACAACAGGCTGATCATATAATTATGTGAAGATATCTTACTTTATACATTTATAGTTATTTATATTTTCCGTATATTAGAATATATTTTTCTATCTCGGATGATTTTTTTTATTTTGTAAGTTATGTTTAACCATTGTTTAAAACACTACTTAATATGTATGAAGTAATACTTGATGAATTTATTAGCCAATAAGTTAACTGAGCGTATAGTTTTATGTTTAATGCAAGCCGAAAACACACATGTTTTGGCAATTCATAAAATCAATTTTTAAATTGTGGCTTGCTTTTAAATGATAATGATTCTAAAAATTAATGACGATCGTTTTAAAAGTGTTTATCTGAAAAATGTTTTAAATGTATGCTAATATAAATTTAACATGGGCCATTAAGATTTTACATTCGGTGTTACCATACGTTTGATGTTTAATAAAAAGGAAAAAAAAACGAGACACATTTGAAGGAACTTTGTTGTTAGAGCACTTCTAAAGTCAGATAAGGCCCTCGTAACATGAAAAAAGTGGAACCCATTTTGTAAACAGGTTGTAAATGATCTTGTAAGATGTTTAAGGTTTAAGTTAAAAGAAGAAGAAAACCTTTTATTTGATGATAATTACGATTTGTAGCAAGTATTAATAAAAATTATATGTTACGTTGTACCGATTTTGTGTTACAAGTTTATGAGAACAGTTGAAATGTTATTCGGAAAATTTTGTATTTAATGATTATGTTGCAAAGACAGCGAGGGAAATCATAAGAATATCAGAGGAAAAAACCAATGGTTATTAAAACCTATAAATAAATTTCCGTGTATGCGATAATATTACCCTCTTTCTTAGAAATAATTTCGACATTTCTGTACATTCGTCTCACAGTCTTATATTTTACGTAATTTATACTACATTTGTAAATAGCTTTTAGGGTTTTTTTTGTAGAAATTATGATGATGGTGCTATAATATAAAATTGATTAATTATCTTTGCATCCGTATTCATTAAATTAATACATAATAATAACGACTGGTTATATGATTGCTTTTTAATGTAATAAATTATTTCAAGGCTCAAACGCGTACATAATATATACAGTCACATAAGTACATAAATGATTTCTAAAATAGTATTTTTATACATATAAAACAATATAAATCTTACTAATCGATACATGTCCCATCACAATATTGGTTGCTTCACTAATATGTTTTTTAATCATACCTTTTTATATAATAAGAAATAACAAACTATTTTATTTATGTTGGCCTACTAATTTTCACCGATGACTAGTCAAACTTAATTAAAATAATGATTTTCCGTTGATACATTCCATTATACATATAAAAAAATATGAGTGTGCATAAGAATCTTAATTGCATGTTATCCTTGAAGGTAATAACTAAGAATATATAAGATCTCTTTTCAAACTATGTTGCCATATTTGTCTAGCGTTATTTTCAAATAGCACACATAGAAAATCATTTTGAGGAAATTGTAGAGATTATGTATTTTAGACAGTGTTGCCTTTAGACTGCTTAATTTGGCATCGTTGATGCATACAATTGTTAAGTAGTAGGTTGAGTTGTAGGTGTTTGTTGTGAAAGATTAATCATATATCCCACGTTTCATATTACCCAATAATCTAAGATGAAAATTCAAAATGTACAAATGGAATAAAAAAACAACTATAACGAATTTGAAAAATTTAACCGTTAAAACACGAAAATTCATCCAATTAACAGTCAAATATCTGAAGTGGAGAGATCATTTAGGCCTTTGGGCACACGCATTTAAGAAACGAAACTTGTCTGACTGGTCGTTAAAATTCCCCGTAATTCGTCGCGGAGAAGGCGGGTTTAACACCATGTTTTACACTTTTGTATGTGTGTAGCGCCGAAATTGAAAAAACAATCTGCTTGAAACTATTGTTAATTGAAACAATGTTTTAATGATACGAATATCATACGCATGGTGCCAATCATATTATTATAGAATGTTTGATTATATTATATATATTGATATTCGTTGTTAACAAATTTACGATAAAAGTAAAAGCTTTTAGCCTTCACTTCAATTACGAAATAAAAATCACGAAAAGGATTGCGCGGTTGGCTAACACAAAAATTTCCAACCGATATTTATTTCATATGTTACAATACGTTTTGCACTCTATGATTGTTAGGCACGATAGAACCTATTTATAAAAGCCCACATATTTTTTACAGTTCCAAGTGTAGGTGGAACCTTAGCTTGTAAAAAGAATTGAGAGTGACACCGTTTTATCCCTGACGAAAGAATATATTAATCTAACACGACAAGTATTTTTAAATCACACTTCAAAGGCGCATAATTACGCAATAAAACTTTTTTCGTTATTTTTGATACAGTTTTTATGAAGAAAATCAATCATAAGAAATAGTTATATAAAATTTATTATTTACATAGTAAAATTGTATACACAAAACCGTTTAGTTACGATAATATTTATATTATTCACGGGTGTATTATTTTTATTCGTTTCTTGTCGAGATATGTTTATTTTCAGTCATTGATATAAATATTTTAATAACAAAAATTAATTGACCTTAACGTTTCCGGAGTCCTATTTCGATTACATTTATTTGCATTTGAACGGTTCGTTCGACAAGGTTGGCCCTGATAAAACTTATCCTCAAGGATACTTCTGGACAAGGTAAGCTTTGTGAGCTCTTTAATGTAAATAAAAGTTACCTATGCTAAGTTGAACTAATATGGGACATAGTTTGTTTATCTTAGATTAGATTTCAAATGGTTGCTTGGCAAAACAGGCCTTGAAATATAAGCATATTTTATGTAAAAATGTTTGGTAATGATAAAAGTTATTAATAGTAGGAATTGGGTGAATAATAGGTAATTATATTATATACAATTGGAGAAATGGGTTCCCAATATATTATGCAATGGAATATATATTCACTTTGTTACCCAGACAATAAGGAGAATATATCAATAATCTTAAAATAAACATAAATTGTGTCCTATTAAGGAAATGGGTAATGTTGGAATAAGTCCATTAACCTAAAAAAGTTTATAATAGTTTTAACGTTTACTATAACATAATTTGTAATGCTAAATTATTACAAAACAATATGATATTTCAACTCGTGTTGAATTTGTTTCAAAGAAAAATAATCATTAAGTGGTATGCAAAGCAGTGGCAAAATGCGGAAATAATTTAATACAATAGTTTTATAGGGAAAAAGATGCAAACTTATATTTCAAACTTATATTCGTCATATAAAAATAATATCATTGTTGATATGAGCAATGTAGCACTAGGAGAGTATTTATAATCAAGCTTAAAGTATCTTGTTGGTATATTTGAACGCGTTAATCTCAAGAACCTGGTTGGAAGTAATAAATATTTTATTTAACGTTTATTGACTTATCGCGCGTTTACGTTGTAGGATCTTAATGAACGCGGCCGAACCCGCTGGAAAAAGCTAGTGAATATATTGTGACTCGAACAACTCCGCCTATACATTACCTTCACTATTACAAAAAGTTTGCTCTCTCCTCCAAATGTTACTAATGAATATTAAATACACCTACAAGTGCAATGTCATAAACAAACCAATGAAATTTAAAAATACCCTGCCCCTTATATGCCGACTATTATAAACGTCTATTTAATTTTGCCGCATAAAATTGCTTAATAACGTGGGTGGAAATCTGTTGACTCGAAGGGGGCAATCCTCGCTTTTGATGTAATATATTTTTCAACATTAAGTCAAGTCTGTAAAGGTTATTTTTGTGTAACAATGAAATATACCGTTTTGAATATGGCTTACGTCAGATACGCGGTGTTGCAACCGGCGCGTGCCTAGGCTGCCATTGGAAAAGTACCTGATTGAATTTGAAACTCAATTGTTCAAGTTTATTTGATTTAAAATTTATATCATTTATATATGTAATTTTTCATGTACTGTACTGTTAGTTAGTATTGTACTGTTTGTGTGGAAAAACTGACGTCGGTGTTTAAAGTAATTATCATCTCTACGAAAAGTAGAGCCTCAGTATATGCGCTTACCAGATTATGAGGATTAAAGAATGTATCTACACTATGACATCAGAATGGGATTTTTTTAAAATTTAAGACTTATCTATAACAGATACTTATAATAATTTTACCTATACTGGTATGGTCTTATGTAAAACCCTTACTTTGGCTTTAGAAGTTGTGCATGATTAAATACTTACACCAACGTACAAGACGAAGTTGAAGGCAATCCACTTAATTATTTGTCCTGCTCTCTAGCTATGTGTTTTATATTTACGTCTCTGTCTAGCCAAAACGCAGCCTCCGAGATGGAGCCGTTTTCTGAGAAGCCTGAGCGCCAACATTACTTTAACAATAACGTAGCTATGAGTTTTAATTCATTATTAAACTATGTTGCATTTTATTTATTCAAGTAAGATATAATCCATACAGAAATCTAATATTATTACTTTAAAACCATATTAACAGTATTACTACTAATGTATGTATCACCGTACATTTTCAATATTTGAGTTCCGAAGCTTTAAAGTTGAAATATTCGTTTCTTAGAACGGGTTGAATAAATATTGCATATAATCAATAATGCAATTTATCGATGTTTTAATTTTTGTATTAATTAATAATTTCTAATGTGTCTGACCTAAAATCTAACTGTAGCGAACACTTCTAGTAAGCTGGACGATAACTAAAGATTACACAAAGTCGTTGACACTGATAACAAGGTTTGTATTTAGATAATGTGACCACGTAATTAAAAAAATACTTTAAGGATGCGTTAATGCGAATACTAACTGAGCAATAATTAAATAAAGCCCCTACAAACTAGAGATTCATTTTAGAGCGCAGTATTTTTTCCAAATTTCCGACAATTATTAATTTAATGTTTATGTTTGTAACCAGAAGCGAAACATGAGTTAAGTTTGAAGAACTCTTGACAATCCTTGCTTTGAATGTGAATTAGTATTAATGATTTGACAAAATCCTGGAAAAACCGGACATTATAAAAACAAGTGTGAAACCAGTTCGTTATCTAAATAATAAAGTAAAATTCCCCAGAAACCGCCTAAAACATAGATATATAGCAAGATAAAATGTTAATGTTTAGTGTTGTTTGCTCCATAAACAAACAAGGATTATATGACATTGCGTTTTTGTATGTAGGGACATCTCTCTAATGTCACTATTTGCACTCACTGGTTGCTATTGTGGTTGTCATTTATAACAGTTGGAAACGCAAAACTTGATGGAGCTGGGCAGGCCATATACCCAAAACTTAAGGGTCTACGGTGATTGGTCAGCGTGGTTATCATTAATATCTCGTATATATATAGTCAAAATACATAACAAAGAGGCTAACCTCTACAGGTCTAATCCCATAATGTGTTACGACTGATTGGCTTACAAAAATAATTTACCAATCCTGTTTATGTTGTTATTAGAAATACTGTTACATAATAACTATAGTGTTTGTGTAAATCACGTATGTAATGCGTACCTACCACTTGGATTACCTATATAAAGTCATTTGCTGAGCCTAGACACAAAGAATAACATTTTTCATATGACTTTTAGACTATAAATTTAATAGAAATCTATATATATATATATATATATATATATATATATATATATATTTCTCCTAACGTTCTCAAGAATCTTTCATACATTAGAGTAAGGTTGTACAACTGATTGACTATATAAATGTAAGGGAAGCTATTATGGTACGGTTAAGTGCGTTAAAAGAAATAATATATTTGTGATTCTTAGTGATTTCATTAGAGGAAAATTCTAAGAACAGAACGTTACACACAACCAGTTTCAAATAACGCAATAAAGGCATGTGACCGACTCGTTGTTCTCAGATGTGTTTACGATATTTTAACAATCATTTTTGTATTAGCTTCTACACGCTTTTGTTATACAGTGACTTTGCTAAGAATAATATTTGATATAAATTGATTTTTTCTACTCTTCACGGGAAAGTTGTTGTTTTTGTTGCAAATAGTGTTTCAAATTCCCATTTAATTGTTTTATGTGTAAACCTAGTTTTATTATCTTATAAGTTTATTGATTTAAATATATTTAGCACATAAGATGTTTGGGGACAGATATAATAAAATAAAATAGTACACTGATGTTTTTCTTTAATTTTCGTATGTAATGCTGTAGTGTTGGCTGTGACCTGAGTATGGTTATGTGTTTCTTTTATAAATTAAAGTAAATGTTAATTATGCAACATTTTTTAAAAGATATTATTAAAACCCTCCTCTACTATATCAGACTATTTTTATTATTCAAAACGTATGTAAATTGAATATTTCAGCCGGGAGCAATATTTACTTATTGATATAAGATAGCAACGTATTTAATATCGATATATTTCTCGAAAACAATTTTTATCTGAATGTACACAGCAAATAGCTTGACGCACTATAAATAAATAACCGTTTGATAATCACGTTTGCGTAAAGGAATTATTTGAATACGTAAAGAGCACTATCGGGAATTTATTTCCAATGTATTTTATCAAGTGTAGTCTTAAGTCGTCGCCCAAAGACGGTTAATTCAATCATCGCAACGGTCGAATACATATGTTCGATTAATATTTTCTTATATTATATTTATTTATAAAAATCTACTGAGTTTCTATGTTGGCTTAAAATGTCGCGGAGTTGGTATTCGTAAAACTAAGTATTATTCATTCTCAATTAGCATTGCTTACAAGAATCTTAATAAGGAAATATAAGCGTTACATTACAGAAAAATATTTTTTTTTACAATCTTATAAATACAGAGGTATGTACATTATCTTTAACCAGGTTAAGATGTAATCATACGTGATCAGCAAGCTGCATCGTAGACGCGGGCTATAGAACAGAGGAAGATTACTGACACATCCAGTAGCAACCATGAGGGTGTTTTGGTCAGGCGGTTTCAAGTATTAAATAGAGGAACGGATTCCTTGATCAATATTATCAGAATCCTAAAAATACATACATAGTACTGAGTGTATATTGTGCCAGCAATCAAGCACTATACTACGCGATAAATATAATATGCCTGTGGCTAATGCATAAAGAATTATATTGTTACAATGATTTATAATAACGACGCGGCAATACATGTTTACCTGTTTCACAAGGAAGATAATATTGTATAAAGAAACAACAAACTCTGTACTAGTTAGGACAATAAAAACAGTCTCGTTTACAAGCGCTTAGTTTCACTAGCGAATACACATACGTATTGCCACACAAAAGATAATTTTCAGAAAGCGACCGTCATTTTTAAAAAAACAAGAACCCCATTTTAAATATTATCATTCGATTGTTTTTCGAATCGTTTAAAATGTGTTTTATAATCAACAGTTCTCATGCATAAAAGTTACGAGTGTCAAACCGTTATACCTGTACCAAATTTCTTTGTGATATGTTTAAGGATCTGTATGTCGTTATTTTTCGCACTGGTAATAATATAGACACAACATTCTAAAACAAAGGATAAAGGATAAATTGTTTTCTTAATTAAGCTATTTTTTATATCATTTCCACATTTATATTTTGAACTTCCAAAACATGTATAGCGAATCCAACAGCATTTACCAAATAGTGAACATATATGAATATTTAAATATCATGAGGTCAACTATTTATTTAGTCATGGACATTATAAATAAAATAAACTACACGCGGTCTTCGAGAACCAACATGTTGTTTATCGAGTTGGGGGCATTGTATCTATACGAACGGACTCGTGCCCCAGCTATCTAAGCCGGCACGCTCGCGTCAAATGACTATGGAATTTCACTGGTACACAAGAAACATAGATGCGGTGAATGCAGTATAAGATGCCTAATTGAAGGTACATGAGCCATATTTACGCTGCCGCCTTTTTGAAACCATAATTTTCAAAAACATTCTTGATATCTATAACACTGGTTATAAATAGCCTATTTGTAGCCTAGTAACCGAACAATTGGTTTTGCCATATTATTTAAAAGCGACTTTATATGTCTAAAGTCATATTATGTTAAGTAAGGATGCTGTCGTGGACCAGCGTGAGGTCTAAAATGGCATGCCCTAAGATGACACGATAATGCGGGCACGACAGCCAACCACGTTCCTACAATCTACTATCTGACGTCGGACCGTAAGCTTCTCGTAGCCAGTAAGAACTTTATTGTTTCTTATTTTAGCTTTAATCTGATGTTTTAAACGCAGACATAGTTTAATTAAATGAAAAAATAATAATTTTGTAGTTATCCTACAGTTCGAAATAAATATTTCCAATCCTATATTGCTAGCAATCACTAGCACTTTGTGTACTAAAAAGAAAAAGAGTTTGACACGTTTTACAACGCGATGCAACAATCAAAAGCTATTAAACAATATCGTGTAGTTTTTTTTATGGCCACCGCACGGCTACAAATTGGTAAGAGCCCTATCCCGGATAGTTTTTTTCCTTTTTGATATATAGCTCGTTTTATGAAGGCCTTTGAGCCGTATGAAGGTCGTCCTCTGATCGAAATTAAAGGTAATTTAAGACCTTTAAATTTATTTACATAATGTATGTTTTATTAGAATATTTTATTGTATTCTTAAGGTGCTAACTTCATATAAGTATGAGTTCAGTAACTGAATTATTAAGTAACTTTAGAATCTTAAAATGCAAATTATAAAAGTTTGCATGCTTTAAATGTAAACAAAAGTATAAAACACATAAATTTTAAAGTAACCGTCGTGTGTAGAAATTTCGCGCCAACCAACAAGAAAACACACGCCATCTTGGAAATCAGGTTACAGCGCAGGCGCCCTCGACACGTTTAGAAGAAATAAAACCTACGTGGTATATACGCTAGCACAAAACTCTGATCGGTCGTTCAACCATGTCGTTCTAATCTCTCTTTCCTCGACTATTTCTGTCTCACTCACACGTACCGTTAAAGTGGTATGGCTGAGTTATGGCATTCCAATGTTACCACCTCCACTTCGGAGGCTGTGTTGGACTTACTAAACGAAAACAACACATGGCTTTACTTGTCTCATTTTCCAAACCGCTTTCACACCTCGTAAGGTTCGATTACAGATTCAAAAATCAGTAAAAGACGTTCAAAATATTATAAAGGCATAATTTAAAAACTTCGACTTGACTATGACCCATTTTCATGTTGTTGTTTTTTTGAAGGCTCTACTTGATGTTTTTGTAAACGACGGTTTTCCTGTTTGAATATTAAAACGTTGCCATAGCAACGATAGTTTACTTTAACAGGGTTAGGGATATTAATAGAAGTTTATATACATACCTACATTAAACACATAAGTAAATACGTGTTCGAGATTTTTCATTAGTATTTGGTAATTATTGTTTCAATGTTCATACTTCATTGTAATTTGCAATTATGGTTGAAAATTCAAAACTTTCATTTTTGAGATATTGGTTAATGAGGTTATATTGAATATTTTTAGTATTAATTCGAGCACAAGTCACCATATGCGACGCTAATGGACGATGACGTGATCGGTTGTTGCCTTTCACAACCGATGTGGTGAGCCTTATTTGGCGACGATGGAAAACTCTTGATTATTACAAGTTGTGTAAAAATTATATAGGGTATTGATATCGTTGGGAGACTAACCAACCAAAGTTGACCTAATTAAACACTTTAGTACAATTTATGTATGATTTACGCAAATTTATAAAGGAACTTTTGAAATTTGCAAAATTTATTTGCCAAAGCTTGACCCTTTGATCAAATACAAGTTTCCTAACCTATAAAACATTAATCACCAAAATTATTTTAATACTTGACCGCAAAAAATATCCCATAGAGAAATACATGTGTTCTCAGTAAATCAAAAAATTCTGTCCACGGCAATTTTATGTAATGTATATAATATTTATTGTTTAATAGGTAAGTTCAACGCGTATAATATTTGTCACGTACCAAATAACTGCACGTAACGAATACAACTAACATGTGGCAAAATTCCAAAAAGTTGATAATTTTATACGAATGAGATATTTATGTTTATTAATCATTTTGATACATTCGTGAAATTTTAAATGGAAATAACACATTTCGAAAAAACACAACTTTTAAACCATAAAGAGACATCTGTTGAGTATTTAAGACACTACTATGTTTAACTAACATCTGTGACATGATAGTACAAATTTTATGGTAGTGAACAGAATTTGTGATAGATGGCACTAAAATATATATATTTGTTATGGATTCATTTGAGTAATATTAGTATTAGTATTAATTATAGCCATTAATTATTATAGTATTGATATAGGTTTTGTTCCATAAGTTATGTTATGGTACAAAAATATCTACTTCAACGCCCTCTATGAGTCACGTGTTAAGATACTATAAGTTTAAACGTTAAGGAGGCACGTAGTGTTCTAGTTTACTGTAGAGATGGCGCTGGTTGTAGAAAAGGGAGAATAAGAATTTGGTTTATTTTGAGGAGCAAAACGGAAGTAAATTTTTAAAATTTTATGATAATAACAAAATCAAATATTCGCATTAGCCAATTTAATAAGTTTAGGTTGGGCCTATATTAGCTGATTCATAACAAATATTAAACCTATTTTTTTAGCTATTTAGTGTAAGATGCCCCTAGTAGTTTTATCCGTCTTAATTTGGTCGAAGCATGTTTTTTTATTGGTTCAATTAATACCATTTTACCGTTCACACCGAAAATATCGTCCAACGGAACGCACAGAAATGTTGTTCGAAATTTCGTTATAAATATGTACAGCTTTTGGCATCAACATCTAGCGTTCTTCTGCCAACGTAACATTCAACCGATACAGCAACTTAACACGAATAATGCACCCGGTTAACTCTGTAAAGCGTATTTTGTTTCTATATAAGGTTACATGTATATGAAGTGGCATGCTTTAATGCGGTAGGCCCATAAGAGCAGCCTGCAAGTAATCAAATATCTATCAAGTCAGCCATGAAATTGTACACTGACGCAGCACGCGGCCATTGCCCCGCGACGTGGGATTCTATCTCTTCTATTTAATTGGATGACGCTTTGGTTAAGTGATGTCGACCCAGAGGTCTTGGTATTCAAACTCGGTCACGAAAAACTAACGTTGGTAACGTTTGCATTCAACCGCGTACAATATCTGATCTCTCTACATCTTTTTCGTGTCCATATATAACGCTCCATATAAAATTAGGATGTAATAAATGAATAGATTCATAATGCAAACCTCTCCCGTCGATTCTATTGGCCTAAGATGTTAGTTACCTATGTATTAGTTAAATAACATGACTGAACGTTATTTATTAACTGGAAACGACATCACTTGTAGTTACCCACCTTACTGTGCATTTATTTTTTAATAACATGTCATGAAAACTGAGAGCGTCTAGTCATTTGTTTGAGTATGTCAAGCAAATTTAACGACAAATGCCACGTACATACTCGACACATACATAATTCACTAATTTCACATATGTTGAGAATGAATAAGTAGTGTTAAAACTTTAAAAGTCATACACAATAATTATATCGAAGTCCGAATTCATCTATGTATACAAATTTATATGGGATATAATCGATTTGAAATTAATACAAACATTATGATTAGGAAGAATTTCGTATGACCTCCAGACGTTGACGTTTGGTTATGTATACCAAATTAGTTACTTATTGTTTGATTATAGAAACTCTCTAAAATATTTACATGTAATAGATAATTTGTTTGTTTGATCTCGCTTATATTAGGTTACCCTCTATGATACAGTTATACACAATATTGAAAATCAAATTTAGAATAATCAATTCAAAGTTGAATTTAAATGGAGCTTTTTAAACGGAATATTCTTCTGTAAATTTTTGTACAATCATTACAATTGTCTTATTACATCTGTGGTGTTAGTCTCTAACATATTGACAATTAATAAAACATTTTAAATGTTTTTAATTTTATAAAATGTAGAATTAAAAACACGATTCTCGAATTACCATCTACTATTACAATTTAATATTAAATTGCATTATCCACTAATGTTATTACAGAAAAGGCCATAACCGTGGTAAAGTATACTATTTCAAAATGACACTTCGACGAAATAAGCTCATCTTGCCTCCATGTTGCGTGACTACGTAGTCGTTGGCTGAATCCGGTTTTACTTTAATACTGATATGCACATGAATGAACAGGCTTAGTATGCTAACATAAGGATTATATGAAAAGTTTTTTGCACCAAAACCTGTTTTAAAAGCCGGTGGTTTATGTGGTGATGGAAAATTATGCCCTAACATTGCTCAGTGCATAGCTGTTATTTGCTTTTGAAAACAAAGCAAGGGATAAATAATAAGTCTATTATTAAGCTCTTGAATAGTCATAAATAAAAGTTGCATGTAATATATTTTGTGAAATGAATTAGAAAACAATTGGAATATACAATTTTCAGGGCAGTATAGACAAATAATGATTTGTTTGTGAGGCATATTTAAGTAAATATGAGCAAAAGGGACATGGTAAGTCTTTGAGGATAAATATTAGTGCAAAAATAACTTAACATTACGAAATGAGAGACCTACTAAGAATTCATTTCGAGTGTCTAAGGTTGTTCGGTTTTTAATTTCAACTATCTGAAGAAGTCACTTTTAGTTAAAAAAAATATTGAAAAAAGTTCGGATATCCTTGGTAAGCAACATGTGTTCAGCTGATTTTTTTGCATCGATTTTAATTTCATTTCAATAAGCACAGCCATCTGGTGTCTATGGAATGACCCAAAATCCTTCTGAGGATTCATTTTTCGTCGTGGGTTCTGCAATTTAGGTACTTTGTCGAATGATTTCAGTGTCAAAGTCGAATATTTTTATTCAGTAAGCTACTTAGTACCATTTTGAATCGACCTCTCGTACCGAACAAGCTTGAGAAGAAGGTAAGAAACTCAGCTTGGTTGTGTATAACAACTACGTTAAGACTATAAGTTACCTGGTCTGGTATGGAATTCATTGTTGCATTACCTGAAAAAAAAAAATATATTAGAAAATGCAATTAAAAAATATAGCATTGATTATTTTTAAATTGTAACTATCTTACATAAACTTATACTATATACTATGACTAATTAACGAAAATAATGAAAAACGATTTTTAAGGAGGAGAAAAAGGATTTTTATTTTATTATACTGTCCCCAGACATCTTATGTGTTAAATACATTTAAAACAATAAACTTATGGGATGGTAATAACACAACCAGGTTTACACATAGACAATTAAATGGGCACTTGAGACACTCGAGATTTATCTAGGAGAGAAGAATTTATAATATAATAGTAAGTTATCATAACATAATTTCGTCATCGATCATTATAATTTATGTATTTTTGTGTATTAGTTAAGTTGTATGGTAGTCTGTTTTATATGCTATGAAAGATTGTTTTTATGGTGTAAAAGCCATTTATGCTTTAATTAAGAATAATATTGTTCCTCTTAAACCGATTGTAATAAAGAAATTCAGTTCGTACGTAATATAATTTATTTAATAATAGTGCGAAAAATAAACGATCGGCATTTGACGAACCAAACGCTGTACTTAACCTTGCCTCAACAATATTTATTATTTATAATAATTTACAGCGCTCTATATCCCATACTATGTATCCATTCAATGATTACCATAACGTAACTGGTACGTAAATGATGTCGTCATTTTCCAAATACGGAGATACACCTTACTGATTTTACTACGATGTTACAAATGCGTAGGAGGCGTGGGTTAGCTATGGCACCTTGCCACGTGGGCTGATTACAGGTCAAATACTGCAATTTCACTTTTTTTTAACCTTGAACTTTAAAAGTTGTAATCAACTCAAATGTAAAACTCACCAAGTGAAATTTACACTGAGACCTGAGTGTCATGAGTTCGAAGTAAAGCTAAGCGCCATTTGTAACAATTGTGAATTAAAAATGTTTTTTTTTTGAAATAACGATACGGCGTTTTAGCGATTGTTTTGATTTCTTAGTTGTTAGATGTAGAACATGAGTTAATTTTCAATTATATATATTAATTATACTTAGCATATATTATATCAAGAAAAGAATTCAGATCTAGGTTAGGTTAGGTTTATTCATAGGTACCGATTGGGTTCCTTATAAACTGTTGACTCGTAGAACTTGCGTAAAACGCATCAAACTATCATACGCTGATATCATACTTTATTGATGGATAAACATTCCATAATAGAATGAATTATTAAGTCCAACGGATGTTAATTGTTTGTTATGAATACCTCTTTTGGAGAGTTTTGTTTATCTGAATTTATATATAAAATATCTTATATAACTTGACTATTGTAAATTAAAAAAGATATTTTTGTGTCATTTTAATTTAGTATTGCTGATATGACCCTAAGCCCTATCTATTTTACTCAATTGCATCAAAATTAGTGGAATCGCCCTCTTGATCACTAGGTCATAGTTGTTAATAAATAACCAATAAACATACTGATGAATAGATTTAAAATGGTAACATCTATACTAAAATACTTTGGGGAGTAACTGATAGTTTCTAAAGATTTCTTCTGGACAAGCATAATGAAGACAAAGAAATTAGTAAAACGCAAGGCGCATTTAAAACATTAATGCGGGCCCTATTATTTAATACAACAACAGTACTAATTTGTTACTAAAGTAACTTTTGACGTGATACTCGCTTAGGTTTGATTAAAATATAGAGAGATATCAATTCTCGAAAATTATACCTACAAAAGTTGAAGCTTCACAAAAAGCTGCGAGACCGTTGATTTTTTACATGCATTCCTACATTTGTAACGGTTGAAGAATGAGGCTTATGTCTGATCGCAATGTGTAAGCGAGAAGGAAATATTTCTCAATTGTATTAAAAATTTATAGTATACTTTTTTAAAAGTTATTTCTTGAGAATTTATTGACATTATCGTTTGTATGTCTCATACGCTCATGTAGTATCACATATCATGAAACATATGCGAGTTTCATAATTAGTTTTAACGATTTCTTACCTTATTATTATACAAAATTATAGATTATTATTGCCTTTCTACACTAAATATCTTGTAACATTTGTGCAAGATATTAGATACTATATATATAGCTTCGTAATATACAACAAACAATTCTTTTAAATAGGCTTACAATTAACGTATTTCTCTAGTTCATACAGATAGGATATAATTCGCTTAAGAACACTATGATAATTGGAAATTCAAATGTGACATGTAACCTTTCATTCGCTCTTAAAAATCGTTTATGCCCGTACTGTGGATGTTGACACATTTGAACATTGCAATTCGATTGTAACAATGAGCGTATGTTTTGAAAATCGTATCACATTGGAAGTCGTATGGCCTCCATTTTACGAAACGCGTTTGGCATATGTACGTCCTTCACTGAATCTTGTTCTTTATGCTGGCACGATTTATTTGTGATTCTGAATTGAGATCGCTTCAACAGATACGTGATATGTGTAGCTATTTACAAATTCTATTTATGAATAATAATAACGGATAATTGCCCCGTTTTGATTATAACAGCATCTCTATACACAATTTGCCAAAGACGAAATAAATGTAAAAAGTTCATAAAACATATCATGTCATTATTGGCCTCTAAAAATATTGTTACCACAATCAATGTCCGCGACACTTATTATTTGATTAATATATATATATCTTCATCATGGTTGTCCGTACGAGATCTTTAGAAGCTATCAGTTACTCTCCAAATTATATATATATATATATATATATATAGTATAAAGATTTCCGTGGACTATAAGAACAAAGAGTTTCGTCAACTCTTACTCGCGGAGAATAAATATCCATAGGTCACGTTTAATGTGATAGCCTTGTTATGATATACCATTTGTATGTTTGTTTTGTTACACCGCATTAGGTATTGAACTAATTCGATTTTTTGTAACTCAGTACAGTTGAAGTATCGAGGGATACCTGGTTAACACCAACAGAGCGATATATGCAACACAGTAATAACAATTCCACTAATCTTGATATTATATTTTTTGTATGAAAATTTATTGAGAAACTCTGAAATACTAGCATTCATACATAGCACTATAAACCATTACCTACATTAGCGATAATTTAAAAATGTATAGATACATTCGTTTACGTGGCTAGTGTCAAAAAAGATATTCTACATTAAATTGCACTAATAAATGAATTTAATTCTCCTATCCTTAAATGTAAATATATTTTAATTAATTTATAAACTCACATAGATCACTCAGCGATCACTTACTTGTACGACATAAAATTGTCTTATATCTAGATCTTGCTGGGTCACTACGGGGTAAAACACAAAATGCTTTAATATTGCAATTACATACGGTACATGAAACTGGTTAACTGTTAGCCTGTGCAAAAACTAAATGCTAGAACGGTATCCCTACTTGGGACCCTAGAAAACAAGTTGGACGATAATCTTGTTTAATAAACTGTTAGGAATTTTATGTAGGTCTAACACATCCTTACATTGCTCAAAGTGTTTCATTTATCAATTGCGTTTTCATGATTTGATACCGTTGCAAAACAGTAATCTCATATTACATCAATGTATAGGTTATCAACATATTCCAATTTGTTTTTAACATCAACACGACGACGTAGCAGATGCCAAGGTATCAATAAATTGTAAATTTAAAAATGACACATTTCAGAGTCACCAACTATAAACAATATATTGATATTGGTTATTGTTGGATATAACGGATTGCTGTTCACAGTGTTGCGATTAAGATGTGACGTTGTGTTAATTTTTAAAACTTTGTTCGAAGTAATTGTTGTCTATGGCTGTCAGTAAATAAGCAATAGTATACTTTCACTGACACAAGCCGGTTTTTACGTAACAGTTCGACACGTCTTTGTTACCGAATTTCAAACTTGCGACCCGTTAAATTCACACTTCACGCCTTAATAACATTTACTCAGTGATATTGTTTTATGTTTTAAAGAAAGTTAAAAAAAAATCTTATCGAATCATTGGTTCAATTTCTTTTCGGTTTGAATATCTTATCTGCAAATATTGTTTTTTTCTGTAAGACAGTTTGACTTTCCTATTTAAATTAACATGTCAGTCAATGCCCTTGCAAAGTATTTAAACTTAGTTGCATTGAAAACTGTTTATAGGCAATTATTACGAACAATTGTATTGAAAACCGATGAAAAACAAAGTGAGAGCTTGAGAACTAAGACGATCCGTTTGATAACGGCTTGTCAATTGTAATTCCTTCACAGGAATATATAGTATTATGCCGATAAAGTGAGTCGTTGTAATGTATGTGTTCATCTAAAAAATATTTCAATATGTGTTTTAACACTTTTCTGTAAAAACACTGAGCCAAGCGTGTATTAATCTATTTAATATGCCTTTCATTTGTGTGCACATTACTTTTGTGCTTAAGTAAGCTGAGAAAGCATTACAATAATTTCATAATTCTTGATGTTTAGATATTATAGCAAGTTATTGCTCATACACTTTAGAGACAAAGCTTTGTGTACAGCGGTTGTCGTTGCCGGGTCGTGTTTCATTATCGTGTTCAATCTAAGTTAGCATTTATTTCCAAGTAGTACATATAATACAGTCGTTAAAATGTCGGTACCCAGTAAACTTTATGTGATGTGCAAAGGTATGATTTTAAAATAGGTAAATAATCTATGTGATCGTATAAGGACTTTAACCCTATGTTATAGCATTCTATAAGCGATCCATACAAGCGATTACGAACGTGAGTTGAATTACATACGGCCAGTTTCAGAGAGGATCGTGTTTAGCCATAAAATTAACATTCGCATTAAACGTATTCCGTTTCTTATTTCAATGGAATAAAGTTTCTAATCTAAATACTATTTTAAATAGCACGTAGGCCCTATGATCTGACCAATACGAGCAAAGGGATTCCAGTAACTCGGAGTGATGTATTTCGCTTTACTAGTTTTAAATGCTACCTTGCGGTGCTCTGTTGAGACAGGCAGGCTCTGTTTTCTGCATACTGATAAGTACGTTCATGCTTGTTGTTTTAAGAGTATATAATTATGTAGATGATAAATATAAGAGTCGTTTTAATAATTCTAGTCATAAATGCAAACGAATATACCTTTAAAACACCACAATACGCTTTAACATTTTGTGGTTGAAATATAATAAGTTAATTGCATCGATTTGTGCCTTATTATAAAAGTCTGTCAAATGCAATAATAACTACCGACGTTTTTTTGACATTGTACCTTCTTCCATAATATTTATCATCAAATTTCATAATCGACATTTTTCTTAACGTTATTGGCTAGTTTCAAAAAGTATATATATATATGTATGTTGTCATCATTAATTTCATTTGACCGTCTTTTTAGAATCTGTAATAAACTTGCCTTTAAAACTCTTATTGACCTTAAGTTTTCCTTAAATTCGTAATTAGCAAATATCAAAATTTTAATAACCATATTAAAAACAGGTTTGGAAAAAAATAACACTGCAATGGAATTTAAATTAATAATCAAACGGACTCCATTACAGATGGAATTTTACCGTCAAGTGGTCAATGGCCCTATACTTGAGAATATTATATCTCGTTGTTAATTTGTTTCGATCGAATATCATCTGTTGTTAATGTCTGGACTTAATGTTCGTCAAATGATGTACCTGTAATCAACATTCTTGCGTTGTCTATATCTTTCAAGGATTTTGAAATAAACCAAAGAAATGGCTCTTTTTAAACCAGCAATTCTTGGAATTTACACGAACAAAAACCATAAGATTAATACGACTGCAAATATTGTCCACAACTTAAAGAAGCATCGATACGTCGGGATTACGAATCTACAAATAAAAAAGAATATAATTTTTCATACAAAAAGACAAACCAAGAACAATATAGGATTTATTTAACATTAACACTAACAGTAATAACAACTGTACACGATAATGCATATTATAAAAGTACAAATACTATTAGACAGTAATTGTATGATACTCTCGAATAATAAACTTCCTTTTTAGTCCAGTAAGTGATCTAAGCACAGTTAAATACTTTCATCGTATTGCGTGCGCACTGTCAGTCTTACAAGATTACAGTGCGTTGCCTCCTATTCAACAAGTCTTCTGTAGGATATGAATGCGCGCAACAGAGAGTGCACTGTTGCACTCAATTCATTTCCTAAGCTCCGTAGTAATTTATTTAAATCCATCGATCCTTCCGCCATTCAAATAAATAACTAGATCATTTTATTGAGTTCATATTGGTGTTAGAGGAAATGAGATGTGTGTCTTAGATAAAACTGTTGTTGTGTATCAAAACACGATTTTGTGTCGACTATACGGTAACATTTGGTAAATAAAAAATATCTATGTCATGTTAAATTAACGAGTAATAAAAAGCTCATCAGAGGTTGTAGAAAATGAATCGTGATGTTCTTAGAATTGACATTGATAATATTAAGTTACAGAGCTGAAGAATGTGTGTACCATGTATCTGCATACATTTTGAAATAAGTTTACTGCTTAATAATTTGATATAAAGAAACAATAAAATAAATAATAATATATTATATTTATGAATATACTAATACCGAGTTGTGTTATCAAACTTAAATATATACCGACATTCTCTCACATTCAAAGAACCGCTAAACTTATTACCATTGCTACAAAACATGTATATTTCCACCTGTCTTCTATAAAGTTCTATCGTCATTCCAATGACACACATACAATATTAAAATAAGCGCATAAATTACTTTACACGGTAATTGATATGTGGAGTCGCGCCATTGTTATTATTTATATTTTACACGGGCATTTTTGGTATGAAAATTCTTAAACTTCAAATTGTTCAGATAAAATAACTCAAGGTTCAACATAATAGAATTTAATTAAGTTTAATTGTATTTGTGTAATGTATCACTACTACCAACAAACACTTTAAATATATTTTTAGAACTGAAATAGTACGGTGTAAAATCATCTGATAATATTAATATGCTTTTAAAGAGCAAAAACGCGGAGCGTCGCTGAAAATGGTAGTGAATCCAAGATGGCGCGTTTGCTTCCCACGGCGCGCCATACTGTCAATGGGAACCCAACGCGCCAACTAGCAAGCACATGTTCGTTCCGTTTCACTATTTTACATATTATTTTTTCGACTTTTAATAGAAAAATATTTTTAATTATTATTCAATGCAATTTTACAAATGTGTAGAGATATTTTAAAAACAATTTGGAATTGCCAGCAACATAAAACATATTTTCTGTTAATGTGCGTTAATGTATGATACGTAACGAAACACGATTAGATGTCAATTGAATGTTATTACAATTGTTTTATTGCACGATTGCTCCATTTGGCCAATTATTGGCCTTCAAATACTGTTCCATGTAGAAAATTTAGTTGAGAATTTAGTTGGCTCGAATGACCCAATCTCCTACGTTTCCATTAAAATTTTCATTTTATAATATCTCAAATCATAAAGATACATTTGTAAGATAAAATAGTGTCCTCAGGTTACATAGATGGAATAATTATTTATGTTGAGACGAGTTAATGAGCGCTGTCCGGACATCGAACTAGTACCGTTACACTATTCTGCAATAACCTGTTTTTGATTACATATAGCTTTTTCGTGAATGGAATATAACAAAAAATGTGTAGTAGTGTTATAGAAACGGTGATTATTTTCTGATAAAGAGTGAATGCCAGCTAATGTTTCCAATTTACCACCATTTTTCTAAGAAATTTTAGTGCGATCGACTAACCGTTATAATCCTACGTTACGTCGCACAATTGTGTAATTGAAGGGCCTTAGAAGTTCCAAGTAAGATATAATGTTGACATTAAACCGCCAATAACAAAATCTGTAAAAAATCAGCGACAAGTTTCCCACAAGTCGGATATTTTAAAAAATAAATTTTCAAGAGATCTCAACGCGTTCAAAGCTGTTTTAGAAAAAGACACGAACACGTGGTTGCCCGCATATGTTTCAAAAATTTAATAACTGACATCTGTTAGTTGATGGGAAAGAAAACATTTTAGTATCTTTACGAACGGCGTTAACAAACTTAAGAGTCCGAAGCTCTCGGACTGTACAACTAATTGAGAGAGTGCCTTTCAGTAAGATGTTCTTGTGGACGATGGTGTCTTTTTAATAATTCAGGTTACAATATTAGGGTCAGTACCAATTGACCTCATGCAGCTGCTGGCCGAACGAACCATTTTCAATGTTGCACATAAAACATTATTTAATGTTTTAATTACATTACAGTATTTGCATTGTCAATACATTATGTCGGCGATTCAATGTTAACATAGTTAATGTGCAAATAGCATACACACTTAATTATTTGTCATAGCAAGCGTTTTTATATTATTAGATTTTTAAAACATAGCTAATAAATATGTTTCTTATGGATATTTATTTGTGCAATAAACTAGTTTAACGGTCAATGATGCAAACACGGAAATTTCGCATACATGTCCCGCGAGAGTTGTGTTTTATACCCTCTTTAAATTAAGCAAATTTTTGTTCCATTTTAATAAACACAATTTTTACTATAATATAATATTTATATAATATAATTATATATTATGTTTCAAAAACAATTTTAATGGTAGCAACATATATATTTCGTCAGTTTTCAAGGTTTAAACCTACGACGCTGTTGTTTCGACTGAATAAACAAGGACTACCATTTTAAACGCTGATAGCGAAAACGAGTTTTCATTCAAATAAAAATGATAATTAAAAAGTAATTTTCATTTATATTTAAAATTTCCTGCCGATAACCGGTATTTACGATTAATGAATGAATTTCTGTGCTCGACAACTTCGTTTATTTTAAATTTAAGTAACATACGACATAATGAATAACGATTAGACATCATTTGTTAATGACACACACAGTCAAAACACATATTGACAGATTTATATATATATATATATATATATAAGGATAAGCTATCAGGTATTGTTTAACTGTATAGTTTTAGTGTAGTAATTTGTGTACGATTTTGGCTTTATAAACACAAATGCGAATAAACAATATTACGGCACTGTTCGAAGCCAATCTGGTGGTTTTATGAACGCAAATACCAATAACGAATGTGTCAATGTTTGAATCATCAACTCTATCAATTGAAGTCACTCCAATGTCGACCTGTCACGTTCTTTAATTGAGACAAAGTACCTCTATTTAATCATGGTACACCAGCTGCTCCTTTATTTTACGGGCTTCTTACGTTAGTATGAAACGACATTTTATTTTTTATTTCACATTTTATCGCTCTTTAGTCTATTGTCAAACATTCTCCTAGAATCCTGTGTTTAATTTTAACTGTATGAAAAAAATATAATCAATTTATCTACACATATATATAAGACTATATATGTATTGATATATAGTTAAGTGATTTTATTACGTCAAAATAACAAACTACCTTTAGTTTAGTGGCTTTCGTCGAAGGCACAGTGTTATATAGTCCAGGACAATATTATTCAACTAACCTTGGACCTTGTCGAAGGATAGTATTTGTATTTTCCCTTGTGATTTAAACTTTTACAGCATCCGGGTCCAAAAATGTACTTGCTACTCAATTAAGCCTAATAATTGACAAACGCACGCGACTGCACGTAGTAATGCGTTGATTTCTCATTTGACGTTCCGAAAATTATTTATACCACAAGGTATAATGTAATAATAATCTAAGTTCAACAACCTTTATCAGTTTTGTGTAAGAAAAAATATACTTTATTCTTATTCCTCTTTATATACAATTAGTAAAGACATTTTATATGTGAATTAATATATTTCCGGTTGTTTTGCTGGCTGTTGTGATACCCACCAACTAATTTATACACAAGGACTTTAAAAGTATTCTTAGTTTATAATTTTTTGCACATAGACGGGGGGAAACGTTCAGGAGGCCCACCGTAAAGATGAAGTCACCGCCCATAGACACTCACGTGGCCCAGGAGCTCGTGAATGCGTTGCCGGCCTTTTAGGGAGTGATAAACTAACTGTTTAAAAAAAAAATGTTAATATACAATAACATAAATTTGTATTATATTTGTTACAAACCAACATAATTATTTACGATTATTATAACCTTGAGTGCGGCATATTATTTTTCAAGTGGCGTTGTTGTGATCATTGTTTAAAGTCGGTATTTGAGTTTTCACAGTTTTATATGCGCAGACGCAACGCGGCCCCATGTATTGTCACGGTTGCCTGCTTCACAGCGAGATAGCCTCACTATTAATTTATATTATTTTGGACAAAGTACTCGATATCCTCTTTCATTGTTTAATTTAATTTCGTTGTTTTAGCATGACATTGTTATGCTTTAAATAAATGAATGCTCTTAAACTTAAAGCTTAGTTAGTTAGAATTTTCTCACTTGTAATAATCTATTTACCTACAAGAAAAACCGTTGTAATAATTAAGTTTTATAAGTTAGTATTATAATCTGAATCTGAATTTTTTCAATCCCTGAAAATATCTGCGCAATAAAACCTTAAACAAAAAAGATAAACCCTTTTTTATGGGAAAGCAATTAAGATAATTAAACGACAGAGCTTACAGTAGTGTTTAGTCTATCTTAATCGCAGGGTAATGAGTCTATATTTAAGGCTTTCGCAATTTTTTTAAAATATGTTTTTATCAAACAAAATGTGATCAGCCAGTATTAAGGCAGCATATCTTTTGATGAATAAATGATAATCTCACACGCGGTCTATGAGTGTTTACTGTTTACGCTCTGGGAGATTGTAATTATAATAACGTCATCACATGTTTATTACATTATTTTATTTGCACTAGTTGCTTGATTTCGAGGCTAAAACTATACACGTGGCATAACTATAAACCAATGTAATAAGCGGTATACTTGTGTCTAATTAATTTGAAAATACAAAAGATCGAGTTTTCCTCCACTTAATAAAAAAAATGCACTCTAATTATTAATACCACCTTAACCTTCTCCGCTGTTACAAAGGTAAGGTAAAATTTAAAAAGAAATAATCTGTAATTATTGCAGATTACGTGACGACCTCAGTGTTATTATTGCCTTTTAATTAATGTTGACCTCATTCAAATTTCAAAGACATGCCGATGTAAATTATCATAATGAATTTGAACAAAGTTGTTATTTCATCGTTTTCTACACCAAGTATCTATGTTTGTTACCAAATCCTCGCTCATGAATCGAGACGTTTGAAAAATAAACTTGTGATTGAGACAAAACATCGGTTGCATAATAAAAATATCCAGTCCTATGTTTCGTATGAATATGGCAGATATTAAGATATGCGATATCATGGGTTTGAGCCTTGAGGGACGTCACACTCGGTTGCCCTGAGTGCGTCACGGGTTGACGATCTCCCTTTTAAATCGTCTTCGGGAAACCTCGTTATTCTTCGGACGATATCCTAATTCTTTATGTGCGCATGCGCCGATACAACTAATTCTCTAAAATTATGTATTATTAATGAAATAATGTCCTGTGGTAATGACAGATGAGGTATCTGGTTTTCAGTATAGACTTATATACAAATATTCTACACTATTATGGCTCGAACATACATATACAAACAAAACACCATACATCAAAAATTATTATAATAAAATAGATAAATACATAGTATTTCTAACGTTACTAACATCGTTACTATTTTATAGTTACATTGTTCGGACGTTTGTCTTTATTAAAATTATTAGTAACAACCTATTATTTAGAAAATAATGTGTTTTATATATTTAGAAAATACAATTTTGTAGCTATATTATATACTCACAGGGAACGTTTTCACTATGAAACTATTTAACTGGTATATAAAGGGTGTGACGTAAACTGTAAGAACTTAAGGTAACTGAGAACATGACATAGTTTCCACGAAGTGGTTACTTGTTGCCTCGTAAGTTGATACCGTTAAACATTGAACATTCTCCAAGACGTCTCGTGTCTCATTGATCACACTGTACTTTTATCCAAGGGTGAACTCGACCGAGGAAATGATTAAACCTAACGACCTGTAAAAATCCGCGATTAGAACTTTTCCGCATGTTTATAGTGTCCGTGTTTGTAAAATCAATTTCTGGTATCCTAATGCAATCAATGTAGATAGATTTGCGATTTATAAGTTACGGGTTTCTATAGGAAATGGGTAGGACACTTGTTGTCTTAAAGAGAAAATAAAGATGTTCAGTAGCTAGCGAAAGATTTTAGCGCTAGCCAGAGCAAAGATAACATTGAATGATCAGTATCTGGAAAATGGAATCATCTCGGTTGGCAAGAGGGAATCTCTTGGGCATTTGCCTCTACGAAACATTAGTTTTAAATTTTTAGTTAAGATCGCGTTGTATGTTAGTTGTCAGTAAAAAGCCTTTACAATATTTACAACGTATTTTATATGTTACAATTAAATATTTTTTTAAACGAGCCACACACCACCACCAACCACACATTTGCAATGATTTCAATATGTAAAATCGTATTTAAGGCTTTATGCTAAACTAATCAGTATTTAGTTTATGTCCATTTCTACTGTTACTTAACTATAATAATATTAGATTATTACAAACTCTTGAGCATTTCCTATACCATTTAAACAGAAAATTGTAATCTATGAACGTTATTTATGATATCTCACGCAATTATCACAGTTGTATATATTTATTGTTCCCCGTACGTAAAGGTATTATTACATAATTGCTTATAATTAATCTTTGACTTCTATTATATTGCTACAAATTAGACGAATATACAAAATGAAATTTAAGGCTTTAAGGTCCTCAATTAGGGACTATTTATAAACACACAGAGTTCGGTCGATACCTATATAAAACGGATGATAAATATATAATCTGTTCTTAACTATTCTTAATAAAATAGCAACCACGATGGCTGATCCACTACTAACCCTATTCCCAAAAAACATCAGGGAAATCGTGTCTATTCATATCCTACCCCGGGAGTGAATGCAAATCTGATTTTTTTCAATATTTGTGAAGTAAACTAAACTCACGATCAATTGTCTCAGTGATTTATTTAATCTCAATACAATGTTATTTAAATAGACTATACTAGACATAACAATTTTCATGAATATATTGTGAGTGTTTATTAAGAACACATACTAATATTTCAATAGATAGAAAAATACGGTTAAGTTAAAATGTAATTTAATTTATCTTTTTCGTTTATGAGTGTTATTAATTTTTACAAACATGTGGACATATTGTTAATATTACAGGTACAAGAGACGAATAATATTTATTATATGGTATTTATGTTTATGATTTCAAAATAAACACTCCTGAATAAAATAAGATAGATATTTGTATGTGTGTGAACACGCTATAATAGTTTAATTGGTGTGACCGTGGACAGTGCACTGGAGTATTAAGTCTCCTTTGGGTCGACTAAGCTTGATGGAATGTGTTCCTTCTACAGTTATCATTTTTGAGGAGCGTCCATCTGATACTACTCATCCGTGAAGTCAATATCAAATTTTAAAAACTAGTCGTCTAGCTTTTGTTATTAAATACGATGTATGTAAGACTTGGTACAAAAAATCAGTTAATTATTAATGGTTCGAAATATGAGCTCACGATTGTTTAAATGTCTTTGTAGTATATACTCATCTACCCCTAGTAAAATATAGTTTGGGAGGGTTTGTTTGTAAAATGTTATCTGAACTTTCACCGCAATATAACGATTTTTTGTTAATTGATTAAACTACTTTTTTATGAATTTGTTTAATCACTTCATTTTAGGTAAGTTTTACCGCGTTTTAAATTATGGTTTCAGCATAAAAAATACATTATCGTGTATGTAATGTAATAAGAGATCAACATATTATTATTATAAATTGTAACGCGAGAATTTTAATTCAGATTCACAACAAGCGTAATTCCCCTGCAAGTACATTTTATTATTTAAGAATATATTAATTCTTATTCACAGGTAACAAGGTCGCTTCAAGCAGATTGAAATCATCATATAACATCAATTTACCCAGTAGATAACATACAATAGCAAACATGATAAAGATGTTGTGTCGTAATTCTTCGAGTTCTCGAATTAGTTGGTTAGTGTATATACGGCTTTTAAATGGCATATTTTCTGATAATTTCCTTCTAAGCCCTTTATGAAGATTGTCTACCTCTCGTTTTTAACGTACAACCTCGTGATGTGCGCACATAAAATGTTTTCGTTCAGGGCCTGGTGTCAGGGTTGTGAATTGCGTTCTATAGAAGTGGTGTTTTGTGATTATCGTATGATGTTTCAAGGCACTGCTTGAGAACAAAATAATAACTTGTGTTAGCTTAAACACCGGTATAATTAAAATTATAATTTAAAACATATCATCATGGTACATCGAAGATATTAAATAATTTTCTTAAATTCTTTGTGTTTGAGTTGTGGCTTTATAAAGCAATTTTTAAGAGTTATATGGATAGGATGGGACTGTTTAATTAAGATATGTAATAGTACGTTTCTTAGATATCGCCAAAAAAAAATTTTTTTTACACATTGTTAAATTATTTCGTCCCCTTTCGTTACAGTGTAAACACGTTTGACAGAAAGAGGTAGGAATGCATTTTAGTTAGATAGTCTTTAGCGAGTTTATTCGAGGTTATAAAGGAATTAGGTTTTGAGAATAAACAGGAAACATTTAAAGGAAATGTATCATTAATTAAGAATATGCAGTGTTATCTAAGTTTTAGGTAGGATCAAAAACATAAAATGTTTTGACTTAATTATACAGATTTCGCCTGAGCATGAATTCGCAATATAGCCATATTTTTAAACCAACATAAGCTATAACTCTTGAATAAAGGTCTTTTTTAAATGTTTATTTCTTATTATTGTTATTACAATTCGATTGTCTTTTAAAAACAGACAAAAAAGAGCTTTGGTTCATTAAATCTGGGTTCTTTTTAAACTTGACTTCAAATTCTATTAAAAATACACCTAACTACATTTTGTTGTTTTTTCTGAAACCAAACAATAAAATCTCACAATTTGTTAAACAATCAACTTTGATAAAGATGACGCGCTTTACTTATTGGTACCGAGTAATTGTGAATTAGTGAAATCATCAGCGAGTAGAATACATTTAAGATTTAAATTCACAGATGTTCAATGAAAATACGACCTTATAACAATACAATATGAGTTCAATTATGTGAAAACCCGCGATGGTATTATATTAAAGTTTTTGTTAGCAGTGGTATTGTAAAGTACAAACAGCAAAAACACACTGGATACGAAATGAACTCTGTCGTTCTTTTAATAACTTTTTGCTCGCAATCTAAAATGAATGGACAGGTAGGGATTTAACAGACATGTTCACCTAAATGTCATCAAAACTGTAAATTCAATATTAGGTACCTTTAAATAAATTAATTATTTAAAGCTTTATTTATTAAACAGTTACTATGCAGGCTTGTCTGTCTATTCTTATTTTTTTATGGTCTGATATTTGTAAGGATGACATAGTAAATTGAAAGATGTTTATCAACAATAACGATCCAGGTGTAAATTTATAGTTTGTACCCACGTGTTACGCTGGGAACTAAAAAAAACTAGCAAACGGTACTCAAGGGATGTTCATTAGGGGTGTCTTTTTTTACAGGCTGTAGGTACTCATGTCAGCTTCCGTTTCATTGTAATACCGGAAGTGGGGTTAGTACAGGATAATTTTTACAAGTGGTAAGCGTATGAGGATGTTATGAAACACTATTACAGGCAAAAGATTTTATTGTCTACAAGTTTTAAGTGTTTTGAGCTGGACATCTGCTTATATTCCTAGGATAAGCAATTTTTCTGTATTCTCTCGAATAAAGTAGCGTGTATCGTGTATGTGAATTTTAATATAAGCTGCCGTTAAGTTTGGCTTAAAGTATTCCTTATCAAAATTCTCGGCAACAAACCACGTTCTGGTCAACCGCATTCGCGAATAAACCTTTATTTTTGTATTGTATTACATTATGCGTATGGTTTACGATTACGTAAATATTGTTATAAATGTATCGTTTAAAATTAGGAATGACAAGTATGGTGTACTATTCATACCTAACATCGAGTTAAATTTGTATATAAACCATTATTTATTATTTATAATTAAAAGTACGCATTATGTTTAGCTCACTGAATAAGGCACAAGGGATGAAGTGTTTATAATATGTACCTTACATTATCTATGAAAGAGTACAATATTTAATACCTTAGACTATAAGAAAATTTACGTCTCAGTTGCCGAGTTGTACTATAAGAAACATTTTTTAAACAAAGCTATAAATCGCTAACCTTGGGGCTAACCGACCGTGTGTAAAATTTGTCCCGGATATTATGATATTATTATTTTTTATATTTTGTAGAGTACTAGTAAAATTTATATATGAAAACTACAAATTAAATTTTAATCTTATTATACCTTCACATGGCTTATTTGTATATTTTACATTTACAAAATCCATGATTACTTAGACTAACTTATTAGGGTAATTTTATTTTATTATCGCGCAATTATTTTATAAAATTTAATAAAATAGACACAAGCATAGAGCTTAATGTCGACTTAATTGGACATCGAACGGAAGAGAAATCGAGAAAAACGAGTAACTAAGTAAACGTGTTTAAAGAAATGATTTCTTAAGAAATCAAATATCAATTTGAAAGTTCATATGACAGTTTGTATTTTTCAGTTACATCTTATATGCGAAATTTTAAATATACCCTTTTGTTTTGACTAATTTCAACATAATAACTGTACGGTCCCAACTAAGAACACTGATGAATTGCTCCAATTAAAATTATGGTCTTTAGATTAATAACTGTTTTTACAGATGCCACGCTACTAGTCATCTTAGTTAAAAGCTAAGCATATTTTATTTTCAAGAAAGTAGTTTCTTCTTTAGCTATTCAATTATTATAATATTTTTTATTTCATTTAAGTCATTATAAATGTGCTTTTATTCCGGCGCATAAACCTCACAATGATAACTTAAGGCTCTCTGATAACTTAAAGTGTTTCTGCTTAAAAATGATAGACAAACAACGTGTTATCTTGTGAAAGTTTTCTTGTAATCTACTGCTGATAAGTTGGGGTAACACATTGTGTTATATTGAATAATACAAACGGGACTGGTGTTAAGTGTAATCGCAAGAGGCTATATTTAATGTATAAGGCATTAAGCACCCAAACATATCGGAGGCTCACTTACCTCTCTCCTGGATTTCGGCTTTGCAGCTAACAGCCGCCAGCACGACCAGAAAGATCACTTTAAACATATTGTCATAAGTTAGCACTTAGCATGGAGACATTCTAGCAAAGTGCACAGTTTGTGAAACACCACATAAGTCCCAAACACTTGGCACCGCAACGCACGTCAGTTTCGCTCGCAAGCACAACTTGTATGACGATTAAACTCTAGTCTCTATGGAGTCCAAGGCGCGTACGCACAGCGTCAGGATCAAAGATTAATTTAATGCACAGAAATGACTAATGATGATTGTATCGTAAGATTTATGGTTTTGTGAGTGTTACACTAAGCTGAAGATAATCCAAATTGATTTACCTAAATGTGAGAATATTAAAATATAAAACAAATTATTTAAAAAAACCATCAGTCTATCACATTAAGGGTTCGAAACTTTGATCAATTTTATTAAGTAGTATGTTATGTTGTAATAATATGTTTCTCGTTTTACGTAAATATAATTAAATGATAAATATCCTACAGTCTACACAAAAAGACGCTACAATGCAGCGCATCTGATTCCTTTAATCATTGACAGACAGTAGCGGTTTTAGGCTATATTGTGAACCGGTGCGGTGGCGTTAGCGCAGGTAAGCCTTCGGATGGGGGAGGGGAATGAAGTACGACGTAAGGGCAAGGGACGCACTTGCATCTCTGTCGGGATAAAATAAGGCATCCATTCACACGCTCTACCGCCATTCCATTACAAAAGATCTAAGGGTCGTCTGTAAAACACGTGGTTGCCATGTACCGCCATGCAGCCTGAGAATAAAACTTGAGTTATCATTCATAAGTAAAGGGTGATATTTGGTGAAAATCTATGCGGCCAATGCCCAACAATTCTATGAAGTTAATAATCACTTATTGCAACTACAAGGAGTTTACATTAACAATATTGTATATATATGTATATATGTAAATAACATTGTTAAGTTGTGTTTGATGTCCCATTGGAGTTGTGTTTTCTCGATATGAAATATTTGATAATCTCTATTCCGATATAGATATGGGAAGACAATATTAAACTGACTGCTGGATTAATGGAAAATGTAAGAAGAGGCCTATGCTATAGGGCATGAACAATGCGATTGCTTATAAACGTTGAAGTACAGAATAAACGAGCATATCGTTAACATCACCATTCCCATATATAGTTTGTTAATGTGATAATTTACATTAATAAATTTAAGTGTTTAATTTTTTTATTAACGACACAAATGATTACGCACTGACACTTCTGTTTTTCTTTTGATTGAAAGTAAGGCTCGATAAAGGGGTTTTAGATATTATTCGAAAAAAATGAGGTTCTATACATTCTCTAACGTTGTATTCCATTTTACAATTTCCATACAAAACTTTCTTAGTTCTGTTCTATATACACCATTTAATCATCACCAACCTGTCATTCCTGGATACATATCACACTTATTTCCAGTAATATTAATATATTGTATATAATATAATTTCTAGAAGTATTTTTTTTTTGTAAATTCTATTCCGACAAAGACAGTAAGGATTTGAATGGCCGATTAAATTAAATGAAGTAAAACATGTTTAAAATTAAATGAATATTTTACTTTAATCGCTAAGTAATCCCCTTTGTTTTTACCAGATATTTTGCTGTTTGCAGTGTTGCTTGTCCCGCTATGTAAAAAAAAACGCCTGTCAGTAATTTATACGCAAATAGTGCATATGCAGTTTTTGAGTAGGATTTACTGTACGTTAATTATTCGATAAAATTTAAAAGGTAAAATTAAGAAATATATTTTTAAGGTACTGAAGAACATACTGAGCATTCAACATTTTGAGAAAAATTGAAGTGTTACCTTATGACCAATGTTGCTAATGTAATTCAAATAGTCTCAAGAAATTACATCATATTATCAAGTAAAAATAATATAAATAAAATCTTGTTCAAAAGTAAATTAACTATTTCTTGTATATTAAGATCTGGCGTTCCCTAACTAATTAAATGAATTAACTAATTTCTACAAGTTAGCGTTAATAATTAACACATTATTGAATCAAAAATTGTATGAAGTAATTGAGGTCCTACTTATTGGATTAAGCGAATGGACTTACAAAAGTCATTTTAAACTCAAACTCAAAATATCTTTATTCAAGTAGGTCTTTATAAAGAGACTTTTGAATCGTCAATTTTTACACTACCACCGGTTCGGAAGGCAGTCATCTACCGAGAAGAACCGGCAATAAACTCGATAGCTGCTCTTTTAAAATAAACAATTAATACAAAATTGTGCTACTGACAATTTAGTCAATTTAATCCGGAAAAATCGATAAAAACAAGGATGATATACAGATGAGGTACCGAAAAGCGGTGCTTAGCGGTTAAGAAAACTTCGTAAGCGCGATTGTGGATTGATGACGTCATCGTACTAATTGTCGTTGCGGATCATAGATGTCGCTACAGATTCAAAAAGATTAACACTTAAAATCCATACTAATTAGTAATTAATTTTCAGTAGTGTAACAAAATTGATACCTATTCTCAACTCTGAGTGTTGTATGTCTTAGAATTACATTTTAAAGAATGAATAAAACATCTATTCTTGTTTAACGCAGTTATTAATAATCAGCATGAGTCAACTACGTAATATAGAACAAATGTGAATCGGTGCTTGGCACGATCTCACAACAAATATCATCATTTTGTCCAGTTTTGTAATTCTGGGTCTCGTATGTATTGAAGATACGGATGGCGCAATGGTTACCCAACTGCATAATACGGAACCTGCGTTCCGGGTTCGAAACCCGGCCAACAATTATATTAATTATTCAAAGTATCTCTGGGATATTTGTCTGTGACATGTTTACCATATTTATATAATGTATGGAATTCTAACTATATTTTCGAAAGGCCAGTAATTTAGTCAATAGTTGTTTTGTTAACCGCAGCTTACCTATATCGATCACATTATCTAGGGCATACGGAGAAAAAAAAATTAATTAAAGACTCATATCGGGCCTCTTCAGGTTGATTGGTTGCACAAGTGTTGATCTAATTGGTGAAGATATAAATAATATAGAGAGACAAAGAGCTAAGAGGACAAAACAAGTGTCCTCTTAGCATACTTGAAACTTGAGGCAAAAATGTCAATAAATTTAAGGAGACAAAACCAAAAAATAGCCAAAATTAATTGAATTATTGATATCGACTTGTTTGAGCTTTTATAACGCAATTAAGTTCGTCTTCGTTGAAGTTTACCTGTCGACCAATTTACCACAGTTTAACGATGCCAAAGAGTAGCGGTTTCGTAGATGTATCTTCTAATAAGTGGAGGACACCGTCTCGATTTCACAATTGTATTTCTCGATATTTTTGATAGACAACCTCTTTTTATTAGGATAGTAATAATAGTTATAATAAATATAGATTTCAAGGGTAATTTTTTGAGTTACCTATATACATAATTCTTTTATTTCATTATCAAGTTTGAAATAAACCATATAATACGAATTACGGTTAGCTCATATTTTGGCTAGCAATGTAAGGCACAGCTAAATCAAGGAACTATGGTATACCTGGTTCTACAATCTATGCAAGGCCGATGTCATGCGCCCACGCATACTCGTACATTGCAAAACAATTTCGGATGTGGAACGCAATATAATAAAAGTGAAGATGCAGTGCATCATTAAATGTCCACAAACCACCTGTAATTATGATAGAGATAATTATACATTTACATATATATTTATCTTAATTACATTACCGTGGTTCTTTTGTAGAACAAATTCATATCTTCTGACTGTTTCAGTCTTCTGACAAGCTTCTGACAAAATATTTCTGTTCACTAGAAATATTTTTTTTACATCTTTGGTTAATATGAATTATATTTAGGAATAAAACGGCTAAAAACATAGATTATTACACACAAACTGTATTTTATTTAAGTTTTGTTACAGCATGGTAAATGGAAATTTAAATATTTCCTATGGACGAGCTAAGACTAAAATATTTACATAAAGGGTCTGAATATTTATAGAGCAATACATATTTCTTTTTATTAACAAATGAATAATAAAATATCACCAAAAATAAAAAATAACCTTTATGTTGCCCGCTATGTTTGCTATAAATATACGTCTGAGAAGGTTTCGTAAATAAAATAAGTAGTCATATTACCATGTAAAGATTTTAATCAAGTTTCAATAGAAATAAAAATCAGTAATTATATTTAAAATAAAAGCTTATAATTATTAAATATCAAATATTTTTTCAAAGACGATCAAAATGCTGAAACGTAGTTAACATTCCACCGGATTCAGAAATAGTTTTGCGTAGGCGGCGCACCTTTACCTAGCCAGTTATTTAGAAAACTGAAAACAGGCCGCCAACTGTTCAACTACTTGTGATTTCGGAATTATGTAAACTGTATTGTATTTTCACATTATTCATTTCATTTAATTCTCATGTTGGACCAAATAAGTAAATATTATATAATATTAATAGCGCACAGGCGCTTATTAAAAAATTAAGTAGGCGCCTGGTAGTCAGTACCGGTGATCCAAGAGCTGGTGCTTTCCTTCCTCAGCGTGTAAGCATCGCCATACAGCGAGGAAATACCGCCAGCATTGTGGGAACTCTGCCACAGGGACCAAACTTTTTAAATTTGTTTTAGTTTTGTGTTTTGTTTTATTTTAAGTTACTTATATTAGTTAGGTTAATATGAAGAATATTTTGTGTTTATTTTATAATTAGTGTGTTGAAATAAAAGATTATATCTATACTAATAGTACTTATTAAGAAATTCTGACTTTACTCTCAGTTTGCGCCCATCACTCTCACGCTTTACTGCGCAGACCTGATTTTAAATGTGTGTCTTTTGTGGCTTTTTTATTTGAATATATTGCCAGCCTCAAAACTAACTTCAGAAACCTGGAAAAGGTAGGGAACGTTACAATAACATACTGTTAACATTTTCAATTTATCTGCAATAATGTATAAAAATGTGTTGTTTGAACTTTAAAGTTCGATCTGAAACTTGATTATTGGCTGCTATACATATATACAAAATGATTTTAATGAAGACATATTTAGAGCTGTACGTATGTAGAACGTTGTTCAGAGCTAAACACTTGTGCCATGCACTTGTATATAGGTGACAGCATTTTGACAGTTAGATTTTAACTCAATACACTTGCCAAGATCCCTTAATCTAGATTAATAAAATGTCGATCCGTACCTCACCTTAAGGAAGATAGGAGAGGCTGCCTTATATATCGAGAACTCGAAGAATTTAAAACTGTTGTGTTTGTTAATGTTGTCGATATATCTTTAAATGGCTACAAAGATCTTATTTTAAAAAAATCCTTTGGTTTTTAGATTTAGGTTCGCTAATGGCAGACGCGGAACTGTTGGCAAAGAATAGATGTCTAAAAGAATAATATTTTTGTTATAATGTACATAACTATATAATGCTCTTTGTCTAGAGTAATTGGGGGTCTTAACTTTTTACCAAAATAAAAAGCTTTTAAAGAATAGAATATCACACTTAACGATATTTTCAGGCATAGTCTACAAAGTATATTACTCTGTTTCACATGTCATCTCAACAGACAACTGAAAATACACTAAATGTCGGGACATGCTCAAAATATTGAACTGTCTCTGACTGGCCACTGTGCCAAAGTGTTAGCAGTGTAAATAATATACAATTATAATTATATTGTAGTACACATCTTACTTATGTTAAACGCATTTATCAGTTAACAAGATTAATTTTCTTAAAACATACAAAATATAAATAAATAAAACGTACAAATAAAACCACATATATAAACATATTAATATTTAACAATAAGAACACATTTAAATTGCCATGAACAAACTATGATAAATATTTTTTTACCAGGAAATTACAATTTCTACGTATCCTTTACAGTCAGTTTTTATATACACTTATTGTTTATTATATATCGGTCTAAGAGATTGGTACTTATGAACAATTTTCCACTCAGGAGAAACTAAACAATTTTATTTTAAAATTATTATAGCATAGTCTAGAATAGACAGTGTTTAGGTTGAGTTCAAGCCGGCGACTGTTAACCTTTGGGTTCGGCGTTCGATCCGGGCTGTCACGTGATACTACTGCATCCTGATTGTGTTCGCATTTGTATCTTATATGTTATATCTCTTAAATGTTTCAAGTTAACATATAATTGTTTTGTGTGTATACTTTGTTTTATTATCTTATAAGTGTATTGTATGTTAATATATTTAGCACATAAGAGGTTTTAGGATAGATTTAATAAAATAAAATAAAAAATATGTAGAGCACCATTTCGCCTCATCAATATTATTCAATTACCTAACTCACAATTTAAGTTATTTAAGTATTATATAACACAGTTTCGTGTGAATTCTGAGGGATCCTAACTTTTTATTATTTATGGCGGAAATTAGTCAAAAAATCGTTTAAGTATGTCAAAATAATATTGTGTTTGTAATAACATACGTAAAAAAAATTTAAGATATACACGTGTCTATCTATATATATATATATATATATTCTGCTACGTAGAAGACGAATGTTAATTTTCGTTCTCTTAGTATATTATCGTAACTATACACTAGTACTATAACACTAGTTAATATATTCCCACTGAGTAGTCATAATACATCTACTATCCATCTATCAAAAAACGCCCTTTTGCGCTTCTAAAAAAATTTATTTATTTTTTTTTAAAATTCTATGAACGCTCTTTGACAGTCAATAAAGTTATTTAAAACTATACCCGATACAGTCATAAAAGAGTCACCACGTCCTCTGCCAACAATCCCAGTTATTTATGTAACGGAAAATACTAACAATACGATTCGATTTCACGCTTTGGTATTTCGATTGCGATATTTACCTAATTCAACGAGTCTACCTCTACCGTCGTTTGGTACATTGGTTGATATATTGAAAATTTTAAAGCAAAAGATAGCTTAATACCTATAACTATGACCGGAAGCTATGACTATGGGTAAATAACTTTTTGAAATCCCAGAAAAAAGTAAACTATTAACTCGTTTTCAATAATCGACAAATAATGATTAGGATAACTAAATGTGATTCTTTAAAGCTCAGAGGCGTGCGTGAATGTTCTGGTGATTATTTCAAAATTGCTATCTGATTCATCGCGGAGAGGCGAGAGGCACACGGAAAACATTTGGTCTACTTCACAGGTGCATAAATATAAACGAATATCGCACCCACCTGCGCTGGAAATTTAACTGTGAACAGTTAAAAACAGAATTATAAATTAAATAAATATAAAAAGTTAAGAATACATCATTTTATATTTCTTTATTATTGATTTTAATAACATACCATATTAACTGTTATTCACAAAATTATTATTTTTCCCATTGTTATGTATGGTCTTAATTCTAAGTGTAGATGCCTTACATTTGAACGGATGCTCATAATATTTGAGTATTTTTTACGTGAATGTACTCCGTGAATCTGAAATAGAGCAATGATAAATAGTGAGTCATGTTTTCTCAGGCTTTCCTAAATATATCTTGACATTTCATTTACAACTTACCAAGAATAATATAATGATGTTTAATTTTAATAATTGTAACTGTAGTCGAGCTGCTACCTGGAATATTTCAAACATGTTTCGGAACCTATCGGTAGATATAAATGTAACAAGTAATTTCCCTGAAAAACTTTGTTTAGCTAGGTAATAACTAAAAAAATAACGAAGACTTTCAATAAAGCACTAGATTCCAATAACACAAGTTTAATTAATTCTATTCAAAGTTACGATTTCATTGAAACTCCTATTAGACTTTGATTGATGTTCGTAAACATCTTTAACGTTCGATCCGGACTTTTGTGATTGATTAAAAAGTACAAGAAGTTCATTGTTAAGTTCAATCGAGTTAATGTTGATCGTGTAGCTGTGTAGATCAAGGCGGTGCCAGATCCCGGCAAGAATTCAGCAACGGGGGGAGCGTCTTATTCAAAGACACTATTAATTCGTTTTGTATGGCGCCACACTTCGCATGCAATACGAGAGTGAAATTTGCCAACTTTTTGGGCAAAACAAATACAAGAGAAGTACGAAGACGTAAAGGCGGGCGTGTCTATAAAAGGCCGACAGAGGGGTGCGCGGGGGTGGTAACACGATCCGTGAGCTCCAGCCGGCACGCCGCGGCCGCCCTGGAGCAGCGGCGGTGGCGGCGTGCGGGGTGCGGGGATGCGAGGATGCGGGCAGCGGGGCGCAGGCGCGGAGCGGTTGGTGCGTGCACGCAGCCCGCTCCCGCTCTCACTAGTCGAACGGTGCCCGACCGGTAACGTAGCGCCGACTGCCGACCGAGAGACGAACCAGCGACAATGTCCGCCGTGGCGAAGACTTCCAAGTATACCTACCGCAGCAGCGGCGGCGGCACCACCGACGTTAACATCGAGTACAGCGCCGACCTGAGTGCTCTCTCCAGGCTGGAGGTACCGGCTCTTCGATCAGTGCAGTGTTTGTGAAGTGTTTACGGATACATGATAGAATATGTTTCTTTTCAGGACAAGATACGTCTCCTCCACGATGACCTGGAATCCGAAAGGGAGCTACGTCAGAGGGTAAGTTCGTGCGCACGAAATGTGATATGAGCAATCGTCGCGCCCATAGCAGGCGCGCCCGCGCAGGTGTGGGCGGGACGGCGCGCGATACCTCTATTAATACCGCCGCCCTAAATTTTCTGCCTTACCTGCCCGTTGTGTGCAGAATGCCCTTGGGTTATTAATTTCCCTTATTAATATTTAAAATATCGTATTTTAACAGCATAATATTTGCATAGAGCTAACATAGTTCTATAATGTCACTAGGTCAATGAAGAATTAATTTGAATGAAGGAAAATTGATTAATATGTGTATAGAAGTAATACCGTATTAATAAAAAAAATCCTTATAAATTCACGAGTATTGATTTAGAAACATTTAGTTTCTAAAGTTAAACAATGATTACGTCGCGCAATATAATATCAAAAAAGCGTTCTTCATTCAATTATTATTTAAGTACAAATTCCTTTTTTTTTAATTGTCTTATGATATAAAATCTTAAATAATCTGTAAATGTTTATAAAAGAATTTAATGTCTCGTAAAATCCTCATCATAGACCCATTATATCGTAATCAGTTTAGCTGAGACCCGCCTAATCTATTTTTGCACGTAGCACGTTCATAACGCGCTACGCTAGCCGAGGGCGCCCACCGAATAGCTCCCGGTTTGTGGTTACTGGTTACTAGTTACACAGTGTTACGCTTGCGGTATATTTAGCCACCCTACAAGTATGAAGCATTCTCTACTTAAAATTTTCGCTCCTCGGTCTCACTTTTGAAACTGGGCCAAAAGATGTTTGTTACTGAAATTGCAGCTATATTTAAATACAATAATAGATTTGGTTATAACCATCTAAAATATCCGGATTCTTGGAATCGGTATAATTTCGAAACATTTGAATACAGATGTAAAATTACATTTTTCTTTTCTTCGCTATTTTTAATATTACATAGTTTAATTATTAATTGATATGAAGGGATAATTTAATATTTCAATTTGGATATAACGATATATATGACTAAATGTCAAATAATAGTTGTCAAGTTGTTGTCTTAGAGCAAAAGATTTCTTCGTTTGTTGGATGATTTCCCTTCAAATGTTTTAAATGCATTGAAACGTTTACAGATTGAAAGAGAAAAGGCGGATTTAAGCGTGCAAGTTATCCAGCTCTCGGAGAGGCTAGAGGAGGCTGAAGGTGGAGCTGAGAGCCAGGTAAAACACTTTTTTATTTATTTATTATATTATAGGTCCAGTGTATACAAACATGACGTGAAGAAGACGATGACATGATTTTTCAGAGACAAGAAGAATTTTTATTAAGAGGTGAACATTTGACCAAAAATAAATAAATGGACTTTTGAAGATGGAAAAAACATAACGGATTACATAAGAAAATTACGGATTACAATTTACATTTTTTACTTACAATTTTATTTTTGCCATGCGATTTGTTTTACATTATGTGCTTGCGCGAATTTTTAATTTCTGTTGTTGTTAATAAATTTCGTTTCAGGTAAAACACAATTTGTAATTATTCACAACAATTACAATATTACAGTTTAAGATGTTCCCGCTTGTTTAATCAAATTCGTACCCAAATTAAAATTGAACGTGGGCACGTAATTTGAATTCGCTGTTTCCATGTTTCAGTTCGAGATCAACAGAAAACGAGACACTGAGCTTACCAAGCTTCGTAAGCTTCTAGAAGATGTTCATCTCGAATCTGAAGAAACAGCCCATTTACTCAAGAAGAAGCACCAGGAGATCGTTGTCGACTACCAGGAACAGATTGACAAACTTACATACAGCAAAAGCAGGTAAGACAAACCGCTCAACCACTGTCATTTTGCATCGAATGTTCGTCTACTAACTCATATTTAGAATACTGTTACTTAAGGGCGGCTGCGAATTTTTTTTTTGTAAGGCTGTGCATTGTCATGTATCTTCAACGCTACACACAAATACATTTTTCTGTATCTTACTTTAGAGGTGTCGTTAGTTGCATTTTCGTTTCATTGTCAACAGGGTCGAGAAAGAGAAGTCCAAGTTCCAGGCTGAAGTATACGAGCTGTTGGCCCAAGTGGAGAACATATCTAAGGAGAAGATCACAATCTCCAAGTCATGTGAAAGGCTCGAAATCACCATCAGCGAACTTCATGTAAAGATTGAAGAACTAAACCGCACCATTGTTGATATTACATCGCACAAACAGCGCCTATCACAGGAGAACATTGAGCTTGTCAAGGAAGTTCAGGACCTTAAGGTAAACTATTTATGGCATAATGCGTAAAAAAATATTGAATATAAGTAAATTTTATTAACATTTTGGTATTTTTATAGGTGAACATCGAAAACGTAGTGTACCTTAAGAGCCAGGTAATAAGCCAGCTCGAGGATGCGCGTCGCAGGCTCGAAGATGATGAGAGGAGGCGTTCAATTCTTGAGGCCAACCTTCACCAAGTATGTAGTTAAATCATTATTTTATAATATTTCGTTTCTGTGAACTTAGATTACTGACGGTATTTTTTTCCTAGGTTGAAATCGACTTGGAATCCGTCCGTGTCCAACTGGAGGAGGAATCTGAGGCTCGTTTGGACCTTGAGCGTCAACTCGTGAAGGCCAGCGGTGAAGTAATGCACTGGAGGTCTAAGTTTGAGGCCGAGGCTGCTGCCAGAGCCGAGGAGATTGAAGAGATCCGTCGCAAGTACTCCATTCGCATCCAGGAGCAAGAAGAACAAATTGAAACTCTTATTGCTAAGATCAGCAGCGTTGAGAAGCAGAAATCGCGTCTGCAGAGTGAGGTAAAATGCACAAATTTCTTTTAATTTTAATGTGTTTCATTTCATATTATTATGGCTTGTCTATTATATAATGGAATACTACAAAGAATCGGAGCACCTTTCTATAGTGATAAACAAACGCTTTTCATTGATATTAAAACTACTCGCAGGTTGAAGTGCTCATAATTGACTTGGAAAAGGCCAACGGCACAGCTCGGGAATTACAGAAGAGAACGGACCAATTAGAGCGTGTGAACATCGAGATCAAGTCCAGGCTTGAAGAGACAGTACAGTTGTACGAACAAAGCCAGCGAGACCTCCGCATCAAGCAGACTGAAATTCAACGCATCAGTCACGAGCTCGACAAGACCCGCGAACAGAAGGATGCTCTTGGTCGCGAGAACAAGAAAATGGGTGGTGGGTTTTACAAGTATTATTTTCCAAAAGCCTTTAAACGGACAAAAATTATATTTTTCGTATTTAATTTAAAACTCCACCTCCTTATTTATGGCTAATACACACACTCACATACAGTGTATTGACTGCATTAAGGGCTTACGTCTACGGCAGCTTAAGATACATAGTTAATTATAAAACAATATTTATACACATTTCATTTATGTACACGCATTTCTTGCTTTTAAATATTCTTTCCTACAATTGAAACCCAGAAAACAATGCTTTATTGTACGGATTAATTCAGACGATTAATTAGTCGTATACAACTAATTAGTTAGTTATATACGAATCAGGCGAGACAGCACGATAAAAAGCTCAGTTTGCTAAGATTTATGATATATTGTATATAACCGATTTAACTAAAATACTGTTTTATCTATCACATAATTGGACACAAACAGATGTAGTTCTTGGTTTGTAATGGATTAGTTTAAAAGCAACACTGATAATACAATATTTCTGTTTTCAGATGAATTGCACGACGCCCGCGCTACTGTTACGGAGTTGACCCGCCGTCTTCACGAGCTCGAGATCGAGCTGCGCCGTCTTGAGAACGAGCGAGAGGAACTCACAGCTGCATACAAGGAAGCTGAGGCTGTGAGTATTTGTTACCTTGGATCGTGTTACCTTTATGACATTGGCGAGTGTAATATGCAAATCCCTTAAGTTTGACTATAAAAGTTTCCCAACTGCCACGCTTACGAGCTAACCGGTCCTGATATTATGATTTATATGAACGAGGAAAAATTTCCAAGATTTCCAAAGGAAAGCCTGTTGTTATGTGTTTTATTACATACAATTTATTTAAAAACTAGATAAAATTGTATATAGGATAGAATGCTACTTACCATAGAATTATCCAAATCCCTCCCCATTCTGTGCATAATAAAATATATTTTTCTTATGGAGTGGCCTCAACTCATAAAATGCAAAACTACAGACGAACAGCTGTATAATTATATAATAATAGAAAAGTTAGAACATGATGTCATCGGAAACAAATTAAACACATCTAATTACAATTCACGAAAGGGAAATGTTGGCACCTCACCTCCTATTTTAAACTATTGATAACAATGACTTTATCGTACATTGTTGTAGAAAAGATCGTATATGAAGTACTTAATGCATTTTAATAATAACTATATGAATTTATTCAGGGCCGTAAAGCTGAAGAACAGCGATCCCAAAGGTTGGCCTCTGACTTTGGCCAATTCCGTCATGAAGCTGAGCGCCGTTTCCAGGAGAAGGATGAAGAAATTGAATCCATTCGGTATGTATTTTGTTAAGTAATATATTTAATATATAAATGGTGTAATTATAATAGTAGAAGTTTATTCTGGCATCTTCGTTTAGTCCGGATCTCAACAAATTAAATTGCCCAGATCTAATTAAAGATTATACATAATTGATTTAAAGTGATGCTAAGAAAATGAACTAGCTATAAAGAAATAATGTTTACAAATTGGCAACATTCCCATCTAAATTTAGAAGCTTCTCTTGTTGGCCAATCTTAGCACGCAAATATGGTAGTTGGCAAATACAGTTGCATCTGCAAATATGTTTAATCGACGGCAGTGATTATTGATCTTAATAGAAGAAAGGAATCATTTCTTGGTAGTGTAATATTTTTTAAAGAACTAAATATGCCGCCGGTTAAAGTGGATTACAAGTGGACTAAACCCCCAACAGCAATATACGAAGATAATTATGGATACGGGATAAATTTTTATCAGCCTATGATTGACTACATTAATGCAAAACAGCAAGGGAAAACAGTAAAGCCCCCGCATTTGCCTTGGAATAATGAAAGGGGATTAGAAAAATACAGATTTGATAAGCCAGTTAAAACCTATTCTGAACACGATTTAAGAACAATATCTCAGGACGTAGCAGCAAAAGCCAAAAGAAATCTGAACACAGTTAGTGTTGGCAATAGATCACCATTTTCAGTTATTGCCACAGCCGCAGCAGCGAATATAACAAAGCATGTTGAAGCGGAAAGTGTAACAGTAAAAACTAAAAAAAAGAAGGAATATATGGAAAATGTCAAAATTGAAAAGAAAAACCAATCGCTGAAAGATATTGAAAGACAGTTAGCAAAACTGCACTATAAACCCGGAATTGAAGCGGATCTTAAATCAAAATCAAAACTTTACAGGGGCAAGTCCGCTAACGCCATTGCAAAAACCTTGCTTGATGAAAGTGCGCAAAATTTGAGCACTGACTTGAAAAAATCCACTAAAAATAAGAATATTACGATTGAGGGTGGATGGGGAGAATCAAAATCACTTATGTTAAAGCATCCACAAGGATTAGATTTAGACGACGGCTTAAGTGCTAATTTTAAGATAAAATCTATTAAAACGTATAACGAAATATCGCCAAAAGTGTGTGTCGTTCAAGTTGAAACCGATGTTCCGACCATTAATATCGAATATATCGAAAAATTAAACGAACTGAAAGAAACTATTAAACAATTCGACAAACTAGACACGAGTCTTTTAGCCCATAGCAGGTAACAGTAGTAAAAAGTTTTGTTCACTAAAAGTGTAGTTCTAAATAACCTTTTCCTTTCCAACAGTAAGCAAACTAGCATTGAAATTGAGCAGCTGAATGCTCGTGTCGTTGAAGCTGAAATTAAGCTGAAGACCGAGGTCACCCGTATCAAAAAGAAGCTACAGATCCAGATCACTGAGCTTGAATTATCTCTTGATGTTGCTAACAAGACCAACATCGATTTGCAGAAGACTATCAAGAAGCAATCTCTGCAGGTATTTACTCACTTCGTCATTTGGATAAAATCTAATAATTTTAAGTATATTAATGATTTCCTTTTTTAGCTGACTGAGATCCAGTCCCACTATGATGAGATTCAAAGACAATTGCAAGTCACTCTTGATCAGTTTGGTGTTGCCCAACGCAGAATTCAATCTCTTACTGGTGAGGTTGAAGAAATTCGTGGCAATTACGAACAGGTAATACTGGAATGAATTAGCACAGTTTATTAACATTATTTTAATTTTTGTTGTGTTTATAAACGATTGTACTTATTTATTTAAGGCCGTTCGTGCTAAGCGCACTGTAGAACAATCGTTCGAGGAAGCACAGACACGCATCAATGAATTGACTGTCATCAACGTGAACTTATCCAGCAGCAAAGCTAAGATTGAACAAGAATTGGCCGTTGTTGCCGCCGACTACGATGAGATTACCAAGGAGCTGCGCGTAGCTGATGAACGTTACCAGCGTGTGCAGGTCTCATTATGTTACATACTGAATTACTAAATTATATCAAAAATCATTTTTTTTTTAAATTTTAATTATATAAATCACTATTTTAGACCGAGCTCAAGCACACCGTTGAGCACTTACACGAGGAACAAGAGAGAATCGTGAAGATCGAGGCTATCAAGAAGTCTCTTGAAATTGAAGTCAAGGTAGGCTTCATAATATAATACAAGTAAATTTTGGTAGTAACATCGAACTCAAATAAAAATTAAATGTCATCTTTAAGGAAAGTAGTTTCTACGCAGTTTTATATTTAGTTCGGTGTCACTTGTTTCTTCCTGTCAAATACAACATACACGAGGGTTTAACATTTGTTGTCTATCGAGTAAGACCAAAAATGTAAATAAGATTATAACAAATACTTTTACTTTTAGAATATTTCCATTCGCTTGGAAGAAGTAGAAGCTAACGCCATTGTCGGTGGCAAGCGCATCATCAGCAAGCTGGAGGCTCGCCTCAAGGATATGGAACTTGAACTGGACGAGGAGAAGAGGAGACACGCAGAAACCATCAAAATTCTGCGCAAGAAAGAACGTCAAGTCAAAGAGATCATGATCCAATGTGAGGAAGACCAAAAGAACATCACTCTTCTTCAAGACTCTCTGGAGAAATCCATCCAAAAGGTCAACATCTACAAGAGGCAGTTGACTGAACAGGTAGGGAACACAACATAATTTTCAAAAATCCTTTAAATTTAATCATAATTTAACAATATCAAATTACGAATAACTGAATAACTTTTGCTTTTCAGGAGGGTATGTCTCAACAGAGTGTCACAAGAGTCCGACGATTCCAGCGTGAGCTCGAAGCCGCTGAAGACCGTGCTGACACTGCTGAGAGCAACCTTACTCTCATTCGCGCCAAGCACCGTACCTTTGTCACCACCTCCACAGTACCTGGCTCACAAGTTTACTTAGTGCAAGAGTCGCGCGCACTCAGCACGGAGTGAACGACACCTATTTTTAGCCCCGCCTGATCAGCATTTCTCACCAACATTGCGGGGCACAATTCCGGTCGGGTTAAGCCTAGTCGTTCGATAAGTGATGTTTGAGTTCCGATAGATTGTGACAGTAGATGAAAAATCTGCTGGCGCCATCTTGCAACAGAAATAAGTCCGGGATGGATGCTCTACGCCGTGGCGCGCCCTAACGCAGCAGTGTCTTTACTTCGCTTCAGCCAGACGTCGAACGTACATCCCATTTTTTGTTATGCTAATTAATTGAAATAAAGGAACCAAAAAAACCCAAACGCTTTTCATATTGTTTTTAGATAAGTCATCGGCGCTTCGTACGTAATCGTACTTGTTAAAAAATAATGAAACTGTTTTATATGAATATTTATTATTTGTGCGATATATACCCTGAAATACGTTTGTAACTGTAACTTTAATTAATTTTAAAAATAAATGCTATTTATGTTAAAGAGTAAAAAAATAAAAGAACAAAAAGAAAACGTGTTTCATTTGAAAATATCACAGTAATAAACGATTGTTACTCGCTCAAGTACGACTTACTTGGAGAAACAAGGAAAGGAGCCAGTACAACCCGCAAAGTAGAAAAATCTTCTCAATTAACGCAAAGTTTTTAGATTATTACCGTATTTACAATACACTAATTATTGTGTACTGCATATTCCTACGATATGGGTCAATCAACTATTAATAGATTTAATGCTTATATTGTACAGCACCATTATATAATATCGACTCGTAAAATTTTCTACCGCGCGATGCCACCAGAAGTTTAAGGATATTTAGAAAAATACGCCCATACTATGTACAAAACATCGAGATCGCTGCTTAAATTTTGAATAAACCTGATCAATATAATAATGTCATCAACCGACGTATTAGAGAGATTCCCAAGTAAGTTTTAATGACGTCCAAAGTGGTTGTTGATAATGCAATTTATATTAAAATAAAAAAATTTTTGACTTATTCAAAATATTCAAAAAATATCATCTTTCTACAATCCATGATATGCTGACAAACTGGCTATGTGAGATACGAGAGAATTTTGTCGTGATTAATTTTTGTTCCATACTAGTCCTATTTAACTGACAACACAAGTTTAAGCATCATTATTAAAACGAGACTTCTTAGGGGTTCTGGGATGACAAGTAATTATTTAATCCCGATTTTAAGTTGGGATTATTCCCATATTCATTTATATAAACACAATAAAGCAATCTATACTAATAATAAGACAGTAAAATTCGAAAATCTGTACATTAAATATTCTTCCAGAAAACTGAAAGGAGGCAATTAAAGAAGAGTCATAGAAACCAAAAAAACAATTTTTGGAATTCTTGTCTGTCTGTCTGTCTGGTACGTTATAACTTGAAAACTACTGAACGGATTTGAACGCGTTTTCACAGTTAGATTAAATATAATTGGGAGCGTTGTCAAAAGTTTATTTCGTCAAAATCGGTTAAGAGAAAGAGAAGTTATGGTCAATTGAAAATTACTTCAACCACTGCTTCAAAATTTTTAAACACTTATATTGATTGATTAGTTATATATTGTTAAATATGTTCTAATATAAGTTAATCTTAATATTAAAACTTATGAGATGTAACAAAAATAACAAATAACGCAGTGCGCGCGGGCGCGGTTGAAGTGTTGAACAATGTGGTCGATAGATGGCGTTGATAAAATGCGTCATCAACCTAGATTTATTTTATTTTTTTATTTCTTAAACCTATACAGCTTATCAAAAACAGTTTACACAATAAAAATAGATTAAAAATAAAGCCAAAATAAGGTTAAAATATAGAACCGGAAATAGAATCTAAGATCAGAAAAAAGAATAACAAAAAAAAACACGAACAGAAATGTGAAGTACGAACATTTTAGTGTGTGTGTGTATCAGTGTGTGCAATGGTGTTGCTGTGTGAGTGAGTGTGCGAGGTTGAGTCTTAGTTTTTTTTTAAAGAACTTCTACTTAGGCCAAATATATCTATCGCGGTATTAAGATGCTCCATTGTGTAATGACTACCGTGCAGTTTCATTACTTTCATTAACGTTTTACCCTATGATTATTTTGAGTGAACACTACCTATACAAACAAGTAAAAGGAAACGAGTGAAGAGACGTTTATCGTTTATCCGCATCCATTTTTCCACCTACATCCTTAGTGTAATGAGGTGCACCTTTTATTATTTAGTCAAGCTAATAAGTAATAACCTCACAAGTACGTCTTTCGTACTCATAACTTCGTAAGAATTTTCTTTTAACTCTTAACCGCTGAGGAGTTTTACCTTCCATCATCAGCTCATCCACATAAGAAGATGACTCGATTTCCCTGAATCATCCGATCCTGTAAAGCTACATCATCCCTGAGTAACACAGGCTATATATAATTCCAATTGTAACAAGATTTTATCCCGTGAAAGAAAGCCCTGTCGAGGTCATTAAAAAACGCTATATACTTAACCAAATTACACGTGGGCGAAGCCGCGGGCGGAATGCTAGTATTTAATAATTTCAAAAATAACTAGACTATGTACATCAGTAGTTATTATATTTCATTTTAGTTCCGAGTTCCTTCTATACAATTAGCATACGCCTGTGAAAAAGTAATCCAGTTTTACGAGGATAGACCTACTTAGTGTTTTAGTTTTTTTTATGAGGTTGTTTAATTCGTTAGTATATTAGTTAATATGCGCGGATTTTTATATAAACGTATGCGTCTCCCTACAACAATAAAAACAGTATTTCACATACAGTCGATTAGTCTCAAGCGATTTATTTGAAATCTATATTAATAACTACAAATAAATTATTAAACAAATATAATGATGTTTTAATAACACTTCATTTTCGATGGCACTGACACAATGTTATATTCATACCCCTTTTATTGAAATGATCCAAACAGACAAACACTTTCGTGTATTACATTAATATATAAATAGACATCTGGAATGTTCCAGATATTTTCTTTAGCATAAATTAACTGCGGTTACTATCGACATGTTTTGAAATGTACGCTTAAACATTTTTTTATAATATACAATTAAACTGATTTTGTACGAACAGTGGCTTATTTTAATATTATATGACAGAATTTTATACGTTTTGAATCATTTATGAAATCAAGAATCTCTAACCTTATTGCAAATGCTTTAAATCCTAATTAAATTAAATATGTTAAATGATGATTTATAAGGTCTATCAAGTGGGTACTAGAGTCTGAAGCGTTGTAAATGAACAGAAGTTAGCTCATTTTGTCTGAACAGTGTCTCGTTTGGACAAACTTTTCGGGCGGAATAAAACGAAACTAGATTCGGACTAAGAGTGACGCCGCCGCCCGCCCAGTCGACGACCGCCCGCCTTGCATCTCACGCGCATAACCTGCAAAACAGGTTAGTACATTTCCTTATTTCCCTACTAATATATCAAAAAGTGTTCCGAAACCGATATTATCTATAGAAATAAAATAAACATCATTAACATGTTAATATCAAATATATTTTTGTTTTTGTTTCCACAAGTGAATTACAGAATGAAATTTAGTGTTCGCGTTTGTTAGATGAAAACCATACGATACAATTGAGTCACTGACATTTTATTTTAGTAAATGAATGATTATTTTAAATAGTTTACGGAAGTCTGTCTATAGAAATCTTACTCTCAAGGTAAGTGAATTTCTCAAACAATGTTGTATCGCAATGGTATCCAAAGAGTCATGAGAGAGAAGTCGATTTTAATCAGTTATGTATAATGTGAAATACACATGGTTTCTGTAATGTGACGGTGTTTTCAAAGGTATTGTAACGTAACTTAACTATGCAATTTGAAGACCAACCGTTAATATCATTTGTGCTTTTTAGAGTCCAGTTTCCCAGTATTTGCAAAAAAAGTTGATTATTTAGCTTTAGTATCTTTTTCGTAATCAAACACGCATTTGCAATAATAACTCTTGTTTGAATGTTATAATGAATTTTGAGATTAACGAACGTAATTTATTAAATTAATAATAAACTAAAGTAATGTTTAAACAAAAAAACATGAATTCGAAAGCGTTTTATTCCGTTTTATATTTTAAAATATAGTTTAGATGTGTGTCAAGTTCAGATGTAAAACGTAATTATTTAAGATTGCTCGTCGATTTTAACATGTGCCGCTTCCGTTTAATTTATTGAGTTTTCGAAATACACCCAGATCGCGTGTTGCTCGGTTGTATTTTAGCTCGTGAATTGTGAATTTTGTTCACAATTGTACACACAAAATAAATACAATAAGTTTTTGTGCATATTTGAAAAGCTATTCTTTTTGTAATTTATTTATCAATTACAAACAAATTGTTACAGTATCGTACATAAAAGACACTACAGATAAATTTAATGGTTTTGGTTCTAATGTACGTCTATCACACACACAGGATCAATTAATATGCAAATTATAATAATATTAAACTTTTAAGACAATAATATGACGCTGCCTATCATCCAGTTTAGGACAAAACAGAAGAATTATGTCGGTATCATCACCAAAATTGACGAAAATCCCAAAAATAATTTCAAATTATGGTTTAATAGATCCAAATAGAACTTTCTTATAAGTATTCCCATATGGAGTGTCCATTACAGTTATGGTAAATTTCTAGGGCTTTTGTTTTTGCCCCCTCTAATTAATGTTTAACACCTGTTTCTTTATAAACACAAAAGCGATGTACTAATTATGTGCAAAAAATACACGCCTCTGAACGGAAAATATTGGAATTAGTGTTACGCGTCATACGGTCATTATCCCATATTAAAACGAATGCCTATTAAATAGGTTAAAATTTGTTTTGGCTAACACCTATTGATGGCAACTTCATTTTAAAATCAAAATTTTACTAGCTATTGCAATTATTATTAATATTTTTAATTAAAAAACAGTTGAGTTGTTAAAAGTTAAGTTATAAACTAGCATTTTCCCGCATTAATTGACCCAGCTTGCACATTAGAAGTGCTCGTGCGGTACTTGATCATTATATTGCGGAGTTATTAATAAAACTGGCATATCTCTTAAGATATTCATTGAATTTAAATAACATAATAGGCCCGCAACACACTCATGCGCTCCCAGCCAGCACTATTATGCTATTCCTTCTGCTGCTTTGTTCATTTGCTTAAACCTAAAACATAGTGAAAATGTGTTTTATTTTAATTAATACCACGTTTTAATACCGTAATTAATGCATTATTTTAGGACGAATATTTATATATTTTTTATGTTTAAAAAGTTTATAATCAGTTTAAATAACTAAGTGGACGTATGTGGAGTATCGTATTTTTGTGAAAAGATCGATTAATTAGTTTATGTTAGTATATTAAATAATATAGAACACAACTGGTAACAAAGGTATCAAATTGCCGATTTCACACTAATTTGGAACAATAATACAACATTGCAATTGTTAAAAAAACTTACAACTCAGAAATTGTATTAAAAAGCCACATCCGTTTGTCATCAATGTAAATTACTAATCATCTGTTAAATATCTGATTAATTTTATTTGATATCATCAAAACATTCATAACGAAAGGGTAATATATATCCATATAACCAACACGACAATACGATTTTTATGTTTCTAAAACTTGTTAAATGTTAGGTCGTGTGTTGACATTCGAGTCATCTTGAACTACTAGTTACAGATACTGGCCGAATTATGCTTGATTTATATTGAAAATAACGGAACAAAAGATAAGACTGAACTAAATGGTATAACCATTTAAGTTATAGACCAGGTAAATAAAAAAAATAGAACTGTTCAGATTATTATTTAGTATTGGCATTAAAGGACCAACGTTTATTCTTATTTTTTTATATTGGTATTAGTTAATATATAGAAAAACGGATACGTGGCGTGGATATATAAAAATAATTTTGTCAGGATATCCCATTGCAACGAATGCGCTATAGTTATTTTTAACCGCGTCGCCGTCTATACAAACAAGCTATCGATCCACGCGACGCGATTATAAATTTGGTCTGTCTTTAAAGACGGCATAGAGTTTAAAACTAAATGAATGCTATAATCGAGATGTTTGAAACATGCGTGAGCGCAGTGGTCCTGTCATCTGTGTGAGACAAGAAGCTGGGACTTGGTGAAGCGCATTTAGAACATGTAGTACCATTTACGATGTAAAAAGTGATCTGACTTTACAATATTTATGGTTGCATTGTGTAGCTTTGAGCTTTATTTATTTACTTCCAACATTGAAATCCGAAACATGAGTATTCTTTCTTGGCAGTTGTAAAAAGACCGTTGTGCCAAATTTGCTCCCGAGCTATTACCGTGAAATTAATTACTAGTTTAATAAATTCTTTCATTCTAAAATATAAAATCATTACCTTTTTATGTTACTATTTATTTTAAATATATAATTTAGTTTAAGCTTAACCATGAATGCACAAAACACTAGTAATCATTATACAATTATATAAACTGCATGTAATATCTGATGAAGGAAACAGAATAGTAAAGACGTAAATACATATTATAGTAGCGTTGTAAATTCGCGCTATTCCTACCCACAACGAGGCAATAAAATAACAACAACCCTCGTTAGAGGCAGACCTCGTCAGTTTTGTGTAAATAATTGATTAATTCCTAGAATATAAGGCGTGCAGTACACTGACGACAGCCGGGAAGCCGAGCTGACCCCATTTTGGGCGAGGCAACAACCCGCGCCGAACTCAAGTCTTTGACACTTAAACAGAGAGTAGGCCATTTATTTTCGTTATGTACATTAGACAGAAATACACCTTTAGTTTTACTATTTTAATTGTTCGTTACCGAACCATTTAGCCTTGTACAAACTTGTTAAAAAAATAATCCAATCAATAATATTAATACAGTTACTATATCAAGACCACAAAATATAACCATTAGTTATATAATAAACTTTGCTATTTGACTATGGCGCCAGCTCAGGATATTATGCAATAAGAACTCAGTTCTGTCCAACAACACTATTATTTAATCCATCCATCATTATTATATATTATACCAACGAGTGTTGCTCCAATATTTTATGGTTTAGCCTCTCGGTCCTGCATCTGTTTCATTAATAATTTCTGTCTATACTTCACCCAATTAGTCGATCGAGTCTTAGAAATTTCTGCCAACATAGAGTATAGATATATAATCTTGGGTACAAATTTTCGCGCTTTAATATAAATTTAAATGGATAATTAAATTTAAATAAGAGTCGTTTGGTGCAATGGTGCCATGCCGGTCTACCGAATAGAGAGTCCCGTATTCGATCCCCCGTATGGCCAAAAAACTTTGTTGAGATGTTGTGATGACAATATTTGTTGGATGTGTGTTTTGATAATATGTATTTATGGTATATACACCCAAAACACAAGCTATAAATCGTTTACCTTGGAGTCTACCCGAACGTGTGTGAAATGTGCCCAAAAAGAAAGAAACATTTACTTTCTTTCTTGTAAAACTTGTTTCACGGTTAACCTCGTCCTTTATATTAATTTAACATTGTGTTTGTATGATTCATAGATTCTAATTGCCTACTGAGCATGGTTAGGTCATTCACTGAACGTGAGTGATGCACAGGTAGAAAAAAGTTAACGTACAATAATACAGAGTAAAAGTTAAATTTATTTAGGTAAAGATTAATTTTTATATAATCCTTTATTATTTACAATTTTACAATGTATATACAAATACATTTTGCTTATGTTATAATTGACATAAAGATGCCTCCTTGATAACTTTAACTCTAAATAATCAAGATTTAGTTTTATTTTTTGGAACACGTCATTTATTTACGTAAACAGTAACTAGAATATTTGTTACCTATTTTCACTTGATCATATACTAAATTATAGACGTTGTCATCGACCATGAGCCAGTGTTTAGACTCACGAATTACATAAGATTGAGGATTTAATAGCTGACTCGAGCGGGATATAATGCGCCGGTGACACAAATAGCACTTATTTTCACGACACAATTAATTAATTCTGTAATGAAATCAGCAGGAAGCGTGTACTTGACAAACAATTGTGCTGCTGGTAATATTTCAGTTAGACTTAGACGCATATCTATAAAACCCACCACTACCATTTTCCCAAAATAGGTTATATTTATAGATCGAAAACCTATGTACGTTATCCTCAGTTTCCGTTTTGATGTTTTAAATATTTCCAATTTTAACATTATAATCTTATCCCATTTATTTGCCAATCATTATATAGCTAGTTGTTATAAAGATAATCAGAGTTCTCCAGAATTATTACGTAGTTAATATTCATTTTAAACAGACAGTAGTTTTTATATGTGGACACATCATAACTGTGTATTAAATGGTGTACTAATTATTCATTATTGGTTTCAGAAAAAGCTAGACGTGTGTTTTATGGGGACAAGGTTGGGTCAGAAGTAATGTCTTTCCGGAAATATGTTAGTATCTGATTGTTATTTAAATGCTTGTGAAGGCCATTATATTCTTGTTTACACTACATTAATTTTTAATTGATAATATGAAGCCGTAAGAATTAAAAAAATTAAGAAATCTAATTGTTATTGCAGCTGTTATAGATTTATGAAAGGACTCTACTCTACTACTAGTGTTGAGTTAGATTTTTCATCTTTTTTACACTTATTCTGTCGTGACAACATCGCAGGGGCGGTATTTGTTCACATTGACATTTTATGATTATAATATTTGTTTTGTTGATCTTTTCCACTTTAATTTACTAAGTATATTATTTTTCAGTATGATTCAACATCTTACGGTAGGAACAGAGATGCGGGAAGGTCTTTATCCAGTTCCACTACGGATAGGCCGACAACACTCACAACAAAATATACTACGGCATCATCCCTAAAGAGTTCGAATATTCCGGTTGCTTCTGACCGCAATTCACGAGAAGAAACACCCATAAGTACAATTACTAATAGATACGCCAGCTACAGTAAAAATAATACAGAAATACCCACAACGTCAAAATATGAGAAAAAAGTCTACACAAATTTATCAATTCCAACAGTAACGTCCGGTAAAAGCAGAGATGTTAGTCCGGTTTCAGCCGTGTCCCGTGTTTCTAAATACAAACGTCAATCTAGCCCTAGCCCTAACCTTGATAGAAAAACTACAAGCAGTTACAAAGAGAAGAACAAGGAAATTGGACCTTCGGATCGTGAAAAAGACATTCCAACAAAGACTGATAAGCCTACAGGCTACAGCAGTCTGTCAAACTATAAAATATACCCTCGTACAAACAATTACTCTCGCCCTGTCACCAGAACAGATTCAAAACCAGAAGTTAGTTATACTCGTCCTGGTCATAGAACAGAAGAAAAAACTGAAATAAATTATACTAGACATAGCACGAGATTAGAAAAACCAGAATCAAGTTACAACCGTTCTTCAACAAAAACAGAAACGAAACCCGAAGTAACCGTAAATAGATACGCTATTGCTAATCGATTATCTTCATCTTATTTAAAGAGTCCCACTCCAATTAAAAGGCACAATTTGTCACCAGTTAATTATTCTGACATTCACAAATCAGACCCAGATAAAGTAATTTCATCTAACAGAGATGCCATAGTAGCAGACAACCATAAAATAGATAATAGTGATTTTTTGCAATATAAATCAGAAGTGTCATCTAAAGAAGAGCTAGAGACTATTACAGTAGTAACAAGACATACATCCCCTACGCCACCTGGGTCATCATCGTATGTCCGAACAAGGAGAGCTGATCTTGAAAAAACAATAGAAAAAGTTATAACCAGGAAAAAAGCACGACCTTTGTGTCACGATAAAGAAATTCAGTCGGACAGATTAGATGATTCAACGAGATCAAGTCGATTTGGCAGTTCTACAAGAAGTAGTGTAACAAATTGGACTTATTATTCTCCTAATGTATCTAGCTATACGGGCTATGCTGGACGTTACTCAACACAGTATTCAAGCTTACTAGAAAGCTCTTATAGAGATAGATGCAGTCGTAGCCGAAGTAAAGAACCGCCAACACTAGACAATCATGGATATGACTCGGCATACGATATGGTTACAAATGATTTAGGCTGTGAAGAATATAAAAATATTAGTACTAACAATGCTCAAGATATAATAATATATGAAAAGGATAAGGATGACGATACATCAGAAATAATAATAAACGTAAATCTTAAATTGAAAAAAGCAAAAAGTCCATCTGCAGTGTCAGTCACAGACCTAATTTCTCCAGAAATCACTATAACTAATAGCCAATTACCACCTCAACCTCCAAAAAGTGAGACAACTAATAAAAGCAAAAAAAAGATTAAACAACGAAAATCAAGCACAGAGTCGTCAGACTCGAGTTCACCAAAAAAACTTGTCAAGAAAAGAAGTAAATCCTTGAGTTCTAGTGATTCGGACCATGTAATTGAACCTAATAATTTAAATAAACTTACCAAATTGAAAAAAACTAAACCCAATAATACAGTTCAAAATAAGACGATTAATTCCAATAAGACAAGAGATAGTAATAGCGTGGAATCTAGTGTGTCTCTATCGTCTTCTATTAGTGAGGATGACAATGTTTCTAAATCTAAGACATCAGACTCGATATCGATTACGACCGATGTATCAACAAACAACTCCAGCACGATTCAACAAAAAAATGATAATGGGACCGAAGAGGCTAAATCATTTTTAATACGTGCTCTTGCACCAGTTACAAATTTGTTTAAAATACGTAATCAAGAGTCAAATGAAAATAATAAATCCTCCGACCACTTTAGTCCGATTTCATCTTCAAAGGATACATCCATGCTAAATTCTGAATCTACATCAATGAAAAACAAATGTAATACAAATAATGTTGTTGCTTCTAACGAGGATAGTTTAGTAAAATTGAAGGCAATCAGACGAATTGAATCTGGTGAAAGAGCTTGGTGGTTAGAATCGGACCATTGTTTAAAAAATATTAATGAGATAAATGAAAACTCTCGCATCGTTGATGGTTGTGATCAAAACATAAACGAAAGAAAATTGAACATTAATAGACTGAGTAACGATGACTGCAAAGAGAACAAAAAGTTTTTATATATTGATGATGAAAAGCCGTGGTGGTTAGACAGTAGTGCAAATATACCTGAAGGCATAGAAAGATTAACTCCACCCAGGAGGTCTTCTACGGAGGAAGACACGACTGACAATTTAAACGTCCACAAGCTTCTAAATAATAAATCTGGGGAGCAACGGGAATGGTGTCAAACAAATACTGACACTTTTAATAACAACAAATCAGATTTACAAGGAAATTTAAAATTAAGCCAATCTGGTTCAGACCAAAAGATATTCTCACTGCGACGAATACGCCATATAGAGTCGGGCGAAAGACCTTGGTGGCTCTCCAGTGATAAAAACATTCCAGAGGGTATCGAGAAGCTTCCAACGCCTCCACCACAGGAAGAAAGTGATTCTTCAGACTCTGAAGAGGTGGATATATATATTCCATCCTCCCAAATACCCCTATTTCCAATCAATCTACCAGACGACGAGCCGTTAGGTGACCGAAGGAGTCCTGAAGGTTTAGAAAATCCAAACGAATTAGAAATGTATGCAAATCGTCATTCCCCCTATGAAAACAATAAATATTTAAGGCAAAACATGACATATTCAAAAAGTGCCAAATATATATCACGCTATACAGACATAGACGATATCTTAGGAATGACGAATAATATATGTAGCCCCTATATGGATTCCTTATTGACGAAACCTCGAAATTCGTATGATGATGAAGAATGTAAAGAAATAGACCCTACCCAAGTAAGGATACACGATAGCACTCCACAAATGCCTGTTATAAGGAAACTTCATTCCAGGTAAAATATGTTGCTTATTATTTTTATTATAATATAACCATTTTTATTGGTTACATACAAACATTCAAATCCCGTTTTGTGCGTTTTAAAATATAATTCGTTTTTCTATTTTCAGAGGCGACTTAATTGACTACGAACATATGAATCAGGTGAGTTACTTATTTTTGTATATGTTAACCATTCAATAATATTGAACATGTGAACGTGCTCTTCTTATGTGAAATTGGTATACTGTTGATCGTATAAATACTGGCATTATTTTAAACAAGAATAGGAAATTTCAAAACTTATTAATAAGTTAACCTTCAATGCACAATTTACAATTAGTTAATGTTATTGTATAAACCGTAAAGAAGAATGAAGCCTATTAAAATTAATTGCTTGTGGATAATGTCACGTTGTAAAAATGTAGACCGAAACAAGTCCAAGTATAAATGTGTATAAACACCTATATTATCTTTAGCAAAAAAATGGTACCCATAACGGTTGGTACGTTTTACGAACAAACAGGTCCTTAAAAAAGGAAGGCACAATTATTCATAGACAGAAAAACTGGCTCATCCCACGATGGTTTCTTGTCTAACTTAAAATAGCACAAGGTTTAAGTGGCCTCCATTGTCAGTTAAAGGTAATAATAGTAATTATCGATGTCATTTTATAAAAAATAATTTATATTCGTTGGAGGCTTCCGCGCTAGAAGAAGCGGGAGCAGTGAACTGAAGAGTGTACTAAATCCTTGAGTTAGGCCCCTATGGGAATAGAGGGTAAGAAAGAGACGACTTTGTTTAAACCTGTGCGCTACTACACATTCTAAAAAAGTGACGTCACCGCACCGTGGGTTGGATTGCATTTCATAGACAGAGTCCCTACCTTTTCAAAAACGTATCGTAAGAATCGATTTTAATTATATTTAACGATAGTAAACTTGAAATAAATATTAATAATTATTAATTCATTACATTAACAATTAGTTTCCTTCTTGCATATAAAAACTTTTCTTTGTCTTTCTCAGCCGTTATAGCGATGTAATGCAGGCTCTTCTTGTTATTATGTTGTTAATTTAAATGCCTACAAAACGTTACACGTAAGCTTTGAAGATGAGCCTTCTCAACACGGTCGTGTAATACCAACGTGAAAATCGTACCTGAGGCCTGCAGGTTGTCTTGCAACAACTCTTTAGTTATACTTATGGCTTTGTCAAAGACAGACCTAAACCTTTTCGTGTCGCGATGAACAATACGACAAAAAAGTTGAAAACAATGCAGTGATGTAGTGATCCAACTTGTGTTTAATATAGTGGCCGTATGTAATGTATAGTTAAATGTTATTTGAATACACATTAGAATTATGTTTATATGAGGAGCCGGTTTTTAATTTTTTTTCACATGCACAAGTTTTTGCCGGTCCACCGGTGATAATATTATGATCGTCTTGTAGAAATATTCGGCTTCGCGGCGAATGAAGTTTGTTTCTTATATTTCGACTCTATCAATTTGTAATACCATATTCAGTTACTTTTTTTTAACATTGTTTACTTCAATGTTCAATAAAAGTACACTTCTTAGATTTCTAGATGTTATCGATTATGAGAATGCCTTATTGTAATAGAATAACCGGATAATTATCTTATCGGTTTTAAATTGTAATTCTCATCTTTTTTATTGTATATTTTCTCTTCTACATTTTCATAAACGTAGCGCAATTTTGATTTATAAATTGTTTTTTCAAATCAGAAAAAAATTGAATTAATAATTATGTATACATACATATATATATATATATATATATATATATATATATATATATATATATATATACAGAATCCACATACTCTGAATGTAGCTGAAGCAAATATTATGTGAGAAAGTCTCATTTATATAAATCAGGAATATCGCAAAAAACTAAGGTGACATAATAGTTTAACTATAAAATTCGTTCAATAATTAACCTTTAAACCCTATAAATTACAGATTGTTTATTTTTTTAATATGATATAGTTATGCTTATTAATCCTTGATAACAGGTGGTATCTGTATCCGGTTTTAAAATTGCTGTCCAATGTGGGCTTTTCACATCTGCAGTTTTTTTTACATTTAACACTTAAATAGCGATAACAAAGACAATGAAATTTAGAACAAAGGATCTTTGATAAAGGAGTCCAGCTTGTTACCTTTTGTTTGCTTTAAGCACACCATCCTTTAAAAATGCATATAATGCACAAATCCTTACATTGTAATGTGCAAGTACTTGTAATGTAAAAATTATATATTTTATTAAAAATATTATTTCTTCACGAGACAACTTGTGAAAAATGCCATTAAAAATATCTCTCCGAATGTGTTAATTCATACATTACATAATATTTCAATGAAAAATTATTACGATTTTTAAATCGCTTTATTTTTAATTTATCAGTTGTTAAGTTATTATCATCAAAGACCATAAAATTTTAATTCAGAAGGTCTTCTTTTGGTTTAAGGTGATTTATTTGTATGTATACATAAGTAATGTAAGCAGAAAATACTAACTGGAAAATAAAGATATTTCAACGCGTTCAGATAAATAATTTTAGTGTTGTGACTGGTGAAGTGATGATATCACCAAATCGATTCTAACCTTGACAATGTCCTTCACTAGCAATAGTGCTAAATAGTTAGTTAATCTAACAATTGTCAAGACGTTAAAACGTAGTTTTTAAGCAGACGATATATATATTTTTGGTTATATTAAAATATATTTTGTGTTTATATTTACAAGATATTTACTAACTAATCGAAGAGAGCGTTGAAAATGTTTCAAATTTTAAGTCCTATAAATCAAATTCTTAAGTCGTATAAGTAACTGAATTCGTGATAAAAATCGTTATTCACATAGGTAACTTTGCTTTCAAAAAAATTTATAAAAAAATTAACTCTACATTTACTACCAGTTCTCAAGTCAAGGGCATAAAGCGGACGAGAAGAACTGGCAAGAAACTCTGCGCGACTCCTTTAAATCGCCAAGCATGTATCACACGGTTGAAAAAATCTGCAACCATTACATCATGTACCAGCGAATGCTTTTTAACTATCATCGGTGGGCATAGCAAATTCATAAATAAACCTTATATTACTTATATATATGTATATGTCTAATCATTTATTATTATCATACTTTTCTTGAAAACTTGCCGAACTTGTAAACGTATATATAAGATATTTATTATAACTAAAATTATAAATATAATATGTGCGTATTTATATACGTGAGGACAACACTAGAAAGTATAACCTTGATGTTAGTTAAATATCAGATATACAAAAATACGACCGTATTTATAAGGCTGCGTTAAGACGAAATACGAAAAAAAATTTTTAAATTAGCGAAGACCCAAGAGTGTATACGCCTGATAACATCTGGGTAAAACTTTATGTCGCAACCAATCAAGGGGTCAATGCCTGATCGTTTGTCTGTAAATTCGAGGTTATATATTAAACGCGCGCGCCGATTCCTACAGCGTTCCTAGAGTAGCACCAAATAAATTGTTTTCTATATATATTTATTACTAGTAACTTTTGGCCGCGACTTCGTTCGTGTGGTTTTAACACAAAAGTAATTTGGAAAGTCGGTTTATAAATGGTAGTGTTCTTGTGAAATTGTTATAAAAGTTTTCATGCCCTGATTCAACCACTTCGACCATTTTAGCCTATGTCCTTTCCTAAAATTTAGTCTATCACCATAATAAATTTCATCGAAAACTGGTTCAGTTGTTTATGTGTGAAACCGTAACATACGCACAGAGTTACTTTCGCATTTATAATGTTAAAATGTATAGTATGAATGGTAGCATTGGCGAATAATGATTTATTGTTAATTTTATTTTACTTAAGAGAATTATAATTGTAATAAACAGTACGTTCTCACAAAGTCGTCCTTAAAACTTTCTTTTGTTAACGTGAATAATCGGTGTTTAACTAAGCTTTCTACTTCATTGTTAATACATTAGAAAAACAAATTTCAATTGCAAATATCGTAATCCCTATTTACATAAGTAACAGGAATATAACTTCAATGTTTCAATGGACTGTAATGGACAAGTACGAATCTTAATTTAATTATACCGCACAACCAGGACAAGTTCATATAATTGGTTACTCGAATTTCGATCTGGCTTTATTCAATTGGTTAATTTAATTGTCTCGTTAAAAAATAAAATAACCCAATTGATAAATATTTTTTATATTCACCGAGGTTATATATAATTCGACCGGTTTTGCGAAAAACCTGTCATTCCGTTTCTTTCGGGAACGGCAACTGGTTCCGTCAAGTTGCAATTGGATTCAGCCGTTCAATTATTATACTGCGATAGATATATCTTGTGAGCCTTAAATTTGCTTTTTTTCCATAACTGTTGATGTTTTATTATAGTGCACGAAATAATATAACAAATGATACATGTATTAAGACTTACGTTTGATAAAACAATTTTGACTACGAGTTAATCCTTAAATGCATAGATAGCTCGGAGGTTCAACTTAGCATACAAAAAGGCTCCATTAACAAAACCACGCACGAAACGCACGCGTATTTCTTGTCCCTCTCTTACATCACCTATGGTAATAAGCAAGAATAACATAATAAATTAGTGTATGGCACACATACGTGGGAATATAACACGGAGGAATGCGTAGGCGAGCCTAAACTTACCATTTCTTTTCGTGTTTGGCTTATTTACAGACAAAAAGTGCAAAACAAAATCAACGTCTATCAGTAAATAAATAACGGCTTTAGTTGTGACAGAAGTTTACAACTTACGGTTCAAGAAGAGAGTTAAAGGTCGACAACGCATACACGAGCCCACTGATTATTCACCACTTCTATGAAAAAAAACAAATAATAGGAATTCATATTTTATTATATTCTTATATTATAAGGCAGGTGTTTGTATTATTTTATGAATATTGTAATATTCATAAAATAATAGTAGCTAATAAATGTATTAAATGCATTTAAATCGGTTAAATAACATAAATTGGCATAATTTTAAATAAATAAGTATTTATTTTTTTAAAGTCAAAAACTACGTATTCCATACCAGCGAGATATAACTAAAATTATATGTATGTGTGACAATTATATTAGTTCTGTAACCGTTTAATGTAATATGAAAATATTTATTCTCAAACAGAACCTGTTGGTAAGCTGATACCTTGCTTGTACTACAATTACTATTGAATTTGCTATTTAATATAGACCCATTTAAATATTTACAATAATATAACGTATACACTACTTAAAAGTTTGGCTATCAATGATTCTTATAAAATTTTCTTTATTCAACACTATCCATATTGTAAAAATAACGCATAATCTCTTCGATTCCTTTCTATTATCAAATAATGTAAATAAAGTAGTTAATAAAATGCCACTGGGGCTTATGGGATGTCACAAAACAAAACAATTCGTTTTCCCTCATTGCTTTTGGTATGGTAAATGCTTTTGTTTAGACATAGTAAAAAACGAAGAAATGTAAGGAGCCCTCTCTCTAAACAATGCAACAAGCGGTCACGGGAAAGGCCCATAGTAATAATTCAAAAGGATCAGGGGACGGCTGGAAGGTTTTTAGTTCTATAATAAATGTACAAAAGTGCATTCGCAATATATTTTAGGGCATATATATTGATTTATATATTGATACAAAAATGATAAACTAGAGTTTTAATTTGTTTTGATTTGTTAAATTTAATATAAAATAAAAACAATCGAAGTTATGAATGTATAACGCTGACCTGTTGATATTATTCACATTGCAAGACCGACCTTGACATACAATTTTTGGTATAGAATCCGCTGATTCTAAATTGTTAAAAGCTTTGAACGTGTCTAGAACAATGTAAAAAATATGTAAACAAAGTTGGATATCGTTTCAAACTAGACGGTGACTTTTAAGTAGATATTCTTCAATAAATATTAAATGTGTTTCTAGTGTAACATTTGTGTAACGTTAAACTAAATACTAAAATAATAAGAGGCGTGATCGAGGCAATAAATCAAAATGCAATTAGCTGTACTTGGTAGCGAATTCCGTAATTACATTTAGTAATATGTTCAAAACATCTTCATTATTGCAACAGGCTATGCTAATTAAGTGTAATATTTAGATTATGTTAACGATAATCTTAACATTCATATATTCGCTCTAATAATTATTGCCACACTTTAGTGGAAATTGTTTGCCTTTTGGGTTTTTAAACGTCCGCTCGTGGTATGAATATAGATTTTAGATTAGATTGCATACAATCTCTATATAAAAACAATTATAATATATTTTCGATTAAATTTCACTATCGGGGTTTTGGTATGACTATTCTTGATATTTCTATTCGTATGTACGTTACGTTAAAAATATTTTTAGGATAAATATACTAAATTAAATAATAAAAATAAATACGTTAATACGCACTTTTTTTACAATAATAGATTAATCGCTGTTAATTGTAACCGTATTTTTATGGCACATATTCTCAACAATCATAACCTAGGATATTATTATATAAACAGCCTTAAATTATAAACAATGGTTGGTTAGAACATTCATATGACGTTTGCTAATACAAATTATATTATATTATGTAAAGCAGTTACAGTTCTTCAGTATTACGGAGATGCGGCGTCATTTGTTACGCAAAGAGTATTAGTCTCATGATAAATAAATTATATTTTAGAGCTGACCGCCACCATTCTGCTCTGGCATCGATGTTACCTGAACAATCGCACAGTAATCCAAACTTGATAATAGCCATATGATATTGTTAATGAAAATTTAAGTTTTGACATTTTTAGGCCAGTATAGTGACTACATAGTTAAAGGCACTATAGTTATAGAATTTTATTTAGTTACTATGATAGTGGAAAAAGAATCTATGCTAATTGAACAGGCGTTTACATAGTGATGAACAATTACAAATCCAAAAACATAGACATTATTAAATTTAGAACCTGCGCGCAAAAAAGATATATTAAACATCTAGCTAATGTAAGCAGCAAGTACTGTTTCGTTACATAAACAAAGTATTCCTAGAAGATTCCCAGCAAGCTCCGTTCATCATTGTTACTTGAAATGTACTATATACTTTGTTTCTGAGAACTATAAGTCATATTATGTCGTGTAAAACATGTCACTTTACGGGACTATGTTGCCTCTACTTTACTGTAGCTTATTAAGTATCTATGTTAATTCAATAATCCATTCTATTAATGTTAAATTACAACTGTTTTAAACATTTCTTTTATTTGACTATTTATTTAATGCGGGCAACCCTACACTGGGTTAAAACCGGTAGCGCTATCCCACGATGGAAATATTTTGTGTGTGGTCAGCCACGGCTCACTCCTCGAAGTTGTAACATAATACCAATTCGTACAAGATCCTGATTTGTTAGCCCACCGCAAAATTACATTTCAATTTAATATCGATACTTCGCAATGTATTCAAGACCGCAACCAGCGTAAAGTAATGGTACAGTCTTTGTGGCCATGTTCAGGGGAAGTTCATCTATATTAACTGAGTGCTTTGCGTTTAAAGTCCCGTAAGCCTGAGTCACGAATCTATGGAACAGTCGTAGACACAATATTTGTACGTCTGTTGAATGAATTTTACCTGTGACAACCAACTGTACAAGTATTGTTTCGCTGAGAATCCAACATGGACTGTTTGGACGTAAGCCATTAAGCGATGGTGGTGAAATAAGTTATTGGAATATCTATTAATACAGTTGGAGCGGTTAAAAAATAAAATATAAATTTTTCAGGCTATCCACTATAGCATATTTAACTATATTATAACACTTATATTTTCTCAGGTTTGGTGGCAAAAATTTTGAATAGGTTCTGTCTACTATTCATTAATTATTCACGTAATTCCATCACATAAAAAGCTGGGATGTTGAATCGTAATCGGGGGTCTATGTCCTTTTCTGAGTTTTACTTCTGTGATGTCATGGTCCGCGATTATCCAATAGCGGAAGTAAGTTCGATGCCATTGCCGGCTTTGAAACAGTTGAAAGTGCGATCCAAAGCATATAAAACACGCGACACCCATATTAATAAAGCAATCGTGCAACACTGGTGTTTCCAACAATTAGTCATTACGTATAACGTCTAGTTAACAGTTTATCCGTTAGTTAGATTCGTGGTTTATAAGAGTCAAAATTTAAACAACCGCAATTAAATGATTTTGGTTTGTATACGAAGTACATTTTTTGTTAATATTTGAATCAGATCACAGGTGTTGAGTTAATTTAGATACAGTTTTAATAGATAAAGTTCATATATATTTTGCTCATCGCATCTAGAATTATATTAATAATAATATGGATTTTACATCTTATATCAGTCACAAAAAATATTTTTTCCATAGAAACTAGGTAAATACATCAATAACGTTATTGTATTAACAATAATTCCAATAATATTAGCTAATTCGTATTTCGAAATCCAATTATATACTAATCCTTATTTTTGTAGCTGAATGTTGGTCAACCGCATTTCGTATTACTCAACAGATCACCGACGACACTTCTAATTTTAAATGTTGCGTACATTTCAAATTAGAATAGAATAATGCCCTACGATTCCCGCACAATACAGTGTCAAAATATGTACCGGGCTTATATATTATAGGTCCACGCGTTTTAATACGCGCACAATAAATACACATAGATTCTTAAAATTCACATCTTTATATACTAAACAAGTGGTTATTGCAAATTTTTCAGTGCCGCCTCGTGTAGAACAGCAGTTGTATTGTACTAAAAACTATCTACTTTATAATATTTATAAATTTATTTATAACTCTAGAAATCGATATCTTCAATAAATATTATCATAGAATAAGTAGAGTTGTAATGGTTGTAGTCCTAATGGCAGAAGCAATAACGTATTCGGGTCAAGTGTAGTATCAGACAATAATTAGATAATAATATTTATTAAATTATGGTTTAAATATTATTTAAAACATAATTTAAAATTGTACATTTTTTTTTGTTTCCTTCGCTATGTAATTGTTATTAGGCAGGCTTTAGTCTTAAATCAAACAAATATGAATTTAATTTGTAACTCGCTTCCTTTAACAAGAGAGTAACATCTGCGGGGTCAAAATAAATGTAATATTGAATCAATCTTGCTATTAAGGACAGCGCTATTAGCTCACTTTTCAGCCGTTAGGTAGAAGACAGAATAATGTTATAACAATCCTTGTGACGTGTCTTTAAACACGATTGGGGTCGTTGCAGTTCAAGTGCCGGGTCATAGCCATCGTCACGACTTGACAAAAAAATTAAAATTACAATTCATTTATTACTTAAAAATCTAGAAAGCCTTTCTTAGATTGCGATTGTTTCTCGATGTTATGGCTGAGCAAAAAAACGATATTTATAAGAATTCCTGTTTTTTGAAGCTTAAGAATTTTATTAATAAACCTTACCCTGACCTTCAAGTATTTCACTGATCAGACGAGAAATATTGCATCCATGCGGCATCTTATTTTCTAGTAATAGAAAGTACTACGGCCTACAATCTGATGGACTAGATTTTTTCCTAAATGACAGCGGCTTTGCCCTTAATTTCCCTCGAGCTTCCATAACTGCCTTGATAACACCCAAGGCCAGCCTTAAGAGTTTTATGTTCGTTATTGTATTACATTTACCTTGATTATATTCTACAGCTTTTCTAGCAAGCTGATGGTAAAAGGCAAAGATTTATTTAATAATGAAAGAATAAAGATACCCATTTTAGTGAGAAAGAAGAGAAAACTAAATTGAAGCTTGAAAAAGTTATGGCTGTTTTTTTTTATTTAGTTACATAAAGGTCTAACGTGAAATCAATATTTAAACGTTGTAAGCCGTTTTATTGATTAACAATAGTATTAAAAGTGATTTTAATATGTTTCCTTTTAAATTGTTTGATTCCTGGTCGATGTCTCCAATCAAAGGCGTGATGAATCGTAGAAACAGGGCGGAGCAGCGCAAGCGCAGGTTCAATGACCTCACGAGAAACCATTTCCCGATCAGAATCTTGGGAATACCTCGATATAATATTACCATGTAATATAAATTACATTGCACACTACAGTGTTGCCGTATCATTCAGGATATATATTTAAAAAACTCTAACATTAAATCCTAACTTTTCAACGCTCTAATGTATATATCTACATACAGTCCACCAGAGTTAAATGTTATTGTTGTAGACAACAAAACGGTACAAAGGGCGAATTAAGCAATTATTAAACTGTACCATACAAACTATCTAAGATTATTAAATATCACCTGTCGCAACTCGACTATTATTCTTACGGACCACGGAGACGTTTATGACCATCATGTCGTAGCGGGAATTTTTTTTAAACTGGTGTTGGCAAACTCACTCTAAGTATACACATCTGAACTTTTATACTTTTTTTCTACCAGCATGGAAGAGACACAAGCCCCGGAGAATCAGAATCCAAATATCAGAAGAAGTAGTCTTTATTAATTTGATGAACTTAATATAAATCGCGTATTTTTCAATCGAAATATTTAGTACAGATGAGATTTTTTTAAGGTAAATCTATTCGTACACACATGTTTAACTGTTGAGAAAACATAGGGCACCTTGTTTTCTTTCTTTGGGTATCGGGGTTTGGACACATTACTTCTTGCTTCGTCGTGTTTGCCTATGGTCGCGTTCTTTGAAATTTGCTCATTAATATATGTATATTAAAATATGCTGCAACAATTATTAGGTTCTTTGTGAGTTTACGGTCAGTAATATTTAAATTAAAAATTCCTACTAACAATCATATAGATTGCATTTTCGGTCTAAGTAAGCCTACATAATAATTGATACAAGACATCCAGAGGGTGTACCTCGGGCTTAGTTTAATGCTTTCCCACAGATACGTTACAGGACTGTTTTCTTGTGATACAATAGTAATTCATTTTCAAATACTGTGTGTCAGAACCAATCCCTTTTTTTGTATGTGTAGTAATTCTTAGCATACTTAAAAAGTAATCACTTGTAATTGCGATATCTCTAAGGCCTTTATTATGAATAATTGTGTAGCTTTGCTAAGATAACAATAGAAGGAATTATAACTACGACCGGCTCATAATTATTCCATCGTACATATTCATATTTAATCGTTTCAGGTCATTTAATACGCGTATGCGGCATACATACGTATATGCTGAAATAATTATACGCGTGTCAAAAGATCGCATCGCCTGTCACCGAGACAAGATGTCTGTTAATTAATAAACCTTTTACCCTTGATTTTTATCTATATTTATGTTAAGATAAGTTGATACCGTAATACGCTCTTGACGTTGAGAATGAGGTCACAGTACTTCGACTGTATTTTTAAAAACAGAACCTTTTTTCAATTAATCGTGATTCTTGTCTTTGAACAAGGCATAAATCCGTTTTGACCGTTTCAATGCTGTGGCGATTTCCTGTGCATCGTTATTAAAATTTTCGTACTCTTTAAAGCGAATCATAACATCAAAGTACCTCGATCTTCGCTGGCGGGCACGTGCTGCTGTAAAATGAATCTCGGTTCAGTATATCGCGGTCGCGAAGCTACAAAACACTGCTCCAATTTGCTGGAAACCCACGCATTTGTCAATAAACACCGGCTCCTCAGGTTATATCTATGAAAGTGACGTAAACAATGTGATATAAAGTTCGTGATAAAATGATTGAATTAGTGAAAATGCCCGATACCAATGGTATAAACGGTGCCCTCAGAGACATAGGTGCAAATGCATTCGTCTGTCGTGTACAATACTTGAACGACTTAGACCCTTTCAACGAGTATAATGTTAGACTACCGACGAGACCACTTTACCACACTTTCAACTCGTCGATACCCTTGTCGTATCAAATCGCTGCCGTGCATCGATTACTTCAGGCTCCACACAGGGTAAGTGTTTACAATCTACACCCTATAACAATACTGTTCAAACATTTTTTTAAAACCCAGTGCCAAGAAACAAAAAGCGTTCCGTTCCTGTATACAATTAGAAAAGTAACTGCAACTTTTGTATGCCTGACCTGTTCAGAAGAATGTTCAAATAATTGGCTGACTAAATATAACAATATAAGCTTCAATCTGTTAATGTTTGTACTCGTGACAGAAAGCACCAAGGCTGAGAGTCTTCGCTTAACCTAAAGTATGACTTTTATCATATTGTTTTTTACCTATGGATGTAATATTTAGTGCCAACTGTCTCTGAATTATGAAGACAACGGTTAATATACGTCACGTGTTATTTTAATAGTATCATTACTAATACAACTTAGTCATCGTGGTATTTAGCTAAAATTATCTGTTCTAAATATTTGTTCGCTCTCAGGTGAGAGTTGCACGTCACGTTAGGTGCAACACATTTCGAAGGATAAACAACTTATGATTTTAAAACGATTATGCTGAGAATTATCAGTATAAATTATACTTACTCTTTCGTCTGTTTTAACCATATTATATTAACGCTGTGATAAAAAGAGATAGATGAGTTTGAAATCCAAATGGATTTAAATCATGGTTAAATTTTTAATATTTAGGATTGACTAATTTAAAGTGGGCTTGAAAGAAACTTGAATGTACAAAACATATTATTTATCATTGCTTGACTTAAAACTAATTTGGGCAAAATATGCTTCAGACATATTTTTGTAAGAATCGTGTTCTTGCTACTTCAATCTTGTACATTATTCACAATGTTCTAAATATGAGTATATTGCGTTTGTGGATACAAAAGGATTATTTGAGCACATTCAAAGTAAAAAAAAAATGATTGTTTACGGATATTGAAACTTCATTATAAATTATGGTCCTTACAAATTATTAGCATTTTGTTGGACTGACCACTTTGACCTCCAAACTAACTATAGATCTCTTCCTCTATAGTTTCTTAACAAGTGTATAATTCTACAGAATAACTCGGATGATTAGCGTACATCGCCTGATCCCTTACTCTAAACATGCCTTGAATTTCCTATAGAAATACATTAGTTAAATTAAAGCGACTGATTTAGTTAGTCCTGGACAACCACCACATTAATATTTTAACTCAAGCGGCGCAGTCTTAACATACTTTAAAGAAAATTTTGTCAGCAATCAAAAGTCTTAACTATGAAATAGTAAAAATGTATGAATTATATTGGTACTTTCTTGCGGTCCTTTTTTTTTCTTGATGTATATTAAACTCCAATTTCATATGAATGTAATTAATTTTAAATGATGTGAAATGTATTCGATTAGTTAATCATTAAAAATATATTTTCAATTTAAAAATAAATGCTTTTGAGATATTGACCTTAAATTTTTCTAGATTGTTCTGCATGTTAATTCAAGTCAAGGATTCTTTTCTTAAATCATCACCCACTTTTCGTCTGATTAAAACGGATAAAGTAAACATATATGTTTCAAGATAGTTCGCAGATGGTACGCAAAATTCAATTCTTTATATATCATGACGCTATATAAAAGGAAAGTCGAATTAAATGTTACATAGGCCACGAAGAAGACCTAAGAGTCATTCGGAAGTTAAAATGAATCTTTAATTTTATATTAAATCAGTCTTAAAACAGGTGGGGAATAGCAAAACAATATTTCGTTTCGCTATTCTACCCTTTTTAACGCATTCGAAATGCATTTCCAGATGCTTTGATCTGGGGCTCACTAAGGTGGCACTGCTTTTCAGAGACGGGGTGTGTGACTTAAACCATATCGGATAGACAAGACTTCGCACTTAACCAGGGTGTTATATATATATGTACTCTAATATAAGCGCGAGCGGAACATGAATTTAAATGATTCAAAAACATGACATAATGTTACTTTTTGTGTTTGCAAAGTGTATCTACAGCTGCTAAGGCGGGAACGAATCAGCCAGTACAAAAAACTAAAGCGCAGCTTTAAAAAGTATTTAATCCAGGTGGTTGTTCATAAAGATGAGACAGACAAGTGTCAAACGAGTAACGAGTACACCTTGTTACAAAGTTAACTGACTCTTAATACTACGCGGTATCAGGGTTGCCACTGAAAGCTTGTTTAGAAAAATGTAAAACATATCGTTTAAAATTTTTTTGTATAAGTTAATATAATATATAACTTATACTTTCAGTTTTATAGCGAATGCACAACTTATAAAGTTTATTATATTGTAAAGATGTAACGATATTTTATTTAATTATCGTTAGACGTTTAGTTAGCGAGTGTTAACTTTATTTTTATATTATAAATTCAAAACCAAGTACACGAAATAAAAAAACAAACAATAAAAACTAAGTTCTGTTTGTCAACCCTAAACAGACAATGCATGAATTACGGCATGCAGCAACGGACCGGTTACATACAAGATGGTATATTATCTTAAATGATCTGCCAAACTGTCAGAGCCATCATTAACGAGCAAGCAATATTACCGTTAAACCTGAATCTGGTCTAATATGCTAAGATGTGTGAAAATCTTCACTTACGCCCGAATTCTAAAGCTAACAATTGATACGAGTCGCTGATGGTATACTTATAATTCGAGTAGAAAATCAAATTTGAAGTATTTGAAAAAGTCAAATTTTCAATTTGATTTCCCAGTAAACTCACACATTTCCTTCATTAAAAAAAAATTGATGTCAGAATCAGGTGTAATAATTCGGTGTCTTAACTCTTTCTCTCTCAATTAAAAAACCCATTTATAGTCTGAAATGGAGTTAATGAAACATTTTCTTTCATTTTCTTCTATCTTCGTAGAATGTTGAATATTGAAGTCTGTTACAGACATTACGATATTATCGTTTAAGCATTTTAAACTGGCCTGCACAAAATATTTATGAATTCGTACCAAAAAACATCGTAGAAAACGTAATACAATACCTGTGTGTATGTAATTACGTTTATAGATGCTATATGTAGCTGTTTACAGCTAAGAAGTATTTATAAACTTTTGATTATTTTTTGTTTTAACAAAATATCAGGATTTTTCTTATAGGTGTTTTTATATTACTTCGTTCGGCGTACATGTTCCTTTACTAAGTTCTAATAAAAAGTGGTAAAAAAGGAATCTATTCCGGGCTTGTATCTGACCATTCATTTGGGATTTAAAACAAAAACGTGTCATGACCCAGATGCTCTGTTATTAGCTTCGTGCAACAACCTATTTTACATGACCTACAAGTTCTTTTAAATATTTACGGTAACCGCTTACCCTAGAACTTTAACTCCCATAATATACTATTTCCCTTTTAATAATAATAAATAAACTATTTTTGGTTAAATTGTTTGAACCTATGAGAGTTACGCTCTTCAAATTAACAGATGACTTTAAATAATAAAAATTAAAACTGTTTTTATATAATAATTGCAATGCCTTTACAGAAATGATTATACTCACACTCAAAGACTCACAGGGGCTATCTTTTTGCTTGAAGGTTTGTCCGGTTAATGACAATACCTGTTTTTTATTGTTTAATTAATAACAGATATATACTTAACCTAAACTACCTAATTAATAGCCGTTAACACAGTTTCCATTCAAAAATCTCTAAAGCAGTTAAAAGTCCTATACAAGCTTACGTTGATTGTTGCGCCTTAAAATATAGAATTGAAACATAATGATATTAACTATTGGTTGAAAGAGTTATACTTCTAAATATATTTATTAATTAACACTTCGTTGCTACATTTTAAAATATACACGATACAACAGTTTTGAAAGTCATACCAACCCACGTAATTTTACAAGAGGCTAAAGTTAATCATATAACACAAAAAGGAGTAATAAATACTTATATAATGGACGTAAATATGTTTGATATACTATATATATTTCGATTGCTTAAAAAAAACGTGGTCAGCGAAAGATACAAATTGGTTCCACTCACAAAATCAAATATTAGATACACATAATTTGTATTTATTAATGATTATAAGATTCATATATCAAAGGAAATTAATAACACAAAGGACGAATGAACTTTTTTTAATAGCCACACGAAATGCCAAACGTATTTACGTCGGGTTTGTATATTAAAGATCTGATGCTTGCGTGCTGGAACGACGTTCCGATTTCTACACCATTTTGGATTAGTGCCAATTACGAATAATGCTACTTACCTATTGCTATTAAAATCATGTTACCCTCACTATAGAAAAATTTAGCCCTGGATTGAACCAAGTAATTTTTTTTTATTATGTACCCTACCTTAAAAGTACATATGAAAAATTGATTGTAGTTAATTTTCGATGCTTAATAATTATTTTATGATTTCAGTTGGACGATGCCACTCTCCAGGTTTTTAAAGATGGTGACTACGGTCCTTACTTAGACCTTGATTTAACCCTCGCTGAACAAGACGAAGAAATAGAAGGACTACAAGAAAGGTAAATTTATAAAAACAAATAACATCTTAAATTATGCAGTATGAGCTTTTATCTTTACTGGTATAAATTAACTTTTTAATGAACGACGAGTATATTTATTCAATTATATATCTATATACAACTATAGTTCTAAATGCGAATATATGACATAAGTACATGTAAAACAGCGGACTTCCTCGTCACCCTACTATCAAACAATCAAGTGCATCATAGTCCCAACGACGCAATATTAGTCTATAAAGTTTAAAAACAGGGTGTTACAGTTTTTAAATTAAGCGATGCGATTTTTCATTTGGCATTTGCGAGTGTTATTTCTTAAGAATATATGTTTCATAATAAGCGTTAATTCATCTAACTGGTAAATGACTGTTTAATTTTTTTTATGATTAATTTAGTTAAGTTAATTAAGTTTTAATTAAATTAGTTGTAATACTTGCGTGCAATGCTTGTATGGCAGATAAATGAGTATGGAACGCAAATAAACAATAGCTTAGATTAAATTTTAAAAAACAATAGATTTGTATCATGTTTAAGTATTCGGTTTATCACAATAATATCAGAATATTTTTTAAACCCGTAGTAGCAAGCTTTGTATGAGCCTAACTTAACAAAGTGAAAGGATATACAGATCGTCTCAATAGAAGAACTATTATAGAAATCTTCCGTCAACATTTAAATCATTCCATCATCATTGATTCTATTTTTGCTTGTAATAAACCTATATACTTATTACTTTATATATATAAACATTTAACAGTAAAAATATTGTTTACTACCATTTATTATATACCGCTGTGAGAAATTAAGTGTAAACACAGTTGTGGAAAGTATGGGTTTGCGTAAATGCAACAATATGGAAAGTATGGAAAATGAACGCTAAGAACTATAATTGTACATGGACGACACCTTTTTTGCTAAGCAATTGAATCGCAACGAAGACGAATTTTAATGTAAATAACAAGAGAACTTCAACAATGAACTTGCACTACGCTTAATGCACAGGATGTATTAAATTTGTCTCAGTATAGATGTCTAACGGTTATATATATTTTGAATATATAATAAAATAAGTGTGCAAATATGTGATTACCATTTTTAGGATATTTTTATTTTATAAGAACAATTGATCGGTGTTGAAATAGATTTAGAACCGAACGGTTTTATCGTTAGGAGGTCTCTTTCAGACAACCATGTTCTTTTGGAACATTGCAACAATATCTGGCAAAAAAAAAGTATACTTTTAATTACTTAACATATCTAAATATAAACGTTGTTGTACATGTATTATATAAAATACAATTTTAGTATTAGTACAAATGTGAACACCATGTAGCATATGGTTAAAGTAAAATGAATCGAGATGTTTTTTTTTGTAAATCTTCACACGAGTAGTTACGTTCGACGACAATACACGTCGTATTGTATTATTATTTTTTAAATAAAATTGTTTTGATCGAAAACAATCCTGGCTGTTAACGGCGAAGAGAACTATGATTTTGATGACTTCGATCATCTTATAGAGCTCGATGAAAAGTGAGTGTATTATTAATATTAACTTTTTAATCGAGTCAATTTCATGAACTACCTTTTTTTTAAATGGTAACGTTATTACATTATACTAATGCCAATGGGGAATTGATGTATTTTTTTTACTGACGGTAAAATAATCCCCTATAGGCGCTTATGATAAAACAACCCGGGTGAAACAACCCGATCATAAAAAAAAACAAATATTTTTATCTGTGTACAAGATTTAATTAGGCTTTATGCGAAAATCCTTAAATCCATTTTTTTAAATGTACATTTTTATAAATTAACTGTTTATTTGTGTATGTGATGCTATTCGCGAAGGTCTCGTTTGTATATTTTATGAAAATGTAATAATATTGTACTTTTTATCGTAGTCGCAAAAATGCCTTGGTGCTACGCACTCAACTATCGGTACGAGTACACGCTATTACTGGTAAGTTTTAGCATTCAAGTAAGATTCTTTTAGTTTTCACTAAGTTTTTTTTATATATTAAGTTAGTTGCCATTTTATATATGGCCTGAGTGCTTTGTTACTCCTATCACATATATTTAAACGAAGATAAAACCTCAATTATTATCTACTGACAGTAGATATTTAACATTTCATTTCTATAATAAAAGCATGTTGTCTGTAGTTTTTTATATTGCTTTGTTCACTGACACATATGCCACCTTTTTTATTTATAGAAGAATACTACTAATAAATTTAGCAGATAGTCATTGAATACTGGATTACCAAAGAAAAACTGCTGTAACGCACCTATTATTTTGTGTTTAACCATTCCAGAACGACTTCTACATTCCCAAGGAAAAGATCTGCGGAGGGCGTTATTTGCCGTGAAACAGATGTTACAGTCCGATAAGGATTTGGTGCACGAATTTGTGGCTAATAATGGCCTCGACTGTCTTATGCAAGTCAGTGCCAAAGAGGATCAAACTTACCTCGACTATATACTACGAGCTCTTGGACAAGTAAGATTAACATCGCCAAATTTTTTATTTATCTTGAATTCACTTTGCAAACTCGTCAATTATCTGATGACGCGTAACCGATCAATTGCTATGCATTCGTATCGCAATTTAAAATATGGAATGCCTAATAGAATATTTTATTCCAACGACTTCATATGCAGAAAAAACATAAAATGTGAGTAGGCACCGTATTTTGATACCAAATATGACACTTATATTACGATATAGGTGAACGCGATTTTTGGATATAACTAAATAATTTAGTTCATTGCATCATTTTTCTCTTTAGTATTATGTTCTAAAGTCAAATTACGTGAGTGAGTCAGCCAATAATTTGGATTGTAATATTTATTTCAATTCGAAATGAAAAGAAAGAAGAAAACACTTATGGCCACACATAGTTGCCATAGTTCCACAGGAGATGTGATAGACTGTTCAAAGATTTCGCTGTATTGTCAAATAAGTATTAGTAGATTGTATTTTTGAACTATATATTCTTTTCAGATACTTATATATGTGGACGGTATGCATGGAGTTATGAATCACAAAGGTTGTATACAATGGCAGTATTCGTTGATTTCAAGTAATTTCCGTCATGTGGTTAAGACAACACTTAAGCTACTGTCTATATTCGTTGAATATACCGAGGACAACAGCCTCCTTCTCATCGATGCAATGAACGTGGTCGAAAAGTCACACAGCAAACCACCGTGGTACAATGTGATCAAAATTCTACAAGATTATGATGCATCTGACACCGAACTTCTCATATGTGCAACTAGTTTAATTAATTTGTGTTTAATAAATATACCAGATAAGAATACATATTATGATCAAGTTGATGCGCTTCATGATCAAGGGATTGATGATATCATCCAGTTCTACATGTCGAGGCAGGGCACAGATTTGGACCTTTTAAGGCAACTTCATATATATGATGCAGTTTTGACTTATGAAGATGGAATGGAAACCGGATCGGCTATCAAGTAAGTGTATGCAACTAAGAAGCTGAGTCATAGAGATATCCTTCATATACAAATTAATTCATTTTAATTATTTAAAATTTACAATTGTAGGAATAATGGCAAATTTGCATAAATAAGAATATCCCGGGGTATATTCTTATAATGATAATATTGTGATTTTGTTATCATTATATTTTGAATTGCCTTTATACTAGTGTAAAGGCAAACACAAAGACGTTATCATGTCAAATTGATTGTGATTTAATTATAAGAGTGGGCATTTTAATAGAATGCGCATATAAAGAATATATACAAAAGAAATGTAATCATGTTAGTCCTACTTTGTACAAACATTCTTTATATTAACCTAATGTAAATGTAATTTAAAATAAGACAAAACACAAAACCAACGCAAATTTTAAAAGTATATTAAAAGGAAGATTGATTGAATGTCAGTACTACCTTATATTGATACGTTAATCACATTTTTCTAACATTATATACATATCATAATATCTAATGTAGTCTCAATAAATTGTCATATGCTTTCAGACAACTAGACGACTCGATATTGAAATCCTTAAGACAAAGAAATAATACTATCACCAACCTGGACTCACGAAAATCTAAAAGATACCAAATGAAAGAAAAAGGTGGGCTGCTCAGTGCAAACTATTTGTTTGATATTTTTTTAGCATGCTAATAAGTGAGAATAGTTATTGCTGTATCATATTTTTTTTCAATTATGTAATCGCATGTGTTAATATTTGTTTGGTTTATTGGCTTAAAGAATTATTTTTTTGCATTTTATTAACAACAGCAAACCAAGCCCTCTTGTCTAGTTTGGAGTGTGAGCAGAAAAATATATATTCCCTGCGAGATTCAATTTCCCCATCGCTCCATGAACGTAAAGAGACGTCTTCTCTACGAAAGAGACGGGATAGGTGTGCAAGACAAGCACATCATATCCAACAGTTAGAACTTCAAAGCAGCTCAAGTGAAATTATCAACGCCATATTTCAAATAAAGGGGAGTAAGGGTAATACCAGCAATGATAGCTTACCCAGAAATGATATTTGTAAGAACAGCGGAGAAGACAATGCAGGTGACCAAGGGGAAGGGACCTCGGCCAGAGACAACCTTCCGGATGTTTTAATTAATGGTTTGTTCATTAACTAATCATTGTCTGTGGATTGTTTTTTTGTAGTGTTTTTATTTAACACTAATTAAATGTATTTTTATTATAAAATAAAATAAATAAAATACTTTTTACTGACTTCAAAGTTTTGAGAAATTTATTGATATCATTTAGCAGTTGTCTATATAAAAAAATTAAAAGACATATGAACTTAATAATTTTTATCATTTGTAGTTTAAGGTCGATATAATCTTTTTGATAAAATTAGTTTGACGATATATTTTTTCTGAATTAGAGGGTAGTGGGTAATTAATCCGGACTAATTGTTTGTGACGGAGAACGGCACACTACTACTTGCAAGTTGATATCAATAATTTTATTGTCGACAGGGAACCAGAGATATACATCGGGCCTTCAACAAAGAATTGAAAACGGAACATTAGGTCATAGTGTAAATCTCGTTGATAATTTAAAATGGAATAAATACGACGCAAATGTTGAGAGGGACGATAGAGGTATAATTTTAAACAGGGAACATAGTATCAAAGATTTAGCGCAAAGACTGACTAGCCCAATTCAACATTTTCAAGAGGAGAAAGCATTACTTGTTTCTGACATGACTGGTATCGTCTCTAAAGCTAAAGAAGAATTGGCCAAATCTCAAACAAAGGGTAAGTAAATTTAAATAAGTATTTTATAGTTGTGACGTAGTAAATAACGTGCTTGATACCTCGATCATGCGTTGGTGCATCAAAAGATTTTCTATGTGCTTAATTTATTTCCATTTCTAATATATATCGACATTTCTGTTTAGTAATATGCCTATTTAATAAATATTGTTAAAAATATTATATTAATTAAAGGCGAGATTGAATTTTAAAAAAAAATTTTTTTCTTCATTTAGATATCCAATGATTTAAATTGTGGTAATAATTGCATAATTTATGGTGTTGTACGTTTTAGACATAATTAAAACTCCAACCAAAGAAAAGAGTCAAAAAGCAATGGAATTCAATTTGGAAATAGTTTCGGAAAAAGAATTAAACTGGGACGAGGTGAGGAAAGCCTGTCGCGACCGTGATTTCCAACTGTGCGATTTGGATTTCTCTGATTTGTGCCAGGATTCAGATGATGAAACGAAGTCTGTGGTGATAAAAATACAGAACGGCCCGCCACCGCCGCCTCCAAATATGCCACCGCTGTTTGATTGTCCACCTCCTCCACCAGTGTACGGTCTCAACGATATGAAACCACAAAATTTAAATGAACCAGACACATCCACTTTGAGGAAAAACAAGAAAACCCTAAAACTATTCTGGAGAGAGATTCATGAAGCGCCAGCGCTGAAGGAAGATCACTTTATCTGGGACGATCTCCCTAAAGTAGATATTGATACGGCTATGTGGGAACATCTTTTTGAAACGAGGCCGAATGATATAAATTTTATGGTATGTTTAGCTATATATCAAATAATCCTTTTCATTCAATCTACCAGTTTTCTAATTTGATTATTTTTCTATTTTCATGTATGCTTGGATACACCACTATATAGGAGGTAAGATTCCTTTAAAAATATTTACTTGAGGCTCATTACAATTCTAAGTGTAAAAGTTATACGTGAACTTTGTTATATTTACAGAAAATTCAAGCAGAACCAAAAGAGAATCTAATTTTAGATAATAAACGCTCAACAGCTATAAATATAACAATGAAGAAGCTACCCCCACCCCAAACAATAAAGGCGGCTATTTTAAAAATGGATGTCACAGTTATGGCCCGAGAATCTATAGAAAAACTTTTAACAATTCTTCCGACAGAGGAAGAAAAGATTAAAATCCAAGAAGCACAAGTGAGTATCTATTTATACTATTTAAACGATAAAAACGCTTCAAAACTAATTGCCCTAAATTCTGAGGTAAATTAAGGCTAAATGTATATATCCAAATATAAGAAGATAAAAAGAAGAATATATATGAAGAAACTTAAATTCTGTAGTGCTCATTTCGATACCTCTCATCGTATTGGGCTTCAAGCATTTCTTTGACGTTCAAGCATTTCTATGTAAAAAAGGTATAAATAAAATATAGCATGTTAAAGTAATTAAAGTATATATTATGTTTTAATAATGATTTAAATGTACATGCTTGGAGTTGTATTCCATATCATTTAATGGTATTTGTCTTAAGATTAGCAATACTGACCAAATCTGGTTCTAAATACATCAAAATATATTTCCTTGTACTTAATTTCAGTATTCAAATCCCGATTTGCCTCTGGGAAGCGCTGAAAAGTTCTTGTTAACCCTCACATCGATCAATGAATTGTCATCACGTTTAAAGCTTTGGGTCTTTAAACTAGACTTTGATAATTTAGAGGTTTGTTAAAATAACTATATCAATAATACAAATTCATTAGAAGTAAATAGAAAGCTAGAATTTAGGATAGGCACGGATAAAGCACTATAATGGAACGTGATACAGAACTTCTAGATGTCTACTTCGACAAAGAGACGGGACATACACACAGGGACTGAGTTTCCATTTATTTAAAAATAATTCATTAATGCACTATGACTTTGGCTAACGAAAAAAATACATTTATAAAAAGAACTTTTTTCGTACTTTCTAAAAATAAGTGTATCAATGTGAGAAAGTGAGAATTGTTTGCGAGAGTGATTTGTTAATGTGTTATGTTTATATAGTGTATGTCATTAGTGTAGCTAAAAAATATTGTGTATTTTGTCTTCAGAAAGAGATTGCCGAACCTTTAATGGACCTTAAACAAGGCATTGAGTTATTGAGAGCCAACCGGACGTTTAGAATAATATTATCCACGTTGCGAGAGGTTGGGGGTTTTTTAAACGGAATGCCCGTGAAAGGATTTCGGCTGGATTATTTGACCAAAGTTGCTGAAGTTAAGGATACTGTTCACAAGCATTCTCTGTTGTTTCACCTTTGCGAAGTGATAAAGAATAAATTCGAGGACACCACGGACTTGTTCAGCGAGGTAAGGATAATGGAATATAGAAGAATATACTTATAATTAATGGATATTTTATTGGACATTAGTTCTGGTTAGTTAACAATGAGTTAAAGCAGATGAAAAGAGTTAAATTTGTGGAATTAAAGTTTTTCTTGTTACAGTGTACTTTTTTATGAATAAGAGGTAATGTTTAGAACCACGATTAATTTTATGTTTTTGTTAATTAAAACAAAAGTTAGGTCCTGTTATAAGAGCTTCAAAGGTAGACTTCGACGTCCTGAGCAACAATCTCCTGAAGCTCGAGGGAGACTGCAAGGCCGCGTGGGATCACATGAAGAGGGTGGCCAAGCACGATGGTTCTCTGTATAAAATGAAAATTAACGATTTTATAACAGACGCTGCGGAACGCATTGTATTATTAAGTAAAATAAAAAACCTCGTTTTGAAAAGGTAAGCATTAGCAGCATTGAGTAAGTAGTAAGCCAAGTACTTTAAGCTTTGCGAATGCTTGCGACGATAATCTATGACGCTACAGCAATTTTTATATACCTACGATGCATTTGTCAAATTATAATATAAAATCCAATGCGATACTACACTTGTTCCAGATACGAAAAGTTTTTACTATACCTTGGAGTACCGCTAGTAGAGATACCAAATAATCGGCCAACTGGATTTCTTAAAGGAATAGCAGAGTTTGCATTAGAGTACAGGACAACAAGGGAACGTTTAATTCAACAAATACAAAAGAAGGCGACTCATCGTGAACGCAATAAGACTCGAGGCGTAATGATTGCTGATGTAAGTAACTCAGCATACATTCAAACAAGGAAGTCCTAGTTTAGTAAATAGGTCGTATAACCTAGTACTGTTAATAAAACAACAAGCTTAATTTTAACTTATTCATACTAAAATGAATTGATTAGTATACTGTGGTAGACACAGTTTACACAAATTACTATTTATACACATGTCAATTGTTTCTAAATATTCCTACCCCAACAAATATTTGATTTGATTTGTATTTTAGGTTAACAAATTTTCGAAACAAAGTGGAGGAGATTATAGCGCTGATAATGCATTAAAAGAAATATTGAAGGCTCAGAAGGTTTCCGACATATTAACGGATGGCCGCAGGAGATCACAAAAAACGTAAGCGACACACGATACATGTTATTAAAAAGGCAACAAATTTATATAAATAGATTTCATACTTTATCTGTGGATATATTTTTTATTATAAATGGTCATATTTGTGTCCATATCATTTTATGAAATAGATGTTGTACATATCAGAATCTGATATTTTGTCTCTTATAAGTAAATTTAATGAACGATTACAATTGATATTAGACTGTTTAATTTAAATAATATTTTGTCCTTAATTTTGTTGTAAAACACACAGGGGAGACGATGCCGTTGAGGAAGTCATTGAAAGTCTAGTTCGATCTGCTGCAGTAAAAAGATGCCCTCTAAGAGATCGTCGAAGAAACAGATGCACAGATCGAAAAAAACGTAAATAAATCCTTATATTTATAAAGCTAGTTTTTTGCTAATTCTCTACTACTTAATAGTTCCGAATACTATGTTGACATTATACTAATATAATATTAGACATCTACGCTCACCTCAACTCTTTCAGTCACTCAATAACCCTTATTGCCAGCCAGCCTTTCAAATTTCACTATTGTACTTGGCACCACTTGGTAGTACATTTCAGAACAGGCAAAGGTTTTAATTTCAAAAAAAAAAAACAAATGTTGGTTAAGTGACATTGATTTAAGCTGTATAATTTATTATTTTCAGTTGACACAAGAACATGGGAAATGAACTCAACTTAAATACATTCAGGTATGGTCTTTAAAAGCTTCCCCTAAAATAAAGTCCCGGGTTCAAATCCCAGTATGGTTAACAATTAATTTATAAAAATTTTGGCAGTTTCAATTGTGTCCGTGTGTTAAAATGATTTTATAAGTATATGTACATTATCATTTTTGAAGCTCATAACACAAATCAATAACCTAACCTAACCCACAGTGTGTGGAATGGATTTCATTTTAGAATACCAATTCCTAAGATAATAACACCTATAATGTCCGACTTGTAATTATAGCAATTGTTGCTTTAATAGAGCCGCACAGTATACTATGTTGAATAGCTTGCTATTGACAATACATCTAAAGGTGTTCTTGTATTTAAAATAATAAGTTATAATTATTCACTCACACAATTTCAAACACGCCTTCAATGTGAGATAATATATAATATACTTAATTTTGTGTTATTTTTTTAGGTTGGATCTAGTTGAATCACCAATGAGTAGAGTTCAAAAAAATGGAGAGACATTCTGGAAATGGTGTCTTTTCGCATGATTAACAACATCTTTATTAGTTGGCAGGGCCAACATGGAGTACTTCTAATCGGACATTATTCAATCTTATTAATATTTCGAATTTATTTTTATAACCCCTAACTATGTTATTAACCTATTATTAATTCTAGACAATTTGAATTTCCTGTTATGATGTCTCATGTCAGTATCTACACTGGTTATAATTTTTTCCAATAATGTTATCTTTGTACATAGTATTGAATTAACCAATTTCTTTTAATAATTATTGTCAAATAGTGTCTAAAAAGAGTGCATTTTTATATCGACGTTTGTAATGATGTAAATAAACTAATTAACTGTAAAAATAATCAATATACATAATTTTCTTTTATTTTAATTATTCTTTGTTATTGGCTGATTAATTTTAAATAAATAAAGTATTGACATAAAATAATGTTATTTTATTGAATGAAGGATCTCCAAAAATGAGGCTCAATACAAACACAAATTTTGAACATAAAATGTTAAATTCAGAATACAGAAACACATCCACCAGGGTGATTTCTTTATTTAAAGACCAATCTAAAAAATACTATTGACTATGAAACTAAAACGTGTTAGCTATTTTTTTTCATTAATATTAGTTGGACTGAAATAAAATAGGCGCTTTTTAGGCTCTATTACTCGACTAATTTTTGATAATTTAGTCGAGTAAAACTGAATATTTGAAGGTTATTTTTTTCATGATTCTTAGTCAGCAGTGAAGTTGAATTTATTACATTATGTTAAGTTTATAGAATGGATCATAAAATAAACGAAAATCAATTTTTACTAAATATAAATAATGTAAGATTTTATTTAGATTAAACTTTACTGTGTGTTAATAGATTAATTTTAAATGTTTGTATAATATAAGTATATAATTATTTTGAAAAATATTTTTTTTATTTGAAATGTCAAATGACTGTAACAATAGAAACGAGTCAAATTGAAGTTTGACATGACCGACGTCCACCAATACGTCTACCCAAAGACTATCGCAACTTGTTGGAATACCTATGGGAAATATTAAATTGAATATGTACTTTTTTGAATTTTATATATGATATGATGGAGGTAGAACATACTTAATTCCTTTTGGTTCCTGTGGTATGTGACACTTCTTGTCATAATTCTTGATATGTATGTTGTCATGTATGCATTATGTCTCGTATAATTTTGTCGATTAAAACCATTATTATCATACGGTTTTATCTTATTTAACAGTTCCTTCATGAAAAGACAGAAGAGCTAACTGTAGCATAACAAATATAAAGTATCTATTGCATTCTGTGTAAAATATTTAAAATTATAGCCTTTACATGTTTGTATAATCTGTGGTAGAAACGACAATATTGTAATGAACGAAATTACAAAATTCAACCGTGAATTTAGAATTATAATATTAACAAATTTATTTAGTCAGTCGAATATTTTTTCAATCTAACCTGCATTTATTCTTGCTGTTGTTTCGGTAAGGTTTTCTACACTTATCCAGATATTTCCGAAGTTTTAAAGTTTATCGTTAACCATTTATTTCATTCTGTTCGGAAGCCACGCCTACCACACCCTTAGTTTTGTCTCTGTTGTTTAAAACGAATAGTTAATATTGTCCATTTCTTGTTGGCAGGTATTTTATAAGAAAATGTCGTCTGAATCTCAAAATTACTTTGCAGGGAATGCAACTTTCATTCAAAGAACTTTAACTCCGTTTATTTCGAAAGTGGGAGACTTTTCGCCGTTCTACATAGCAATAGCGATATCCTCTGTTATTCTTGGATTTATTCTTATTTTAAATTTTGTTTGTTGCTGTTCAAAATACTCTGATTATTGGTTGGACAGACACACAGGTATAATTTACGCTGTATTTTTATTGTTAAAAAACGTTTTATGTTTGTAAATAAATAAGAAACTTTTCCTCTTCTTTAGGTAACCGGTGGATTGTGTCAATTTGGTCAACAACTCCTCATAAGCAACCACCACTAGATTTCACTGAGCTTGACCACGACTTTGTTCCTATTCAATACACATCATACCAGCCAGAAGAATATCAGGAAGTTCATAGACACGACATTGAAGTTGCTCCTTCAATATCCAGACAGCCACTCACTTCCTCGCAAGAATATCTAGAGCTACATAAGAGAGAAAGTGATATTTAAGTATGGCATTTTTGATGATCTATCCTGCTGTTGCTGTACTTTCACTGTTTGTTTTGGTTGTAATAATAATAATGCTTAGATTTGGAGCAAGCTGGTGTAGGCTTCGTCACACTACATTTAGTGAACAAGAATATTGGAATGAAGATGAAGCATACGAGCAAAAAGTATCATATGCCTAGCTTGTAGCTATTACCACCGAAATTTCTTAATTTTGTCAATTCCGTCCAATTAAGACTTTCTTATAAGATTAACATAGAATAAGACTGCAGAATATCCACTGAGACTTTCTGTTTACTAAAACATTATAATTTTTTGACTTTTGTATTTTTATTATGCAAATAAATTATATTAATTATGTTTTTTTTTATATATATCTTTCCTAAAAAGCATCATCTGTGACTTGGTAATAAAAAGGTTGGTTCACAGAAGTCAATGCAATCTTCTTTTGAGTTGAAATAATAGAACTTTGTAGATATAACAGTGATGATTTGTTTCTTTGTAATTCATATGCTATAACTATAAACAAGGCTTTTCTTTGTGATTTAAGGCCAATTACTTACATAAACTGAAATAGTATAACAAATTTTTAATTCATTCATTATGGCATGGCTTTATTAAGTTTCAATCCCATATTTAATAAACAAACTAAATTCGACAAATTTTAAAAGATTTGGACAACAATACCTTTATTTGTAATGTTTCCTTTTCTTGATTATATACAATTATTCAATAAATTCATCACAACCAGAAAAATGAAGGATCAATATTGGAAGGATGTGTAAATAAAACAGGCAATATTTTATAAAACACTTTTCTATTAAATTAAAACCACTCCATAAACAATTAATAAGACTTACATAATGATATTTTATGTACATGTAATAAATAATAATCAGTTATATTGAATCAGAGGATTCCGAACATGTGATATGAAGCTTTTTACACATGATTATTGCTGTTACATTGTACTTTAATGGTATTGCTTTTTTAATGTTTACAAACAAATCGATTGTGTCATACCTCTTTAATTAAATCCCAAAATTTAATATTCTCACTTTACATATTATTTACTAAATGTATCTTAATATATGTGATTCTTATAACATGCAATAAGCATTGAGGTGGACTTAGCTATTTATTCCACACAAGTCATCAAACTGGATCAACTTTATGTGTATGAAGTGTGCTCCTAAATTATAATCAGCCTGCCTAGCAAGCTTTATAGACTACTCATAATATATTAATGTTTAACATAAATAGAAAAAAAATCTTTTAAACTACGCTTAAAATGCAATGTCCGATCATACAAAAAAATCTTAAAAGTGAATTATACCATAATGTTGCTAATAACTGTTATTAGTAAAATAAAACTACTGCTTCTTACATAAAAACTAACTAAAACTATATAGAGAAACCATATTGGGTTAAGAGTGGTTTTTATATACGCATTCTAGGCAGGCTAATAGAGACGTAGCTAGTATACAATACTATAAACATTTTTAAGATTGGCGTAAATTACGAGACGAACTCGAAGCACCAAAAAAAAAAATTGTTTTAAAAACGCTTCTTCAATGTATAACAAAAAACAATACTTAATAAACACTAATAAAATCTACGCCTGATACATAAAATATTGTTCTTTCAAAATAACATACACAATTAATAAAACCGTTATCAAACATAATTGGTTTTTAAACCTGCACAATTTCGATTGACATACTACATACACTGTTGTTAATATTTGGGCAACATATGGACCATGAATGTATGAAACATCACTCGAGAAGAAAATAATTCAGTAGTGACAAAGGATTCTAGCTTTCGTTAACGACAAGGTTGTATATGTATAACTAAATTGTTATTCAATATATTTACAAATGTAAAAATTATATAACTGAAAAAGTTACACGAAATTGTATAAAACTTGTATCATATAAATACTACATTCTAAAAAAACTACCTTAATTAACATAGAAATATAATATAGGTACTTAGTATTTCATTAGATTTTTTTTTTCATTTCAAAAGACAGTGACATTTATCACTTAATATTGCTTTATACTCAGGTAAAATTTTGTGTTCATATAAAATTTAGGTACAATTCTTAACTTCATTATAAAAATATCAAATCAAGCGCGTATTAATTGCGTGAATCTAAAGAATCTTCAAATTTTAAATATTCATTCATATGTCTGTACACTTTACAGTCTTATATGGAAGATTTATTTTCATTATTTCAGCGAGGATTCAGAAGCGAGTTTATCTGTATTATATCGAATCAATAACAGCATCTCATTTCAAGATCATACACGTAACGGCCGTATTCAATTATAAACATATTCAGCGTAATCAGACATGATCACATGATATCACTATTGTTGTATACGAGAAATATTAATTACACCGCAGCATTGACTAGTCAGTCTATATATTTTATAGTCTATTGTATTATATTATTGTACATTGTGTTGAAATTTACACATAACGTAAAAATAAACGCACGATGAACATAATATTGTGTGATTATGTCATTCAAATTTATCATCTATGAACAGTTTCATTCGTTTCATTACATCTATGAAATATTCATTTTTATTGCACTGGAACACTGTTATATAAAGCGACTGTATGTTGTATGTGTAAATCCTATTTGTACACGGGATATGATACAGCATATCGCATACCTACGATTTATACTAAATACGCATCGTGTTGAATATAAAAAATATGCATACAATAAAACTAGTGGCTAATAATAATAATTAATACAAAAATACTAAATTGCTAAGGACTTTGCAAAAATGTTAAAATATGACAGTTCAGCGATTTCAGCAAGGTTCTTAAACGAATTGAATACTATAAATGTAATTCTAGCGAACAATAGTACTACATTGTATATAGGTTATATATTTAAAAAAAAAAACATTAATCTAAATGCCAAAATAATATTGGGCAAATGTAAGCTTCTCATACGTCTATCACGAATTTTGTTTTTAACAAAGAACATCGCGTTTGCAATTTTTGTCGGTGCGCTCGGCTGTCGTGTTTATATGTAAAGTCAAAAAAAAATTATCTCAACATATGGTAAAAAACTCACAATTTTATCACTGATCTAGATATATATATATAATAAGGTATTGTTACATAATGTAAAAATATACATTACAAAAATAACCAATCAACCGATTGGTTATTTTTAATAAGTAATGTAAAACCGATGAAATTATGTATTAATATATATTATTATTACTTGATTGCAAAGATACGTAATAAAAAATAATAAGACTATGACGTACGATAATTTTAGTTTCTGACGGGACGCCATAACATTCTGATAAATATGTATTTCAAATATATAATAGACAAATGGGAGATTATAGAAATTTTTTTTTCTTCTTTATGAACAGAATTGTTCTTACGCAAATGAGTTCATTATACGCGTATATATAATCTCCTCTTTACCCCGATCGCTGATATCGTAATTACCAATAGAATTTGAATGATTTCATGAAGCGTTACACAATTAACATAATTAGCATTAATAATTAACAATATGAAAGTTACAATAACTCTAATAATAATAATAAAGAAAAACGGCTTGAATCAAAAAATCATTTTTTTAAATAAATTTAGCGTCAATATTGAATCTAAGCTGTATAACAGTACAATCAAAAATAACAAGGCAGCCATCGGCATCGAGCAAAAAACCAACATCACGTGACTTTGTAATAATCACAAACGATCGTGTACGAACATGCAGGAATGTCAATAAACCAATGTTATTTAGATTTCGTAAAACAATTACGACAGCATATATAAAACAACATACCCTACACGGTAACGAATATCACTAAAAAGTCCATTAAAAACAACAGGTCGATATAATAAATGCTCATTTTTGAGCCCGTTATTAAGTCACTTAACATAGTATACATGTAACCAAAGTGAATGTAAACTATATTAGTACAATTTTGTATCGTCACCAATGGAATGGTATTCTCGAATGATATAAAAAAGAAAATTAACCACGCGAACATAAACGGGCTCGCGATATTATTACATTATAATCTACGAGGTAGGATAAGGAGAGACGACTAGGCGGACCTTTCTAGTCAACTTCGAAATCCACATTTTTCATACATCTTAAACGTCAAATCTAAAATGTGGTCAAAACAACTAACAACTTCTATCATTGTATCACAACTCATGTTTACACATTTTGAACATATCAATTATTATTTTTTTTACCCTGTCAGTGTGAATAATTCTAACCGCGTATGTCTGATTACATATTGAATTATCTACGAATGAGAAATGTGGACTCCGAGGCAATTATTATTCCTTAATCACCTTCAATAATACACGCCATAATTTAACATTATTAAAAGTATATAATGTCAACAGAATAAGCTGATCTAAAGAATTTTTTCAAATTCAAAAAAACGATTATGTACTCTTTATACATAGTACTACGAATTACAGTTAAATGTATACCCTTGCTCTATTTGATAAAACCCAACAATTATATTGCTTAATAATACATGTAATATTACACAATGGCCTATATTATTGAAGGTCGTGTGTTTATTGAATACAATATTATTTCGTTCCGTTTACAATGCTCATGTTATACCATCGAGTGTTATATACATTTGTATGAAATGTAACTTACATATGTGAACGGACGGTTATGGAAAACGGATTCGAGATAAAAATTATTATATTCTCAATATAAAACGTTTACAGTTTGATATGGTCAGCCGTGACGATGTTAGCCAAGGTTTTCTTTATTCGTAGAGCTGTCAGACGTGCCGCGGGATTCTGGTACCAACACTCCTTCATGACTTTAGATATCGCAGACAAAACCTGGAAAATATGCGCGTATATTATAAAAAAATGTAGTGCAATAATAAATTTATGTAGTATTACTTTATGTTCATTTAAATATTAAACTAAAACTATTTATCTAAACTATCTAACGATTCTCAGTCCTACTACATATGGCCAAAATTTCAGGAGAATCGGTCAACCCGGTTCAAAGGAGTAAAGGAACAAACATTGTGACATGAGAATTTTATATATTAGATGATAAAAAATATTACACTGCTGCTTGGAAATGAATTGTTCTGATAACAATATTTATAACTAATCACTGCAGTAAGAAGATTGCAAACACGAACACCAGAAACTGACAACCACTGAGTTCCTTGTGAGCCATAGCTCACGGATTCAATGCTCTCAGCAGGTTATGACCTGCTGAGAGCATTGAATCCGTGTGAAGTTAGTGTTAGTGACGTTCACAAGTTAACAATACAAATTTAAGAATTTTAAATTTATACATAAATATTCACATTAGATCAACTTGTCTTTTCTTTTAATCATTAAAATACTATTCTATATATTAAACTTATTATTTTAATGTTTCCAAAAAATCTAAACCTAAAAGCCTTGGTAAATTTTTATCTTTTTCCTTTCGACTTCGGCTTTTTCTTAAACGATTCCTTAAGAAACACACTACAAAAAAAAACACATTCTTAAATACGAAACTGAAACATCTCTCTTACCAGATCCGAATGCCATCGGTTGGGCACACTGGGTCGTCTCTTTTCAATACATACAACACGTCGCATATCTTCCAAAGCTGGATCGGGTGAAACACAGTCGTAATATGGCGGCTGATATTCTTCAGGCATACTGCCACATCGACGTGACATTTCCCATATAACTAAACCGAATGAATACACATCCGAACGCTTGTATGGATCGAATTGACGAGAGTCCATACTCTCGTCCAACACCTGAAATAATTTGATTGTCTTTAAATCTTCAGTCAAAACAGAAAGAAAGAGAAAGAAGTGTTGAGTATGCAAATGTATAATTAATTCAATGAAATCTTATTTAATGAAAGGCATCGCATAACTTCAGCATTATAATACCTATGTAGCTTAATGAATAAAGTTATTTTGACTTTGGCTTTGATATACATATATTAAGAAGCTTTATATTTGATGCGGTGATTGCAAATAAGTAACAGGACATCCATTACCATGACTATATAGAACAGTTATGATGTGCTAATCTTTTAAATAAAACTGTATCGCAAACACAGTGAACATAGTATAAATTTGCCAAAAGCATAAATTGCATATAATAAAAATCAAATGCGACGCAAGATTTATTTATTTACGGCCGAAGTCAAAAAATTTTTTTTTAAAAACGCAGAAATCATAAGATTCATGGTTACATAGCTCGCATTAGAATATCGCGTTAATGAAAACGATTAGATTGACAGACATCAATTTTGACATACATAAAATAAATACAATACATTTATTGATTTTTAGTTTAGTTCATTTGTTGATCAAAAGTCTCAAAGGAATACTAATGCTTCGTAAATTCAGTTCAGTGGTTCAGTCAATCAAACTAATGTATTAGTAACGATTTCTATTTTTGCATCTTAACATCAGATAAACTTAAAAATAACACTATTAGAATTGTGAATCAGAATATGCTACAATTATTTCAGTCTTGCATTTCTAAAAAATCCTACAAACAGAAGAATAAATGAGAAGATTGCAAAGCATAGCAGCGAGCCGGTTATCAATAACAGCGAAGCTTGCACGCAGCTTTATTTGTTAGCATTATGGTTTTAATAAATATACAACTATGTTATCAAATAACAAATAGTACTGTGTCATCGCATCTTATATTTAGTCGCAATCGCCAACGCACACAACACACACACACATAAAATTATATATTAGGTATATTAAAAGTTAACACAGTAATATATATACACTCGTATATATTTTCTCAAGTTCCCATTTCATTGTCTTATGTGTAAACCTAGTTGTGTTATCTCATAAGTTTATTGTTTTTAATGTATTTAGCACATATGATGTCTGGGGACATATATAATAAAATACAATATGTTTGATATATATATATAATCTTACCTCAGGTGCCATATAACGCTTTGTGCCGACACGATTGGTCGATGGGACATCCACGGAGTCACTCGCCACATTATGCCGCACAGCAAGCCCCAAATCACCGATCACACATGTTAGATTACTCTTCACGAGAATATTTTTCGATTTCAAATCACGATGTGCGATCGCCGGCTTGCCTATAACATACATATGTAAAATAAACACATGTGCATATAATAGTTATTGTCTTTCATATATATTTAATAATAAACCAAATCGAACTAAATGAAATGGGTAGCGCCTAATTCATACATTATATGTAAAAACTTACCTTTAGTACCAACAATGTCCATGTGTAGGTGAGCTAGTCCAGTTGCAATAGACAAAGCCATTGTTACAAGTGTGTTCGTGTCGATGGTCCGGAGTGTTAAAAAGTCAAACAAAGAGCCATTCTCATGATAGTCGGTTATCAACCATAGCTGAGTCCAAGTACCGTTATCTGTGAAATAAAAAAAAGGATAAATCAAGATAAAAATGCTTTATCCGTAAGTGTGAAAAATTGATCAATCAATTCGATTTTTATAGTTAACTTAGGCTTCCCAATAGCAAAAAATTTTGTACCGTAGTATGTACTATAAAATACATGATATTTAAATTCCCTTTACAATCACAAGCTGACTTGCTGTGAACGGTTGAGCTCCTGCTAGAATTACACATGGTGTTTCAATAATGGAAATCTCACCTTTATTATCAGCTGCTATGAATCCTAGAATATTTTCGTGACGCAACATAACCGTCTGATAAATTTCAGCCTCGCGAAACCACGAGCACTCTTCACGCGAAGAGAAAATCTTAACAGCAACATTTTCACCGCGCCATCGTCCGCGCCAGACCTCACCGAAGCGACCTTTACCAATGATGTCCATCAATTGAATTTGCCTCGCGATAGAACGCTGAACTAACAACGGTAGTCCTGAAAGATCAAATAGTATTTATAACAAGTATAGTGTTACTTAGTCATTTGTAAAGTATGTAAGTAAGTATTTTTGAATGTGTCATGGTGCCTTATATTTTCTTTACCCAATTTCATATGCTTATTGTACGAGTTGGCTACATTAAACGGACTTACGTGACACAGTGAATAATTACCTGATCCAGATCCAGACGTGGTCAGTTCGATCATATCGCGAATGGTGGTTTTAATCATCGGATGACGGGGATCACAATAGGAGTCTTCGGGGGTGTATGGGGGTAGTGAATGACCCTTCCTCGCAGGCCTCTTGATTAACCAAACGCTCATTGCTCCACATATTCCGAGCACGGTAAGACCCATTATCCAAGGTATTACTTGCCACGCCGTTGCTGAGGTCTCGGTTGCTTTTTTATAATAGATTAAATCAAAATAATCAAGTAATGTACTTTTTTGAACTCATTTTTAATGCCAATACAACAATAAATGTATTCTAATTCATTTTGACACTACAGACCTTGGAACAGTCTTTATTGAATATGATCAGCTCCAAATTACAAACTTTGTTTTCATGAAAATAAACTGAATTTAATGTGCGTCACCAATATCCAAGTATGTCAAGAATTTTAATACACTCAAACAGGTACACAACAAATCGAAGCTTTTACGAATTATTATTAAAAATAACCCATTGTACCATAATTTTTTAAATATTATATCCATCACCGCTATTTAAATGAATGGTTAAAAGGTCAAAAGGATAATATGATGAAAAATAACAATAAAATTTTTAAAAAACACAATTTTTTACTTAAAATAGCGTCTTTTTCCGTAACATGCGGTTACTGAACAGGTGAAAAGGTTTTTTGTATATAAACTATCAATTACGCTGGCGTATGTTGTTCAATCATTAGTGTTAGTGCCATAAAGATAAAAAATAAAACCAGCAGAAATGCATTGCCATATTAAAAAGCGCAAACGTTAGTAAAAAAAATAGTTAACATGCTTTATATCCGGCATATGATCACACACGATACAACTCTTTCCCAATAGAAATTAAACAAACCGAATAATACACTAATGAAACGGGTACCTGCTGCATTTTGTAGACTTCATTCCATCTTTTGTTTTAGAAGTTACTGCTATGAAATGTAAAAGAAAAATAAATGTTATAAAAAATGTATTGGCGCGATTTTCGATCCAGGTTTATATGAAAACATTAATTGTTTACAAAATATATGTGTTCACCAAGATTATCGGATATGCGAGCACTACTGTTGTGAACTTCCTGGGAAATTATTTTCAATGTCCCAAATTTGAATATAGAATACGCATTATAAAATAACTTTAACTCATGCGGTGAAATTACCTGTTAATAAATGACGCTATACTTTCTGTAATAAATAATGGGCACTATAATTATGACTCTTATATAAACATTCATCTTATTTGCATCAACAATGCCAACGAAGACATAACAGTACAAAGCTACCCCATAAGGACGCCCGGACGAAACAATTCTAGCAATTCCATACCTGGAAAGAATTCACTATTACAGAAGTCCGTTGCGCAGCAAAATATATCAGAAGTTTCGTCCTTACGACACCAAATAGGTCTATCTCCTGGAGGGAATATCGTGTCTTGGTGCCAACATCTATACCACAAATGAATAAGTTAATTTAAATATTCCAATATTATGCGGTGATCATGGCCGGTAGACTATGAGAAGAAAATAATTAGTAAAATTAACATTACACAAAATCAAACATCCATGCTGCTGTGCGTTCAAAACCAAGCCTTAGGCGAGCCGCGTCAAGGACGAATCTATGCGTAGAACTAGGCGTAGCAAACTGGCAAGAGGTGGACATGGTAGCAACTGAAGTAATTTAATTTTGAATACTGTATAACATACAAATAACGTATGTGTAATGACAATTTGTTGCTTTCTTGGTGTTTCTACAAATTGCTACGCCTATTTTGTAAATATTAATAAAAAAAAGAAGAGCAAGCTGATTGCAAAATGAGCAGCACATTGTGTGCACTACCTCAAGTACACGCCTACCTGGTGGCTTTGACTGTATCTCCAAATGCAGCTCTCGATTGCACAAGTCATGTGAGTTACAACATTGTATCACCACAGATTCATTTCGAGTTCTTGTTGTAGAGCAACCGAAGGGGTGCTCGATGGGTATCAAAGCTTTCAGCTCGATACAGCTGCACCACAAGTAGAACCACCATACATGTTTAGTATGTTAAAGCAAAACCAATGCACACTCAAAATACTATTGTTAAGATTACACATCATTCGGAACATACTAAATGTAAACTTATCGGCCAGACATTTCTTAGTTGATATATTTGAAATCCTAAGTCAAAAAGCATGTTTGTTAGAATATTGGCATCTCAACACAAAACTCAGGTAATAGAGGACAAGGCAAATATGCATTATGCTTCTATAATTACTACAAACAACTCAAAAATTTGTGTCCGCTAATAAGTTTTCACACTCCCACAAGTGCTTAGAATGTCTTACCAGTTGAGGCATGGAGTACTTTTGAAAACTTTTCTCGGTAAACCTCATCAGAATTGCAGAAATCTTTTGTACAGCAATAATTTCTTGAACCTCTGCATATCATTGGATAGACAGGTGGGAAAGCTTTGCCTTGCAAACAGTTTAAGGCCACCTCTCTACACATCAATGATTTGACATTGATTAAAATGTTGAAACTAGATTAAAATATGAATAACACACCAAGTGAAATTTGTGTTGATCTTTTGCCAATTATAACAATAACTAAACAGCTTTTAATACCTATACCTATCTATAATATTATAATGTTTGTATAGTCAGGCCAACCACACATTATTCTACAGTAAATCTTTGATTTTATATTTCCCCAAGATGAATAGTTTCTTTTGTTATGAGTGCACATAGTTCCCAAGATAAAATAATATTTACTCACTGGTAGGTATATTTTTGAATTCCATGTTCTATCATGGTGGATGCGTAACAAAATCCATCAGTTTCACAGGTTGAGTTTGGACAGCTGGAACTTTCAATGTTGCAGTAACACTTGAGACCTTAAACCGGTAATTATTTTGTGTTATTAACATGATTTAAAGAAAGATACATAATCTAAAGAAAATGCACAAATACAATACTGTAAATAATACACAGTATAAGTATATATTATAAAGTAATTCATATAATATTTCATAACCATAATCATATTAATTTCATATAAATGTGTACCAACATTTCTTGGATTATTATGTTTAAATTACTTCGTAGTTTAATATTATTAACAAATGTGTTAAGAGCCATGCCTAAGCCATGTCATAGTATTATACTTATAAGCATATGATAGCTTAACACAAATATGTATGTGTAAATGTAAATGCACTTACCATTTATTTTCTGGATTCTTTGACTTAATGCTATAATTAGGATTAAGAACCAACTTCTTCCATGTAAAATTTCCATAATTATTGTCTTCAATAAAAACATTTCAATTGGAATCTTTCACACTGATAAACAATAAGCTCTCAAGTTACGCAGGTTTTCGATAGCAGGGGTGATTTTTAAACATTTTGTTATTTTATCTTAGATGTAATTAATATTTGTTATAAATCAACTTTAATTTAATACTAATATTAGAAAAGAAAACCTACATTCAAGCATCAATGTACGACACAATTATTGATAATTTAACATACACCACAGATTGTTTCTAATTGGTAATTGTTTCACTGACACAAATTATTGACAGATAACATTGTAGTCATTGATTTTTTTACAAAAAAGTTAAGGTTGAAACAGATTGATGCATAGTTGTCTATGAAATTTAAATAGTCGAAACAAAAAACTTTTTAAAATGAATAATAAAAAGAAAACAAAGCGAATGTCAAGAAAAACGAAAAAAAACATTACTCGACAAAATTGCCTAACTTACACCTTAACAAGGTCATATTTTCACCTACGTTCATAAGTGTCTTGAAAGTTGTGTCATATACCAAATAGTGTCATATACAAAATAGTTATTTCTGCATCGTTTGCTTAATTACTTTAAATTACCGTTTATGTAAAAATATTAAATCTTAATTAATTCGCGTTTAATACATCTTATGAGTTATAAAAGTAAGATATACACAATACTTTAGATTTGTCTATTATTCTGACTTTACTAGCGTGACTTCCATTATGATACGAAGAGACGTAAATTAAAAAATATATATAGGAAAGAAAACCTCAATCCGTAACCAGCAGAAACTGTGGTCATAAAAATAACATATTATTAACATTAACATTTTACGGTATTCGGTAAGACGAAATATAGAAAACTCAAGACTGCAGCCGTCCGTGGGATTTTAAAAGATAATTGACGTTTGACAGATGGCACATTAAATCACTTAACGATTTATAATAGAATTATGAATAGCAGTTTTCAATTTTCATTGTATTTATTTAGTACGTAAAATAATTTAGAATAACATTTGTATATTTTCATTATTATATTCTGCTTTGGTGATATGAATCTAATAAGACATAAAATAAATTTATTTTTCACAGCTATTCGATAGGGTTGCGCTAAAACATATAGCATTTATGTATTTATTTAACATGCTTTACTGTCCCATGTAGATCGAACTCAGTTCAGTCTTGGATTGTCGTAGCTGTAGTTGACTGAGAAAGGAAGTGCAATGAATTCTGTCTGTTACAATGGGGTTAATGATAGACTTATACATGAAGCTGATCAGCTTATTTCTTATATTGAACGTGGATCCACTGTCTACAAATTTTTTCCGCGAAAACGACCCGAACGGCGTACACTTTTTGTACGTCGCGAAACTCATCAAGTTATTTGGTGCAGAAATGAATCAACACAGAGACATGCTTATGAAGGAGCTTTAGATATTCGTGATATAAAAGAAGTAAGAATTGGTAAAGCTTCTAAAGATTTTGAGAGGTGGCCAGAAGAAACAAAAAGACTCGAGAGTTCTAAATGTTTCACCATTTACTATGGAACAGAATTTAAGTTGCGGTCAGCATCTTTTGCAGGTGAGAGATGGTTTAGAAAAAATGACATAGATTTAAATTTTTGTAACATTAAGCTGTGCTATAGTATATTTATGTTGCACATTATGTAACGGTCAGTAAAAGTAGAGCATCTATGAAATATGTGCCAAAAATATAAAAAAAAATCTTCTGTAACATTTATTGTTTTACACCAAAACAACAATTTTGTTGAATAATAATGTGTGATTTAACTTAGATAATTTTTTCGAGTATATAGTATAGACCTTTAAAATCTTAGAGTCTTGGTCCATGCATGATTTTATTTTATAAATACATTTTTTTTAATTTACTTATTTTTAATTACTGTCCTATAGAAAACTGAAATAGTTAGTTATAAGTCTATTGTTTGTAAAATTAGTTCTATAAATGAAACTGAATATTTTAAGAATTCTTGCTGTAAACTTTTCTATTTTGCATGGTCAAGGTTGTGAATGCAATTGTTTGAGTTTACCTCTTGGCAAATATACTGTTTTGAAATTCAAATTAGGTTGTTTACATTTTAGCTCAGACGGATAAAGAGGTTGAAGCTTGGATAAAGGGAATAAGATTTCTTATTGAGGAAGCCGTGAGTGCCTCATATCCATTGCAAATTGAAAGGTGGCTGAGAAAAGAATTCTATACAATTGAGAATCCTCATGAAAAGTAAGTTTGTAACATTGCAGATTATATTTGAGGAGATACAAGATTTTTATAAGAAATATTTAATTTGTAACATGTAATAATAAATGTGTATTTAAAACATCAACAACAACATCCTCGCCTCGCATTACTTCGTGTGACATATGTTTGGCGCAGAATAATGCAGTTGTTCTCATACCTAAAGTATATTTAAGCTGAACATTAAAAAAGTAGCCTCTGAATTTTTTTTTGTTACATAGTAAATAGTTTGTACGAATAATTTTAGGATTTACAAATCTCTTCTAATAAAAAAAAATGGTTGAATAAGTTTTGTTAGAATTGCTTAAAGGATTGTGTCCGTCTGGTGGAAATATATATTTCATATGTTGTTCTATCAAAAAAAATGCATACACTTTTTACCAAATAAATGTATAGTATGATTTTAACTAATGAATTTACATACATTTAGCTTTCTTCGTGATTTTTTTCTTCAGTTTTGTTTATAACCTCTAATTTAATATTGATATAAGTTGACTTACAATACACACTTAGGTAATTAGAGTTACATATTGTTATATGTGCCAAACTCTAATTACTAGGTCTTTGAAATCAAAACAATATATGCAATCTATCACTAAAAATACCAGGTCATAGTTCTTTCATTACATACTATGCTCTCATTAAAATTGTATTAAATTTGATTTTGTTACATTAAAACTTTTAGAATAACCTTAAAAGAAGTTAAAGCATTTCTGCCAAAAATAAACTGTAAAATACCAACAAGCAAGCTGAGGGACATTTTTCAAGAAGTCGATACAAGCAAAAAGGGAGAGATTGGCTTTGATGATTTTTCTATTCTATATCACAAGTTGATATTTGATGAAAACGTAAGAATTTATTTATGACATTAAATGTTAAATATTGGCAATCCAAATAACACATGTCTTTTGTATACAGAATGTTCATGATGTATTCAATAAATACTCCTTATATTGTGCCAATAGTACCACAATATCGCTTCATGAATTTCAACAATTTCTGATTGTGGAACAACATGACAGGCTTGGTGAAGATGAAGCTTGCACATCACAATTCATCAGGGATTATCTTAGGGACCCGCAAAGGGACATATATGAACCATATTTTACACTTCATGAAGTAAGTTGTGAATCAAACAATATATAATCATTGCGTTGATCATGTGTTTTCATATTTAAATAGAACAGTTGAGGGGTTTTAGTAGAGACAATTGTTACATGTGTCATTAATAGATGCATAGAGTATGGAATAAGTTAGCTAAGATTAATGTAGAAATTATTTTCCTCTAGTTCATTGAAATGCTGTATTCCAAACAGAATACGGTTTGGGATTGTAGGCACAACTTTGTTACTCAGGACATGACGAGGCCCCTAGCTCATTATTGGATTTCATCATCGCATAACACGTACGTCATATACTTTTGTGTCGAAATAACATAGTTTATTACGTATTTTAGTTTTAAAAAAATCATACTGGTATATTACTCTGTTTATTACGTATTATATTGTTGCAACTTCGAATCATATAACGGCCTATTGAGCTTAATGATATATATACATATATATTTCGGGCCAAAATTCGTTATGGAATTGTTTCTTTATTTTTAAGAAATTATGAAGATACAGACTCAAAATGTTATTTGGGTGTTTAAGGTATAATACTCTTGGTCAGAAAATATATATGCTCTGATATCTATTGTATAAATTGCAGCTATCTGACTGGAGATCAGTTTTCAAGTGAATCATCCATTGAAGCATATGTGCGTTGTCTAAGATCTGGCTGTCGGTGCATTGAATTAGACTGCTGGGACGGTCCTGACGGAACACCCTTTATTTACCATGGACATACTCTCACGACAAAAATAAGATTTATGGATGTACTTCGAACAATAAAGGAACACGCCTTCATCACATCAGACTTTCCTTTAATTTTGTCAATTGAAGACAATTGTTCATTGCCACAACAAAGGAGAATGGCGAGCGCCTTCCAAGATGTCTTCGGTGATATGCTTTTAGTACATCCGTATGAAAAGAACGAGACGTGCCTGCCATCGCCGCACGATTTGAGAAGAAAAGTGATTTTAAAACATAAAAAACTACCCGAAGGTGCTGAAGAAAATTCATTCGCGGTGCGTCAAGAGGAAGGGAAAGACCTTGATCTGAGGAATACTATCAAAAATGGGATACTCCTACTCGAAGATCCCGTTGACAAGGAATGGAATCCACACGCGTTTGTTCTTACCGAGAACAAACTGTATTATACAGAGCATTACAGTACACCGGGTGAGACGGACATAGATAGTGACGGTGAGCAAGAGAGTGAAACGACGAGTATACCACCAGACGAATTACATTTTAGTGAGTGCTGGTTCCACGGCAAGTTAGCTGGCAATAGGCAAGAGGCCGAAGATCTCTTAAGGGCGCACTCTCACTTGGGCGATGGTACATTTCTGGTCAGGGAAAGTGTAACATTCGTTGGGGACTACTGCCTTTCATTTTGGAGGCAGGGCAAAGTGAACCACTGCCGTATAAAATTGAAACAAGACAGAGGCATTACGAAGTATTATCTGATTGATACAGTGTGTTTCGATAGTTTGTACAGCTTGATAACACATTATAGGACGCACCCTTTACGTAGTCAAGTAAGTTTTAGGGATAAAATACAAAAATATTAATTTCAATTCTAGAATATTTTTTTTTCATTTAGAGTTTCTCAAGTTTTATTTAGGCAAATGGAAGATGAGTAAAGACATACGTCGTTGTTCAAAGCCTGCGTTGGACGTTGAAACTCGCACTTAATGTCTTTGTGACGTTATTTTGGTTATTTTTGTAGGAGTTCTTGATAACATTAAAAGAGCCGGTCCCGCAGCCAAACAAACACGAAGGGAAAGAATGGTACCATGCATATTGTACGCGGGCCCAAGCAGAGGAGCTATTACGTAAAGCTAACACAGACGGCGCATTTCTTGTGAGGCCCAGTGAAAAGGAACACGGCTCGTATGCCATCACTTTTAGGTATAAAATTAAGTCACGGTAATTTTTTATGGTTAAAAATAATTTAATTTTGATTTTGAACATTTCAGGACAGAAAGAGAGATTAAACACTGCAGGATTAGGCAAGAAGGGCGCTTGTATACTATTGGTACCGTCAAATTTGAGAGTCTGGTTGAGCTTGTGTCATACTATGAGAAACATCCTTTATACAAGAAAGTTAAACTCTGTTTTCCCATTAGCGAAGATATTGTACGACGCTTAATAACTGTAAGTTTATCTTTCACGTGTAATAACTGGAGTGTTTTAATTTCCTTAATCTGAAACACGTACACCCAAACCTGTCTGTTGTCATAACATATAATATGATATAAATAGATTTTTTTTTAAATGACGTCTGTCTTTGTCTTGTTAATGACTCACATGGCGCAGTGATTACTATGCTGGATGAATTAAATGTCTCGGGTTCGATCACGGGTCAACATTTGTGTGATGAACGTGTGCCTGTGTTTTATATATTTATTTATTTTAAATATATTCATCAGTCTATATATGGGTAACACAATCGTCTCAGTTCGATCGGCTCAGATATATAATTTATGTTTTTCTTTAATTTTCGTTTATAGGAGCCGGACGATAGTTCCGTATATGGAACACCAGGTTATATGGATCCTTCGTCGTTTCCTTCTAAGGTAATATTTGATACTAACAATATTATCTATTCTGTGAATTTTTTAACACTAACTTTACTTTCACCAGAGACACGCGTCACGATGTAAATACATTGGTTAATTGGTGAGGCTTTTATAGTTAATTAGGTAGATGTCGACTAGTACTAGTACTAGTACTGGTAGATGTAGACTTTTGCCTATATATAGCTAAAATATAATATTTATTATATCTTAATAGGTTTTTTTTGTTATAATTGAAACTTTAACGTTAGACGCATTAGTCGGTAGAAAATATTGATTTTGATTGTAGCATAGTATTGTTTATACGTATTGGTAACACTTATATAAATGGTGTCAATTCTAATGATGATATTTTTTTATCTGATTATTATTGTATTAAATGAATAAAATGTCTAGTTGTGTTATACATAAGAGTTACCACCATACTTGTTTAGTTTTTTTTTATTGTGTTAGATTTTTGTAGGATGTCCGATCCTTGAAAACAGGGTGTAATAGGATTGTTGTTGAAATGAATGTCACCTTTTCAATGATGGCAATTGCATTTTTCATAATGAAAGCAGTTCTTCATTATTAGAAGTAATATAAGCTTTATGGCGTTTGATTATTGGAATTAGTTTATTTACTCCCGGTAGTGGTAGGTTTTAAGAGCAAGCAACGCACCAGTTGATTTAAGCTGTGGCCATGAGAGGTGTGTTGCTCATACCCGTAGTTATTTTGCCTTAAAAGTAACAACTGCTTAAACAGGCCATTAACAGTGCATTGCAGATAAAGTCATATTCTTCACATAATTTGCAGATTACAGTGAAAGCTTTATATGACTATAAAGCTAGACAAGACGATGAATTGTCTTTCTGTAAACACGCGATAATAACAAACGTGGACAAACCCGACGAAGGTTGGTGGCGCGGTGATTACGGTGGTAAGAAACACCACTGGTTTCCCGCTAATTACGTGCAGGAAATCGAGGTTCCTCATATGTCTAATATTGTAAGTTAATAGACACCATTTTCCCTTAATCGGTTTAATAGTAATCGTGTTTTTGTTCCATCTGTAAACGACGCAAACGCGTATATTTTGTTTGCAGTCATATGTCAAAGATTATATTAACATTATTGCAGTTGCAGGTTTTTATCATTGAATCATGTTTTCAGGCGTGCCTGGAGAATGAATCGGCGGCACTTGGCTCGTTACAGAAAGGCGTCGTGGATGTTTTGGGCGCTGTAGTTGAACTTGTTGTTGGTGAAGAGAGTGGTTCCGCACGTTGGATTGTTCGTATCCAGAGTCCTTCTATGTGCGCACCATTTGATATGGCCGCGCCTACCAGAGAGAACGCCCTTGAATGGCTCTCGGCAATAAAGGAAGCAGCGCACAGCGCAAGTGCCCGATCGTTACAGCATAGAAAAATGGAAAGGACTTGGCGTATTGCAAAAGAAATGTCAGACATCATTGTCTATTGCCGGTCAGTTGCATTCAACCAAGAGAGGATACGCAACAAGGGGTTTATTTTCAACGAGATGTCATCGTTTCCGGAAACGAAAGCCGAACGTCTCATGTGCTCCCAAGAGACGGCGTTCTTTATGAAATATCACGCTATACAACTGAGTCGGATCTATCCCAAAGGTCAAAGAATCGACTCGTCGAATTATAACCCAATAGCGTTCTGGAACGCCGGATCGCAAATGGTTGCTCTCAATTATCAAACGCCCGACAAAGCGATGCAAGTTAATATGGGAAAGTTTAAAGAGAACGGTGGATGTGGTTATATATTGAAGCCGGAATTTATGTTCGACGATAACTACAACCCGTACGAGAAGAGCTGTATTGAGAATAAAGTGAAACCATTTACGGTGAAGTTGCGTGTCATCGGCGCAAGGCATTTGTGTAAAACCGGCAGAGGTACTGCCAGTCCCTTTGTAGAAGTCGAGATATTGGGTGCAGAGTTTGACAGCGGTGTTAAATTGGTCACTAAGACTGTTGGTATGTTTTCTCGTATTTCTACTTAATACGTGTATACAATAGTTAAACATTTTCAACTAAAGCATATAACTTAATACAAAAGGATGGGTGTTTTAGTACCCATGTCCAAATAAAATGGATTAACCGTCGTTTGATATGTGTGTTTAAGAGTAAAAAAAATGACTATATTAATAACCTGAATATAAAAAAGTTTTATTATCAAAAAAATATATTTTTCTTATCTCCAGGAATAGCTCTTTGTTTCCCTTCACACATTCTTTTCAAAGTACAGATTCACAAGAAATAAATTAATTCACGTAATTCGATAATACTTAATCAATTTCTTTGTTACAGCTGATAATGGAATAAATCCAATTTGGAATGACATCTGTGAATTTGTCATTTCGAATCCAGACATAGCATTAATAAGGTTTCTGGTTCAGGATGAAGATGTATTTGGCGATCCGAATTTCATTGGCCAAGCCGTTTATCCACTTAAGTGTTTGCGTACCGGTTACCGATCTGTCACTTTAAACAATGGTTATTCTGAAGAGTTAGAACTATCCTCACTTCTCATTCATATATTTATTTCACGTTAAGTCTAGACTTATGACTTAGTTGTCATATATGTTGTAGCAAATATTGAATATTATTATAATTTATTTAGATCACAGTTTTATATACTTTCTGAGCATTTGGCAGTATTTATTTAAATTTCACATAAACAGAACGGGGATACCCATTCTAAGAATACCTATTCTAAGATTATATTCGTATATGGCAACTATATTTTTTGATAATATAAAATATATTTTTTATATATGATAATTTAACTTTAAAAAAAAATGTTTTAGAACGATTCTATAATCGCGAATATCTATTTTTGACTTATCTATATATAATTATTGGTGTTCGTAATACATCTTTTTAGTTGTAAGTGATACAAAAATACGCATTTTTTATACAATACAAGATTAATTAGTTTTATTGTTATGTATTAATCTATTGCATAATTAATGATAATGTTTTTCTAAAGCGCATAATATGTAATTTAAGTTAGTTAAGGAAACGTTTTGTAAGATATGAAAAGTAATTCTATAAATGTTATGTTGACTGATTTTAACAGACATTGTTTTTCTCTACTCAAGTTGTTATAACCTAATATGCCTAAATTGTGAGGATATGTCCGCGATTATCATATGACGTATGAATTACTCAATATATTTCTGAATATGATTTCTTTTCTTTTATTCTTACACTTGGCTACATGCCGCTCGTGTGTATAATCCCAAGATGAATTTTTTATTATTCCCAAACGTTTTGCTTCAAATGAAAACAGTAAAATCTGATGATTTTTACTGCAACAACAATATAAGTAATGCTCTCACAACAATTTAATGTGTGCTAGAAGTAACATTGCTCTAGAATAAGCTTAATCTTACTTGTCATTTACATATGTAAAATAATTGACTAAATATGGCTTAGATTCGATTGCAATGTCTGCTTATTTTAAAGAATCATTATTAATTATTATCAAAGGTTTCATATTAATTTATGACCAGGCCCGTCTATATTATAACAGACGACCGGCAAGCAGTGTTATTTCGCCGTAAACATCTTTATGGTCAAAATGTAGCAAACTTATTGTTTTATTCATTTATATTCGGGTCATCGATAATTACTACATATAATTACCGGTTACGGTGTACCCCCTACACCATGGGTCAAGAGTTCAAGACGGGTCTGGCATCAGATCTTACACCTACGCCATACACATACAAGACGGTCGGGAAATCCCAATTGACCAGCAAGTAAAGCGTCGCAAGTGGAACTGGATTGGCCACACTCTCCGGAGAGATCCCAATCATATTCCCAAACAGGCACTTGACTGGAATCCTCAAGCGAAACGGAAGCGAGGCCGTCCCAAACAGACCTGGCGACGTACTGTTACAGATGAGGCAAAGAGAGCCGGTAAGACTTGGAGCAAGATCAAATACGTCGGACAGAGCTCGATGGAGGATAACTGTGGATACCCTCTGCCCCATCGAGAGGACATAGGATTATAAGTCAAGTTAGTCATACACATACAAGCATAAGTAAGTTTTTTATTTAACTTAACACACTTAAATACACATTAAGTATCTTGTAAATGGTTCGAGGGGGTGTCTCATATTTATTTATATACATAACAAGTGTCACCCACAATGATTTTCGTAAAGTATTGACGGATCCGTCGCCACATAATACTGATATCGTAAGCCTATTTAACACATTTTTTTTAATACGGCCTCGACTGAAATAAATCTGAATATAATGGACTTCGTTGATACTCAACGCAATTTTACCATATCGAATAAACACGCTCTTGGTTCCCCAGTAAACAATATGCTGATCAATATTTGTCGTTAACCGGATGAGATAAATCTGTCCCGATATCAAAAGGATGTGAGGAATTAAGTGTCTTATGAGTCAGTATTCTATATTATAAGATCAAATTTTGATGAATTAGGTGTTGTAGGTTGCTGAAATAACTAATAGAAAATACCAATTTCTGCCACTTCTCAACGTACCTACACTGTTTTTAACTATGTATGAGTAGTTAAAAATAGCACATGTAAATTCGTTCTTTTTTTTCTCAATAAAACAATATTTTACATTTTATATATTTATTATAGAAAGAAAAACTTACACTTACATCATCTACCACAAGAAATCTCAAAAGTCTGCCAGAGAAACCAGTCAAACAAAAATTAATATGTGTGCACTGCACGTGAACGGAAAACTCAAGTGTGTTCATCCTGTATTAAAACAATTGTGGAAAATTGTCTCATATCTATGGAAACTACATATGAAATTCATTCGTTCTTATGTTTGATCTGTATCGACCAACATGGAATGTTTGTGGCGTTTGTTCAGGCGGCTATTTATCACCGGCACCCATACAATATTCTCGCGTATGTTAAAAAATATACTGCATGAAATTAAAACATGAGATCACGTTACATATCTTGTCTTTATAATACCCTTGAGAGACTACTTATGTGTGTAGCAGATGAATTAGAATTCATCAAAAGAGTAATATGAGTAATAAAAAAAAAACTTTCTCCAAATGAAATAAACAAAAAACTTAAAAAAAAAATACTCTTTGTAATGAAACAGACATAAACGGTTAGAAATATAAACCTTTTTAAATCTGACTCGAAATAAATAATACGTTTTTCAACACTTCCATAACGACGCGAATAACTCAATATAATGCATCAATCAAGTCGCCAATGTTTTATTAAGTTATGTTTGGAAGAGTAATATTAATTTGTCTGCATTCAGTCAGACAGAACATTAAAGGCTATTTATTGACTTGGACTGGATATCTGTGTTAATTCATTAAAAGCTTGATCCAAGCAGTGTTTCAACTCTGCAAATGTGACTAGCAAAAAGCTACCTCCATCGCGTGTTATCAATGACACCTGAAAACAAATTATCCAAGTGAATCCCTAAACTATTCAAGTCCATATAAGAACCCTAATAAATATCTTTGAAAAATATGGTATACCATCACGTTAGTGCCGCTGTCGAGTTGGTTCAGGGCGTTGGTTACGTGTGATAAATCAAACCATGGCCGGCCATCAGGTGTGACTGAATGGAACAGATAATCTCGGAACAGTTTCAGTAAATATCTGTCCCCGGTCTCTGCCCATTTATGGTCTCTGTGTAACCTGGAAAAAAATATACTTTTAGTATGTGTAAAATAATATTTAAGATAAATAAGTAAAACTGGTTTTTATATAATCGAGTCCGACTACCGGCGTCTATATTTAAGTGATAGAGGCTTATAAATAATATACGTTTAAAATATTTTTTGATTAGTTCTACGTACTCAGGGCGTTCATTGATGAAACACAGTTTCACCAACAACCGAAGCAGGCGTCCATTATCCATCTCCCGAGCAAAACTGCTCTCAAGTATATCTGTCCGTCTTTCAAAAGCTTCCACCTAAAATCGACAAGCAATTGACATTTTTTCTCAATTGCAGTGCCATTCATAATACCATACTCATGAGAATTAAAAGTAAAGGCCATATGAGAATACCGATCGGATATATCTGTTCATCGCAAGATGGACCATGTGTTAACTAGAGTTTGCTGAAGTGGCATTATTCTTTTAAGATTCACTTTTATTTACAATATGGCATTAAATTTTGATAATCACACTAAGAATTATCGGTTAATTGCCAAAAGAAATATTTTAAATTTATTTGTGTTTTAATATTTATTTAACATTATGTCTGTATTATATGCGATAATATGGGAACAAATTATAATGCTGTTATATATGTTACATTTAAGTTAAAAAAATATTTGTGTTTTTTGGCTTCGGCCGTAAATAAATAAATAACATAAATCAGTAGGATTCCTTTAGAGACATTTGCTTCATATTAAAGATATACAAATATGTAATATGTGATATAATCATCGATCTGAAAGATATGAGAATTCCAAACAGTTTATTACATGTAAGTAAATGTATTGCTTCTATAGCACATATCATGTCATAGAAGTATAGTATTACAGATGAAGACCAATAAACACTGTACCTCATTGTAGAACCTTGCACCAATCATTGGCATGAGATCTGTGACACAGCGGCGCGGCGCAGATAACAAATATCTAAAAAAAAACATGTTTTTTTATTATTATTATGGTCAATGTTATAGTTTCATAAGGGTATGAGTTTAAATTAATGTACTTACATAATTAAATTTTTGAGATCCCCAGAATATGTCCTAGATACAATTTCAATAGACAATGCTAAGTTGTCGCAGTGAATAGTGCGACAGGCAAGCGCCAGCGTAAGCCTGCCTAAATCTGTCAGATCGTCTTGCTGAGCCTGATACAAATACATCAAATTAAGCATACATTATTTAATTAAACAAATTTATCATCACCGCATTAATTCTATTTTAAAAAAGTTTAGATACTTTTACTGCCTGTAATATAATGTAATATAATATATGAATGACCTGATTTATATCAATCTCATTAGCGTGCAACGCGTCAGCGACGCCGCACCAGGCAATACGAATCCTGCACCCCATTGTCAGAACCTTAGTTGGGTCCAAGGTCCTGTAATTAAAATTACCTTATGTTATAAAACTGAAAAAAAAAACAAAACCAAGAAAAGGGGTACAGTACAATTCATTCAATGTAATTAAATCCTATACTAATACCTGCAGGCAAGTCCAGCTGCGTGAATAGCACGCAATGCAGCGGTTAATTGGACAATGATATTCCACAAGACAGCCTCTGGGAGCAGGAAGCCGCCAGCAACAGCACGTAACATCGCATTTTTCTATGGTTCCATAAAAGTTTTCAAACACAAATTAGTTATGTATATATAATTTGGTAACCACCCATCATTAATTTACAAAATATTCGAAAAACTCTCTCGCCTATCAAACATTTATTAGTTTTAAGGAAAATGATAAACATTTTACAGAATTAATAATATCTTTGTTAAGCAAGTTATAAGCAAGTATATCGTGGTGAAGATACCGTTTATAGAAGGGAGCTAAAAAGATTGTGTGTTACCTGGTGTGTGTACGGCCTGGGAGCATCTGGATCAGATGAGAACGGGTCGTGGTAGGAACCATTAGCTGAAGAATTACTTCCAGAGTTTTGACTTTTTAGGTACCTTTCCATCAGAGTAACTGATCCCGGATGATAATCATAAACTAAAATCATGGCTGTCGAAAAAAAACAATCACTCGTTTATATTTCACAGGTTATTTTATAGCTTTTTTTTTACTAAATAATACCTAAATAGCTTGCAAGAAATTATTGTTGTTTATTAGATTTTAGACTATTTTGTCCGAATTAAATTATTATTATTGGGAGTAAAATAGATTTACTACGTTGTTTATTGCTAACCTGAAATAGAATGTTTTAAACAAAACATGCACTGGATAATTCTCGATGATGTTTGTAATTTACTTACAATTATCTCCAAATGCTTGTGTTGTAAACCATTGATGAAGACGTACTATGTTAGGATGATCAATCTGTTTCCAAGCTGAAAATCTAGAAGATGGCACTGTCCCATATGAGTGCATCCGACGTATTGCGTTGCAATTACCAAGAACCCTATGGGTACCTCGAAAAGAGCTGGTGTTTGAATGTGGGGACAACTCTTCCAACGGTACTAACTGGCCGTAGTCCCCAAGGATATTTGGCAAATCTGCGAGAAGAAAATAAAAACTTTATGATAATATTATTATTTACAAATTATTATAAAATATATACATTTGTATATTTATTTAGGATTGTCTTTATTTTGTATTATAAGATTTATCTCTAATGAAAACTATATTATATCCATTTGTTTGTGTTAGTATAATTTTACTTATTAAAAAAATATATAAATGATTACTTTTCAGAAAAACAAACATTTGAGTGCAAAGGCAAAGCTATAAAAAACATTATCATTTTAACTTAAAACGCCATTTTTTACTACTCACTCTGACTTTGCCGCGCATTTGGTACTGCGTAAGGATCCTGGGCAATTTTACTCATTTCGAAGCGAATCTGTTCTGGCGTGTAAAAAGTATCACCCAAACCTGTTTATAATATAATAATATTACATAAAACACATAAATTATATATATAAATTATAAATTAAAAATTATAATTGAATATTAATTACCTAACCTGGTTAGAAAAAATGGTAAGATTTATGACTAATCATAAAGTATAAGGGATGGGTTAGTGTTATTTATGCCAACACGATGCTACTCTGTGGGTAAATATTAACAGCGAGGATAACAGGCTGGATACAAAAAGATATATCTATAAACATAATATGCAAACGAAAAAAAAAATTTTTTTTTCCATTTTTATAACCTCTGAAAATGCTATAAACTTTTCAAAATTATGAGAAATAATTAATTTAAGAAATAACCAGCTTAACTATTAAAAATAAATGATTTCCAATCACCAAATATATTGCAGTTTTGCAAATGCACTTACAATAAATCGATAATTTATATGTATACTTAGTCTTTAAAATTTTTACTTGGAACTTTTGAGTGCCAAGCTGTGTGGTAGAGCTGAACTTTTGATTTATACAAAATACTAGCACCTGCCTTATGTCCAATTTACAAAGAAAGTTCAATAAATCGAAAATATTACACAAATTAACTATGTTTTAGGTTATTTTTACTATTTAACTGTTTTACACAAACAACACTACATTTAAATTAATGATTTAGAAACGTTGCTAGCTGCAAATCACTGTTACAAAATTATTGCAAATAACTTGTACATTGCAATTTAATGGATATGAAACATCAACAATGACACTATTTTATTTAGTATGACAATACAAATATTACAAAATGTAATAAACAATCACAGAACAACTTCTTCAGGGAATTCATACTGTAGCAGCACATGTTTGGGAAGTTCAATGGGGCTTTGCCTTACCTAGCCTTTGTAATGAGTTCAATTTAAGTCATAAGCACCTTTATTTTATCTTTAACTCTTTCTTAAGTATTTGACTTTCGGTGCTAATTGTAAGTTGTAACAAAATGTATCAAACTTGCTTAGTTTTTATATGTATTTACTTTTTTTTAACAAATATATATATATATATATAACTCACTAACCCTGTAATGATGATAAAGGTATAGCATATATATGGGGATATGCCACGGGCGCAACAATGTTACGGTCTGTACCACCTGTGAATAATCAAAGTACATGATACAACAGGTATAAAATGTGTAAAGTTTGAATCATGAAATGTATATTAATGACACAACTGAATATATAATATCAATCAAGCTTGGGTTACCTATTATTCCAGATGTATTACGTCCACCTGAGGTATTGAGAGACGCACTAACATCATTTGTGGGATAGAAATATGTTGTACCACCAACATTTTCCTGTTACAAAAGTATTTAAACTGTTATATATAATCTACATATGGTGGGCTTACTCATTCAAATTAAATCAATCTAATTGTATCTCACCTTTAAACAAAGCTACTATTGAATTGTGTTTATGTAGGTAATAAAAGAGATAGTTCAGTTCACAAGTTTAATGAGATTGATTGATTTTTATGACTTAGGTTCAGAATAGCTTATTTTATAAGGTACCTGATGCACTTGTGGGTTAACAGGTAGGTGTGGTGGTGTATTTGCAGGTGTTTCTGGAAGAATTGCTGTTGGTGTATAGTACATCACCACATTACTTTCTCCAACATATCCCTATTTCAAATTTTGCATGTCAATAGAATGAAAACCAATTAACATATAAATAATTATATAAATCAGCGAATTAAAACACACCTTTCTAGCGGATGGAGGTGAAGATCTTGTTGTTTTGTTGTTTGTGTTGTTTCGGTTCTAAAATATACATATCACATTTTATTACATTACATATATTGATAACATTCAATGGGTACTTCAGAAATATAACTTACCATATATGTGACCAACTTTGATTCCTGGGGCAGGTCGGGTGTGGAATAAGGTAAATATACTGAGGGGTCCATTTTTCACTAAGTAAAAAAAACCATACAATATTTAAATATAGTTCCTAATTTGGGGAAACAACAATTTAACTACCTGTTACTAAAACTCTATGGTATACTATACTAAATTCAAAAAAACCACGCGCTGCACTTGATCATTTTCCATAACATAATGATCTTAATTTGATAATTTGGTTGTCACCTGGACTAAATTAACGGTAACCTAGACTTAGAAAGCAATGAATATTACCAATAAAATAAAACGAAGAATGAAGAATGTCAAAATAATATTTTTTTTAAGTAGAATCTAAAAAGACGCGGATGGTTCTGCCTACCTTCACAAATTAATATCGGCATATGTTGAATGAATCGACAACTGTGAGCACCTACTGGAAACTGATCGAAAAGATTTTACACGAAAATGTTATAGTATTATGTAGGTAAAATTAAAACAAGAAAAATATTTTTTTCGCAACTGTACGTATCTACTTGTAACTTACAGCCTATATAAATTTAAGACACGAAAACAAATCACAAAACTGAATACAGTTTATATTAAATTTAAAGGCTTCAGACTACTATATAACTACTATTACTACAGAGTACAATCTGGGAGCTGCAGTGCTACTGAATAACTTTCATAACAGTAACTAATGATAATTATATCAGTAAAATCACTCTGTATTCTCTTTTAATAAACAATAAATTAATAATAATATGATAGGTAAGCTGAGATTTTGCGGTTATCTTTTCAGATCGGTCCAATTCGTGTAAGTGGTACCCTGTTAGAAGGACTGGAGCTCACTTTAATAGCATTACGCTCTTCAATAGAAGTAGCGTAAGCAAGGAATCGTTGTTACGATTAATTATGGATTAGAAATAAATCATCTTAAAAAATGTAGACATTACAAATATTGTATTTTGTAAATCATAGTGGAAATCTATTTCATGTCTTAAATTGTTTTGATATGAATACAGCAATTAAAATTAGACAAAATTATAAGTTCAACTTTAAAATTAAGTTTGCAATCTGCGACACTACGCGTTGCGTATGCTGTGGAACTGAATAACAACAGTGGTTAATAAGTCAAAATTCTAAACCACAGCAAAAATTTAAAGTGAGATTGTGTACCAATTGTACACGAAAAAGTTACAATTGTATCAAACCCATTAAACAAGGAAATAACCGATTTTGCACTTTTACATCCCACTATTCTGTAAGTAAGAGAAAGGAATAATAAAAAAATATTTAACAACTTTATTGTTTTTGTGGCAATAATTATTTATGAATTGATATCTGCTGCTTGAAGAATTTTATTTATATAGTATTTTCATAATTCGCAGAATGAGTTATTTGTACACTTAATAATTTTATACTATCGACTCCGACTATAAATATGTTATAATTTATACCTACTGTGACGGATTTTCATCGTTTGGTAGACGTGTTATCGATATTACGGCTTAAATCTTGTAATGACTAATGTGATTAAAGCATCGCTGCGTTAGCTTGCATACGTCTCGCATTTTAAAGATGAGAATAGTAAAATCAAAAGAATTTATAATTCGAAATTAATATCCCTTAGAGTACCAAAATGGACAATTCATATCAAGGGGGTGTACTCAACGACGATAATGGGTTTCAAACATTGTCTACTACAATTGGAAGCAATATTAAGAAGATATCACAAAATGGTAAGGCTCTTTGTTTCTAATAATGCAACACCTTTGTGTACTATTATATTAGCATAATCAATTTAACTACCTTAGGTTTAGTAATTTTGCATTACACTTTTGATTAAAATTATCACAGTTAAATTTAAATGAAGTTTACAAAATATTGGATATTTATGGGATTAGACATTTACGATAATCAACATCTCTTTGAGAAATGTAGGTAAAATTTGTATTTGTAAAATTGTATAGTGTTGTCTGTTATATAAAATATATATGTCTTTTCAATACAAATTTAACGATTTTGCTCTTCTCACAGTGTCATCCATGTCGAAGATGGTAAATCAATTACAAACACCGCAAGATTCGCAGGAACTTCGAAAACAGCTGTAAGTTTGTAGTAAATCTATTTTAAACATCAAAAATATATTGTTTATATGTATATTTGCTTATTCACAGTAAAACATAATTTGATAAAAAACATATTGTCAAAGAAGTGAAGTTAGATTCATTTAGTTTAGTAAGTATATATCTGTACATAACATGCAATATGAATATTTGAGTTAGGTACACACAATTGGTTAAGTTTATGTATTTTGCAAAGCTTTTATTTTAAAAACATTCAATCGTAGTTATAAAGTACAAATCGCAAATATAAAAATAGGATATAGTGTTGTTTGCAATTCTATTTCTTTTAAGAAATAAACATCTAATTTTACAAAATTTGATATACAGTTCAATTTTAAATGCATTTTGATAATTTTTTTAATTTTTTAAAGGCGTCAGATACAAAACTACACCCAAAAACTAGCCAAAGATACATCAATCATGTTGATGGATCTTATGAAAATGCCTGTGGATAAACCAGATCAGAGGCTGAACAGAGACAGGCTTAGTGATGAATACATGACTACACTGAATGCTTTTCAGGTAATAAGCATTGTTAAATCATGTCTTATAAACTTAGAACCTTTGGACTGATGACAAAAAGTCATATATTAAAAATAAGTTTAATTTTGAATTTACTAATTCTTAATTTTACCTACATCTATATCTTATTAGATATACCAATAGTTCAACTTGTACATTTTGTATTAATTGGCATATATTTTTACAGGCGACCCAAAAAACTGCAGCCCAAAAGTCTAAAGAAGATATTAGAAAAGTAAAGGCCCAGAATATTAACATTGGTGATCCTTTTGCTGTCGGTATGTAATTATAAAACATTATTTTAACACTCTCAAGTTACAATCAGTAATTTCATAATCATATCTTTGTTCCTTGTATAAAAATATTTATCCAAAAAAGATAAATTGTAGTGTTGTATATTATTTGGCACAAACTGTCACTTGGTGAAATTTTATTTCCCAATCAGACCTCCATAACGACAAGTGTTGTTATGAGCTAATCATGAACAGCTTAATTCCCCATTGTTATTCTATACTATTTATTTTTGTTGTTAAATTATAAAATCCAGCAGGTGGGAATAAGGAATTGGTGGAATTGGGTGAGCCGAAGAAACAAGAACAAATGACTATGCAGTCAGAGCGAGAGCTTTTAGAACTGGAACAACGCGAGAACGATGTAAGACAATTGGAGGTAAGATATTGCTAAATTTATATTAGTGTGTAAGGCGCCTTTTTTCTATGTCCCTTTTTAATATGAGAACTGATTTCTTTTAACTTATCAAATGTCGAATTTTGAATAATTAACATCCCACGCTTAATCATGCAATTTCATACAAAGTTTTCACAGTTTAAAAAAGTTTAATAAGGAACAGCTTAATGATTGTGGTCATAAAGTGATAAATCTGTTTCTTAGAAATTTATTTCAATTGAACTGAGAGATATGCGTTCAGACATAGTGGAAAAACAATACTTTCACTTATAACGTCATTAAATTACCGTTTATTGATGTGTTGTGAAATAAAAAAAACTACTTGGGCTTTTTACCGATTGAATTTGATAATGATTTTCCCTTATAGAGTAACATAATGGATGTGAATCAGATATTCAAGGATCTGGGTAGTATGATTCACGATCAAGGCACCGTGCTGGACTCTATTGAATCGAGCGTTGAATGTTCATTGCAAAATATCGAAAACGCCACGCAAGAATTAAATACAGCTGCTACCTTTAAGGTATAAATTATTTGTATTAACACGAAGTAGGTTTTTTTTTTCATTTTTAGGATAATACTAGCCGACACAGAAATTAAATATAAACCCGCCATTGGTTTTACGCTAAATAGGTTTATCACTATATTTAAGTTGGTTTTACGTAAGGTTAACTTGACCGTGAGTTTTTTTTATAGATGTTCCTATATTTAGGAAAAAGCAATACCTTAAGAAATATTAAATAATAGCTTCTTAATATAATTAAGGTATTAATAATAATTTGAAAATATTCCCTTACAGAATAAACTGCGCAAGAAGAAGGTTTACCTGGCGTTGATACTCATAATAGTTATATCGATAATTTTGATTATAATTTTCCATAATTAATGTTGTTAATATCATTATTTAATAAATATATTAGAAAAACCAGTTTTTAGGTTGCGTTTATATACGCAAATCTTTGGTAACAGCTGATTTTTTTTACATAATTAACTCTTTTCAATTTAATGTTAGTTCTTAGGACAAAACGTATTTAGTTATTTTAATGCCGAAAAAATGCAAAATATTTATATACAACTTATATGCCTCCTGTAAAGAAACCGTACTCCCAGAGCTGTATTGCTTTTTTATCTAGTTTTATATTATTATTTATAAAATATATACGACTATTAACATTTTTAATATATACAATATTAATATGAAAGCTATATTAGATTAATATTGTCATAGATTATTATATATTAAACGTGTATTTTAATTATTTAAGCATTAATTAAGAGAGGAAGGAACATTTTAGAGATGGCTTATTTTGTATATTTTGCTATAAGTTAACGATCTTGCAATATATTAATGGTTTGCATCGGTATTCATTTTTATTTAGTTTGATTTAGACTTGTTTGTATTCAATGTAATAAAGTTAAAGTCTACTGTACTTTATAAATGTTTTATTTATAATTCATAGTTATTGCCTTATTATCCCCATCAGACCGACATTTGACACAAAACAACGAATTGCAGCGATACTACTTATACCGTCGCGTTTAGTAATATTATTTAACAAATTGTTTTAATGTAAGAGGAGGCAAAGGAGCAGAAGATGTTAACATTCAGTCGCGGATCTAATTAATTTGTGATGTTACTAAATTTCACAGCATTAGTGTGTACACTTTGATATAATTCGATATGGTGTAGTAGTATGCAAATCGTGACTAAACTATTGTTATGGTATCTATGATTTATTTGTTCTTGAGCTTGGGGCATGGTATTTATGTAGTGTGTTACCAATATTTTAAGCTTCAGAGGTAGCAACGGGCTGTGCCTCCTATTTTTTCTTGTATCAGTTACAGTTTAATTCAATGTATTGGGTTGGATTTAGATTGACTTATTACTTTGTTGATACCTAGCGTTATAGAAGTAGTTATACCACAAGTATACCAAGTTATAGTGTCAGTAACTTGTCTTCAAGAATCTATTCGGCAATTGCGTTGTTGACCAATAGATCCTCTAGTGGCATTTGTACACTTTATAGGTTATTATGATTTTAAAATAAGATTTTTCGTATTTTGTCATTCCAAATAGGTAAGATAAACTAAGATAACATGATGCTTTAAAATAATACAAATATTCTTGTGGGATGTAAATATTATTATCTGGCAGCTCATTACAATACATTAGAGGTTATACTACGATCAGGACTAAGCTTGAAACTATTCAAACCCAAACCTTGTTTATTCTAATAGGTCTGTATAAAGATACTTTTGAATCGTATCTTTTGCATTACCTTCGGTAGTCGGTTGTCTATCGTGAAGCCGGCAAGAAACTCGATAGCAGCACTTTTAAAACAAATATTTCACCTACTTATATGATAAATTCAAATTATATAAGCATTGATGGGCTACTCAAGAATTTTACTTCCCCAATACTGAGCTATTGCCTACACATTCCAACGATGTTTGTCTATTAAATATTTATTTAACTGTAATATACACATCCAACCTATATACTCTTTATAAGCGTTTTCAATTTGAACTTAGTTAAAAGTGATATTAAATCAGTGGTTGTCATTTAATATGCGAATAAACAAACAAATAAGTTTATTTAAACTATTATTTAGGGTCAAATCAATTTAGTATCAATCATACAACACGTAGCAAGGACTCTTTAAATAATGCACTCTACGCGACATGTTACAATTATTATAAGTGATAGATAGATCATAGATGACACATTTGTCTGGGACGACCTCGTTTCTGTATATAAATAAAATTGTATATTAATTACAAAACCATTTTATTACATCATAATGGAACTTGAAATGTGCAATTGTCGCGTACGACAAAACTTTAGGCTAAATGAACATCTACGGAAACTTCTAAAGGTACTTTAACATTCCCAACCATCTGCCTCGAATCTTCACACTTGCAATCGACTATTGATAAATATAACAATAACAAAAACACTTATAACACTTTTCAAATGTTATTAACACTGAATATTTAATCAATACGGACAAAAATATTTTTAAACAATTTTATATCACATTTGGTACAAAAGAAGTAATTTCCATTGAATTTTCATTCCCATGCATGAAATTCATTGTACGATTTAATCATAAATTTGGAGGACGATTGTACGTTCGAAAAAAACATTCCGAAATCGATATATATATTTTTTTGTATACTTTTATAAATTGAATCATACGAATTAAAAACATCTAAACGGTTTTACCCATTTTAATCGGAATAATTAAAGCAAACATTGATTCCCACAACTCTGTACCATGTTTATACATGCTATTACATTATTTCTATCTAAGATGTTACTCATTCGATCTGTACAATCCTTTTCTTTGGTAAACTATGCGGGTTCAAACAGAGCGACTATTCCACAGGAGTCACCAATACATACTGTCTTCCTTATATGCAGTCTGCTATACCTCTTATTAGGCCCTCGTTCAGCCACAATTCAATGGTTTGTTCATATAATAATCATTTATATAGTATATAGTGTTAAATAATAACTTAACAACCATCCAATTATGGCTATGGAATCGGCCGACAGACCCTGTGAAATAACACACCACAATTTCTAAATACCCACGTAACAAACTAACTAACCTTACATCTATATTAAATTAAGAGCCGCCATAAAATATAAATAATGAAAACGTAACGTACGGCTTACAAATAATAATAATGCTAATTGTAACAATATATAAATTATATAACGATTATCACAATAGTTGACACGGTGTACATATTGTTTTATTTATATTTGTCATAAATTATACAAATTTGAAAGATAAAAATTGCTAAGATTAAACTATTAAGTACTTTTAAAGAAATTACAAGTTCGGTTTTTTTTTCTAATGCAACCAAAGAGGTTTCGAAAAGAATTTGACATGGCAATTTGGTAAATTCAACTGTTATAAATTAACTGTCGAGAAAAGAGACTGCAGCGTTTAAATATATGAATAGAACTTATAGTTGACATGTCATACAAGAAACAGTGTTGCCGATATCATAACTTTTTTACAGGAAAAATCCTTGATTTTCATTATTTTCAGCCATCTCTTCTGTGAGGCATCGCGGTTCCCTCACGATAATTTTTCAACTATACCTACATGCGAGTATTGAATTGCACATTGGCTATATAACATATTTATGCACTACCGGGAGTCGAACCCGCAAACTCTAGCCTGGGCGTCACAAGCCCAACACTGAACTCTTCTTATCAATTTCGAAGCCTCACTAGAAACACGTAGAAATAGCATTACGGCAAAGTAATATTAATCGGTATACTTTTACGCAAAATATTAAAAGGTATAGGCACTTTTCGCAACATAGGTTCCATAAGAAACATTAGCCGCAGTTTAAAATTTAAAAACAAAATCTTGTACAAAACGTGAAGCCATCTAACAGTACCGTAGTAATAATGATTCGAAGATGGTCTCATTCTGTTCAATACAATCGAAAGTTCATCAGCCATATTATTGAAATTCGCAAAGAAAAGCTGTAATTATTACAAATAAAAGAAAACCGGTGAAATAGCTGGTCAAAATGTAGGTACTGACAACAATACATCTAACACACAAAAGAACAATGATTAAATACATTGTTTGCACAAACATAATTGATTCAAATATCGTTCACAAATGTGCGGGTATAGAATGCGGTTAAAACCGCAGAAAATATTGGTAATTGAAATAAAAACTTCCGCCTTCGCGTGACAATCATTTAAAAAGTGGCATAAATAACACATTATGCCTCACGTCTTTGCCACTTTGGTAAGTTGATATATAATTAAATCTTACCGAATCATTATTGCCAGTGATATAGGGTGCTTAGATTTAGTGCAGCTACATTATCCATAGTGTTTATGGTGGTTCTGTCATCCACTAAAGCGAATCGCAACGGCCCACTGTTGTACTTTAGGACAATAAAGATTTCTTTATTGTTAACACATTTACATTAATCTTAACGTATACGCAATTAAATTACGTAAATATATATGTAATATTGGTTAGTTGATTATGTATAATAAGATTTTTAATGGTTCGATTTATAAGGATATCTATTATATATTTACCATTGCGAACAATATCGTTTAGGACCATTAGATTAAGTATTGGTCTCCGCCCGCTACGACTAGATACCGCGCTATTAAGAAAAAACCGAGTCCCGAATGCGTCAACCCAAAACTGTAGTGTGTGTAAAACAATGGGCAAAGATTGTGCGTCGATAGCTGTGTTGTCAACTCCTTGACTGGTGCCCGATGAATGGGGAAAATTAAAAATCTTTTAATACGAAATATTAATCATTATTATTAGGCAACATAAAACAAAATATAAAAATCAAAACGTAGGATTATTTTTGTATAATTTAACAACACACACCGGCATTTTGTTTCGGTTTCAAACTAAAATCTGAAAAGAAATCCGAGACGTCAACCACGCTCAACGTATGTGGCGTAATTGGCGCGGGTACGCCGAATACGGCGTAGGATTTATTGCCGCAAGGTATCTAGTCTTGGCGACCAATAGTCGGACACCAATTCTTAATCTTTAGACCATTATCGTTTCGCCTGAGATTCTTGTCTTACACTAAAAAATACAGTTGTCCTTTTCTCTCGTATTACATTCCATAAATCACCGTATACAAATAAACGTTTCGGTAGGAATTGTTAGCCTATAAATATTTCACTCTAGTGGAGAACAGTTTTAGGACAATTATGGTGCGTCTAACACGCAACGGCTTCTGAAATGGGATTTTCAGTGATACGAATAACTGGCGAGTGGCGACATGAACGGCGATCACCAGTGTGAATGCTGTCACTTCTTGGTAATAGTATCTTCTTCGGTATCGGTGACACTAAAAAAAGAAAAAAAAAGAAAATGTCACGTAATATATTTTTATGATGAGTGCAAGAATTCTATCAGAAACAGTTAAAAAACCAACCAACTGAGGGTTATAAACTACGACAGTGACATTGGAATGTTTTGTCTCTTTCATATCGAGTTATGGTGAAAAGCGAGCTATATGACTATTTGATTAGTAATAAAACTAAGACTATTAATAATGAAACTTTTAGTTTTAGACCGTATAATATAAAATGTATGTAAGTATGTATAATTGCAAACTTTAATCAGAAGCATATAGTTATCAAAACGAATGCAAAACTACTCACATGGAACATTTTAAATGGCGCCATTTTTTTCTTTGTAGTATCCAAGCTAAGAATAAAATGATTTCAAATAATAAAACATAACAGAAACAACTTTAAGATAAACAAATAAAAACTGTGTATGTGCTTTGTGAATTCTACACACTAGGACATTGCAAACTAAACTTCACTACAATTGCTAGTTTTTTTTTTTGTGATAGCAATTCGCGTATGTACAAAGAAACAGACACTCACCGTAGCCTTCACCTTGTAAAAAGAGACGGAAAGCCTCAGCCGCCTTACCGGGTTCTTCTTCAAGTACCATTGAAGCGTCGGATATCTATAGATAATTCACTTAATATTTATAAATATTACAGTAGAATTATAAGCTTTAAACACTAAACCAGTCTTTATTGTATTAAATAAAGAACTTCTGAATCAAATTGTGTTTAATGTGATGAGATAAGACGCTTTTAGCCTTTTTTTTAAATTATCTTAATTATATATATTCTGTAACATCGCCACGGCCTTACGCTTTTCAGCGATATGGCTATTTCAGCTTCATTTTTAAATGTTATTATTATATCACTTTGTTATTCATTTAAGTCAGTATTATTTAATTATCATTAGTGTTTAAATAAAGAGATTTTATTACCTACTATATTATATATTTTAATCACACATAACAAGAACCTCTATTCGGCATGCGCCAACCTAGTCGCCAATTATAATACTTATTTAAAAAATTACTTATCACAAATAATGCAAATAAAACATAAAAATATACCTTCATCCAAGCAGACATGGAAGGTTCGAGGCGGCTATTGAATGTGACCGTAGCGTCGACATACGGCGATTGAGCCCCGACAATATTCAAGACGGGTATTTGCATAGTACCACCATCGCGTGAAAGGCGCAAGTCCTGCCTTTTACCAAAAACATCTATGAACATTGCCACGTTTACCGGGTTCGAAATGTTTGCGAACTGGTAGCGATACTTCGACAGAACATTTGGATTACACTCCTCGGGTATCTGTAAAGTGGAAAGATAACCACATAAATACGAGTATATATTATTGTATTGCGCATAGCTTAGTTATAACACATCTCTTATAGTTCCAATTTTATTATATATTAAATTCTCAAAGTATCGCTTTTGCTTGCGCTTTCCAACCGCACATTGTTCATTGTTTCCCTGGTTTTTATACTAAATGTATACCATTTATTACAGCCAATGAATCCATAATAATACAGACAATTCTTTAAAATAAGGTCATATGATCTTTGAGTCGCACAGCAATCGGATATCGATTATAAATTGCGCAGGCAGAATACTCGAGAATAAAAAACTAATGTTCGCAATAGCTATATTCTATGTGGACAATGTTCTATTTAATTATAAAAGGGAAAAAGCATCGCGCTATGAAATACATTTATTTGCTCAACAGCATTGCGTGACAAAAGATCGTAAATCATCTTTGCTTTAGAATACAATTTTTTTTATATAACATTAATGTTAAACATATTCGTTATGTGCATGTACTATGTGTCCATAGATCCCAATCAAGATATAAGACTGGATTTTTACAAAGTAAGACTAGCATTTAAGCCTAACAATAGTATCGAGCGGCAAACGAGCCGTTGAACAATTTCCTTGCGCACACAAATCATTCTTAAATTAATGAATGTATTTTGTAAAAATCGGAAATAAATATAGAAGAATAATTTACGTAAAAAAAATATCAGTTATTAGCACATTCCGAGAAATCTATATACATATATCTATATACAATCGACAAACATAATTGCATTGTAATTATTTTCAACAATCAGCGTGGTTTCCCTGGAATATGATATTCACGACGCATGTACTCACCGAGAAATTTCAAATCACAACATGGCCTAAACTAAAACACAAGTGCACGTAGCTAAATTGAAACGCTTCGCAAATACTGTAAAAATACTCACTCTTCCAAAATGATGCCAGAGGAGGAACTCCACAGCTGATTCGCACATGCCGCGTCTGCGCATCATTCGACATGTCATTTTGAAATAGGCCCAGTCTAACCAACCGAGCTGTGTCGATGTACAGTTGATCAGCGCCAGGCCCTGCATCTGAAACGGTGTTGGTCAGAGATACTTTCACTAAACTATTGCACGTTCAAAAATATGAAATTTGAAGAGTAATAAAAAAAACTACGCAAGAGCGTGAGTGTCTACCATTTAACACCTTTAATCTTAATCGGTAAATAGACAGTAAATATTTTTGTTTACTACTAAGATAAAATTTGGCGTTTAATCGTTCTGCAGATCAATGAAAATAAGGCTTAGTAATAAGCAAAGCGTTCATATTAGCTAGTATTATACAACAACTGACAAAATGTATTCTAAAATATGTATAGATTTTGTTGGATTCATCGTTCAGTGTCTTTGACGACAAACTCTCATGGGATACTCAAGTTAATAGACATGACATTCATCATTATTGTGCTGGCCGCAAAAAAAACGCCTGGATATTCGAGTTAATTTTCTAAAAAGAAAAATCAAGACATAGTAGCGGCTTCTGATTATAAACAATATTAGCCATACATTGCATAAGCAACAACACGTTTCAATTTCATGTGTGCTGGCAATATTGATGAAGCACGTAACCACTAACCAGCTCATTGTTCGACAATGAAATCGATTGTATATGTATGATGAGCGCTTCATACATTTACTATAAAATCGATTTAATTTACTCCTTTTGTTAATTGGAGCCAGGCAAGACCTCTATTTCAATTGACCTCATTCTTCGCGGTACATACATCGGACAAATTGTCGGCTAAATTCCTGTTTACATATAGTGTATATATTTTATTATAAACATTTAATATTTGATACATCCAAACGTTTATGTAATACAACTGTCGAGTTTGTCCAGATCACCCATTCAATAAAGTGTCCTGACACAAGTTCTTAACTAAAAGCAAATTGTCTTCTATTGATCTTAATTATACTAGTTGTAGTTCATCTATTTCGATGTATACATTTTATTCTAACAGCGTTTGAAATCAAACAATCTGACATACCTTCAACGGATTGTTAACGGCGTATCTGGCTAGAATATTCGCACCAGCTCCAACACCCAAACCGATGAACGTTTTAAAACCAAATCTTGCCTGCACATATTTTATTTGACTGGCGAGCTCATCCAATGTTGGGTATGTGTAACTGAAACAAAGCTTTACTAATTACATCTACTTTAAGAGTATTAATTGGGACGTAGGACGTCGAGTGTCTTGTCAAAGGTTACTTCTTGAGAGAATGTCGGCTTTATAATATGCTTTTTTCTTTAACATTTTCAACTATCATACTTTAGCTTTATATTATTTTTAATATACTGTCCCTTTGTGAACTATACAAGTTTATTATTTGTTACATAACTGTTACGTAAGACTGCGGCAGCAAATGCTGTTACCTACTGCTGTTACCGACCAGCTGGTACTAGTGACAACCCAATTCGTTTAAGTAACGAAGATTTCTGATAGCTTACAACGTTTCTGTAATTGACGTTTATTACAACTACGTAAGTTACGTAACAACTTTGATTGTTGACGAATATCCCATGATGTGAATAGAGATGTGTTTTTCATAGGAGCTGTACGTTTCAAATATGTAGCTTAATTGTCAATGACTGAGCTCACTGTTATAAAAGTGTCACAGTCAGAGATAATTAAATTGGAACGAGAATAGTCGGATATATTGCCAGGTGCCCTTTAATTAACATGGAATTTTGTTAAATGAAAGAGCCCAGGGTCGTTTGTAGGTACGTAACTAGTACCGAGCACCATCAAGTATTGAACCGGTTACATAACGCTGCGGTACCAAACACGAATAGTTTGTTCGGGGTTAAGGCTGACGAAGGTAAACGAAAGTATCATAATAACGTGAAAATTATATAAAAAATAGTGATTTGTATGTGTGATTTAATTAAAAGAAAATTAGATTATGATGGTATGTATCCCAAAACAGACCCAATCTGTGAAAAGCCGCGACTCGAACGCGCATTACGGAAATACGATAATATGTGACATAAACGAACATTACATTTCTGTTTTTTACCCTATAAATGTTTAATTCCTATAAATAATTATAATAATTAATTAAATCTCCTTTTTCATGAATATTTAACAAATCGGTTCGAATCATTTTCAAGTACTCGTCTGTTCGTGTTATCGCAGCGTAAACACTATTTAAGAAAAAGACATCAAAGAGTGGTTTAATTAAATGGACTCGATTTTGTATATAAATAATCAATGTTAAAATGCACAAAATAATGTCGCAAGTCAATTTCAAGAACACTGAATTAAAAATAATTTAATGTGTACATGTTTCAAAAAAAAGAGATGTCCTGTGACTTAATGTGAACTAATAAATAATCAAAGCATTTGAAGTACGGTATAGATATATTTTTTTACCGATATTTTATTCTGCCGTTGTCAGTAGCACAATTTTGAATTATTTGTTTATTTTAAAAGAGCCGCTATCGAGTTTCTTGTCGGTTCTTCTCGGTAGATGACTGCCTTCCGAACCGGTGGTAGTGTCAAAATTGACGATTCAAAAGTGTCTTTATAAAGACCTACTTGAATAAAGATATTTTGAGTTTGAGTTTGCCGAATGTTATAAGTGACAATATAAAGGTACAAAGTTTAAAGCCAATAGATTTTCCATTTGCGTAATAGAGTGCTTATAGAGGTCAAAGAAGTGAAATCAATTAAACAAATCGCCAATTGCCTTATGCAATCCCGACTACTAAAATATCTTATAATACTATTCATAATATATTATTAACAATATATTGTACAATCTCCCTAGAAGTCTCCAATTTTACATAGTTTATTATTATTTCTACTATGTTTACCAGTATAACATAGTATAATAAATACAAAAATAACTTGATGCAAGAGTTTAATATGTTTTTTTTCTTTGTATATAATATTTTCTAAAAAATCTGTAGATTAAATAAAGTAAAATTGTTTTTAGACTTTCTGCCTTGGCGCCAGGCAGCCGCGACATTCCCATATAAATGCAATTTAATTACCTATCATTGGAAATCACAGTTAAGACTACTTGTAATCAACTATTTGAGATTTTCTGTGATGTTTAAAGAACAGCTCTAAATTTAAATCAGTGTTTAAATAAACGAGTAAAAAATATTTTAAAAGGTTTTCTGCTATTGATAAATCACGCCCATATAAGACTTATCATTAACATCCAATCATTTTATATTCAGTGATAAACATATACTTGATAGCAAAACCAAAATAATATTTATAAAAATTGTAATTGCAATGCTAATTACAACTAAAACACATATTTATGGCTTATGCCTATTTTACATTACCGTACTCATTATGTCCAACAAAAGAATGCCGTTATAACAATTAATATAATAATCAAAATAACTGGTCATATCGAGACGTTGAAAAATGGTTTTAAATAACGGGATTTTCAAATTTCAGCGTAAAACTGGTGTTGGGAATGCCTGTCGGGATGCAAAAACCGGCCTCAAGTAACACAATATTTTTATGTTTTTGTTCTAATGTCATTCTTGTCCGTCCCCTTTTGTCCCCTCAATCCCACTCCCATTCCTTTAAAGTATGGCAACTCACCAGAATCCCTGCTAGTGCTGGTCCACTGCCGTTAATAAGCCAGCTCGTTTCCTACTTATTCCATTAAAAAGAAAACAATCTGTTTGTTCAAACAAACAAAAAAGAAATAATAAGAAAAATACTAATTTATCTTTTCATCTTAAGCACTGGGTGAGTCGCAAATTACTAAACAATTGATTCGCTGAGTGATTTCGATAAACGATCATTAAGTCAAGAATTTGATGATACTTTTTAACATAAGTGTCATTTCGTGAAGTGTTGAAACGGCTTGAAGCTTCGATGTCAATATAATTATTATTCTTAGAAGTTCGGCGAATTTATTCACAAAACAGATAATAGATTCACGTCTGATATTGGAGAGCACGACTTGGATGTGATTATGCGTGTTATTTGTTTTGTTCTTACTATAATATTAGTGTTATATTTGAGACCAATGCTATACGATTGTTTTTCTATTATTTTTATTTATTGCTACAACACAAAATCCTTAGCCTTTAGCCTCATATTTTATTCAGTGTCACTGTAACGTCTACGACAGCAGACTGTCTAGAGACAGTCCGGTATCCTTAAGATAAGTACCTTCAGTGAAGGGTGCTTATATAAGGAAATTCCAACGGCTGTGACTACTCATCTGGTTTTGTATTCATGGAATTCATTTATGCTTAAATGCTTGTATACAAGTGCCCTCTGAGTATGTAACCCATTTTATACAATTACAATAATGTGGGTTAAAACATATGATTAAAGACAGATTACTTAGAAACACAGGAAACGGGTTCTTAGAAATATTTTAATAAACTTTAAGACCATTCAATCTAATCCCAAAGCTCAGCAAGGCTTTCGGCTCGCACTTACTCATAAAAGGTACTTTCAATACAAATTTCTTTCAATGGTTTTGGTAGGTATATTTCTAAAAATAATAAATTTTTTCTATATTTTTCTATTTTAACTGAGTGTAGATTAAATATGTATAACGGATTGAAATTAATCCACAGGTCTTAAACATGATATTATTTCATTTTATATTCATAAAGAAAATAATTGTGCTGTACAATTAATTTTAAGCCTGCTCGATTTTCTCCTATTCACAAAAAGCTAGAAAAGATAAACACAGGCTGTCGTAGACATTTCAAAATGGTATAATTACGATGTACTTTTTTTGGGTTTTGCATAAGTTACAATATAAGTAGCGAAGCTTTTTTTACGATTATTATTATATTTAATCGGCGGAGAAAAATGTATAAATCGGAGTCCGCTCTACGCCCTCGACTTGGGAACTGGCAGTAAATGTAGAATCGAAAATGTTTATAACTTATTTTGTTGACGATTCATAAGTATACCTTGGTGGCCTATATGAATTAAGATATTTTTGATTTTTTTAATACGTATTGACATTTGTATTTTAATATTTTTATGCGAAATCGGCATCTTTCATATATCACCGATTACTAGTGTTTTAAATTAATGTTTTAAAATCGATAAATAGCCGACTAAGCATAGGCTTAAGAAATTTAAAAAAAAAGTGCTATAAAATAGAAAAACGAGGACAGGATAAAATATAGAACGTGAACAAGACAATATTTTTAATTGCTCGCTTCTCCAACAAATGAGTTTAAGTGGACAATAACGAGAGAATGTCTCAACGAACGAAGTAGGTCTTTATAAAAACAGTGAAAATCGTCAATTTTTACACTACCACGACACAATTTTATATTATAGGCTCAGAATTTAAGGTTTGCAGTCACTTTTACTTACGGATTACACCATGAGAGAAATGTAAAATAGCGGTACATGAGACTGAAGAAAATGTATCAAGAATGAACGAAGAACAAAGGATTGCGACACAGAATGAAAATTATGTGTCTTGATTTTAAAAAATCTTGAATTTAATCTTCTTGTAATTTGATATAAAGAATTGATTCACTTTGTCTTAACTTTGACGTTTAATCAATGCGCCATTTGAAAATATGATTAGTGTTTTGTTTTATTGCTTTAACTGAATAGGGAAGTTCGATGTAATAAAGTGAAAATCTTTCAAAATTAGTAACAGGAACGCCTTTGACTGCTGACAATGCTTCACAGTAGGTATATAAATTTAGGAAGACAGTACCGGCGTGCCTTTCAAAAAAATCAATATAACTCACACGCCCCGATTCACTCGCTCTCTCAAGGACATCGGTCAAAGAATACACAATATTGTTTATTAAAACCTTCATTTGGACATTAGCTCTACATTAAAGTTTCAAAGTCTACAAGGACAAAAATTTATTATTGTTATAAAAAGTAAAAATTAAATTACCATTCAGTATCTATTCTATACTATAGAAAATTTACAATTATGCATGAAAGCTTGTGTTGTAGAAAAAGTGATACACAGTGATATAATTTATAAAAGATAACGTAGTTTTATTGAAATTTTCGATAAATGTCAGACATAGTATTTTTTATTGAGTGCCAAGTATTTTGGATGTTTTGGGATGAGTTAGGAATTCACGTGGTTCTACAGATACCTCATTAATTTTACAATTATAATATATGTTATTACGATATACTTACATATTATAAACTTAAAATAAATACAGATACCCAGTCGGAATCAATTGGCGACCAAAAACACAAAAAAATCTAATAAAATTGAATTATTAACATTGGTGACCTCGGCATCGCGCAGCCTTGGGATAATTAAATTTTCTTGACAAAGAAAGACAGCCTGGGGTGAACCAAACATAATTCAGAGAATTTCGTATGAATGATATTACAAGTGTTGCAATGAGTACTTTCTTATAACCGAAGGCCTAGTTAATTAATACCACCAATCTCGCAGTGTTAGCATCAACCGTGGGATTCATAATGTATCAGAATGAAACAGACTATTGGATCTGACCTATGTATCAACAGGTATCAACCTGATAATATCGAACAATTACCAATTTTAAAAAAGCCGCCACGCCAACAATGATCGTAACTTTCAGAAACTTTCATTGTAATTTGAATAAATGGTCTATCCAACACATTTTTTTTATTCGCGTCATTTAGTCTAAAGCTTGTGATATATTTTGCCTGATATGTTAAAATCATGCAACAAAGTTAAATCACTAACGATGTCTGACATCAATAACCGAGATCGATCGTTTATACGTATACGCAAATTGTTATTTGAGTCTTGATTATATATTACGTAATAATATATAACGATAATATATAACGTAATTGTGAATTTCGTATGTCATTAGTTCGCGTTGATAATAAGGCCGTGGGTGTTGGTTTTTACTTTATTATATTCATAAATTAATATACCATTCACTATGGTGTTAAGGATGATAATATTTAACAGATAATTTAATATTGATAAATTAAAAGATTATTTAAGTAATTTTCAAAATATAGAAATGATTTTTTGTTTATATTTGCGTTAGATTCTCAATTGTCGTAATTCGTCAAAAATTTTGCGTTTAGTACACACAATGTACATAATAATATTAATTATTATTAAACGAATGTGTAGCCTAGATTTAAATGTAGACTATGTAAATTGTATCGCTAATCACTCTGTAAAGTTATTTCATTTAAACTTCATTAACATCGAGGGTTGAAACATATTTAAACTTAAATAAACCGTTCTACGTTGGCAGCCGTCTCATCGATGAGATTAAGGGAAAAAATTTAATGATCAAACTTTGCAAAAACCAAAACTTAAAAAAGGTGATAATATCACTCATTATCAGAACCATTAAAGCGTCTTTCGCAGGTCACCTAGTTGTATTTAAAAAATGCAAAATGCGTTCCATTTCTGTTCCATATATGTCAACACCACTCAGAGTAATGAAATCAAAGTCATTTTAAAGCATCGCTATAAGTAACGACGGTTACTGCGAATAACGTAGCGAGATATGCCTTGGTTTTGTATTTGCGGTAACCAATAGCTTATTACTTAATGTAATAAGAAATCATTAGGATTAGATATGCTAAGTAACAGAATATTGTATTACCGAATCATTCACAACAAAAGAATATTCATTTGTGTTAATATATTATTGAAAAACAAATATTAGTATAGGAGAAAAAATTACAATAACATTAAGCTATCCATATAATATATACGCGCCATATTTATAAATGACTGATTTAAAAATTAATACAGAAAAATGTTTTGCTAAAACAAAAATAATGATAAACTAAAATTAAATATGCGTCTGGAAAGCTAGAGTTAAGTTTCGTTTTCCATATCAGCGTTGAATGATTCCACCTACATACAGTCGGCGCACACAGTGTATATAAAATGACACTGAACAAGAGGCACGTTAAAAATTCATCTTCGAAGCGACGTTTTCTACGTCATCATAAAACCTCTTTCGCAACTCATACAATTATTTAACGAGTTAAAAATAACTTTAGACTTTCCATCTATGTTAGTCATAAGCAACATAATGTATGCGTCTCTAAAACTCTATAATACTGTCTGTTAAGTCAGAGTCTGTGTAAGCTTTTGATTCTAATCGGATTTACTCACTTTTCCGGTAACATCGCAGCACCCTCCTCTTGCCCGGGTGCATTCATGTGATAGACACAGAAGTTGTCCAATATATCTTGCATGTCTTCGTGATTGAAAAACGACTCGAAACTTAAATCTGCAAAAAAATAATTATTAGCACAATAATTTTGTCCAGCTTGTAACTGGTAAAGAATTTTAAAAAAACGCAAGAAAATCTATTTATCCCATGTAATAATAGTAAAAATTAATCTATACATTTCACAATGCCTTGTTTCGCAAGAGTTAAATCTGTCGCAGCGTAATACTGTATTGCCTTTGGCGCTCTGCGATAAACTATCCTACACAAACAGTCTTCAATTGTTCCCTGGATTAGCGCCTTCAACCAAACTCGTATTAATTTTGTTTCAGAATGCACAACGTATTTATAATCCTTTATAATATAAAATATTTTAATCCACAAAACTTTTACAATCCTGATCCTACATCATGCCGTTACGTAAATGAAATTGTATGCTACATTTGGATGTTATTGTAAAATATTATGTTATGGAATATTTTGTATGAGTTATATATAATACGGTTATTAATTTAAAAGAATCCCTTAATTTCTTGAATCAAATTATAGTCACGTACCGTACAGTAACCTTTACCTTTGACCTACAAGCCTGCAAAATGTGTAAAATATTCAAGAGTTGTGTCGTCATTACGTTAAAACTTAGTATCATATATCATAGACAAATAAGTGAGCTTTTGTGACAACCCCTCAATGTTTTGGTTGACGTGACGGCTTCCATAACTGAAATCTGTATTCACAGAAAGCGTGTTATGGACCCAATTAGAAAGAAAACCATTAATCCTGATGTGTATTCACGGCATCAGAGATGAGTTGGACGCCTCCGCAGTGTTACAGTTGCTTCTCAAGTCATAAGTACAATTGACGTAATTGTTAATACGGTGTAGGAGTCTAAAGAAACTGTCAAAGTAAGATGATGCTTAAATGTTATATTCAGATTCGTTAATGGAGCACAGTTTAAGTAGAGTTGCGCCGATTCAAGTATACATTACACTCGATTTCCATAGACTAAACTTTAGATTTTAAGCGTCTAAATACATAAACAAACATAACACATAAACGTAATGGATATTGCAATAGTCGTGGATCTTTCCTTTAAATGCAGTACAGTCGATCATTCAGTCGATTACTGTTTTCATGTGTTAACTATCACAGAACACACCAAAAGAAATAACCTTTTTAATGATATCCACACATTGTATTAAGATTAATACGCAAAAATGACTTTTTCTATTATTATTAAGTCACTATTATCTGTTGTAGGAAAACATCTCACATCTTTTTTAATCCAGTGCTACGGGCATCTGCAGTTGAAGCTCAACCACCTGACTCTCATCTTTATGCTCGTGCGTCCGATACGGCGTTGGACGATCGATTTTTGTACGTGTAAAACGAAACCAGGTAAAGAAAGCTGATGAATTTGAATGAAACAGAAGGTTGCTGTATGTTCAGTTTAAATTTACAAATATGTAATTAGTTTCAAATTCTATCTAACAGATGTATTAATTAGTAACTGAATACGTTCAATTATTGATTAAATTCACTGGATTTAATACGCGTACCTACTCATTCGAAATGAATACTTCTCTAACTGTAATAAAAGCAATGTATATATATATTATCTTTATTAATTAATTTGAAAAAAAAACATATTTTGATTAAAATTCAACTTACTATTTATAATGTATTATAAGCTACAAACAACAAGCCGCGGGGCTTTAATACTATTTCCTAAGATGGAAGTTCGGTATTTTATTTCACTGCAATTGAATATAAATAGAGAACGTAACGGGTTCTTTCTGATTAAGGAAGACGTTGTGCTGCTCTTTGAGTAAGTGTAACTTCTGATTCAATTTAACAATTACTTCCAGTCGGTGTCTTGATCATTAAAGTGCATTTAGACTTCAGTGCCTGCTAGACATCAAAGATGCCTATTCCATTCACCGTAAATGCTTTGCACATAAAGGAAATCTATTGGTGCACGGATTTGAAACATGTTAATTCCTTTTTCTCTTAGTGAATATTTGTAAAAGTTCGAATGCCATACTTGCATTCATATACGTACATCAGTTATAACCACACTGCATAAAATGATTTAGTGAATTGTACGTTAAACATTATTCGATTAATGCCATAAGGGCTCTTCAAACTTTTCAAGATCGATCGTTTTCATTTTAATGAATGCGTGATTCACGAACGCATATGTGGGTATAAAGTGGGTCAGCATAGTGAAAAAAACGTGAAATCTACATTGCAAATACAATTTCAAATTCCGATTTTAATCGCAAATGCCTGTTACAATGACAATAAAACTTAAAAAAGAAAGTATTCTTCTATCGTACTGTACACATCAGTGAGATGTGTTTTTGAAATATATTTAAGGATACAAAGATAAGCGCATAACACAAATGCTTACTAATGAATGGAAATAATATAATAATACATTTACAAGTGAATGATAAACACAAATAAAAAAAATATTACAAATTACATTAAAAAGCACCACTAGCCGAAAAAATCTTGAGCGGGGTTAAAAAATATGCCAATATTTTCGTGACATAGATATGGTACAACGTATTATTAAATCGACAAGCTTTTGACAATATCTTAAGGTATTTTATTAAATACAAACTGAACTCGTAATATTTATTACGGATTTTAATCACGGATATGTGAAAACAAGTGATCTGTACACAAGTCATCGATTCTTGAATTATAACCGCACCGTTGTGTCCCTGCCAGGATTGAGCTAATTTAACTATTAGTTTAAACTGCTCTAAATACCAGCTCAAGCGTTTAACAACAACGAAGCCAAATGGGAATAAATTGAACAATGACTAGTATCACTCCTTTGTTTCTTTAAGTAATTGAAATCGTTATTCGTTTAAAAAGTTTGTTTACATCCCACACAAACACTACATACCAAACTGCACCAGATGTACGTACAGCAAGCATACACAGAGATAGTATCATATACAAATAAATGGTTCTGTTTTTAAAACAATGGTAATTGTTATAACTTTTTTAAAGAAACTCTAAGAAAAGGCGTTTTAATAAATATCAGACTTGGTGATAAGAAAGTTTAGGAATGAATTTATTACACTGGGGAATTGATCCAAAAAGAGAAAAAAAACCATGCATACAAGAATAATATACAGTACTAAGAGGAAGGAACAGATATAAAGCATCAGATAAAATAACATTGAATTCATAATACAACGCGGTACTTTACCTTCAATTCCCTTAATCTGTTGCAACTAAGTGCAGCTGCGCAACTACTTAAGTATTTATTGTGTTCTAGCCTCACGTTATTTTTGTAGCTACCTTTAATTGGTATAATTTTCAGTTGGCACTGCTATAAAATATCAAAGGAATAAGCGCAGTCCAACCTTTGTTGGATTGTAGCACCTTTGAATTATTTAGCGAAGCGCATTACATTTCTAGTATATACTTTAAAAACAACAGTTGTTTAAATACTGAAAATAGAACAGCGATAGTCTACCTTTTCAATATCAGTAATGTAAGAAAAGAGAGAGAGACAAAACATTTTGAAACTTCAACGAGCTCGAATGCAAAAAGGTCACGCAATGTTACATAACGCCTTGAAATTTCTTAAGAAAACGTAACGATTTTCCCTTACCTTTCCGAGTTTTCAAAATAATGCATATTCTACTAACATTAGTACTATTTTATAACATCAACATATAAAAATCTCTCCGTGGTGCTACAACTTTTAATCTAATCTGGTTCTTTTTAATAATTTCATGTAGGTATGGTATATGGGGGGAAAACAAGCAGGAGGATCACTTAGGTATAGAAAAAATGGGGGATGATACAATATAGACGGGGAGTGGTAGGAAATGGATTGGATAGAAGTGGGTATTGGAGGAAATGGTGTTCCTGAAACTGAAATGATTTCCGATCCTAGACTATTCATAATATTGATGATTTATGTTTACAAATTGAATGATAAATAAAAAGCCGTGTTTGCATCTCAGACATTAAATAAGTCTTAAAAATACTATTAATAGAACACTAAATTTAGCATATCTTAAATGCGACTTTAAATTACCAAACGGAGACAAGAAAGTACGAGTGAACCTTACTGCGCGCTAATCAACGTCTCTTTAGTGATTGTAACATTATTCAGAATTCTCATTTAAAACAAGGAGCGATCGAAACGCTAAGTATACCCTAATCAATAAATGTTTTATACAACATTTTACCATTCTGCAAATAAGTTGTTTAATTCGTCTAGTATCGACAAGTTCATTCTGACTCTGTTATGTCAATAACCAATCCAAAGCTAGGAAATGGAAATTAATTAATTTAAACGTAGTGAACACTGGACGGGCATACAGACATAGGGTGTCAAATAAAAGGTTGAATAACTGTCATTTAATAACTTGATACAAAGCACAAAAGGTCGCCGACAGCCAGTCAGTATGGAAAATAGTGATTACAATTTTCTATTCAGAGTTTTTTGGGAACAAAAGATTCAGTTTTCAACAAATAAACATTCTAATAAACCCGTGCATTCTATATTTCGGTAATATTATTCTATATTAATAATCTTCGTTAATTGTAAATATAACTTTTCGTTCCAGTTGTTGCCATGATCACCATGCCGAACTACTGACCAAATGGTCCCGGGTTCAATTTTTCGTTCAACATTTGTTGTTGTCGTTTATAAGGTATGTTTATTAAAAGTGTATATGTAATTTAACAGTTATGTTAGCAATATTTGTTATATGTTACTTAACATTTAACATAAAACTACACACACATAAAAAGCTTGTATCTTTGTTTCGTTGAACGCGCTAATATCAGGATCTACTGAATTTTGTATATTTTTTTGTATATAGAAGAAGGGCAAACGAGCAGGAGGCCCACCATAAAGGTGAAGTCACCGCCCATGGACACTTACGTGGCTGGGAGCTCGTGAGTGCGTTGCCGGCTTTTTAGGGATTTGTAGGCTTTTTTCTTGAAGGACATAATATAATAGGATAAATAGTGGTTTTTAATTACTAGATCCATTTATCGACCGCCTATACGACGGTCATGGGTACGAAAGTTTAATGAAAAAAACTTCACTAACGTATAAACTTACTGCTTAAGCTTTAGATTAACATTATATATTATACGAAGATATAAGCTTGTTCAATGTTGTATCAAAAAAGCGAGGGACGGATAATCCTTGAATATACTGGATAATAGCATCAATTTAACCGTTGTTATAAAACATATTTGCATATAGTTAACTATGTCAAAAATATAACAAATCTACATTGAGAATGTAAGCTTTTAGGATTCACATTCGCATCAAAATTTCAGAAAACTTGCAGCAGAGCAAACTTGAAAAGAATTTGGTGTTATGGATTGATGGAACGAGCGAGCGTGCTCTCGTGAATTTAATATTTGAGATGTAGGTATGCAAAATTTTCATCCCCCTATAACCCAGATGTAAACGAACAATACGGACTAACTGGAATATATCATACATAATCCCAAACTGGAATCTTTATATTCGTTACAATTTGAACATTATTGTTAATTTGTATTAAGCCTTTTTTTCAATATAACTGTACGATACGTATATATTTACTATTATATACTTATTTTAAAATATATAAATCATGTAATTCGGCAATGGTACTTACAGTTGAGCCCTAAGTCATGGTAGGTGACGATGGCTGGCTTCATGGTGTCTCCTTGAACCGCAACTAGGATTCTCCCGCGGTCCGTATTGATATGTAGTTCAAAACATAGATGCTTACTGAAACGCCTTGTTGAAGGAAGCTCGCCCCTGTTAAACAAATTCCTATAAAACACATGTCATACTATAAATGATGTACTCATAATTGTGTAGAATTTCACTAGTTTTCGTTATGACATTAAATACAAGTTTGACCATACTTTGGCAGTAACTATATTTGGTTGCCAAGCGCAGTACATAGTGTTTAAGTAAATATATTCAGACGCATTAGTCCCAAACACTACTAAAATATTCGGCGGCTTATCTAAGGAAATCATTCATTCATTCGTTCTGTTATATTCCTAATTGTCCAAAGAAATAAAATAATAGTATTCTCTTCGTCTATCGTTTCGTTTGCTAACACCACAAGGCTGCTAATTGTCATACAGGGCAACAATGGCCCTGTGAGAGTTGCGCATACCGAATCCGAGACGTTTATAAGCAATATTTAGCCAGTATACAAATGTATGTACGAAATGTGAGACTGCAGATGAAAGCTCCCCAAAGGCTAGCATTTTGTCGACCAACAACGATTCTATATATATCATATAAACTTTAAACTAAGCTTATTATTTAGCCTTTATAATTTTTTTATTAGTATATCTACAGATGTAAGTTGACTACGACTGGTACAAGTCGTGAGGCTCTGGGTTGGGAAATACGATTAAAAACGTCTAAGAGATAGAGACGGATTTTTATCATTTTTAAACATGCAGTGTTAAATGTTGGTTTTTGTTCGTTCACAATATAAAATTTCAACTTTTAAATATACTGTCTCTACATAACTTCATGTCTAATAATTTTGTTCTTATGATATGCATACCATTGATATTCGATACGCATTTAATAATAACCATGAACTAGTAGATTACATATCGATGTAAGAAATATATTATTAAATCTATTGAGATTTAATAATATATTTACATATGTAATTTTTTTTTGTATTACATATTATAATTAAACAATGCATAATAAATAGGCGACAAAATCAATGATATATAGGTCTATCTAGTGTCAGTTTGTGGCCCGTTTTATTTTCAGTTCGGATCGACCGGGTTTCTACTTTCTTGGCACCATTCCAGATTTGAGCAGCAGCAAGTACCTAGCTACCTTCAATTTGCAAACAGGCGACTAAAACGGAATCACGATAATGCATTTATAAATGTTTTTCCTGATTCTACTATATGTTATTATAAGTACGAATATTCGAGATTGGATATTACTTAGAAACTATCTTGTCATTGAAATAGTTGTTAACACAAGCATTCCCCTAACAAATTCATAACAATGTTCAATCCTGTCAGTGTTAATATAATCAGGCATGTATGTACATAAAGTATATAGTATAAACATAGGATGTACGTAGGAACTGCGCGCCGATCAGGTTTTCAATTCTCTCAGTATTTGCTTTTGAACTTAAGTGCCTCAAGGATCTAGGACGGGAGAGCGATTTAAAGATCATCAAGGTACTTGTCATTATTTTAATAGAACATCCTATTTATAATAATTGATAACGATTTGACGTGGCGCGTGATGTTGGGAGGAACAATTTTCTATTAAATTCATGTTTTAATTGAAATTAGGGATTAGCTTATAACAGGCTTTTGTATATTTTTTTACTCAGGTCTTATGACTAATTTGTGACAGTTTCAACAGAAAATCAATAACATTTTTACTTACAACTGTTTAAGTTGAAACTAAGCAATCTACAGTATAAACACATATTTTATTTAGTTATAAGAGAATAAATCTATCAAAGTAAAACATTAAACACATTGTATTGCAAAACACATTTTTTTTATTTGTTATTTTTTACAAAATCTGTAAGTGTGATATTGCTAGTATAAAAGTTATTTCAAAAATTATTTATACAGCATACAAAATACCCCTTTGCATTATTATATAGTAGCACAATTTTAGATTTTTTATTAAAAACATCAAATAATATATATATATATATATACACATATATATATTTATTTATTTAATATATATAAATGTTGTTATTTAATTTATAATACTAAAGGTAATAAATTATGGAATTCAAGAAATTTACAATACATTTTTTAAGTTGAATTGCACCAAGGACAAGTAAGTTCAATTTGATAAATTTGTTGACTATGGGCTATGTTTTAAAATATCTTGTATATTTTAAACACAGTCTAAGTATTTAAAATGACTTTACATTTAATAATATCAAAGTAACAGAATACTTGATCTAAATATTAAAATAACATACAAACCTTAGAAGGATAGTTTCTTCTGAACAGTACATCCTACCCATTTGCTTACTACAAATCTGCAAAAATACTCTAATATTACTAAAATATTCTTAAATTAGCTATCAAATGAATTTAGGCAATATAGATTAAATATTTACCACTTAATTCAATATTATAGACTTTCCCAAATATAATATAAACTGATCAGAAAAAAAGTATTTAAATAATAAGTTCAACAGCTGTTCATTGAATTGTTTACAGCCGCTACATTGGCTTTTATTTATATTTTTAAATATAATATACAGAATGTAACTTACCTTTGTATCCGAAAAACCAGATGAAACAATAGTTATCACGAAAACTTTTTAATTGAGTAAAATAATTTATAGCATGTAAGTTTTAACTTAAAAAATTAAGCCGTCATATGATTTACCATCAAACCCGAACTGAATTTGAAGTCGTTCCGATTCCTAACTGTGCAATTTTTGTTGGTTCGTTCGTAATGTCAACTTTGACATGTTGTGTGCTGTCCGTAGGTTGACAAATGACAATGTTCATTGGAATTTGACTTTGAGATCAACAATTCTGACATTAGCGCAATTATGTCAAATAGCTTTGTCATAGCGAAAGAAAGCTGCCATTTCATAAGTAGATTTTTAAATAGGAAAATTTATTGCGCATAGTTATAATAAATTGTTATAGATTTTCTAATAAATAAAATCCTAGCGTTTAATTAACACTTAACGCCATCTATTTTACAATGATGCTACTATAGTTCACTGGATAGATGTCAGTAAAGTACGTTTCCATTGAATTAAATCAAAATCTAATTCATATAAATTTCATATTAGTCGAAGTATTGATTATAAGTATAGATTGAATAAGCATTTTAAATACTGAATTATATTTTATACCTACGTATTAAAATAACCAGGTTGCAGTTGTCCTTTTTATAAAGTGCTCGAATATCAGAAGCGGATTGGTAGACTATTAAGATATTAATAATAATTTGTAATAATAAATAATTTTTTAAAGGATCTTTATTTTTTTAAAAAAGCAACTTATTTTGATGGATTGTGTTTCTGTGCCAAATCACGTCATCCATTTTTTGTTGAATTGTGAAGAAAAATATTGTACCTACGGTCAATGCCCATATGGAAATATGTATTGAAACAATTGTTACGTTACATCTAATGAATACGTCTGCGTATGGGCAATCTTTTGACCCGGAAATTTATAAAAATATTTGTATAATTTCATAAGAATCTAATATTTTAATAACTTACCGTTCAAATTGGATATCCATTTCGATAAAACTCGAAACACAGATAGATTTATTTTTTGCGAACACAGAACTTTCAAATGTTTCATCCGTTGCAAAACCATAGTTATCCATTATCACGCGTTTAAAATAATATTACGTGACTCGACTAATGTTCAGCAAATTCACAACTGACTCTTTTATTGGTGGAATAGGTGCGGTGTATTGTTAATTTAACATTGGAAAATACTATAGAGTACTGTGCACAATCGATACGTGTCTTTTAAAATGATTACATTGCATAATAATATACATCTACGCAGCATTTTCGCGTGAACAGTTCTATGCTTAAAGCGTTATAATTAACATTGTTGGCCATTTGCACTAAGACACAACGAGTTACTTAAAACTCTTACAAAATCTCTGGGGTAGGCTAATAAGTAAGGTTTATAAGTCATAACAAAATATATAATAATAATAAGTAATAATATAAAAATGTGCTTAATGGAAACGACACTATAAATCAATTTCAATACGAAAGGCATCGGTTTAGAAAACTCTTATCTTATCTTGGTGTAGTTCGGTTTGTAACAATTAAACTACGCTTTATTCAGCATCACTAATGCAAGTATATATTAATATTCCTTATTGGTGACGCAATTATGGAATATTTTTATAAACAAAGCCGTGACCTCGTCTCATGTAAAGTGGGTTTCGGCCTGTTGGTTGGCTTGTCTAGGAGCTTCCTATTTAACCACTGCTTGAAAGTTATGATATTGCCTGAGTCATGGAGTTTTATTCCATTACATTTTTTTTAATAACAAACAACGTTCCAGATCGTGCAGTGACCGTACTTGGGGATGTACACCAGCATGCAAATGTGCATTCTATAGAAGACTGAAAAAAACTCTTACGAAAGTTTTACTCGGCACCTAGTTCCTGGTCCACCGTGGAACACCGGTCCACATATGACTCCACACAAGAACGGACTTGCGCTTGATAGAGCTAAGAAGATGTTTTGCTGTGAATTAACAAACGTTTGTCAAACTATTAAGTATTTTGTCCTGCCCCCTGGAAAAACGCCAAGCGGCTCGAAGTATTGTAGCTTTAAAATCCCGGAAGGTGAACTAAATCACTTACGTAATTATAATATTTAGTTATTAAGACACATGTAAAAGTGCATTCGAACAATTTTTTACCTTAATATATTCAGTAAATAAGAACCAGAGAGAAAAGTTTATGAAACAAATTTATGAAATGGATCAAATGGCTCGGCAGGCCGGATAAAGCACCGTTTAGTGCATGACGCAAGTGATAAGAATTTTGATAACAATTCGAGCCGCTGAACGTTATTTCGCTTATTTGGTCTCACTAACTATATATATATATAAATACATATTATACTAAGCTTTCTTGACGTAATGTGCTTAAATAATAAAAAAATCGTACATAAAACATATTAAATTACTTTAAAGCGACATATTATAAGTTCAAATAACGTACAAATTACAAATTATACAATATCATTTGGTAAACCACAAAAATCATAAAGTAGCTAAGACACGGCATAGAAATATTGTCTATGAGGATTCAATATTTTATTTAACATAAGTTAATCCGTATTCATTTCTGTTGTAATTTGATTTAGATACGATATGCTAATAATTCGGATAAATGATAAAAAAAACGTTATTTTTGATTACGGTCATTCCGCTAAAGTCTATCAGACAGGCGCATTTAAGATCCTGTCCTGGGTCTCACGGACAAACTTCAATCACTTTACCCTCGCATCCACAAAACGTTACCTCTGTAAAGAGTAGGTACAAGGCTCAACTAGCAATAAAAATAAAATTAACAAGAGTATTACGAATCTAAAAATAAAATATTGTCTCATGATATTGTATTATATTTTTGTATCGCAAACGTGACCTATTTATATATTTTACGAGTTACAATATAGTTAAGCTGATACTGGTAATTAAAGGTTTCTCAATTCTGTGACGTTGGCTTCACCATTTCGTCCATAGGAACTGCTGCTGTCGATTCGACTTGTGGAAGAACAAAAGCAAAGCTATATTATCACTTGTTGAAAAACATAATATCTAAACTAGTCTCATTCAATTAGCACACAGAAGGGATTTTGTGTAACTGTAGTTTTCAAGATTTTTATATTGTCTCTGCGAACGCTTACAAATCCTCGGATTGTATCTGTTTCTTTAATCATTACAGTATGATGAAAATAGCTTGTAGTTAGAGCGAAATAGGGAATTATTGCGCAAAATTGTTAAAAAAAATGTTTCTGAATCTTAATAAAAAATATGCTTGTATTTTTGGTATATGATACATTATTTTACAAAGTTGGCAAAGATTTATATTTATATGTTTCACTATATATTCATGATTTAGATATATTATTTGTATATATATAGTATACAATTATAGTATACTATTACATATTCGTATTGATGTTTATTTAGTTAAATATTTGTAATAGTTTTCCGTGGATATAAATTCCGTATAGTAATAAATGCCGTGTAACATCTAAAACTTTAACAAATGCAAAAAACAATATGGCATCCCGCAGCGACGGGCTAGAGCATAAAGTTGAGACATAACGTTAGTTTCTTGTCCACAGTGGAGAGAAAACTGTACGAGGCGCGGACCGAGAACACTTCTATATTATTCAAATATTAGTCTTCGGGCACAGTTTGTTTTACAAGAGTTTATATTCTCGTGCCAATCATAAATTATCTAATTCTTTTCCTAATTTTTGTCAATAATTTTATATTTTAATTTTCAAAATAATATTTACGATGACATAAACAAAATAAAGTTAAATTATATAATTCGAAAGTTTAGAAAGAATGAAAGCTAACTCACGCAAAATTAATTTAAATCAAATCCAATCTAAATCACGTTTCTAGCACATAGTATGCTCTGCATTCATATATGCTAGTTTCTAGACCGGCCCCGTTGCAAAATCCACTCTTAGCGTTTACTGTCGATATATCTCTGCCAAATTTAGACTTCCTACGTAAAGCCACTTTCAATATCACCTGATGTGTCGATGGCTATTTGCATAGCCATAACATTTGCATTTAATAATTATATTTATTAGATTAATAATTCATTACTGTTACCAATAGTTATATGTCAGTCATAGGGATGTTTACTTAACATAGCAAACTTCACCGTTACTTAATTTCTCACAACATCAGAGTTACTTCGATTGACTACCAACGTGTATATTCTGTTACCCATGTATTATCTGCGTCAAATAAACTCATATAGCTGAAGAATATTATACATGCCTACTACTACTTCCTAAGAGATTTAATCAAAATAATTTAGAGAAGTAAAAATATTGATTGATATATATGTGAAATAAGCTTGACGATTGAAAGGTGGGAGAGAATTAATGCCAGTTCTTCTCGTCCGCTCTACGCCCTTGATTTAGGAACTGGCAGTAAATGTAGAGTCAATTTTTTACTATTATTTAACTTTTTGTTTTTTGACGATTCATAAGTGTACAATAGTTAACTATGTGAATAAAGATATTTTTGATTTTGAACCAGCTGGATATTAATTACTTTGAAACGTATATGATTACGATATATATATAAAAGTTAATTATAAATAGGTAATTGATATTTTTTAAAGATATTTGTTAAATAAATAAGAACATTCCGAGAATATTAACATCTATACGTTAAAACAATACAATAAAGAATTATCAAAACTTTGAACCGAATGCCCATAAATAATTCTGAACAGGTATGTAATAAGAAATATAATTGGAAATATTATGTGGCAGTTATCTAAATCTCTTTATTAACACTAAAGAAACAGTTTGTTATCAACGTATCGTTATTATAATTTTAAGTCCGGTTGTGGCGATTGGAAATCAAAGTGATGTGGTGATTCAGTCACGTCATCATTCGTGTGCGTGGCATCTGACAAATTCGTATGACGCGTCATCCGGAGTAATGTAACGATAAAACTATTGTCGTCTCTCTCAATTCTAACGGTACGGTAAGCTGAAGAGCGAGACAAGTAACGATAATCAGTGATCTGGCAAAGTTTGTACACGGTACAACTTAAACTTCCATTTGGCGGAAACCAGTCCGCGTACACCAACTCACCCGCGCCCGTCAGTTTGCACACTGCAGCCGCGTTACTTCATATCAGTTCAATCCTAGCGAGTACACAGAGAAAACGTGCCTTCGCTCCGATAAAACTTTTCGTAACTTTATAATGGCTTTGCGCTGTGTACTTGCGGTGCTGGCTATCGCCGGGATTACCCTCGCTGATCCGGAGACTGTCACCAAACTTAAAATTGAAGTAGTCAGCACTCCCGAGGGCTGCACAGAGAAATCCAAGAATGGTGACATGCTTACAATGCACTACACTGGTACTTTAGACGATGGCCACAAGTTCGATTCGAGGTGAGTACATTTTATTGCTAACCGGATATTATTTTACAATGTATCCTTGCTACACGCTAAATAGTGGAGTCCTGTGCGACGCCAAATCATAACTGTAATCATAGATAATTATTTCGGTCACGATTTTATTATGGGCGAGATGACCGTTTTGTTGTTTTTAAGAACGCGAACATTCAATTACGGTACTAAATTATAGATGGCATTGTGACCTATATCATTTTACACTATAGAGTTAACACTCATGTAAATTTAACTTACAGAAATATATAGGTGCCGGATATTTTAGTTTAGGTCATTCTCCACGGCATTTTAATTCTAATACAAGTGAACAGGCAGGTATTTTTTTTTAAATCTGGTTTAACCAACTTTTGTAACGGTGTACGATTTTAAAACCGACGAAAAGCACATAGAACTCTATACATAGCTACATGTATCAAAACAGGTTTGTAGTGCTCAAATTAAAGTAGTTTGTGAAATATATATAAAACAATGTTAATTTTTTGACTACATTTAAATAAATATTTGTTAGTTATTAACTAGAACGAATACAATTCAATTTGTAAGCTACATATAGACAGTAAATTAGACTTATCGTAAAACATAATATGTAGAAACGCTCAATAAACCAAAGACAATCAACAATACTTCAAAAAGGAAAGCAATGCAAAGAGTATTGAAATGAATTTATTAAAAAGGTGTAAGTAATAAAACGTAGGCTTATAAAATTTAACAAAGGATATAGAACCTATTTCACAAATACATATATGAGGATAAAATAATAAACGTTGTCTGAATCCTTAATTATTGTTAAGTGGCCAAATTAATGCATTACCCACTTTACAAACTACAGCCGAATTGGAGCTGGAAAGAGCACGGCTAATTTTCTCAATCAATGCAATTAAATAAGAAATACGAGATTGCAATGCAATTAGTTAGAAAGCCGTTCGACAATTTTTTAAACTAAATTACATTAGATTTTTTTTGGGTCTTGGAAGAAGTAAGTGAATCGCGGTATTGCCAAGAGTAAAAAATTTAATGTTTTAATTAGAGATAGTTGGTTTTTTTTAGCAAGACAAGCAAGAAATGTAATATATACCTACGTTAAAATACTAACCGCGGTAAACGTTGAGATTTATTAAAGCTTATAGTAGCCTTTTAAGCTATGTTGTATCCGTTGTAGAAATACTTCCTAAAGCTAAAAAAGTTTCTAATCTAAAAATCTAATTGATATTTTCATACGAACTCATAAAAATATTTATCTATGCGATTTGTATCACACATCTGACACCATAGCAACAACAACGCATGGCATACGCTGTCGTGTGGTTTAACAGAATGTTTCAAGACCTGAAGGGTAGCGCGTTTGAATCCCAGATTGGAGCGCACATAACGCATACACTTGTGCCTAATATCATGAGGAAATTGGATTGTTTTAATCCAAAAAATCGGTCCATATAATAAAAATCACCAGAGATATTACCTACCTGGGATTGTACTGGCAGTAGATAATTAAAACATGTTTGTTCCATTACAGTCAAAGCCGCACCTGTAGACGTTGCTTTCGAGCTAATTCTAACTCAAAATGGTTAAATACATCCCATCGCAAGTAATAAAAAAGCCAAGACATAATATATTTTATGATTACCTTGCTAAGTTGAGCGCACTTCATATTGTGTTAAGGCAAAACTTTAGTCGTTACTCTTATTACAGTTTACGTTCATGTGAAAATTTTGTACATTATAATATTTATAATTCACATACCTTTTCAACTCGACTTACTTTGATACATTTACGTCGTTCTATTCCAGTTATAAGGAAAATGGTGTGATTTTATTACTTTATCGTTAAGTACAACATATCATACGATAATAATAATAAAAATCGGCATTTTTTTCAGATTATAAGGAAAATGGTGTGATTTTTATAGTTTATCCGTTTAGAACAATATGTCGCACGATAATAAGAATAAAAATATATAAAAAGATAATCTACCAATAAATATATACACTGCAAAGCATATTATATAGTATATTTATGTCGTGTATTAAATCCAGAAAAAACTAAATAATCAGATAATTTATAACACGTCTAGTTAATTGGTGTAAATTTTGATACATGAGTATATGAAACCGAGATTTTATTTAAAAACCTATAGATTTTAGCAATTACAAACAGGATGACGTACTTCATTTGAAGAACGGAATTGGAAATTGTGAGATCTTAATAAACTAAAACCTTTGTTGAACAGTCTCCCACACGATTAAACACTACGATAAATAACACGTTAATGTGTTGTAACTCATAAACACAATGTGATAAAAAAAACGACGTAAATTCAAAATCATACAAAATAATATTTACAAATATTTTTATTTCTTGCGGGTCTTACTAACTCAATTTGCAAACGGGGATAAAACCAAATACGACCGTCACTTCTGCGACACCAACATAATTTAATTCGAAATGTCATGGATGTAATATTATTATTAAATTATACATTTCATAAAACCACACAAAAGATTATTATTTAAATTTTAAGATATAGAGTATTGCATCATAAAGCGGTTACAGGCCCTCTGACAGCTTGGCTACAATCGCAACTACTCAGTAGTAGTTTAATAGTATTTTTTTATAATGTTTTCACTATGTAACGTTTTTGCGTGTTTGCAAAAGTTACTCACGCAAATTCTGCTAGGTTATGATAGCTATATGGCATTGATTTCGATTCGGATATTATGTTTATGTACTGTGTTTTATATTGTCTATGGTTTTTTTTAATAACAACTTGATATAGTAGTGTATTTTTAACATAAAGCCCTTTACATAAAGACATACGTAAACGTGTATAAAAGTATTATCATTATTAAAGAAATTGTCTCAAGATAATGCAGCGTTAATTAGACAGTCATGACGTATTTGTAGAGCCATCTAAGTATTAAATGAGAAATGAGATTCGCCTGTCCGTTATTTTCCTTACACATTTAAAGCATTATGTATAACTTAAAATGGAAGGAAGATATTTTAGTCGACCTTCTGTATCGGGTAGCGTGATAGGATTTGTAATCGAATTTGAGATAGCTCACCAAAAAAAATATTTAGTTCATAGGATTGAACAAAGGCCAAACCCAATGTAAGGTTTTTTTTTGTTTTTTGGTTGAAATTCACCGGTATTTGTATAATGTCACGTTCGACGTGAACCATTTTACACGTTACTTACGTCGTTATATTGTATATAAAAACATTATATATAATTGATATTTTAATATAATACGAATATATGTACACATCAATGTCAAATCATTGTTAAATGAAATATTCTTAATATTAACCTAACTAATATAAGTAACTTAAAATAAAACAAAACACAAAACTAAAACGAACTTAAAAAGTTTGATATTTTAATATTTAATTTTTGTTGCTTTGTTTGCTTCGCAGGGAATGTACCCTTCATGTGTTTGGTTCCTTCAAGTATACTTATTTATATAAATAAATCTCTAGCAAACATAAATGATCGTGTAACCAAATTGTTTGTTTGACTTATGTAGGACAAGCATATAGCGTGCCTATATAAAATAATTAGAATGGGTGACTAAATTATAAGAAATTACCGTTAATCGTGCGGTTGTATATTAAATAACAATTACTTATAAGTAAGATAATCGATTATTTAGAATCGATTATAAAATTAATCGTCTATAATAGATACCAATATTTAAAATCAACATTTATTGGTTACCATGCAAATCTAGTTTTACCGTCCGCGTCGTGAGTAACGCATGAGATGAAATCTATAATTAATATGGATTTGATCATGTTTTTTTACGAATATAGGAGATCAAATTTTAAAATGTTTCGGTTCCTTCAAAAATATATGACATATTTGATAACGTCGCACCGACCCCGATAGAAATTTAATGAGAAATTCATTTCGCTTTGAAATAAATTAAATTTCAAATGTAGGGATCTTCTAGGATATCGATATAATAATGTAAACGTGGCTGTATTTGGAATTGGTATATTGCGGTATGAAAATTTTATAATTTTCTTTCTTAGTAAATATGAAAAATATATAATTACCGCATTGTTACTTTAAACAAAAGATCCCTCACGAATAATAGCCATAATAACCTAAGAATTGTATGTCATTGTATATTCGTGTATGTATGAACAATGTTTTGTATGCGTATAGACACATAACCGCGAATCCAATCTAGACTTCGTTATAGACTGTATTTTTCAGTATCGCGTCCGCAGCACGTCAACTTGTTAAAGCGTAACATGCCTTTTTGTTGGACAAAAAGTTTACGTGTAAATATTTTATAATATTCAATTTATGATGAGTTCTACCAAATATATAGACCAAATATGCCCAGATATATTTTTAAATATATATAATGTATTCTAACTATGCGTATCGTTTATGTGGGCTTAATATGACATCATATGTAATACTATGCTTATAGACCACAACAAAATATATAAATGTCAACAGCAGTGCGATTCAAATCAAAATGTGTTATATCTACATAAATCCATTAACCTAACTTATTACCTTAAAATAAAACCAAACACAAAGCTCTCGTAGAGGTACCCACTGTACTGGCGGCATTTCCTCGCTGTATCGCGATGCTTATACGCTGAGCAAGGAAAACACCAGCTTTTGCATCACCGATACTGACTATCAGGCGCCTACTTAATTCCTTAATAAGCGCCTGTGCACTTGCACCCAGTCTCTACTCCAATAGGAAAAAAAACCATAGTTTGTGAAATGACTTTTGTACTTTGACCTTTTCTTTTTTTCCGCCTGCTACTACGACTATTAATTGTTTTATCTATTTAAGATGTGATACAAACACAAAATTGATTACAGACTAGCAACTCCATATGGTTTAAGTAAAATAGCATACAATCGATTGGATACGAATGAGGGAAATGCGCGTCTAATTGAAACGAATGCGTGACGTATAAAGAATTGATATTTCTAGTCGCTTTATACCCATATAATATATTGTATGGGTTGTTTTTAATATGAATTTAAAAAAAAAATAATAAACTAACTACATGTTCGTTATTTATCGACCGCAATTTGAGGTCATAGAACTTCAGGAGAGACACCAATGTAGTTGTTACATTTATAGACGTTTGTCGTCTTAAAGCCAGGTTAAGAAATTGGTTTATTCGTCTTTATATACGGCTACCTAATATTGACACAAATGATACGTAAAGGTTAATTGTAGAATGATATATGAAGGGATGTTTATATTAGTAGCACACCCTTAAGATATAGGGGTATGCAAAATACTGATCGATTCTCAGAATTACCCGATACGCTCACTAAATTTCATGAAATTCGGTCGAGCCGTTTCAGAGGAGTTCTGGAGGAGGAAACACGAGAATGTTATGTATTAGATAGAGACTATAATGAGTTAACAATACTCTAATAATTAGACAATCATTATATTTCAATATATTGTCTCAAAGTATAAAAAGTTACAAGACACAGCAATGTTAAATAAAGCACAAAATCACTAAAAACACGTGACGTGTCGATGAGTAATGGATTTCATTACCGGATTTCAATCTTCCTGAATAAATAATTAATTCGAAAGGATAGGTTGAACACCACTGCAATGCCCCTAGAGGTAACTTCAGATGCAATGCAACATGAAATATATGTTTTGTTACTATGTCAATCGTTATATCAAGATAACCTACAAATTTAACAAACAAAAAAAGTAAATAAAGTCACCTTCAAGTTTGTTAAGTTATTTCTGATAAGCTTTATCACTAAAGAACCGTTCAAGAATTGTTAAAAAAAATTATCATCAGAGGGTCAGAATTGATAAACTATTATAGATTAAAAGTCTGACAATAATAACAATGTGATATTGTGCTTATGCAATTTTTTTAAAACATAAACTTTTTATTATCAGGTCAGTATGCTATGCAAAGACCACAAGGGTTCAAAGTTATTTTTAATATTTGCCTTCGTAGCTTGCAACGCATAGAACATTATTCTTTTATACATAATTAGGCAACGCGAAATCTATTTTTGTTCAGTACACGATACACTTGAAGTACTCACCACTATAAAAGGCATACATTTGGCTCTGCGAACTGCAATTGCGAATTCAATAGCTTAAATATCTTTTATATAACATTAATATTTTTGTTAGATGCCGTTACAGCTGTATTCCAAAAACTGCTTTTGCGGAGGTGGGTACTTACTATGCGATACTATTGGCTTACATATTTAATTATTTATAAATGACGTAATTTACATATACAAATTAAAATATTATTTTTGTAATAGTATAAAAACTTAATATTAACCTAAATAATATAAGTAACTTAAAATAAAACATAACACAAAACTAAAACAAACTGACTACCAGGCGCCTACTTAATTCTTTAATAAGCGCCTGTAAGTGCACAGGCGCTTATTAAAGCACCCCAAAGTCCAAAAGTCCAAAAGTCTCTACCCCAAATGGAAAAAATAAATAAGTTAAAATAACAAAATAATCATTTAACTTATACTGTTAATAAGCTGCATAATGACTGTATCGAATTAGACAATTCAGGTGGTGTTAATATCTCATGTACAATTAATAATTGTACATGAGACTGAAAAAAATAATAGATCCAACATTAATTTTAGAAAAGATACAATAGAGACGTTGCTAAAAACCTACCGTGTCCTACGAGATTAGTCCATTACCCTGACCATTATAAGAAAACTGTGTAATTGAGATATTGAATTGAACAAACATGAAGCCATTTTGTGTGTACAATCTGAAGTTGACGTTAAAGTTTATGGATAATTTACGTAGTAACTTGGTCAACGTATAAATAACGAAAACGTATTTCATTTAAACAGATTCGCACCATGAGTTCCTCATTTGTTACAATTCGAAGTAGTGGCCTATAAAATAAATATTCAGGAAATTCAGGCGGAGTGCAAGTAATAAAATACAATCTCTAGGTTATGGTCGAATGTAAAGGTCTGCTTGATACATGGCGGCAAAGTTTATAGGACGAGAGAGGTTTGCCGTTCGTTAATACTTAATACAGAAAAAGTGCTACCAGTCCGTCGCCAGAATGACAGACAGACATCCAATCTATTTATATATATCTGCGGTTTTCAGTGAAAAGTTTTCTTATTGGATTTAGTGACTGGGTATTTCCCTTCATCTAGCCCACAATGTTTCGTATTTTCGGTTACCGTGTTTTTTATATATATATATTAAGGTACATAAAATACAATACAAAATTATAGGTTTTTTTTTTAATTTTATTAAACTCAAGTTATTTTGATAATCCAACGTAATGAAATTTTTTTCAAGTATTTATACTAAAACTTGTGAGAGTTTTCAAAATGCCAAGTTAAAAATATGCATGATTATAAATTCCATTCACCTAGAAAATAGGAAGCAAAAGTTTAAAATATGTACCTATGAGCGAGGCTTACCTTTATATACAGTTACAATATATGCCAGCAAGGTTCTACTTTAACTTTCTATGCTTCTAAATTAATAACTCTCATCCGTTTATTATTTATGAAACTACAATACAGGTGCTTAGTTAATAAGATAACGGGGTGTTCAATATAAAAACACCGTTATGAAAAAGTAATTAAAGTAGTCGCAATTCTATACATATTTCAACCTATCGTATAATTTGTTTAAATATGTTCCACGAATACAGATTGTACGCCTATATTTATTTTCCCAGCATCGATTTAAGCAAAAGCGTAATCCTCTAAAGCGGTAACCGGCATACCAGTTACGATGCGGTCTTTCCCTCGCGCCTCTGAATTATTAACACGAGCCATCCAAGACGTTGAATCGACTGAATTAAAACTTACCGAGCTTTTTCATATTTCACCTACTTATGTTTCCCGCTCAACTCATTCCGGGTTAGAATTAATTAACTTTCCAAAATAACGTTCACAAATGTGAGATTGCCCTTAAAATGTAAAACTAGTGATATTCCTTAATCGCGATAAAATATTGATAGAGCAATATGTTACATGTGCCTCGCATCATTCACTCTCCTAAGAAACGTAAATCTGCACGATTGATGATACATGTGGGATATGCATAAGACGCGACTTCTGCATAACAATTAGCTGGCTAGAAGGCAGAATTATCGATTTATTTTTTTACACGGGAGGACACTTTCACCGAACTATACAGCTACGATCTGTGTCAATCGATACATTTTTTGTTTTTCGTGGGCATTGTGATTGGTTTGATATTCGCGATTGTAACGTTTGACAGTTTGCCATTGACTTTTCATCGCGTGGTTTGTGTTAATATATTTTTAAGCTAGTAAAAACTGTGCTTATTCGACTGTAAACTGTCAGTGGACATATGTGGTATCCATCCCTCTGAATAATACACGAACAGTGTTTGAGGCTGCGAAGTTTGTCTGTTTTATTGAGGGTGATTGGCTCAAGGCTCGATCGTCTTGGCGGAAAGGCTTGCTCAAACATTCATTTCACCTATTGTTTTCCTTTATTTCGGTGAAAAGTATAAAAGGACTCATTTTGTATGGCTTATTTTTTATGTATAGCAGTGCGCCGCGTTCTTATATTAATTTGCTTGTGGTGTTAGACTTTCTTGATAATTTCTATTTTTTTAACGGATATAGTTTTACTAATTCAAACAAACGTTTATTTAATATATTTGTATGAATATACATAATATATATATACAACATTAAAATATTGTTTGTAGAAATTTAAACAAATGGCGGGAATCAAACTTTGTATCTACGTATTGATTTTACAAACGCTTTAAAAGTCTTATCCATTGAGAGTTAATCACTTAATGTTCATTACAATTAACGAGGGTGATAATGTACCAAGCACTTTGGTCCGTGATAAAACTGAGCATTATTTTAAAATTGAATAAATATAAGCGCCTTCTGAGGCAGAAGGCTTGTAACGTAACATGAACCGTTTTTCTTGCGGCACGTTTTCGAAGTGCCCCGTCTGCGTTAATAATTAAGAGCACTTTTCTTCGCGGTAAAGCTTACGCGTTCGCCACCGAGCCGGCTATGGTCGACGTATAACCACTTTTGTAAATTGCTAGCATAAAAATAACATATTAAAAATATATATATATAATAAACATATTAATACGCTACAGTATACACTATTTACATACCGTGCGAATGAGATCACGTGCTAGTTTCACACATTTAAAAAAGGGAGCTTCCGACATAAAATTTCCTTAAGTTAATATAAGCCGCTCTTGACATATGCAAAAGATAAACGGTTCGCACACAGTTTGTTGTACACTTTTTATTCTGTAAAAAGTGTGTTCTCAGATGTTGGGTTTTTAGAAAAATAACAACACATTATGGCATAAGCTCGCCAACACATTTGTTTTCACAATGTGATACGGGATCTTTGTTTTTACATTTTACATATAAACAATATGTTTCGTTTGTTAACAAAATGTCTCAAAATATCTCTAATTTCATTTACTTTTTATTCAAACTATTTACAATGTTTATTCCGACATTGAACATGCAAATAAGTCGACTAAATTACCAAACGTACTGACTTACCTTTTGACTGATCGCCTGTAATAAATTTTAATGTAAACAGAACTACATTCAATACATCCTGGTGCATAGCATTTGATTAGTATTTAGAAATGTAACCAAATATATAATATCAACACTATATGCTTAGTCATTAAGCTTGGTTAATAGTTATACTATATGTTACTACCCGTAATAAAGTACCGTAAACCTATGGAAAAAAACTTTAACCTGATCTAAATTTTAATAAAAGTTTTGTTTTAGTTTTACTGTCAGGATTTATTAAGAAAGATATTATTAAAGAAAATATCAAGGATTCTACATGCTGACCTTAATTAAATTCAATTAAAAAATAATAACATTTTCCTCAAACGTATCAAGATTTGTAACAACCTGCACATGCACCGTAAGTAAAAATAAATTAAAGAAGGTTTCTTGATTGATCGCCCACTCACCTTTCAGTTCAATAAATAATAAACTAGCTAGCAATTGGTCCGTCTCACTTAGTTACGATGAAAATATGATATATTAATATGGGGAAGATGCTTCTCATGTACCGCTTATAGTCTGTATGTACGTGCTTGAATACTTATTGCCTTAAACGAAGTTTTGAAATAAATCTATCTATCGCAACGGTATAAGCCTAGCATGATTTTCAACATTATTATTATGTCCTATACCCGGGAAACATTTATTCTACATGAAAATCATCTCTCAAAATCTTTAACTAACCTAGAACTACGTATGTCATTGCGTGTCATTGACTCACTCAATACGCGGAATGACAACTAGTCTTTATAATTATAAAATACTAATTTTATTTGTATGTTTAAGCTAAGTAAGATGACGTCAAGCCTTCAGAGAAGCTTAGTCTGCATTGTGTATTTCTTATTGTAGTCTACTTCGTTTTAGAAAATTCTTTTATGGATACATCGGTCGTCTTAAAGTCTTTGTGATGTCTTCGCCATAACATTGTTAGTGACTAAAGGGGTACAATATTATGTGCCATCTTGTAGGTATACATGTTCTATTCGTACACGGAGCTTTATCTAGTAAACCTACCTACATTCTTCCGTATATTTTTATTAGAATATCTTAAATGTGACTTTTATTTTAAATTTATACTAAACATTAACTGTCTTGTTTTTAGAAGAGACTAAAGATGATTAGTATTTGTGTGTCTTTAATAAACGTCGCGTTCCGATTTTCCGGGGAATTTTCTCTTTCATTATTTAAGGAGTTCGAAAATCGTTCCGTTTAGGACGATTTATATCATAATATTGGTTCGCACCTGCGGTCCAGTGCAACAATGCAATATGTCTACATAGTTTTTACTTCATCGTATACAGGTTATAGTTACATAAACTGTGTATATGTGTGTTCACATTACTACTACGCGTACAATAAATTAACATGCTATATGCATATTAATTGAATTAATTTAAATTCGTAAGAAATATTTTTCGGGTTTATTCTGGCACTTATTGATTGCTTTATTGAGTATACCTTATTTTTTTATTATTATTAATTTATTAAGCTTGCTGTCAACTAATTTATTGATTTAAACTATACACATTTCATTGATCATGCAGGTCACTATGGGGCATAAATAATACCAAATATTACACGTAAGACATACCATTGTTAAAACGTGTGTTGCCAACTATAAATATTAAATTTGCTGTTTCTGAGAGTTTGGCGGCTAACACATGTGGTTCCTTCCCTAACTTTGCTGTTAAAAATTCAGATACGTTATCACCATACAGCCTTTTGTCCGGAGTATGATCGTTTCACACGAAGTCTATATTTACTCGGAATTACATATACTTTATTCGACTTATATAGCAGTCTGTCACAAGTTTATTAAGTAATTTTTGTCATCATACTATTCTCTACTTTGTACTTACAGTTTTCTTTTTTAACTAAATTAACTTTATTGCAGTTAATTATACACACTATTTATTAAATAAACACAAAACTAATATATATATATATATATATATATATATATATATATTTTACGTTGCAACAAAGCTCCGAAATATATTTTAATTGATAAATATTTTTTCGTATAAAGTATATAGGAATGTTTTTTTTTTATATTTGGAACAGTACGTCGGCGTAATGACGATTAAATTCTAATGTGCTGTTGTTGTTCATCGTGTGCGCTGTATATTTAAGAAATGTGACGTGTGTGCCTTATATATTATGAAATAATGTGAGGGTGTGGGCTGGGAGCGTGAAAAATTCAAAGGCTGCACGCGCGTACAACGGATAACGTTTAAACGTGAAGCTTTTTGTATAAATAGTTATATATAAGCCACTACTTCCGGTCCGCGAATATATTTTTGCCGAATGATAAACAGATCTAAAGGTGTGGCGGCGAGTTTCTTGACATTTCTTTTCGTCCGCTCTGCGCCCCTGATTTGGGAACTGGCTGTAAATGTAGTGTCGAAATTTTTTATAACTTATTTTGTTGACGATTCATAAGTGTACCTTAGCTTGAATAAAGATATTTTTTATTTTGATATAAACGGATTAGTATAAAGGTTTTCCTTTATACTATAGTTTTTAATGAAATACAATTAATGAACGTTGCAAAGTTATTTTAAGGATAATTACGATATTTATATCATTAATTTTTGTTTATCCTGTTTGGAATTGAAATCCTGTTCGGTTTGAGTAGTTGAAATATTAATTGCACAATTATAGCGCTGCACAAATATTTTATAAGAGTATCAAATACAACGAAATGTTACGTAATCGTTAATAATAAATAAATCATTCGTTGCTTTTTTGAGCAGTGATAACTAATTGTTATAAATATTATTTTCTTTATAAAATTTTCGTTCACGTGTTATTGTGTTGAATCTTCACCGTGAGGAGAGAGTTGAACAATTGCTTGCTTTCACTTAGTTTCTATTACGTCTGGCACTAAGACGTTTACACTTTCATACAAGAGGTCAATTTCTGTGTCCTACAATACGTTTTACTTTCTCATAACGGATAACATAACCGTATGTGGCTTAAAGTGCTTCAATCTATCGCTAAAACCCACATACTGTCACTTCTAATGGCGACAAGATCCCGCTTTCAATGATTACTTTCAATGGAGCGATATAAAAACTCATTATTGGCGTTGAAAAGAAAATAAAAAATGATTAGAAAAACAAAGATGTCAGCAGCACACGATTGGGTCCGTGCAGTTAACCGCTTCATTAAAATTGCTTCTTTCCAATTATTATTCCCTTCTTCGATGTTCGTGTTATTATGTAAATAAATATCAATTTAAGACTTGTCAAGAGAATATTTTACATATGTTTCAATGATTTAATTTACACGATTGTAGAAAAAAACAATCTACCAAATAACCTTAGATTATTATATTCTAGAAATATCTATGTCCTTACACATATTAAACATAGATGGCATGAATACATCTTTTCCTTTTGGAAATATACAGGTCTTTAAATATACATTGCGTTAACGTTTGACTTCTATTACGTCATTTTAATCACGTGACAAGGATACCATACTCGGTAGACAAGGAAGTCGCCAACGATGCGTGAAAGTGAATAGAGATTCACAAGACACATAAGTGACGAAACATCCTAGATTATACAACTGGCCATTACCATGTGTATTCATGATTATTAAATTTCAAAACGGTTAGAAATTTTACGAAAATAAATACATATATATATAACTTGGCCACATTTTGGGTGCTTAAAGAATTATACCAACAATAAAACCAAACAATTCAACTATAAACGAATGATTCGTTATACTAATTGAAAAGTTAGTTATTTTTTTCTAAGATATTTAAGGCAATTGGTCAAGAAACAGACGGCATCGTCCAAAAGTTTCCAACACTACGAGAAACTTTTATTGGCACACATTCAAAGTTGTATCAATTGCAAAGCCGCGTTTCTATAACACTATATTACCCAGTCTATCTAGTTATATTGTTTTATACATATTTTACCTATAAAAATAGTCTATTGGTGTAATTAGTCATAATACAGGCTGTACCGTTTAAATTGGTGTTGCAATTTGTATATAACGGGGTGTTGGAGGCTTTAATTAACCGTAGTGTAATGCCTGAATGGTCATTGTCCCCGATTGCTATCTAAATATGAGGTTTAATTGTAAACTACGGCCCATTTGTTGTCATCTCAGTTTCATATAAAAAAAATGTGAGGCAATCTAGTAAATAAAATATTTTAATATAATATATAGATGACTTAGCAAGGTGATTATGCATATATTACCTCGATATTTGCTTAGAGAGTATATTGTTCTCAGATAGATCAGTCATGTCTGCTATTATTTTTATGTGGAGTGTCTATGGACGATAAGCCGTTAAAGTAAAAGTTGCCAAGACACCATTCCCGATATATGACATATCTGTTAAATACTTAAAGAAACCTACGAAAGATTCCAATAAAGTCCATTTAAAGAAGAAAAAAATAACGAATTATAATTAATGGAATTGACATTATTTAGGAACCAATTCGCTTGTCATTAACAGCTAAGCATTATCAAAGCTCTGGAATTCAATGCAGGACAATAAATTGTTTAACGGCCGTTTGAATCGGGACTCCGTGAAGTTATTGTCTTCAGACCATCTTGTGTAATTTATTTTGTACGATTGAAGCCTATACAATATTAACCTTGTTATATATAATAGAATTAAACTGAAAACAATAATTGGACTTACTTTTAAATAGATAAAAGTAAGCGTATATTAACGGGTCATCGTAAATTTTGTGCTAAAAGCTCTGAAGAAGCTTCTTGCTTTAGTATGTATGATTGGAAAATTCGTAAATCTCATATAAAAACATATTTATCGACATAGCTATGAACCCTGACTTTTAAATTGAATCTTAGAAGCCTTGCAGACTTCCAACGATGCATTGTTAAAAAGTAATATTATATCATGATATTAAATTGAATTCATTTCCACGAAACATGCTGAGGCTTACTACTCAGTATAACTACCTTGTGTTCAAGACGGTTTCTTTAATGAAATATCTACAGCGTTTTGCTATGTAGTCAGACTCTATAATTTTGTAAAAATAATAATAGGAGAGACATAAGATTTAATAACTAATAAACTCACTAACAAATACATTTTAAAGATTACATGCAATGAATCACTACTACGTGTCTAATTTTCAGCTTAATTTAATTAAAATTAATTTTTTACATCATCGAGTTAAGTAGTACTGTATAAGATAAATAACTTTTGCTACTCATCCAAAAATCTGGCATATTCGGAACAATATTGGACCTGCACTGTATTTCCGAACAAAGGCCTGTGTAATAGTGTTACTCTGGCAACCAATTTATCTGATGGTCCGGTCACAATGCCAAACTGTATGGAATATGGATATATTGCTCGCTATGAAAATATTACACGCCTTCACAAATTACACTGCATTGCTCCTAACAAAGTGTTCATACAATTATTACAATGTAAAGGCTAACAATACAATAACCTTTGTTTATAAATTACTAACGTTCGCAACTTCGCGGGCGCGAGTTTTCTAGTAATCAATATATTATATTTTGTGATCCCATGTGTACGTTAAAGAGTCTGTAAAATCCATTTCGATCAACTAATATATCTGTTTAATCTATTTAGCAGTGTTCTAAACCTCGAAAAAACTATTATCACTATCAAAACTGTCATCCTATTAAACAGTAGACCCATTTATTATTTCCGTGCGTAATAAATTGAGTATAAGTAAATTAAGCTTTCATACTTATAGAAAAAAGTATTTTTCCCGTTTTAACTTTTAATGCTTCTCGCTCGTATTGGTAGTAGTGTGATGTTACATGTGTATAGAGTGTACATATAATGTTTAATATAAATTTTCGATTTGACTTGTAGAGATTAGCGAGTCCAAACAAACAAAAAGCTTTGTTCTTGTATGGATTATCTTTAAATGTATTGCAGATTAACAAGTGGACTTTGAGTATGAAATTACATTTTATTGTGCAATTAGTGTATGGATATTGAAAGGCTTTCAAGGAAATGCCAGATAATGAGAATGGCAAATGTCATGTTCTTTTTATAAGTGACCTTTGTTTTGCGACAACATTTAAAATAATTAAAATGTTCCACGTATCCACTGAAAACAAGTTGTTAACTGCTGTTTATTAAGATATTAATAAACACCTTTTTAAAAAGTAAACCACTAACTATCTCGACCTTGACATCACACTTTTGTGTTCCATTATATATAATTGTAACATTTCTTTAGACCTTCTGTTAAAAATGAATTTGATTTTTATTTCAGTTTTGATCGCGATCAGCCTTTCACTTTCCAACTTGGCGTGGGTCAAGTCATCAAAGGTTGGGATGAGGGTCTAGTCGACATGTGTGTTGGTAAGTTATTATTTTCTTTAATGTTTTATCCGACCTCATTGACTGCATACGTGACGACGAAAACACAGACCTTCACTTTATGCGTGTGTAAATATTTTTAGGTTCAACTAATATCGTATATTACTGGCTAATATTTATTTCTAAATGAAATAACTATAATTCATCCGAGTTCTTTCATTAAACGTGTCTTGAACCTTTTCTTTTGCCCAAAAACCTTTTGCCTAAAAAAATTAAATGTAATATTAAAAACTATAAGACTAACAATGAAACGAATTTCCAGGTGAAAAGCGTAAATTGACCATCCCTTCATCCCTTGGATATGGAGAACGTGGGGCCGGTAATGTCATCCCACCTCACGCCACCCTGCACTTCGAAGTCGAGCTTATCAACATTGGAGACTCACCGCCATCCACCAATGTCTTCAAAGAAATCGACGCCGACCAAGACAAGATGCTTTCACGTGAAGAAGTGAGTATAGACTTAGCGTTCCGAGCGATGGACACTGACGGTGACAGTGAATTATCTAGAGAGGAGGTCAGTCCACGAACATTATAGAGGTGAAGGGACTCAAACGCCGCTTAACTATGCCTATTGCATGCGCAATATAATATATTATAGAGTGTTATCTCTAAAATAATTATTAAGTTATTAATATATAATACATATAGATATGTCGGTGCATCCCTCAATTAGACGTTAGGTTGATTTATGTTTGTCAAAAATCAATCTAGCGAAGCGTCATGGTCGATGGTAGTAGGGGGCAGCCATGTTGACACACAGTTGTTCTAGATGGCCCGGCCCGGGGGAAATTATTATATCGACCTATTTTAGAACCCCTGTAGCCTTAGGTATAGGAAGATAGTTGAAGACTGCATTTTAATATCTATGAGGTATCAAGCTGTTACGATTATATGCGAATAATCTATTATCAGGATATATTGTTAAATTTTTTAAAGCTTAGAAATTGCCCATTGAGTCCTTGTGACATGTTATTTCAAGTAAAGTAAAGTTAGATTCTGTTGTTGCACTATGCAAACAATTGTGCCCACTGTTCTATGATCTCTTCAATTGCCTTCAGGGCAACAAACACTGGATAGCCTAGAGAAATGTCTCGTATCTCGAATTGGTTTAGGTCTATTACCTCCGAAACGTCTGTGATGTCTGCGAGATTAACATAAATGTTGTTTATTTATGTTTCATAATCCCAATTCAGGTTGCACACAAAGTATAAGCCTATATAGCCTGCTTTATCGATACACTGTATGTTATTTTTCTCCCAAAAATAGAATCTACGAGCTTAATAACATTAATTCTCTCATGTAATACTTTATTTTGATAATTTATATCGTTAATTATAGGTAAGTGACTACCTTAAGAAGCAAATGGTGCCTCCAGACGGTAGTGAAATGAGTGAGGATGTTAAGCAGATGTTGGAAAGTCACGACAAGCTCGTCGAAGAAATATTCCAACATGAAGACAAAGATAAGAACGGTTTCATTAGCCATGAAGAATTCTCAGGGCCCAAACACGATGAACTGTAATTTTTTCAAATACTCCTAATTTTATATTTAAAATATAAGATGTAGATTACAATTTAATGCAAACAATCAGACTATGAATGGCTCAAATTTACTATTTTGTTTTATTTAAGCGGATACGAAATTCCATTAATATATGCATTAAGTTAAATGCTAGTTAGCGCACACCTTAATTTTGCAAACAGTTAGATAAAATATTTGATTGAAATATGTATCGTTTAACTACAGAACTTAAATATACTAATTTATATAATACATACGTTAAAACAACTCATATTTAATTGCAAGCAATGTATATAATAATGTTATGTTTAAAAATAATTTTGTTTAATATTTGATGACATTATAACTTAATATTTTATGTCCTATTAATCAAAATAAATAAAAATTTGTTAATGTCTACAACACAGCTATAAAGTCATATAATTTATACAAGGTATAACTTAGGGTGTTACTATGTTTTCCTCAATACTTAGTTAAAGAAAATAAAGTAATACACAAATAATTATTTATTTTATTTCATTCCATGTTGTTCATTATCAATAATTAATTAATTTAAACTTGTACCCATCGTCACTGTACAAAACCAAAACTATATTTATAAACAAATGTAAACATATAAAAAAGGAATCATTTAAACACAAAACGTTGTGAACTCGCTTATACAAACACCTTACTTGAAACATCGTTTAGAATTATTATAAATTTAATACGATCACTTAAAGTCGTTCGTCACATTTCAAGAAATGGCGGAAAGTATGAAGCAGAGCGTAAATTTAATTATGGAACTTTTTTTGAAGTCATTGCCGGGTTCGTTAATTTGTATGCCAGATTTATGAAAATTCACTCATCTTCTAAGAGTGCCTCTTCAACAAGTGAAGGTTGGCAATCAGCTTCCCGGCCACTTCTGTCCTAATGTCCATTCCCGATTATTACGCAACCACGACTTCTTCCTTCGATGTTTTCCCTCATAAACACGCTTTTATACAAACGTACAATCACACTGTATGTGTGACGTTATAGTGACATCAATGATCTAATAATTCACACTAATGATGCAAAATAGAGTTAATATCAGTATAAAACAATTTGGAACTAAATATTTTTTAGTTCAGACAAGTAAAGTCGTTTTTGTGTATTTATTATTTAGACAATATTATTTACAATATGTTATATATATATATTATAAAGGATATTCTAAGAGTCTATTAATTACTGTCATTGCCCTGCTGACCATCAGTTATAGAACCCGAAAATGTATTTGGTAGTAGCAGTGGTATGGACAACTGGATCGTCTGTCATCAAAAAAAGTTATGTTGCAAGGTCTTTAATAATCAAACTAATATTTAAGTCAAGTCCATGGACTTACTGGAATATTGAACCATTTTAATATCACAGGAATTCAATTACAATTGTAACACAATACAAGATTATTAGAGTAGATTCTGGGTCTGCGTTGCATTAATTTTTTACTCGATTTCTGGTACAAATAAATAAATTTCGCTTTATTACGTTGATGACAAAACCTTTTCACCTCACCTACTTGACACATTGGGCCTAACACATGTACACACAAAACGGAAACAGCCGTAGAAATGTGTTGAAATAAATAAAGTCATAAGATGTTAATTTCTTTTATTTTTTTAAGGCACATACAACTTGTTATAATAAATATAATTTTAGTTAAAAACGTAAAACAAATATTAGTCAAGTACAATAATTACTCAATCAACTTATGTCTAATTATTTTTTATATGCTACTGCTCTCCCGGCTATAGTCATAGGCATATATTTTTCTGATCTGAAAATCAATTCGTCACATTTTAAGTTTCATATATGGTTAAACCTTTGGAGTGCATGTCCTCAATTGGTGGGTAGCACACACCACATACTTATTAGTAAATACACAGTGTTAAGATATATTTATACAACAAAATAGGGCTAACAACATCCATACATGTATATCAAATCACAATAATCACTGACCCCTGTTAAAATAGGAATCCAAGTCGTTTCCAGTTACGTTTGAAATAAACACAGCGACATACATTGTACACAAAATACATAAAAAAAAATACACGAAATTGTGACTGCATTAAAGCATTTCTAATGTATTCATAAAAAAAAATACAGTCAAAATCTGACTTAATAGCGGAGAAGTTTTTAAATTAGAAGATAAAGAATAAAAACTGTATCACAACACCTTTTGTTTTGAGTTAAATTAGTTTTTTTTAGTGGAGTCGTTAATATTTAAGCATTTTCAATGTTTAGGCAATATTCTTATATTTAGTGAAGAGGTTGTAGAGAACCCGTAGAGTCGATTTCAGATCCAAATTGACAATATCTGTAATACAAAAAGTAATTAAATGCCATCAATCGGTGTTTTTATATATTGTTTTAAAATATCACTAAAACTTAAAATAAAACTAAAACTATACATCACAACACACAAAGGGGTCCAAACTTTAGGAACAAGATTGTTTAATGACTTTGTATTGCCGATTGCAATGGAATCTAATGACTTTATTAAAAACTATATCACATGTATTCAACATACATATAAAAGGAACTTTATTTAATAGAATAAAAATAATTAAATACCTTCTGGCCTTGCTTTGGGCTTAGCCAAGCCGACATCTTGCATAAGCTCAAAAGCGAATGACACATTGTGTACTTTCTGATCAAAGTCTTTCGGCGTCAAGTAGAAATCGTAGAGTGGTACAAAGAAACCTTCCAGAAGCCCCATTAAAAGGACAAGACACACACCGTCGTGGAAAGGACTATCCAGGTCTGACACCTCTAAGTTAACTTTACTTAGATGCTTATTCACAAATGTTATCAGCGACTGAAATGAAAGTGAAGTTAGTGTGTGCTAGTCAAAACTAGTGTTAATGCCTTAGGGTATGCCCTTGTTTGACAAGTTACTTGAAAGTTAATTTGACCAAATATTTTAATTTAGTAAACTTTTTTTTAACATAGGAGGATACAAGCAAGCTACCAAAAAAGACAATAGAATGCCCATAGAATTCCAGCCTTTAACATTTATCAAGACTAGAGCACTCATACTAAAGAATAAGGAGGTAAAAAAACATTTTATTAAAAAGGAAGTTGGCTCACATTAAACATACTGAAATAATGCATTAACAAACCTTTTTAACAACTTGCAGCTTATCAGGTGCATGGTCAAACAAGGCATCGAATGCATCTCTCTCACACCGCATGCCCAGCTCATCATATGTTGATGTGATGTCCTCTGTGTATGTCCTGAAATAATGCATTTCTTTGATGATACAAGTGAATTGTGATTCCCTTTTAAGAGTGATTCAAAAACACCTCGTTAGAGATGTCGTTACTTTCATAAGTCTACAAAAGTTAATAAAGTAATGTTGCAAGAAATTTGTGGAAGTTGTGGAAAGAAAAAATTGTATGCCTCATGATGTTAATTGTTTCTCATTCATACTACAAACTATGAACTTCTAGACTGACCAACATTAGAACATCTATTTTGCTGATATATGCTATTAATTTCATTTATCAAAGCTACGCTTGAGCCTTAATTAATTTGTTTAAAAAAGTTACTAACCTATGTGTGAGCTGGTTTTGCACATCTTTTTTAACTACAACAACACTGACACTGACATTCTCTGGTAACCTAACAGGAGCACGGTAGTGTCGAGCAAGGGCTACTAACAAGTGCAGAATGGAAACCAAATTCTTTGAATGAACTGACTCCACACTCCACTTGGGAACCGGTTGTGCGGTACCATACAACACCTGTAATATGAAGGCCACTATAGATGGATGTTGAAAATATTTAAACTTAACATGTATAGCCTTTTTAAAAATAAGTTTTAAGGTAGATATAAAAAACCAAGGCAACAATTTGTTTTAATTACTTTGTTAACAGCCCGCAATACAACAGCCAGTTTTTGTCTCTGTCCTTCTTCACTCTGTGTCACTTCAGGTACATCCAATTTTGTTTCTTGCAATTTCTCAAGTAGCTTTTGGAGAACCTGACCATCATACAGATCTTCACTGATGTCCTTAACAATAATTCTCTGGGCTGCTAATTCATCATTGATCCAATCAATCAATACTTGAATAAGTTCCTGAACTCTCGGCTCTTCCAAAGAACGGGGCTCAATGATTGCTCTGGCTTCATTGTCCACTGCAAAAGAACTCAGAATACAATTGTCAAAATTAATGTGTTTTTTACTCAATTCCCATGGAAATATAATAAAATTGTAAATATATATATATAAGGTAACTTTTCAACCAGTTTGTCAAATGACTATATACATATGAATAATACAAGCAAGTTGTCACTGATAACTGTGATATTTCTTAAAATTCATCAGTCTTCTATAACATTCACAGAGTAGTTTCTTGAGCATGGACTTATTCTCAGATTTGTATGTATGTTTTATTCTCATGTTTACTTCCCCAAATAACAATTGAATTTCTTCTTATATGCATTATTTAAGATTATATGGTAAATACAACTTTTTGAGAAAACTGGTTTGATCACATATTTTTTTTATAGTGATCATAAAACTGATTTTGAAACCCCAGGCTTAAGCCTTGTAGAAACACTGATTTATTGATACTACATTTCTTTAAAGGATATAAATCTTAGAATGACTAAGTTACATTTAGGTATGTATTGCTCTAATGCACCATAAAACAATGAGTAGGACTAGATTTGTCATCCACAGCTGTTATATAAAACTTACATAAGCTGTATTCTTCTGGTGGAATTTCTGGAGCTGTCGGACTTCCCGGAGAGTCAATAGCATATTTCCCTTCAGCTTGCACTTCTTGCACTAAAATGATTTTCATTTAAATAGGAAAGTAACATACTACCACTTAACTAAATTATAACATGAATAATAAATAAAATTGTTTAACTTATGGGATTATAAAGTAAATGAACAGAACAAAACAGACTGATCAAAAATCATACACCATCATTTATCCTCCTACACACGAAATTAGGTAAGTAGGTTGAAATACCACACCTTCCTTTATGCGTTTCTTTCGGCCGATGGTACCAATTTTATCCCAAAATGACTCGTCCTTATCATCCTTTTTGGGAAGAACAGGAGTACGGGGAGATTTTGGGCGTGGCGAGGACATTATCTGTAGAATTTAACCTTATATGAATTCTGCATTATTACGAGTGAACATATAAGTTTTGTAAATCCATAATGTATTTTGTAAGTGTACTCACCAATTAAGCGAAATCACTGAATAGATCGACTTAAAAATATTGTGGATTTATGTGTAGTTTGTGATGCATTGCATTGCATCAGAGTTATTTTAGTAAAGTATTCTAATTTCCAACCAATAGCCGAATATGAACAATATTATTTATAACTGTCAAATGTCAAGCTTTGACTGAATAAGGGGTTTTACTTTATAATACTGTCTGGATTAATATTGGTAATCAGGAAACACTAGATCAGGCGAGGAAAGCCATTATTTGAGTTAAAAATATCGTGTATCTGCACGCGATTGTGCCTGTTTCGGAGTGCCATAATTCGATTATAAACTTTGATATAAAGTTGTCAGGCGTTAAAATGTTATTTGCAATTTAAAATAATATGGGGTTTGAGAAACACAGATAGTTATAATGTGTTGTGACAAATGACAACTTGTGAGTTCATAATTTGTATTTGAATATAGTTTTAATTTTACTTTGCTGTTTAGATTAGTGCAAAATTTTGTCAAAACTATATTTTAATAAGGAATTATTCAATAAAAAATGTTATCTAACAAGCAATTAGTTATAGGATGTTCTATAGCATTCCTTAGTAATCTAGCCTTAATAACGCTATTCGTAAGATATAATACAGGAGAAAAGTTTTACATCACTATTAACCACCAGGATATTACGGTGATTCTTCCCGATAGTTACCTGAGCATTGGAATAGATGCCTCTGAAATTCAAAATTTTAATAACATTGATTTTTCCAAAGAAAGACTTCTGAAGCTTGCTGCGGCTCTTTCACCAGCTAGACTACGCCTTGGAGGTACAATGTCAGACCGCTTGATTTTTACTCCAAACGACCTACCTTCAGTTTCTTGTGATCATTGCCCACAGACGGCTGTGAAGTCGTTTTGTTCTAGTTTAAAAAAGTTGTGCAGGCACAAATTTTTACCATTTTTTATTATGACTGGATCAAAATGGACTGAAATAAACAATTTCTGTGTAAGAAGCAATCTTAAATTGTTGTTTCCTTTAAATGTTCTTCTTCGGGAGGAACATGAATGGAGTCAACAAAATGCTATAGAAATTATAAAATATTCAAAATTAAATAATTTTGATATAGATTGGCAGCTTGGGAATGAACCAAATTCATTTCGGCATGTTTTCAATAAAACTATAAGTCCACATGCTTTAGCACAGGACTTCAAAAGACTACGGAAGCTTCTCAACCAGTCTGGATATAAACACTCATTGCTTGTTGGTCCAGATACAACAAGACCGCAAGAACATCAACCAAATTGCCTTAAATACATGGTTGAATTCTTAGGAAATGCATCAAATAATATAAATATTAGATCATGGCATCAGTATTACCTTAATAGTAGAACAGCTAAGTTAGAAGACTTTTGGACACCTGATACTTTTGATTTATTGGATAAACAAATACAAATTATGAAAAACAACACACAAACATATCACAATATTCCGATGTGGATTACAGAAACTAGCAGTTCATACGGTGGTGGAGCTCCAGGACTCTCAGATTCCTTTGCGGGTACTCCGTTATGGTTAGACAAGCTCGGGCTTGCGGCTAAAAACAATATTACAACTGTAGTGAGACAAAGTTTTTTAGGTGGTAATTATAGTCTTGTTGATAAAAACCTTGAACCATTGCCTGATTGGTGGGTGAGTGTTTTATACAAAAAACTTGTTGGTAATAAAGTGCTAAACTTAACATGCAACAGTACAAAATTTCAAAGGCTGTATGTGCACTGTACAAATAAAAACTATACAAATGACACAACAGCAATTACTATATATGGTATTAATTTACAAATGGAGAAAGTTAGATTTCTAGTCAATGGAACAGCCTTTGGTGGTGATGAGTTAATTATTGATGAATATATTTTAAGTGCACCTTCCAATAATAGAAAAACTAAAACAGTTCTATTGAATGGATGGCCTTTGTACTATGAGACAACAATGCCAGAGTTTAGACCAAATGAACACATACACACTAAACATATTGCTATGCCCCCATATTCTGTTGGATTTTGGGTAATAAAGAACACTACCTTAAAAATTTGCACATAATCCAAACATTACCCATTATACCTCCTAAATGATTCTTTAAGTCTTAAAAAAGTTGTGAAAACTTAACAGAAAAAAATATCAACCCTGTCTTGTTTCAAACAAACCATAAGTTATATAAATATATACATTGTATAATATCTAACCTAAATGATCTCTTCTTTCTCATTAAAGTGGTGAGTGTTGATATTTTTTTATACTGTTAATTCCTACAGAAGATCTGGTATATATGCAATTGCTGTGATTTTATTTGAGATGTTTAGTATTTTTTTGGTTGTGTCTGTAATTATTGCCCAAGATACTTATTGTATCTCACTCTGATAAGAGAAATTGTTATGACTTTATTGATCTTGATCTTTAAAACCTTTAATTTTAATCGCAATTTGTCAGCTACATTCTTATAATTTTGTAATTCTAAATAATTTTAACACTCAGTGTAGTAACCTACTCATAACAAGCATATGTTGTTATAATTAAGTAATTAGGCATTAATTTAAACACTTTGTGAAACTGTTTTGTTTAAAATAACTATAGTACATTGCTTTAGTATTATTCAGAATATTTATTGACAGAAAAACATTTAGTTACATCAAATGGCCTTATATATATTCATTTAGCATTGAACTACATTAAGGTTGTTTGATAAGATGTTCACTTAATCAATATCAATGACTTTGATTAATATAGTATATTATCTATATATACTATATATGCAGTGTTATATTTATGACTATTGAACTTAGTTATTTGCTTCTGTTAACTAAAATAGAACTTATATTATTACAACAGTTGTTTTGTATTTAATATAGATATAGGTGCCTACATTCATCGAATGCATTTATTTATAGAGTTTTAAGCATAGATATTAATTATTTTCTATGACATCTATTGATAAGTTAAGATCTACTTAGTTGAAGATAAATTTATTATATTATTTTTTTAAGATTTGTACTTTTGTATGTTCCTCGAAAATTGGCATTAACATATTCTCATAAAATATAATTGTGCTAAAAATATCAAGACTGAAAGAAATAACAAAACAGTGCCTTTCCATGTTAAGTACATAAATAAAAGCTTGTAAAATATCTGTTTTTATTATTTTAATTAATTATTCTATTAACATAAACTGTTTGCAATTAAAGAGTTTCTATAGAAACTAATAATAATAAAATGACCCAACTACAACAATGACAAAACTATTATTATTGATCATAAACAGATTACACTATTGTCACTTCTTGCAACTGTTCTTTCAAGTATGCTGGATACATGCATTATATGTTTGGATCCTGAAGAGTTAATTTTGATTAGGATCACATGTTCATTTTGATATAACTTGCAATAATTTTAACGATATATAATTTTATTTTTAGGTTTGTCCTAGCTTTCTCCTAAGTGATTATTGGATGATAATGACAAGGTTTTCTTTAAAGGTCAGTTTTTTGAAGAAAACAGTTTTTATTATTCTGAATTTTGAACAAAAGTATTATTTTAGCGTCGTTTCCGCAAATACTAGATTATTAACTGTAAACAATCTAGCTGACTTTCTTAGAATTTTTAAATTTCATTTTGAAATGATCTCAAATAGAATGGATTCATTCGTCTTCGTCACTGTTCCAGTCTGAACATTAAAAATAGTTTATTTATTTATTTAAAAAAAGTTAATTTATTAAGAAATTATTGTTACTAACACAAATGTATGGACTTTTTGTTGTCTGAAATAAATAAATTAATATGATTATCTTTTATAATATCTAGCCAGAAGAATTCCTCTTCCTGCCCCTCAATCCTCATTATATTTATATCAAAAGAGGAGTTATGTAATGTTATTAGATGGTGAAATTATCTTAAGGATTGGTATTAGCGTGTATGAATATTTTATAATTACATTAATATTATTTTAATAGTAATATATGTCGTTTTCGTTTGTTTCTTGAAACCATTTTTAGTAGAGATTGGTCGGTTATTTAATACTACATAATTATACTCTGTGTAAACGATATCTGTAGTATACGACTAAAATGTCGTCTATACTCTGTGGATAAATGTCACAAATCGCATGTCGCGACCGGTCGTTAATTTTATATTTGTGTTCAAACTTAAATTATAAAAGATAAATATTGGAAATATTTTTCTGTTTATTGTTACGATTCTATCAATTGTAATAAATATTTTTTTTAAACATCAGAAATACAACCACTTTTATCGGTTATGCCCAAAATAAACATTGTTTAGTAAAATGTTTACATGTATAATCAAAACAGCAATTTACCTTACTGTGATTTTATATTTAATAACGACTTGCAATGGAATGATGCAGTACATAAAACCAAGCCAAAAATGGCCTACTATTGTTATAACAAGTCTTGTCCGTAATAAAGAAAATGCGTTGCCCTATTTCTTATCGGGTTTGCAAAAAGTTGATTATCCCAAAGATAGAATTATATTATGGTAAGTACTTCTGTATGTATTATAATTCAAGTTTAATTTAAAGTGTTTGTTTTAATTGTTGTATGGTTAAAAACATTATTCTTTGCGCCTTTTTTGTAGGTTCTACAGTGATTATAATTCAGATAACAGTGATAACATCATCAGAGACTGGTTAAATATTCATTCGTCTAAGTATCATGAAGTACATTTTTCAACTAATTCAACTACAGATTTTTTACATCCTGATCAAGAAACAATAACACATTGGAGTGTATTAAGATATCAACATATAATACAACTTAGAGAAAAAGCACTGAATTTTGCCAGAAACTCGTGGGCGGACTATTTATTTGTAAGTTATTTCATAACTGAGTAGTAAAGCTGTTAAGTATATAATACTCTTTAATCTAATATACATAATTATCCTGTCGCAATGTTTGTTCCCTCACTCCTCCAAAATGGGTTGACCTATTGTGGTGAAATTTTGTGGCCATATAATGTAAGACTGAGAATCGGCCATCATCTATTTTTAGAGACTTTTTTTTTGGTAAACCTTTGTCAGGATCAGCTAGTATCACAATTTAAAGCTCTTAAGCATAGAAGATTAAATATAATGTTAGTTATAGGGTAGTTAATATAATATTTTTTATTTACTGCAATTGTAGAAGAAAATTAGTTTATAAGATAATAATATTTTCCATTGGACATGGACCTTCAATACTATGGTATGCTGATGTTTTTATGTTTGTTTCATTTGGTTTTTATTTAAAAATTGCTTTGTCCACCTTAAAGTGACCAAAGTTGTAAAGTTCATGCACATTCCTTAATCATCTAAATAAAGATTTTATAAAAAACATATTTTGTTTTAACTGTTCCACGTGCCCAGAACCCAGTGTTTTAATTATCTAAATAGATCTGACTAGAATATATTCTATAATTAATTATTCAAATATAATATTTCAGATGCTGGATGCAGATGTTCTTTTAACAGAGCCATTAACATTAAAATTGCTTGTTAACAAAGATCTTGCTGTCACAGCACCTATGCTTATATCTGACGGAGCTTACTCTAATTTCTGGTAAGAATATTTGATATAAGTAAAGGTTTACCCTTAATTGGTAAATTAAAACTGGTGTTCCTTCTGTACTACCTATCTCCTGTGGCATACAAATAGATAATAAAAATAATAATCTTAGATAGGACTTAAAACTTGAATACATAATAATTTGAATTCTAAGGTAACTAGGAAATGTTCATATTCCTGATTTCTTTGCAGGTGTGGCATGGATGAATTTCATTATTACAAAAGAACTGAAGATTATAGACCAATATTAAAACGTAAGGAAATTGGTTGTTTCAATGTTCCTATGGTTCACTCAGCAGTTTTAATTAATTTGAAATTTAAGGATTCAGACTTACTTACTTATATGCCAGAAAAAATAATAGATTATGATGGGCCAGAGGATGATATAATTGCATTTGCTGTAGGAGCAAAGAAACATGGTAATGTTCAAAAATATATTCTAATGTAAAAAACTAATATGGCCATTAAGTTCAAACAGAATGAACAGCTAGATATAGTTACTTATTTTTTTCCTATGCATTAACCATTTTGTATTACATTGTAATACTGACATACAAAATATTTCCTTTACTACATAAAAAAAGTATATTTTACATGGCATAAAAATATCAGAATCAGCTATTAAAACAGTATAATTCTTTATAGAAATACCAATGTATATATGTAACGATCATCTCTATGGTTTTGTACCTGTTCCTTTGGAGAAAGATAATGATGATGACGATAAGGAGGAAATGTTGAATGTTAAAATGGAAGCCCTCGGACATGCCATATACTTGCCCCTCGAAAATGAGCTTGCAAAATATGTCCAATACCCAGAAACAACAAAGTTACACTGTACACAAATCTTCATGATAAATCTAGAAAGACGAAAGGAAAGGCGCGATCTTATGAATGCTAGTTTTGTAGAGCTCGGCATAGTTAGTACGTGGTATAAAGCTATTGATGGCAAGTAAGTACTGTAATATATTACCACATACATATATATCATTTGAATTTGTTAACACTATTCTGATGCATTCTGAGATTGATATGCACTAAACATATCAAATACAAAAAAAGCTGGTGAATTGGTTCAGGTGTTTATTTTATTATTCCAGGAGTTTAACCAAAGAAGACATAATCCAGAAGTATAATATAACGCTCTTACCTGACTATGCAGATCCATATCACAAGAGGTGAATTACATTTCTTATTAACAATGTTTTTTTTTATTTAAAAAAACAATTTTAATTAAATAATTAATTTTATTTCATATATAAAACGTAATACATACAATATTATACTCAATTTTTTTGACATTTTTTGTGAATATACTTAAGTAGACCATATTTTAAAGAAGATTATCAAACCTAAGTACATGTTATGTCTGAACTCCACTCCTGTTCTTTCTAATTACCTTGTATCTGTAATATTTTTTTTCTTTACAGGCCCATGAAATCTGGTGAAATTGGGTGCTTTTTAAGCCATTATTTTATTTGGAAAAAGGTTCGACAATTTTATTAAATTTGATGAAATTTGTAAATAAATAATATCTACAGTTAATTAACTATCGGATTAGTTAATATTCAATATATTAACATTATTATTATTATTATATTATTTATAAGTAACATGAGTTTAAGGTTAAGTATTATTTGTTTATTGCCTAGTTTATTTTAACATTTAAATACAATGATAACATAAAGACATTGATGTTAAGTATATGCAACATTGCATATTTGTTGAAGCTGCTTTGAACAATTTTGTATGATAAAAAAGAATGGAATCAAAAGTTAACGGTAAATCTTAATTGAAAATCATCTGATAACACTTACAATACATATTTTTTTTCATTTTTAACAACACATTATGACATAATTAATATATTTGCAGATAGTTGAAAATCACTATGATACAACAATGATATTGGAGGACGATATACATTTTGTGCCATATTTCAAAACGAAATTCCTCCGTGTATTAGATGAAATTCGTCACCTCGATTGGGATCTTTTGTAAGTATTTTAAAATTACATTAAATCTATACTAATAATAAGACAGTAAAAATCGAAAATCTGTACATTCAATATTTTTCCAAAAAACTGAAAGGAGGCAATTAAAGAAGAGTCATAGAAACCAAAAAACCAATTTTTGGAATTCTTGTCTGTCTGTCTGTCTGTCTGTCTGTCTGGTACGTTATAACTTGAAAACTACTTAACGGATTTGAACGCGGTTTTCACAGTTGGATTACATATAATTAGGAGCGTTGTCAAAAGTTTATTTTGTCAAAATCGGTTAAGGGAAAAAGAAGTTATGGTCAATTGAAAATTTACTTCAACCACTGCTTCAAAATTTTTAAACACTTATATTGATTGATTAGTTATATATTGTTAAATATGTTCTAATATAAGTTAATCTTAATATTAAAACTTATGAGAGGTAACAAAAATAACAAATAACGCAGTGCGCGCGGGCGCGGTTGAAGTGTTGAACAATGTGCTCGATAGATGGCGTTGATAAAATTCGTCATCAACCTAGATTTATTTTATTTTTTTATTTCTTAAACCTATACAGCTTATCAAATATAGTTTACACAATAAAACTAGTAAACAATAATTTAATCCACAAGGCTTTTGACATGGTGTTTGAAATAAATAAAAAATGTTTGATTATTTTCTGTTAGCATTACTGGACTTCAGTGTCTTGTATCTAAAGCATAATTTTGAAACTGTTGTTTTACTTACCACTTCATTTAACCTTATAAATTTAATATTCATACAAGTTTTATATAAATTTCGATAAATTGTTTATATTATATTTAAAGGATACACCTCTTCTAAGTAAAATTTTATGATTTTCAGGTACATAGGTCGCAAAATACTTCTCGATAATGAAGAGCCATATATAACAGAGCATACAGTGAAACCTCAGTATTCGTATTGGACCCTTGGTTATGTACTGCGCGAGAGTGGTGCAAAGAAATTATTAGCGGCGGATCCTTTATCGAAATTATTGCCCGTCGATGAATATTTGCCGATTATGTTTGACCAACATCCCACGTAAGCTTTTTCTACCATTGAATGCACCGAATGTTATGATGTATTTTTATATTAAAAAAATACTAAAATAAAATGTAGCAACCTAGAAAGCAACCGACCACAGTGTGAAGTATCTTTATGTAAGGCCTTGATATGGTATTTTGATTTACATAGTTGTATCAATGGCTACTATTGTCATCTATACTATATCTATTCTTTCACAGATAAGGTAAACAATAGATATGTTCGTTTTAATTTTTTTCATATGTTAAAGTATGTTACGACTAAGGCACATTTGAGTAGTGGTCCAGCGGCATTGCAAATTATTTTTTCTAATATTTGTAGGACAAAGTGGGTGGATTATTTCCCGGTACGTGATTTAAAAGCTCTATCGGCGGCCCCACTGTTAGTCCATCCAACCCATTACACAGGTGAAGATGGCTATATAAGTGACACAGAAGACTCTAATATCATTGACTCTAAGGCGGAAAGGTCAGACCTGTAACTTCTTTGTAGATCGATATAGCTTTTTAAATGTGCTCGCTATTTTTAATTTTATGTATATAATATTATGCAAAAAATTTACCAAAGATTTTACAGTTTATAGGGAAATCTCTATACTATTAAATAATTATAAAATATTAGATGTGAAATGTTATTTACTCGAAATATTGTAAAGTTATAGTTTGAACACTGCCATCTTTAGTTATATTTTTAACATTTCATTAAAATCATTAAGTGATTGATAGGCTTATATAATATATCAATATACAATGTATATTTGAAATTTTAAATGATCTAGTTATTTAAGTACAAAATTAAACAAAGAATACTTTTATATTTAATCTATTTGTGCCATATTGTTTTTTCTATTAATAAAGTTAAATCCTATTTTATTTGGTGTTATTATTACAAGGAAATTGGAAAGGATATTATATGTTTGTTTTTATTTATTAACATAACATTTCAATTGTATACAACAATTTTACAACTTAGAATCAGACAACATTTGATAAATAAGCTCTATGACGGTGCGGGTCGGACGTCCGGTCATGCCTCGGTTTAGATAGGGGAAATCATGACCCTTGGTATAGGCCACATTGTATGTGTCTAAATGTACCCATTTGCCGTCGCAAATAAATTGCTTTAAGAACGCAGCACAGTTAGGTGAATCACCATAGATGTGCCGCGCTGTGTTCGCCACATCTGCAACATCGCAATCCTTTATACGTTCTTCATAAAATTTCCATAAAGGCATACGCCAAATTCTATCACCCGTTTGACTGCTCGCCGTCTTCATATAGTTGTAAAGCTCTTCCGAATTCGAATAGCAACCGCACGCAGCCCCACCCAATGTGTACACTAATTCTTTTGACATCGTGCCGATGTCTATTACAAATTTAGGCCAGTAATTTCTAGCGTATACCAGACTATCCGCAATTAATAGACGACCTTCTCGTGATGGTAGTCTAATGTGAATTGATTTTCCATTCGCACAATATACTACATCTCCGAATTTTGGACTTCTTCCATTAGGCAATAATTCACATAACGGTAAAATTCCACGTATATTTATGGGTAACTTGAGCAACGCAGCTGCTCTTGTTATTGCGAGAACACAGGCAGCGCCAGCCATATCTCCTTTCATGAATTGTAAATCTTTTCGAGGCTTCAGATCTAGACTTCCACTATCAAAGGTTACTCCTTTTCCAATTAAAACTATTGGACGCGTACACTCATCAGCTCCATAGTAACTAATTTCGACATATAACGGTGGTTGCACAGAGGAATTTCCGATAGCAACAAAGCCACCCATTTCATGACTTGCTGCCCAGCCTTTTGTTTTTACTTCTACATTAATATCTAATTCACATAACAAATCCACGGCTAATTTGGAAAATGATGTTGGTGTCAATATGTTAGGTGGCATTTCTTGAAGGTACCTAGCTAAATTTTGCGATTCCGCTTTTGTCTTTCCGATATTCCAGCCAAAAAAATCACAATCGTCAAATAATTCAACGTTACATTTGGGTACAACTTGTTTATTTGTAGGTGATTTATATTCCTGAAATTTCCAAACTGCAAGATTTGACCCTTCTGCTGCTGCTTCCGCGTTGCCAAAAGATTCTACGTGAATTTGTGATGGCTTAAACTTTAAAAGAGCATTAGAACCAACCCCAGCGGCTACTCGAATCGCTTCTTTTCTTTCGTCGAGGTTTTCAATTTTATTAAATGCCAAACATTCAGTTCCTAATCCAGCTACAGCAACATAACCATAAACTGGATCTAAATCGTAGAATATTCTGTAATCACCTAATCGGGGTATCGGTGTCAATTTGAGTTGCTTCCACAGTCTTCCCTTTGTATCACTGTCGTATTTTTGAGCACTTGCAGTTAATGTTGCTGCTTCTCCTTGAACGTTTTCATTATAATAAACACCAAGAACAAGCCCCTTGTCTTTAACAGCGCAAGCTTTAGGATCGTATAGTTTTCTATGTTTAATAAAGGCACAGTCCGTGGGATGATTCCGAAATTCTGATATTCGTCGGATACATTGTTTACTGCATGGAAACTTTAACATATTTAAAAACACGAAATAATTTTGTACTGCTAATTTAAAAATTAATCACGGCCTACTAGAATATTATAAAAATACAAAAACGAAAGTAAAACAGATAGAAAAATCACATCACATTTGAGTCTGTAATAAACAAATGACTGTTGAAATTAAGGCAAGGATAATTTCTGGAAATAAATGCTTCTAGGCGTCCAGCAGGCATAAGAGCTCTAAACGCTTAGCGTTGCGTCAACGAAAAATAAAAAAAATACCGCATTATGATCAGGCCGTAGTATTGTATGCTAGAGATACGTGGACGTTATCACATAGATGAGCAATGACTTTATTTGAAAGAAAAGTTTAAATAGAACATTTCAACACTTTATGATCCACGAGATAGATGAACGCATAATCCATGCAACTAGTCTTTTTCTGCGAAACGTACAGATTAAATGAACCAATTGACACCACAGCAGCAAAGGCCTAGAGGGCCTAGTCCCAAGAAGGGTGAAAAGATTGCTTCGAAGAGAACGAAGAATTATAGGAAAGTGTATACCAGCTGGAGAAGCGTCGCTAAAGACCGGCGCTTGTGGAGGATTATTGTGGAGAAGGCCAAGATCCATAAATGGTTATAGCGCCACTTGATGTGTGTTTGTATGAATAAAATAAGGCACATAATACTGTCTTTTTTTAAACATCAAGAAGTCTTTTTCATAAGCCATCCAGGACAGTAACGGCTTACCATTTGAGGGATATCAAAGAGAACACTCTCTTGTAACTGTCTATATATAATAAGAACCACAAACGGAATTGCAAGGCGTTCATCTTTAAAGAAATATACCCAGAACGCTAATATTAATAAGCATAAATCAACTGTGTAGTCAATGGCTGACCTAACATTTCTTTTTGCCTTTTGTTCAAGTTTTTGGTAATCAATTGGTATAACAATAGTGGCCCGTTCAGTTGTTCTTAATATCACTTTAGCACTATCTACATTTTTTATGTTATCTTTTTCAGTCGGTGTTATCTTTTGCTGTTTAACTAAAAGTGAACAAGTTTTTTGTTCTTGTCTCAGTCTTTGTTGTGGTTCTAAATTTTGATTAGTTTTTGCATCTACTTTTTTGTTTGCAGGTTTTTTCTTTCCTTTAACGTTATTTCTCACGACCATAATAGTAGCAGACGCACTTTCATCCACAACTATTTTCGTCTTTTTTTCCTCCTGCTTTTCAGCTTCTTGCTTCAAGTCGTCGGTGTTAAGTAAAAGTGGAGTTTGCGGTCTTTTATGACTTCCAAATTCTTTCACGATATTCCCGTAGTAGTCAATAACTGTTTTACCCGCATCATCTAACTTATCGTCTACTTTTTCTTTTACAGGTAGCGCCTTGACTTGCTCTTTTACAATATCTTTTTTTGTTTTGTCGGGGTCCTTTCTATTTAATATTTTTGGTAAACCAAATGGTTTCTGCACGGGTATTTTAGTGATTTTTTTAAAGAGGGTCATTTTCTCTTCTTTCTTAGATTTTTCAATTACCTTTTTATCAGATTTTGGTAATATTTTGTCGGTCTTTGGTAATACCTCTTCTCTACGCTTAAGTATAGGTTTAGGCACAAAGTTAGGGTTAGGCAGAGGAATCGCTTTTACAAAATCTTCTGCCGTCTCTTCAATATCTTCCTCCATAGATTGTTCGAGAGAGAACTCATGTGCAATTTTATCTCTTGGGTTATATGTTTCTTCGTCATTTGAGTAATGACTTTGTCGGTCTATATCTTCTATGAGACTCTCAACATCTTCATCTGAATATTCTTCACCTGTTGAAACGGTGCTAGCCGTATAGTCTTCCTCAAACGACATCTGTTGCAATTTTTCGTTTGATTCCTGAGACTCTTGTCTGTCTTCCGATTCATATTTAAAATGTTCGTTTTCAATAGAGTCTGTTTGAATAAATATGTTTGGGGTTTTTAGTTTTGCTTCTGTAATTTGTTCATTATTTGTATCAATTACAAGTTTTAACTTGGGAGTTACCGCATTTGGTACGTTGATTTTACTGTCCTTCTGTTTGCTTTGCTCTTCTTTCATAGCCACAGCTTTATAAAAACGTGCCATAGCTTGTTCGTGTAGAAGTTCGGTGGAACTGACCGCATTTCTTAAAGGCTTAAAAGGCATCACACAGCGAGAGCTGAGTTCAGGGGCAGATAAAGAAATAGGTGGTGGTGATATAGCGTCTTCCAGGTCCAGTTGGAAGGACTTCCTTTTTTCTGAAAATAAAAACAAAAACTATGTGATGTCAGTTTACATTTTATTATTTAATCATAGATTACATTATCACATTATAGTGAGCAGTAGTACTAAAACAGCAATATAGTGAAGTATTCGCACACATAGCATAATAATTTTCTAGATATTTCTAGATATATATTATTTATTTGAAGATATACTATTAAATATAATTGTTATATCTGGACTACAGGTGCCTTTATGGAATTGCCTTCATAACTTTTCATCTATATTAGCTACCTAGTATGAATTGTTTGAATAGTACAGTCGCGTAGCAACAGATAATAAAATTGATTTACTATTAGTCAACAGCTAAGTTTACAAAAAGCCGTTCTGCACTCCATCCGATTCATTTGAATACAAAACGGGCTATATCACATTCAAAGAAAGTAAGTATTGAGACTTGTCACCAAGTAACTGTTGCAAAAAAATAAATTTAAATCTATATAACGTTGCAAATAGCATAAAGTTTAAGTACAAGTGACGTTTTGACAGCCACACTAAATTTTTTGATAACTTACTTCATTATAAGTTTTTATTATTTAACCCCATTAAATTAAATCGTAATATCATTCGCAATGCATGCATGCATGCACAAGAGTACTTAGGACTTAGATACTAATACTAAATACTATGTAAATCCAATTTTACAGTAAAATCTTTCTAGAATTGATTATCACAGCTAACTGTGATACTAATACTAGGTTGGTTTACCGTTAGGTGTTAGGCAAAAATATTCCGTGTATTTTTTTAACAATGTAGCTAAATTTTGTAGTTACAAAGTAGTTATTTAAAACTAAATCAAACATAGCATAGCTCTATTTAACACTTACCAGCTTTTTCCGCTGACTTGTCCGTATTTGGGTAGAGAACCAGCATAAATTCATTACTTTCCGACTGATCGCGAGTAGAACTGCGAGTTCGACGCCGTGGTACGGGGGATGCAGCAGAAGACGGGAAGTTTTCTGATTCAGTTGGCTTTAAGGAAGACGAGGAGTGAACGAGACCGCGCCTCCGTCGAGGGGCCGGTGAAACAGGAACGTCCTCACCAGTTTCACGCATAAGCACGTCGTTGATTATTTTCGATTCTATTTCTAAGAATTCCATATCTACAGATCGACCCGGTATTCGGATAGGTACAGATTCAGAACTTGGTGCACTCATGCCGTACGGACTTTCTGCTTTTACCCTAAATCTGTATTCACTTCCTTCTATCAAATCGAACAGTGTTACGTTTGTCTTTCGGCTTGTTGTTGCTTTTAACCAAACATTCCAACCCGTTCGGTAATACTCCACTACGTAGTTGCCTATACGACAACCGCCATCGTCTTCCGGAGGCTCCCAATCTAAGGTCACAGACTTATCAACTTGTCGTGCAACAGTAACCCGTTGTGGTGGATCAGGAGGTGCAGTGATTGTCACTAAAAATGCCGCTGCGTCCTCACCTATGCTATTCTTTGCATGCACTTGATATTCACCGCGATCATTGCGTCTTGCTGAATGAATTTTTAACATAGAAAACTTTGGACTATTTGTTATTTCTACGCGCTTGTCAGCGATTATTGGTTGGCCGTCATGTCGCCACTCCACGCTGGGGGAAGGTTTTCCTACGATAGTTGTTTTTAAATACACAGTTTCATTAATTTCGTAGAGTAGTCCATCTTCATACTGCCGCGGGTATCGTAATTTAGGAGCTGATTCTAAGGTAAGTCGTGCTTTAGTAACTGTATGTCCTAAGCGGTTAGTTGCTGTACATTTAATTTCGCCTTCATCACTAGCGAGAGTTTGATGAAAGATCAGAACACTTGTAGACTCTGTTGAAGATATAGCTGTTCTTCTACTACTAAATATTTCGTAATCATCTTTGAACCAAGCTATAGTGGGAGTGGGAATGCCGGCGAAAGATACACGAAACTCTGTTTTTTCGTTTTCTAATGCTATTACATCCTCTAAATTCTGGAGGAACAAGGGTGGTTCGTTTTGAATTCGGTCAGAACTGACAGTAAGCACGTCAGAGAGTTCGCTAAAATCTGAGCGGCCGACTGCATTTACAGCGGCTACACGAAATTGATATCGATGCGGTGGTTCTAGACCAGATAATACAAGTTCAGGGCGCAGAACGATGGGAGGAGAAGTTCGTACCCAGTCTGATGAACCGAGACGATTACATTCCACCTGATAGCCCCGTAATGGCGCACCACCATCGTGAACGGGCGGCCGCCACCGAAGAGTTATAGAATTTAATTCTTCGTCTGATGGAATTGGTATCACATCTGGCTTTCCCGGTATTGCAGGTCGACCTGAAAACCATTTACATGTAATTAGAAATTGAATCCATAACGTATTCTCACACACAAACGAAGATGAATGAGTATAAAATAACATAAAAAGTGCTCAGTGTTAATTAAATTAAAAGAATTCAACAATAATTGACGTCAATTAATAAGATTACATCACTTCAATCAAACTGTGATTTGGCATTACTCTTTCTGCAAAATTAGACATGTGATTATAGTTACTCGAACACGAAACGTCTCACGATTTGTTTTGTTATGGCACGCTTGAGACCACAGTGAGCGGTTTTAAAAATAGATGTATAGGCTGGGTCGGCATGTGTCGTGCACGTGTGACGTGCCAGTGTGGGTGTCAGTGTGGGGTAGTTATGTTTACCTGCTGTCTTCCAGTGGACATTCTTCTTAGGCTTGAGGCCAGCGTGCGAGTTGGAGTGTTGGTTGCCCATAGCGGCGGCGGCGCGCCGATACACTGATCGCTACGTCTTTGCGCTCCCAATCCCGCCTCCCCGCGCACCTCGTGCTGGGAATAACTCACAACGCCCGGATACATCTTGATCAACTATGAATGACTTTTCAATATTGATTGATGTTTGATTTGCCAAGTCAAAAATATTTTTAATATATTATTATGCTTCATTTTTATTTACAGTTTTATCTTAATTTTAAACTTATTATTCGTTGTATTAGTAACTGATATACGACTGCATGATACATTGTAAATTGAATTTTGCGAAATAGCGATATTTTTTCATTTAAGCCGTAGAGCGACATCTGTTGGACGACGTAAATACTCAACGGATTTTGTAAATCTTTAGCTTACCTACCATGGAAGTGTTACATGAAAAATTCGGTAGATGGCACGCTTTGAAGTTTATTTTATTTACGTTAATGTGCTTAGATATATTTCGACTGCTACTAATTGTCACAATTTATCTCGACATTCAAGATTTAAATATATAGAAAATCTTATGAAAATATTAACTCCGCATAACGAATATCGTTCATACAAAAATAACTTTTTTAAATTTATAACTTTTTTTAAATTAATAACTTGCCAAACTCACGGTAGATCTTGATTTCAAGCCAACTGTTTGGTGATATCACCTAATTTAAATATTTTTGAACCAAAAATATATATACTCACAAACAAACTTTACAATGACGTAGATAGACATACATAGTTAAATTGTATGACCGCTTAATGGATGGAGTTTACTAATTGGCCCTTAAATTACTTAGATTTTGCTAATCTTAACCGGAAGTTTAAATACTATACAATATATTTTTAAACTTGATGATGGTACTTTGGTTAAAATAAATTACAGCCCGATATATTTACACAAAACTGTAATCGGTTGAAAAACGTGTAGAATCATCCGACCTACATCGCATTGGAACATCGCCAACGTCTGAATATATAGATGGATCGTTCCTTCAAGGTGACATTGTGTCCAACCCACAGGAATCTGGAGTAACTGGAGAAATCATCCATTCAGGACGATGGGTGCATCACAACACTATATTCGTGATTTTAGGAAATTTAGTATACTCGTTATACTTTACAGCCAACTTTTGCTAAATTAGTGAAATGTATCAAAATATAGATATATCCATTACCAGCTCCATCCTCTTGACCGCATTCTACATAGAAATCGTCGAATCGTCGACGTCAAGTTACTTTCTAAGCGGCTTAGTGGATGATATCTCTCAAATACGAGTGCACTTGGAGGAATGGTTGTGATACCAAACCACTACTACTTCTAACCTTAAAGAACGAGATCATACATATTCTTAATCTCTCCTACAACCACTAGCACGGTTATGGGCCATGGACGACCGCATCACCTAACATGTTTGCCTCAGCTTCTGTAAATAAAGAACAATTATATAAAAACAATGTTGTGTATTGTTCTTCAGCAGTCAAAACGACCTCGAAAACCAATGAAGTGTAACATTGCGCAATCACAAAACGTGAGAGAATCGTAATAATGTACTCTTATAATCATTAACATTATTTTATTATTGGAACATATTAAAAAATATATTTGATGAAATTAAAGATTTTCATCGTTTAATCATTATAACTGAGTGTAACTATTTTCCAGTGTTACTTCACATTTGGCGAGAACTAAACATAGAATTAACAATCACTATTATATATTTGCCAGTTGTTGTGCTATTCGAGTTTTCAATTTCATTCTTTTCCTACATCATGATTCTGACATTAAATCTTAGAAGCAATTGTATATATAAAAGAACACTTACACAAACACTACATTGTTAGGCGATCTGTGTTCATAGAATTAATGTTGATAAAACAAATCGATAATTTTAGAATTCCATCATTATGAACATACCGCAAAACTAGAGCGAAAGCAAAGTGAAAGGGGTATTTGATCGTATAATACGTTATAAAACCACAGGACGCTGGTAATAATTAATGATGGCATATCAAACATACAGTAAATAGGGTAACGTGTCTTATAGCTACGAGCGTTCTCTTTCAGGATACCCTACCATACAAAACATTGTCAAAGTGTGCATAAGTGAGAAATATAAAATAAATTAAAAAAAATATCTAAGATAGATAACCACCTGGTTGTTATTAAAAAAGAGAAAATAAATAAAAAAGAAAAATTTTAATATATAAAAATATGAATCCCCACCCACTCTGGGTATTTCTCTAACTCAGAGGAATATATACACTATAATAAACGTTTAATATATTAGAATAAATTTTTCACAAGTAACTCAAAAATAATTAAATAGCCAGTGCACAGTAGCCGCTACGTAGAATGGATTTTGATGTAACGTCTAATACCTTCATGTGTCTTGAATTCGTTAATATAAAATTATTACGATTAATATCATTGAAAATTTCCTTGAAAAACATGAGTCAAACAGAGAAATAGGTATCGTCTTCGAATAGAGGTCGTTCGGAATAAGTTATTTTTGAGCTAGATAAAAATTAACGATCAACCGTCATCTTTGCAAAAAGTCTTGTCTTCTCGAATGTTCTACTACAATCACGTTAACATTTAGACATATAAAAAAAATACAGCTGTATGTTTGGAAAGGTAACAAATTCACGAAATTGTTGTACTATAGGAGAATAAATAATAATCTTACAGGTGAACTTAAATTGTATCTGATTGGATAAACACATAATGTCCATTACGTTCGGTACGTAGGTAACCTATATAGTGTAACAATATTTGTAATGGTAAATAAATAAACATATATACACGCCAGACACAAAATATATTATCTCGATAGATACGTTTAAAAAGTAGAAGAATATCCACCATAACTATTTTTAATTATATGTTCAGCTGTATATTTTATTTGTGAACATTTTGTTGAAAATGTATGCAGTATGTATGTCATGTGTGTATGTCACACAAGGCATCTCATCAATTGGTCTTGTCATGTCAACTGTGAATTTAAAATGGTATGTTTGCGATTTAAGTATGGCAAAAAACAACAAATCGCAGCCAATTCACCAGACAATTCTGAAGTCGAGAAAGCCCGAGACTATATATAATGTTGTTGTGTAATGTTATTTAGACTTATTTGAGTTGAAACATATACCTTGTCATTATCACAGTTATTCAGTGTAATTATTGCACTTACATTTTCGTGTATGATATCACATCAGATGGCGTGCCAAGGCATTTAGTATTCTAACAATATGGTTTTGGCAAGCGATACTTCCATAATTATTTTTAAGATTAATGTCCTATCCGAATTTCTATAACTAATAATTTGTCCCATAACAGCATATACATTTAAATGGTAATTTTAGTAGCAATTAAACTGATATGTATGGTTCTTATTTCGTTATTAAATATATATACAAAATCTGAAATATATGGTATGGCCAATAATTTTTGTCATACTATGTCGGTATTTAATATTGGTTTCTACCGTAAACGTGAGAAAACCGAGACCGACCTAATTGGGTGTCTGTACCACTGAATTCATATTAAATTTTCATAACCATCAATCGTATTTAATATTTCTAGATGCGTGTCTGTTGTGGAATTATTATTAAGTATTTATTTATAGAATATATACATATAGAATATGTCAATTACGTTAGAAATGCGACATATCGCAGGTCGGGCACAATTCTATGCATTCTTCTGTCATTGATTTCTAGGTGAGTGCCCCGAGGACAGCGAGTGTATTTTCAATGTAATTTTCATACTTTAGTTACATATTAATTAATGAACACAGCACACAACAGCACTGGCATTAGTTTTACTGTTTCTATCAATTATTACATAGTTGATCGGCAATGTTCCAGTGATTTTTTAAAATATATATTTTGAATCATCAAACTATATCATATTTGACGTATGCTATATCATCACGATGCTCTGAGCTTCAAGTAAGAAACGTTAATTGAGTACAATATAATTATGTGACAACGATCTAGACAGATCTAAATGCGTAGACGTAACTAACTCACACGAAACCTGATTGATATTTATGTTTTAAGAATGTTTGTTTTATGAATCATAAAAATTATTTATTATTACTAAACTCTTTAGGCAACATATAGTTTATGCCACCAAACCTATTTGATAAAATAGGTATGGTTTTCTGAGTATTTATGAAACTGCTTTGAAACAAAATCTAAAATAACATTATTATTATTTTCAGTGGTATTGAACATATTTACTTACAATAAATATATATTTTACATAATGACGTTTTAAAATGTGTTTAGTGCCAGACTACTTTTTATATCAAATTGGGGGTTCAAAATATTATAAATACGATAGTACGATTTATAATATTTTGAACAAAAGGATCTCTAAATAAAAGTATAAATGAAATTTAACTACACAATATCTTTTCTTACCTAGGTCTTGCCTTACCAATCCCGTACAATTACAGGTATAATGGCAAAAAATAAAATCTCTTAAATATCATTGTATGTCGTGTGTCCGATAGAATTGAAAAAACCGCAAGCTAATGTGCTGCAATTATTCTGTTTATTATTACACGGTGGTGTTTTATTTAATTTGTGTAAAGATAAATCGCATGAAGTAAACAGGCGATATAAAATGCACCGGTTTAGTTAACGAACTTTACATATGAAGCTTGCCAGCTTTTGTCTGTAGGTGGTCGATATTTTTGGCGAAAATCAGAAAAACAAGTGATCATCGCCCACCAGGTTGCCCTCATAGCTTCTGTATTTGCTGACAACCAATTTTAAGTGTTCAGTGACTAATATTGAGGATATTTAAATTAAACAATTGAACGACAAATTAAAACAAACAATGAAAAGTCTACTAATTTCGCAATAGCTTTGTCATGAACAAAAATGTCTAATTGCATATTTTACAGAGTATTTTTGTAAACATTCTATTATAAATATATTAGGTACGTCCTTTTTGTAATGCAATCTGCTATGCATCTTTCAAAGATAGTAAAAAATTGCAAGCAAAGCTGCAAAGCTTTAGAAAAAGCATTACAGTAAGACGATATCAAATGGCTTTTAGTTTTTCTTTGAATAATTAAAACCCAAAATGTATACAGTTTTATAAGTTTAAATTAATATCCGTTCAATAAACGTGATTTTAGTTTTTTTTATAGTCACTTTGTCCTTGACATAATAATCAGGTGAGAACAGGTACGAAAGAAAATGAATTGTAATACGATGCGAACTCGCGAAATCACGTTGGTTTTAATATAGCCTGGTTTATATTAATACACCTCGCCAGCTGCTTCGCGTAATTTCGTTTCCACCTGAAAATCTAAGCGCCGCCCACTCCAAAATTGAGCTGGAACAAAAATATACATCTCCAATTTCACATCAACACCAAGTGTTTACTTGAATTCAATGAAATTGCAAAAAAAAAATACAACATTTATCAGATCAACCACCTATTCCTGGTAAGGCACTGGGCGACGGCCAAATGTCTCGTCATAACTATTTGTTCAGTAATTAGCATTCTTCTATAAAATGAGCAATTAACAAATAAATGTGTCATTTTGTTTTTATACACCTACACGTATTGTTTGATATTCGGAATTCTGCCGCCGGCTCAGCGTTCATGGATTATAGAATGATGATGGAATTTTTATGGGAATTCCGATCGAGTTGTACATAATCTTGTTTATTATCGGCGGTAGAAACGTAACGGCGGAGTGATTACCCGATGATCCAGTTATCTGCTATGCATTTCACCCCCGGCGAGATTTGCAACACAGGACGAAAATATCCCGCAAAATGCGTCACGTTGACCGATTTAAAGATTACTTATGAATACAGCGACAATGATTCAGTGCGAACTGACGCATTTGAAGAATAAGATGTATTTTTAAATTTTGAACATAAAAAATATTATGCAATATTTGTTTTATTATGGAATTAAGCTGTTTCAACAACCTGTATTTAATTAGAGTTGCACTGCCATATTGAAATGTATAGATCGATTATATACTGTATGACTATATTGATTAATTTAATTTTTATTTGGTACACTTCAGATGAATTGAATAAAAATAAAGTATTTTTTATCATTCTTTGCGCAGACAATGAAATATCTTCATAGGTAATTTTCTTACACTTAATCGTCAAAAAAATAATTAAAGAATTCAAATTAAACAAGTGTCATTTGCAACGTCTTTGTGTTTCAACCCGAATTTCCCGATATAATCACAGACAAACCTTTCATAAATCAAACGATTAATTCGTTTAGATAACTTTTCGCAAAAATAAAAGGGTGAAATTACATTTGCTGCCAGTTCAGACGTCAGGAGTGTGCGAGAAACCTACCTTCGATTGTTTTTTCTAGAAAAATCGAAAGCAGTTGCAATAATGATTTTCTTAATATTACATAATTGTATTTTAGTTTGTATATTTTTTAATAATATACAGACACAGGTCTTTACAGATAACCAGTTAAGAAGTACACGGAAATTCCAAGCAATATAAAAATGAGATATAGTTATATCGTATGTACTGATAAGCATACTTGGAGTAGTCTCTTGGCATTCACAAAATATGCGAAGGTTTATATACAATGAAATATCTCCCTGCGAAATTCGTATTATCGTTGTTTTGACATTATATTTTTTAAATTGATTAAATATAAATAACATTTTTTTGCATCACTGAAATATGGTTTTCATTCTATTCTGAAATATCAAAAGATCTGCCATAGTTATATAATAATTAAAAACATTTAACATAAACATTCTTAATGATAACCTAACTAATATAACTTAATGTTAATTTAATTAATTTAATTAATTAAATTTATTAATGAAATACCATGATATATGTTATGTTTATCTCTTGGGTTAAACCTGGTTGGTTTAGATGAGGGTTGCAATATAATTTTAGATGACTAGTAGAATAGCCCTTTCTAGATAACCACACTCGGTTAACCTTTAATGTAATTGTTTGTTGCAGTTAATTAAATAACTGGTTGCATGTTTTTGATTAGTAACGAACGAGAAATCAATACAATTCAATCATTCAAAGTTCCCTTTGTGATTTGAATTTTAATTATCTTCTACCCTCAAATAGATAATGCCACATAACTGTGTAAAGTCCCTTCACTTTCTCTTTTACGTGAAATACCCCTGAACGACCCCAGAGAAGATAAAACTCAACATCACCAAAATAAAAAGCAGTGGTTCTAACGTTGTAACATTTGATGCTGAATTAAGAACCATATCGCATTTAATTAAAATGTTGTTCCTTATTAGGACGGGATACAGTGTTTTAACATTTCATATAATGTGTTTTATGGTATTATATGTATTAAGTCGAATGGGTTGAACGACTGGAGATGAATTTATAAAATGTTTGAATACGTTTAAATTTAAAAAAAAAACGAGGAAACGTCGCCAACATTATGATTACTGTGCCACGAGGAACAAACTTTTTAAATTTTGCTTTGACTTTGTGTTTTGTTTTGATAATAATGTAGATCTGCACATTCAATCATTGTTAATAAATATGTAAAACATATGAAACGAAAGCATTTTCTTGAAATTGTAACATTAAATATTATGAATTGCAGGTTAAGAATTACTTCCGCCAAACGAAAAATAGAAGTTTTTATTTCTTATAATTACGACAATGATTTCAGTATTTCTTAAGCATATAATAACAAACATTTGATGAATTTATTAAAAAGTTAAATAGAAGAAGATAAGATGAAAATTAGGTAGCGTAGGATATTTACAGCATCGGCGAAACAAATCTTTAATTAGCGTTGTCTATTTAACTATTTAATTTGTTATTGTGTCCGCAAAGGGATCAAGAGGTCTGCAGTGGGGTGTGAAAGCGCGTGAAGGGAGGTACGCGGGAGTGCGGTTGTCTCAAAATAACCGCATTATTTCGGTTCCCCCCCGCCCCAGAGTAGCGGCGTCTGCGCAGCGCCCGTTCGCTCGGCTCCGCACTACCCGCTAACTATTCGCAATCGACTGACGTCTTGGTTATAACCCGGTCATTATAACCCAGTCCAACACTGGGTTATAATGGCGTAACTTCTGCTTAATGAACCCGTTGACTAGTATAAGTTTTTCGAAGTGGCGTATTTATTTCCTATCGGGCGAGCACTGCTAAGGACATATAGCGTCGAGTGAGAGTTTTTTCGTGCATTGTGGCTGCGGTGGCGTGATGGAGAAGCAGTCGAGGTGGTCGGAGCAGCGCTCCGTGCAGCAGCACTCCGAGCGCCGCGAGCAGGTCGTGCAGCAGCAGGAGCACGTGCAGCGGACGCAGCACTTCACTCAGATGCTCACACAGCAAGGTTCGTCAGCTAATCCATAACCGCAATCTAACTTTCATACTTAGATAGAGCAGTGCTTGTGCGATATATATATGTTTTTTTTTTCAACTTATCAACAAATGTGGGTAGAAGTGAGCCGCCGGCGTTGACGTCACAGCGCCGTTTGTCTTAGGTTTCTTTATTTTAAGTAACTAGGAAGAAACCAAAGACGAGAAGCACTATTTTCGCAGACGCTTTTCCATCCCGAGCAAGATAGATCGGCTATTCTGGGGCATGCGTGGGCGCCGATGGCTCGGGCTCGCCGCGCGCAGGAATGTGCTCTCTTAACATTCGCATATTTTCACACTTATTTTTCTCATTATATTTCTTGTTGCTTGAATTCAATTTTAACTTTTAAGCGAATTGCAACGTTATCGTTGCCGATGGGGACCGGTGAACTCACACCGAAAATTTAAAGCCACGTCACCATTAACATCTAGGTGCGGGTGGTGCATGCAATTATTAAATCTTAAATTGTTAACCACCTGGTGTTATCGGTGTGAGTTCACTGGTCTCTCTCCATTAAGGTTGCAGTGCGAATTCATGCATTAAAACTTGTTTACTTTTATGGCGCAAACTCATATCCGTATATGGATCTGAACAGATATGTTTCCATGCAAGGATTAATTTCTCATTATGAAAACGACGCCGCTAAGAAACTAGGTTGAATATTGATGTAATGTTATTTGGTCAAGGTTTAAAATCTTTTCGGTTTTTTCTGCATTTTTGAGGGTGGTTGATGGACGCTAGTTTGTAACTGATATGACGATTACAGATTGTGTTTAAATACGCTGTCAAAACACGTTTTGTATGCGTTTAGATAACTTAAATCGGAGTATACTTTTCTGCGTAGTTTAAATAATAATAATTATATATAAATAATTAATATTATGAAAAATATATACCTACCCGAAAATATAAATAAATGTTCGTTATAAATATAATTTATTATATGTGTTATAGTTATTGATTATGAGTACGTCCATTGTAATATTCATAAATGATGAGAAATTTTATTCAATCGGGAATCGAACACTTTTATTAAAACAAATGTTTCAGACGTAAGAGTATTATTTAGTATGAAGTTTAAAGTTGTCACAATTAGAGAAAATAGATCTACGATAGTGATGTTTAAATAGTTTTTTAATGATTTTTTTAAAGATTAAGTACCTATATTCAAATATTCGCAACGGACAGCTGCTTAAATAATACCATTTGAATATGTAATAACAATAATAAACAAAAGAACAATAGGCGTGACTCATTTACATATAATATATTATATATTGGTTACCTAAAAATTAAATAATAATCATCCATAACATACTTATTATTTTTAAAAATATAACGATGAACCTTTTTATATATGTTTATAATTATTTATTTATACTAGAAATGAGATATTTAATTCGATATATCGTTAATATTATTTTGTTTCTTTCTAATTTAATGTAAATCAAAAATATTTTCTTTCTAAAAAAATCGGAGGTCTTTTATAATTTTTATTCTCATTATTCGTTTATCATTATTACTAATGTAACAGAACTATGTACATATAAAAAAAACTGTACAAATAAATCAACGAACTATTAATTATTAACTTACTTAAAATTACATTTACGTTAAATTTAGTTAGGTAATAACTATTGATATATATATAATAACTGTTGTTTACTCAAGTAAACTTAGTTTCTGTGACGTTCAGAAGTTATTAACAGTCCTACTGGCATAAATATTTTTTGAATTCAATTGAAGGTACTCTGAAATATTTAATCGATTTGACCGAAATGAAATTGCCTGTTGAGAATATTAAAATAAACGTGTTCGCACTTTTGTTTTTGTTCTATATAAACCGATTTCTATTTCAATTCACTGAGAATGACAGAATAATAGCGTAATTATTACGCGGTGAAAAAACTTATGAATTGTATCATCGACTTTTCACTTTTCCTCACATTGAACGGATGGGAAATAAACTGAAGGTTCAGAGACATTGGAAAAACTAATAACAAGAAATATATATTTTAAATTAAAAAAAATAGGTGACTATGAAATGATAACAACAAAATACAATATATATTTTGTTTTGCGGTAATAAAGAAATCATTGCATTTAACAAACAATCTATCATATCAATCTGTTTACGCTAAGATGAAAAGCCAGACCAGTGACTTACTTAAAACTCAGCAATAAGATTAGTTTTTATAGTTAAAAGATGTTAATCTTTTATACGAATACATTATTCATGCCTTTTAATTCGCACTTTTTTATTTGATAATATTTTTTTGATAAAACGCAATGAGAATGAATATAATTGTTAACATTTAATACTGTTAAATACGAAGCATTCCACTTTCGCTGTGCAATATTAATGCGTTGCAATATTTAGTTGTATTGTATTTTAACCAGATAAAAACACTAGGTCTGGAGTTAAATTCATCAGGATGTTAATTTTTATTAAAATGAAATTGTTTATATTTTGATGGAAATGGAAAACTATGGAAAGTAATTTGATATCAGGGTCATATACGTATACGAAGTAGAAACTAGATCGCTCAATTAACACAGCTTAACTGTAGATTGTCTCGGTTCTTGAATCTCTGAACTATTAAAATATAACTCTTTTTACTCTGCCTGAGATAACGAGAAGATTTATGATAGATACTTTTTTTTTGTTATTTGCATAATCCAATTTATAATTGTGCCATTAATTGCACAACAAGCACATTATATATATATAATAAGTATGTTATTTACAAAAAATACTTAAAATTAAAACTCCGCTTATTTATTGCCTCGGGTCAGCTAGCTGCATATAAATGTCGGTTCTTAATCGGCGATAAAGACTTTTTAAATTTGCCGTCATTTTGATCACGCCAGGTGATTGAACGTAAATTCAATAACAGATTACGATAGCGGAACTGAGGCCTTAGCTATGTCACGACATGATTGTTACTCAATACAATCGAGGCAGTAATAAAATAAAAAAAAAAAACACGCACACTTTGACACGCCACATTGCTCGAGTGGCACACTCCCAATCTCCTAATTAATAATGGCGAACGGTTTAACTCACTTTCCCCGATTCACATTAAACGTTAACTGTTTGTTTTTATGTATTTCTTGTATCACCGCCACATATCGCACTAGATTGTATAGTCGTAATGTATGAATGTTACGTTATTCGTTCTTTCCTCTCGTTAACTAACAGTTTCTGACTGTCATGTCCCCGATTATTACCACGGCTCGTTAAATTCTCTGGCTTTACTTAATGTATATATTTATGACGATAAATTATAAATATATTGTGGGTTGTCTGGAAGAGATCGCTTAAAAGCGAGGCCGCCCGTTGCTCTTATATGGACTAACATCTATTCAAGTTACTTCTCCTGTTTAAGTGCATTAAAGTGTGAATAAATAAATAAATAAAAGTAATATTAACACTATATCAATAATGAGGGCTCTAAGTCAAGGTAGGGCATGAGGTATTTTTTGAAGTATGTTAGAAGGCCAGTGACCATATGGTGTACTCATTATACGCTCAAGCTGAGGGTACACACAAAATATAGAAGTTTACTTTTTAATACAATATATATTTGAATATGGTACGTAGTGATTTAAAAATAGTAAAATAAACATATAATTAACGAAGACACACATTAATAATTGTTGTATTAATAGGAATTTACGAAACATGTATTGCTTCGTAATATTATATAGCTTATGTTTGCAATGTTTGGGCGACTGCCAAATACCGCCCATAATGGAGCTACTCCCACGCAATATAGAATATACTTGTTCATTTCAGTAGCAGCAAATTTAATTGAAGATTAGAGATAAAATTAGATTTTTTCGTTTAGGTTCTTATTTTTTTTTATATTTAATTAACATGACCTTGACCCATATCCGCCTATTGTAACATACAGCAACATTCCATCCATGAAGATCTTTTCAGAATAAACTATAATGTAATAGTAGCATGCAGTTTAACGCATAATACATTATTATGGACACATTCAAGTTTAACCGTTATTGGTTTATTAAATTTAAAATTTAACTATATTAACGCGTTGTCCGAAAAGAACTTTATACAATGCTGAAGCTACCGAGTTTTTTTATTTTCCTTGGCTTTCTTGTGTTAATACAATATAGTTGTAACTTCACGATACGAATATTGACAGAGATATATTGAAATTATGCTTCATTCATTCCATTTTTGCTGTGTTTAAATTATTTAATAATCGATTTTTAGTTACATTATTAATATGGGTAAAATATAATAAAAAAATACTAATATTTAAAGACTAATTAACGTATACATTTGTATTGACCTTATTTCTATATTACGTAAAAATAGTTTACATTAGTTGAACATTTATTTTGCCATATCATGTGTTTTATATTGTTTCTGATCAATACAAGCCTAGAGAATATTATTGTTCATAATATTATTACTTACTTTACGAATTTGGACCAAAATGGTACTTGTAATAAGATCCGACTGGTGTGCACAAAAATAGACGGCCGAAGAGAGCTTGTACGCGCAGCCCGTCACGAACGTGACTCACGCGCATCCGAGAAATACCCCACTGGAACACGACATACTTAAAGGCATCTTTTAATATCTGCGTAAATCCAGTTCATGTCAACATTCGGAAAATTATTTTTACATGAAATTACTTAAAGATTGTTTAAATCCAGTAGGATTATCTTATTATATACTATGAGACAATCAAACAGAAAATTATGGGACTATCAAGATTATTAGTAGTACTATAATACGTAATTATTGTTTTGATTATTTTTTGTGTTGTTCGCATTGCAAATTACATCAGGAATCATAAACGCCTTTATGGCTGACTAACGCGTGCGTAGGTATTCTTTGCGAGATAATATTTTTCGGTTTGGCACACATAGAAAGCTGAACAACTGGCCTAATATATTGATAAATGAAACAGACGCAAAGATATGTCTACTACATGCCTTAATGTGGGATATGTGTTTAATGATGCAAGCGTAGCATGAAAAATATTTTGTATTTTAACTTGATTTTTTAAAATACTTGCATTAAAAATACTATTTTTTTGTTGCAGTTGGAACTCATGGAGGCGAACGTTTACCCATTACTGCTGGTAGGCCTGGAGACCCGTCTCCACCTATTTTTGAACAAATATTTAAAAATGCTAGATTTGCCCAAGGTGGTAACGCCAAGTTCGAAGGGAAACTGAGAGGTAATCCTACGCCAGTAGTATCGTGGACCAGAAAGAAAGCACCATTAATAGAATGTAATAAGTATAGTTTGAGTTACAACGAACAGACCGGCGATGTATCGTTATTAATCAAACAAATTGGACCTGGAGATGAAGGAGAGTATACATGCACAGCAAGAAACCAGTATGGTGAAGCTATCTGCTCTGTGTACATTCAACCTGAGGGTGTAGCTGTGCCTACGCAACAGGCGTCTCAACAACAAAGCTACAGACATGTTAGTGAAAGTGTTGAACACAAGTCATATGGAACCCATGAATATATGACCGAACAATCACAACAGTCACAAAAGTACGCCTATACAAATGGCACGGACAATTCAGCATCGAATGACTTTAAAGTTGATACGTTTGAATATAGACTATTAAGAGAAGTTTCATTTAGAGAAACAATTACGAAAAGGTTTATCAACGAAAGCGATACTCAGCTTAGTACAGAAGTGGATAAATCCCTTGGCCCTGTAGCAGGACCAAAAATAACTCAAAAGCCAAGGAACTCTAAACTTCAAGAAGGTACTGATGCACAATTCCAAGTACAACTCTCCGGTAACCCTAGACCTCGCACAACTTGGTTCAAAAATGGCCAAAGGTTAGTAACGTCCGCAAAACATAACATAATAAACACAAACAATCAAACGATACTTAGGATAAGAAACGTACAAAACTCTGATTCTGGTCACTATACTTTACTGGTTGAGAACACTAATGGATGCGTCGTTTCGTCAGCGTACTTGGCTGTCGAATCACCTCAAGATACATACGTACAAGATCAAAAATCTCAGCACATAATGGGTAATCAGCAAATTGAGACTGAAAGAATAGAAGCTAGTGAAAAAGCTCTCGCTCCGCAGTTTGTAAAAGTCTGCCAAGATCGTGATGTCACGGAGGGCAAAATGACGCGATTCGATTGCCGCGTCACAGGCAGACCTTACCCAGAAGTCACGTGGTTCATTAATGATAGACAAATTCGAGACGACTACAATCATAAAATTCTAGTAAACGAATCTGGTAATCACGCTCTCATGATTACCAATGTCGACCGTAGTGATAGTGGTGTAGTAACATGTGTTGCAAGAAACAAAAGTGGAGAAACGTCTTTCCAGTGTAGATTAAATGTAATAGAAAGGGAACAAGTGGTCCCACCCAAATTCGTAGAGCGTTTCAGTACTTTGAGTGTGCGCGAGGGTGAACCTGTAATATTGAATGCGCGCGCTGTTGGCATGCCTACACCACGAATCACATGGCAGAAGGACGGTGTTCCAATTATACCTAATCCTGAATTACGAATCAATACCGATGGTGGAGCCTCGACATTAGATATTCCGCGAGCTAAGGCGTCGGATGCGGCGTGGTATCAATGCACGGCTCAAAATGTCGCAGGTTCCACCGCCACTCGGGCAAGGTTGTACATTGAGGTTCCAAAGGAGCCTCTGCCTGAGCAAAAACGGCTGCACTTGCCGCGGCCTACAAAAATCATTGAGCCAGAGTGAGTACACAGTTAATGCTTTGATTTAAAATATGCAATTTTATATAATACTTTTCAAACATTTTTAAATTTACAGACCTGCGCCTGGACCCGAAATCATTTACTTAAGGCACGTGGAGAGAGCACGTCCATTTATTCCTCCTGGTGAGGAAGATCGAATTTACCCAGCGCCGCAGTTTATTGTGCCTCTTAGAAGCGCCACACAATCTGAAGGTGGAAAAATACACTTCGAAACGAGAATCGAACCAGTGGGTGACCCCTCCATGAAGATAGAATGGTTAAAGAATGGTCAAAGTATAGAAGCAAGTACGTAAAAAATAGATCTATTAACCTAAACCGTCATTTATTCTAAAAAAAACGTTAATTGAGAAAATATATTTTTCAGGTTCAAGATTTACATCAATCTTCAGGTTTGGTTACATATCTCTTGACATGCTCAGTCTTAATATTCAAGATAGTGGTGAATATACTTGTAGAGCAGTCAGCTCTACAGGCACTGCAGAAACGAAAGCAATGCTTCAAGTAACTCCAAGAGCCACTATCGAACGTACCAGCCAACATCCTGACAGTTTACAGTATATACAACACTTAGAAGATTACTCTAAATATCAACATCAGGAATCTATAGAAGAGCAAATATCTCAACGTCCACAATTCATAAGGCCACTTCAGGATCTCGGTGACTTACAGGAAGGTAGAAATGCTCACTTTGAAGCTCAACTGACCCCCGTAAGTGATCCAACGATGAGAGTGGAGTGGTACAAAGATGGTAAATCGATCACAGCCAGTTCGCGAATCACAGCAATCTTCAACTTCGGATACGTCTCCCTTAACATCATGCACCTACGGGTTGAAGATGCTGGTTCGTATACTGTTAGGGCTGTAAATAAACTTGGTGAAGCCATCAGTACTGCGACTATCAAGGTTGCAGCAAGAAGCACCGTGACTGAAGATCTCGGCATACCGGAACAGAGAAGATATATAGAAAAGACTGAGCAACTTGAAGCTTATCAGCAACAGCAACACCAGAGATATTACCAAGAAGTACCAGAAAGTACTCAAAAACCAGAGTTTAAAACTCCGATCAAAGATCAGATTAACATTAAGGAAGGTGGATTTGCCCACTTTGAAGCTCGTCTTGAACCAGTTGGGGATTCTACGTTAAGAGTTGAGTGGTTAAAGGATGGACGCGCCGTTGAAGCTAGTTCAAGAATAACCACATTCTTTAATTTTGGATACGTAGCACTGACTATTAAGTCTGTTACCATTCACGATGCTGGAAACTATACGTGTAGAGCATACAATGCTATAGGACAAGCGGTTACAAACGCTAATTTGACAGTCATCACAAAGAAAGATATTATAGCTGAATCGCAACACCCTGGAGGTTTAGAAAAGATTCAGTACTTAGAAGATTCCAGCAGATATTCAAAACGATCAGAAGAAGAAGTTAAAATAACTCATAAGCCTAGATTTTTGGGACCACTTAAAGGAACAAATAAGATTGTTGAGGGTCAAAGTGCTCATTTCGAAGCAAGAGTTGAGCCTCAGAGTGATTTGACTATGACAGTAGAGTGGTACTTCAATGGAAAGCAAATAAAATCAGCTAATCGCATTCAGACATATCATGATTTTGGTTACGTAGCCCTAGATATAACAAAAGTTAGAGCTGAAGATGCCGGTGTCTACACCGTTATTGCGAGAAATGCATCTGGAGAAGCTCAATTAAGTGCATCTATGGTTGTTGAAAGTAAGAGTTTTACTATATTATAATTTTTTTTAATTTATGTAAAACTAATGTATTTGTATTTGGTATATATGTTTTTTCTTCATTTCAGCTCGATCCAGCATAGATACGACAAGCATTCATCATGGCTTATATGAAAAAACTCGCCAAATGGAAGAATCAAAGTTTGTTGAACCAATGTACCATATAGAGGAAATCTCGAAATCAAAACCAGTGTTCGTACAACCATTGTCGGATCCTAAATCGATTCCAGAAGGAAAGAATATTCATCTCGAATGTCGTCTGGAGCCAATGGGGGATCCTACAATGCGAGTTGAATGGTACCATAATGGCAGATCAGTAACTGTAGGCTCACGTTTCAGAACCTACTATGACTTTGGTTTCGTAGCACTTGATATAATTCATGCCACATCGTCAGATTCTGGTGAATATACAGTGAGAGCTGTTAATCATTTGGGATCTGCGCACACATCAGCTATGGTACGTGTTATTGAAAGTTCAGTCATAGTGGCGGACACACAAAATGAGCAAGCAGTTGAACAGATTCAGATGCTTGAAGACACCGCGCGTCGTACAAGACAAGTGCAAGAAGATATAACAGTAATGCAATCACCACAATTCTCTAGACCTTTGCATAATGTCGAGACCTTAGAAGGAACTAACGTGCATTTAGAATGTCGTTTACAGCCTGTTGGAGACCCAACTATGAGAGTAGAGTGGTTTTGTAATGGCAGGCCCATAAAAACAGGACACCGATTCAGACCCGCTTATGAATTCGATTATGTTGCTCTGGACCTTCTCAGTGTCTACCCGGAAGATTCTGGAGTTTATACATGCCAGGCTACTAATCAATTGGGTGAAGCAGTAACTTCATGTGCATTGAGAGTTATGGCAAAGAAGGATTTAATTTTTGAATCTCAGCACCCGTCGGGACTGGAAAAAGTACAATATCTGGAAGATGCATCTCGATACAAAAAAACTGAGATAGTCGATGAGTCGATTTATGTAAAGCCGCGTTTCCTCACAAAACCAAAGTCTGTTGACAATGTAAAAGAAAGGCAGCATGTACACTTTGAATGTAATTTAGAACCGGTCACGGACTCGAACTTAAAAGTGGAATGGTTTAAAAATGGCCAACCAGTAACTGTTGGTCACAGATTTAGACCTATTCATGACTTTGGTTATGTTGCGCTCGACATTATTGATTGTATTGCAGAAGATTCTGGAATATACACTTGTCGCGCTGTAAACATGCTTGGAACTGATGAAGTAAGCTGTAAACTAATCTGTCGTGAGACTGCAGATATTATCCGGGCTACACAAAACGAAGCCGGTTTGAATCAAATACATTTATTAGAAGATAGGAGTCGATACCAAAAGAGTGACTATGTTGACGAGGTTACGACACAGGCTCCTATATTTACAACATCTTTGAAAAACATTGAAATAAAAGAAGGACAACGAGCCCACTTTGAGTGCAGACTGATTCCAGTATCAGATGCTTCGATGAAGGTAGAATGGTATCACAACAACAAACCTCTGAAGAGTGGATCTAGGTTTACTGAAACCAATAATTTCGGTTTTGTTGCGCTCTATATTCAGTCTTGCTTGCCAGAAGATTCTGGTGTTTACACATGTAGGGCAATTAACGTTCTCGGAGAAGCCGTCACTTCGGCAACAGCTGTTGTTCATTCCAAAAAATCTATTAATTTGGAGTCTCACCACCAGGCAGCACTGCCGCGCTTACACAACTTGGAAGATACTTCGAGACATCACAAGCCCAGCGCTCCAGATGATGCTGTTTCACAAGCGCCAGTATTTACTGTGCCTATGAGAGATATTAAAGTAGCTGAAAACCAGGCAGCTCACTTTGAGGCAAGGTTGATTCCTGTTGGTGATCCAAGACTGAAAGTAGAATGGCTCCGCAATGGTGTCCCTATTCAAGCTTGTAAGTTTCTTTAATCATTATTTAACCCTAAATATGGCATTACTTTTTTTATTCATCTCTTCCTTAAATTTTCAGCAAATCGGATAACAACTATGCATGACTTTGGCTACGTTGCTCTTAATATGAAATACGTGAATCCAGAAGATTCAGGAACTTACACATGCCGAGCTGTTAATGAATTAGGACAGGCAGTGACGTCATCTACTTTATTCGTTCAATGTAAGTGTTCACTCACAAACGTAACAAAACACACAACAAAATGTATTAATTAAATAAAATAATAATTTATTATAGTTAAATGCTCACACTAGAGAAAAATGTTATGGGCTTATATATATGCTTTTCTAAGTTCATTAGCATATTGATTTCTATTTCAGCTAAAGCATCCCTATTATTAGAGTCCCAAAACCAAGCGGCTCTGCAAAAAATTCGTCAGCTAGAAGACACATCAAGATATCAGCGTAAAGACGATATCGAGGTTGCTGTAAGTCAAGCCCCTCGTTTTGTTACGCAATTGAATGGTCCCAGCAAATTGGTTGAGGCTCAGAGCGCGCATTATGAATGCCGAATCGAGCCCTACCCAGATCCAACAATGCGAGTTGAGTGGTACTTTAATGGCAAGGTACTTCAAAGTGGCCATCGTTATCGTACTGCCTTTGATTTTGGCTTCGCAGCCCTTGACATATTGACTGTGTATGGTGAAGATTCTGGTGAATACACATGTAAAGTAATCAATAATTTAGGACAAGCAACATCGACAATCAACTTGAATGTGCAATGTGAGTATTGTTAAGAAATCCCTGTTATTTGAATAAAATACCAATTATTTACAAAGTATTAAAGTGTGTATCAGTAAAGCGCTTAATTGTTAATCTGAAATGAAATTGTTAATTTTTCAGCTAAAGAATCCATCATCAGAGACACCCAACACGAAAGTGCCTTAGAGAAGATCCAGTATCTCGAAGATGGCAGTCGTTTTAAGAAAGTAGCAAATGATGAGAGTTTCATTGCTGAAAAACCTCAATTTGGTAAACCTATTAAAAACGCTGAAGCCGCAGAAGGTAAACCAATACATTTGGAGGCAACTTTAACACCAGTAAATGATCCTACAATGCGAGTTGAATGGTATTGTAATGGCAGACCTATTCAACAAGGTCACAGATTTAAAACAACTTATGACTTTGGATATGTGGCCTTGGATGTTTTATATGCATATGCTGAAGATTCCGGCACATACATGTGCAAAGCTACAAATGCTTTTGGAGAAGCTGTTACCACAAGCTCTGTGAAAGTAGATGGTAAGTTATAGTTTTTCTAAAGAACACTACTGTACATATTGAAATAATGTATGATGACTTTAAATGACAATGGAGAAGTTCGGAAAGAATATTTATTTGACTATGTTTAAGATATTAATTATTATTTTCAGCTAAAGCTGGCCTTTACCTTGATACATTGGATGAGCAACGTCTAAGAAAAATTCAAGAGCTAGAAAAATACGAAAGACCAAAGCCTGTTGAAGAGGTCCAACCAGGACAAAGACCGATTTTCTTGACACCACTCGTTAACCTTGAAAACTTGAAGGAAGGTGATCACGCACATTTCGAATCTAGAGTAGAACCCATCAATGACTCAGATCTCAAAATTGAGTGGTTCCTTAATGGAAAGTTAATTAAGACTGGCCACAGGTTTAGAACGACTCATGACTTCGGTTATGTTGCGTTAGACATTCTGTACTCTTATGCAGAAGACTCTGGCACTTATATGTGTAAAGCGACAAACAAACTTGGAGAGGCAGTTAATACTTGCACGTTAAAGGTTGCAGGTGCGTATTTTATTTTAAAAATATCTTATGTTTATAAATTATTAAAAATAAAATAAAGTTTGTAGGGTTGAAAAGTTCACTTTACTTTTTATTTTTGTACATGTGTTTCGTTGTGAACATAACTGTGGATTTTAGTAGAATTATTGTTATTTATACATATATTTTTCTTGTATGGGTTTGCAGGGCACAGAAGTATAATTTTAGACACTCAACATCCTAATAGGCTCGAGAAAATAAGAGAGCTCGAAGCTCAAGGTCACACATCTAGGATCGAAGTAGAAGAACCTACGGTATACCCACCGAAGTTTGTGACTGAACTGAGAGGAACAACACACGTGTTTGAAGGACAAACAGCTCATTTCGAGTGTCAAGTTGAACCTGTTCATGATCCTAACCTACGTATAGAATTTTACCACAACGGAAAAGCTCTGCAATCTGCGTCACGATTCCATATCACTTTTGACTTTGGTTACGTGTCTTTGGATATCCAGCACTGCGTACCAGAAGACGCTGGTGATTATTCGGTGAAAGTAATTAACGCTCTAGGCCAGTGTACTTCCTCCATATCTATGACAGTAACCGCAAAAGGTAGTGTTATTTCGGAATCTCAACGTCCACAAGGCTTGGAAAAGATCCGAGAATTGGAATCTGCTGCACCATTTAAGCGGCCGGAAATCCCAGAACCGGTTACACGACAAAGGCCAGTGTTTACACAACCACTACAGAACATTGACAATATTCATGAGGGCCAGACTGCTCATCTGGATTGTAGATTAATACCTGTTGGCGATCCAACACTTAAAGTAGAGTGGTTTAGAAACGAAAAACTTATCGCAGACAGCTCTCGAATTACCAAAACAAATGACTTCGGATATGTGTCCATGACAATTAATCACGTCCGTGATGAAGACGAAGGAGTTTATATGTGTAGAGCATCTAATTTATTAGGAGAAGCTGTGACCACGGCTGCAATGAAAATTAAAAGTAAGTAAGAGAGAATTTACAGAGAGAGGTTTTACACATAAGGATGATCATAAAATAAAAATGTCTTTTAAAATAATATTATAAAAAATCTTATCAATTTTTATTATTCCAGCTAAAGCCGCTATTCAATTGGAAACGCAACATCCAGAAGGTATGAAGAAGATTCAAAAACTGGAACAGCCCCAACCAATGAAAGGCGAAAAACCTGAAAGAGAATTTGAAAAGCCAATATTCACGCAAGTTCTTACTGGACCCTCGGAATTATGGGAAGGCCAGCACGCTCACTATGAAGCGAGAGTGGTACCTGTAGGTGATCCAAGCTTACGTTTTGAATGGTATATTAATGGCGTTGAACTTAAAATGGGTAAGTTAACTTGACTCAGCTGATTGACTTCACTATACCGATTTAATACTTAATGATAATATGTGTTTCAGGATCAAGATTCCGTACTACTCACGATTTCGGTTTCGTCACATTGGATATCAATTCAGTTGTTTCTGCTGATGCGGGCTTATATATGTGCAAGGCTATTAACAACGCTGGTAGTACAGTATCCTCAACGTCTCTTAAAGTAAAGACTAAATCTACTATTGTTGACCAGGCTATGCGGCCAGAGTCATGGGAAAAAATTCAACTTAAGGAAGCATCTATGAACCAAGTCCCAGAAAGATTTGTAGATTTGGGGGCACAACAGGCACCCATATTTACCACACACTTACAGAGCTACGAAAAGCTCGTCGAAGGGCAACATTTGCACCTTGAAGCACAAGTAGAGCCACGCTCAGATCCACAATTGAGAATTGAGTGGTTCAAAAATGGAATTTCTTTAACCACCGGTTCCAGGATTAAGAGTACTTTTGATTTTGGCTTAGTGACTCTGTCCATTAATAGCCTGAGACACGATGATTCTGGTATCTATACTTGTAAAGCAGTAAATCAAATGGGAGAAGCAGTTTCTACAGCTTCGATAAAGATTGAAGACCGCCATTGGTTAATGGGTGACACACTACACCCTGGATCTTTGGACCGTATTGGTGCTTTGGAACAACCAAAACCTACCAAACCCGATTCTCCTGAACCTGTATATGAAACTCCTGTATTCATTTCTCATTTGAATAACATTATCTGTAAAGAAGGAGACAACATTCACTTTGAATGCAACGTCGAACCATCTCGTGATCCGACTCTTAAAGTTGAATGGCTCTTTAACAACAAACCTTTGCCATCAGGTACAAGATATAAGAGTACACATGACTTCAGTTACGTTTCCCTTGATATAATGCATACGTATGAGGAGGACTCTGGAATTTACACATGCAAAGCAACAAATAATAAAGGATCTGCTACAACTTCAGGCACCTTAAGGTGTACCGGCGACAAACAAATTTATCTTGACACTCAACATCCTCAGGGCAAGGCCGGTTTGGAAGCTGTAGAACAAGCGGAAGAAGCAAGACTAGCAAAATCCAGAAGGTCATCTGTACCAGACACTGAATATTCGAAACCAGAATGGATAGTTCCGCTTGCGGCAGAATGCCAACTTGTTGAAGGACAACCACTGCACTTGGAAGGACAGGTTGAACCAAAGGACGATCCGCTTTTAAAGATAGAATGGTACTTTAACGGTAGTGTTCTGGAGCATGGCTCGAGATTCAAGCTTGCTAGTGATTTCGGATTTGTTACTTTAGATGTGACAGATGTATACGAAAGAGATAGCGGCATCTATACTTGTAAAGCATACAACAAAAGAGGTGAAGCTTTCACATCTTCTACCATTTACTGCAGTAGCAAGGAAAATCTTATTGAACTTACTCAGCATCCTAAAGGCAAACAAGGTTTGGAGAAAATTCAGAATCTTGAAGACTCTCTGCGAAAGGAGCCATCACAAAAGCCCGATGACGATAGTGGTCGTGCACCAGAATTTACTACAGTATTTAAAGACATCTTTGATATCAGTGAAGGCCAAATTGCCCATTATGAAGCTTCCCTCATACCGACTGGTGATCAAACAATGGAAATTGAATGGTTTTATAACGGAAAGAGCATTGAAGCTAGTCACCGCATTCGCACCGTATATGCCTTTGGCATGGTGGTTTTAGAAATCCTTGGTACAAAGACCACTGATTCTGGTATTTATGCATGCCGTGCCACCAACAAATGGGGACAGGCTGAAATAAGTGTGAAACTTGAATGCGTTGACAAGAGCAAAGGGCAAAAGCCGAGATTCACTACACATATTCAAAATATTGAAGGTCTTAAAGATGGTCAATCGGCTCATTTCGAGTGCACTGTTGTCCCTGTGGATGACCCCGATATGACGATTGAATGGTATCACAACGGACAACATCTACGACACTCGAACAGAATTAAAACTATTTCAGACTTTGGTTTCGTGGTGATGGACATAGCTTACACCCAAAACCACGACTCTGGGGAATATGTTTGTCGGGCTTATAACAAATATGGTGAGGATTTCACTAAAGCGACGATAAATTGTTATGGAAGAAGTGGAGTGTACTCAGATAGCTTACAGCCGGACTCATTGGCGAAAATACGTGAGTTAGAAAGCTTACAAGGTTTACAACATCAGGGACCAGCCCCGGCTTCAGCAGAACCGCCTAAATTCACAACTCAAATAGAAGATGTAACTAAGTTAGTGGAAGGCCAAAGTGTTCACTTTGAAGCGAGGCTGATACCAGTTGATGACCCCGATCTCCAAGTTGAATGGTATTACAATGGCAAGAAATTACCACACGGTCACCGATACAGGACTTTCCATGACTTTGGTATTGTCATATTGGATATTCTCTATTGTTATGAAGAAAACTCAGGTGAATATGAATGCGTTGCGACAAACAAACTGGGTCGCGACACAACGAAAGCTGTATTGAAGTGTACATCGAAGGAAAACTTGATCCTGGACTCGCAACTGCCGCGGGTATACAATACTTTTATGTTTACCTTTTTTCATATTTTTAATGTTTTATTCGAACAACATTAATTGTTATGAGCAATTTTCAGGGCATGGAAGGTGGATTGGAAAAGCTACAGACACTAGAAGATTCTATGATACGGAGAAAGGATGTAGAGGTTACAGAAACAAAGGGCAAAGCTCCTGTTTTTACTGTTCCATTATCAAACATTGACAACCTCAGGGAAGGTGAAAATGCTCACTATGAAGCACGCCTTACACCAACTGATGATCCCAATCTTAAGGTACTTTATAGTATATTACAAATTTGTGTACATATGTAATAATAATGTATCAATTATTAACAGACTTTAAGTGTTACAATGTTTATTTTTTTTAGATCGAATGGTACTGGAATGGCAAGTTCATGAAAGCTGGTTCAAGGTTTAGGACCTTCTGCGACTTTGGATTTGTTATTCTTGAAATATCACCAACATATCCGGAAGATTCTGGGGAATATATGTGTAGAGCCTACAATAACTATGGTGAAGCTGTCACCACAGCCACAATGAAGGTACAAGGCAAGAGGAATATCATATTGGAATCCCAACTTCCTAAAGGTATGGAAGGTACCATTGATAAAATTGCAGCGTTGGAAGGTTACACCGGGACGGCTGATAACTTAAGCCCCGAGGTCGAAAGTGGAAACCCACCCGAGTTCGTCACAACACCTTCTGACGTTATTTTAACTGAGAACTCTTCGGCTCACTTCGAATGCCGTTTGATCCCTGTCAACGATTCCAGTATGAGAGTGGAATGGTTCCACAACGGTAAGCCACTTCTCACTGGATCCAGGGTAAAGACTATCAACGATTTTGGCTTTGTCATCTTAGAAATTAATGGTGTGTACCAACGTGACGCGGGTGTATACACTTGCAAAGCCACGAACCGTCACGGCGAGGCAACAGTTTCCTGCAAACTACAAGTTAAAGGCAGACAAGGCATTATATTGGAGCCTCAATTGCCGTCGCCTTTCAAGTCGGGCACGGAAAGTATACAGAAACTGGAGGAAACACTGCATAAACGAGAAGAAATCCTTATCGAAGATGAGAAACCAAACCCACCAAAGTTCACCGTGGAGATTAAGGACAACCTCGATGTAGCGGAAGGTGGACCGATTCACTTCGACTGTCGCGTAGAACCAGTCGGCGACCCTTCAATGAGAATAGATTGGTTCCATAATGGCAAGCCATTTGCAACGGGCTCCCGTGTCCACATGCTGAATGACTTTGGATTTATTGCCCTGGACATCGACTACATCTACGCAAGAGATTCAGGAGAGTACATATGTCGTGCAACTAACAAGTGGGGTTCAGCTACCACCACCGCTAAAATAACATGCAGCACCAAGCGAGATATCATTTTCGAATCTCAATTACCGCAAGGAATGAGTGGTGAGAAGATAAAGGAACTCGAAAAGGGCCGCATCAGTGACGGGCCGAAAGAAGAACCAGTTATAAATAGCCCACCGAAATTCGTGACTCAGATTCAATCACATACAATCGAAGAGTCTGAGTCTGTACGTTTCGAATGTCGCGTGGAACCCAAACAAGATCCAAAGCTTCGTATTGAGTGGTACAGAAATGGTAAACTATTGCCGTCTGGTCACCGCTTCCGTACAGTATATGACATGGGCTTTGTTTCATTGGACATTCTATGTGTATACTCTGAAGATTCTGGGGAATATGTTTGCCGTGCAGTTAACGATTTCGGAGAAGACTTCACAAAGGCTACAGTATCATGCAAACGTGAGTTCATAATTCTTTAAACCCATGCTTAAATATTATTACGGACGCTTAAATATCATACCGTATTAAGGGAAACATACCCGGGACCCTTTGCTCATGACTCTCTTATTACTGACCTAAGAAATAATTTGTTTCAATAAATATATTATTGCAGGTTTACCTGATATTATTCTTCAAAATCAAGTACCTCGTGGCATGAAGAAGACCGAAGCGTTGACTCAAATGGAGGCAACGATTAAGAAATACACGTCTGAAGTATTTTTAACTGAAGATGATTTATATGACATCGATAAAAAACAACCACCACGGTTTGTTACACAAATCCAGAGTCAGACGCATCTGGTTGAAATGGAATCAAGTAAATTCGAATGTCAGTTGGCGCCAGTTGGTGATCCAAATATGAAAGTAGAATGGTTCTTCAATGGCAAACCGCTGCTACACAGTACGTATTTTAAGTGCTTAATGTCAAGATAATTACTTAAACATTAAAATTGAATATAATCCCAGTCTTTCCAGATTATAGTTATTGGCTTAAGAATTATCTGTCTTTGTTAAACTATCTATATTTTACAGAAAACCGTTTCACACCAATTTATGACTTTGGTTACGTCGCCATGAATTTCGGTTGGGTGTACCCAGAGGATAGCGGCGAGTATCTGTGTCGTGCCACTAATTTGTACGGAATGGACGAGACAAGAGCTGTTATCAAGACCGCTGGAAAACCTGGCATTGTTTATGACTCACAATTACCGAAACACATGAAGAGCATTGAGAAGATACGGGAAATGGAGGCCTCTTGGCAATCGTACGTGTTGAATATTTCATCTGAATTTAACGATAATAAAATTCCTGCTCTTAAAGACATATTAATATTTTAATAATCTAAGCTATGTCACTTTTGCAAAACAGCAGTAAGAAGTACAGGTCTATAAAATGATTTTAATAATTATGTATAAACATACAATTTCAGAGTACCAGAGAAACCTGGTGATGAGGTGAAGGAAAGATCAGCGCCAGTATTCGTCAGCAAACCCGAAGCAGTGATGGTAGAGGAAGGAGAGTGGGCAAGATTCTGTTGTCGCGTCACTGGACACCCTAAGCCACGTGTTATGTGGCTTATAAATGGCAACACTATTGTCAATGTAATTTTTTTTAATAGCTTATTTTTTAATTAACTTTTCCAGGATCCTAATTAATAGTCGAAAATACAAAAAAAATAATCTAACTTATTTCAAAATTGCAGGGCTCTAGATACAAACTGACCTACGATGGCATGTATCACTTCGATATACCGAAAACAAGGCAATACGACACTGGTATAGTTGAAGTAATTGCCAGGAGCTCCGTGGGTGAGGCATTGGCTAAGGCTGAGCTCAAAATAATCCCACGACATGATGATTATAGAAGCGTATTGAAGAATGCGCCAAGACGTACGTATTTCACACATTATAAATACATACATAGTGCCATCACAGGCTTTGCATACTTATTGCTTATAATGACTTAATGAATAAGATATAGCTTACGATATTATGTTACCCTAATACACGTATACATTACGCACACGCAAAGCTTAAGCACATTTCCCTCTAAGACTCCCAAAACCTCTCCCTTGCGAAGACATGCTGCTACCTGCTTCTATCGGCTTAGCATCGGAACCTTTGAGGTATGTCTCTATGTTGTGCCTTGACATTGAACTGATTTTCTATTAATATATATTTTTTTAATACAGCTTGGTATGACGAAACAACGCAATATCAACGATCCGATACTGAATTAGAGAAAACATTCGAAGAGAGACAAACCATGCAGCGAAAGGGCGTCATTGATCATAGACCGGAATTGAAACAAAAAATTGTCAAGGAACCAGATACGGAATGGCAACAAATGGTGAAGAAGAAGAGGAGTGAAGAGTATTACAACAAATTGCAAGTGTTGGAGAATGATCAAATTATCAAGGAGAGTCGAATGCGTGAATCTGCCCATCAATACGCCGTTCCTGGTGAAAAGGTTACCAGCTCCTCAGTTGCTAAAAGTATGGCACAGAAATACCAAGACAATTTGTAAGTACAAGGATAATTGATATGTCGTATTCTTCCTGCTTACTACTTACGCATCTTAAATATATTTATTAATATTTCAGGGAGCAAACAGAAGAAATCGTGGAGAAGAACATAAGTAAAACGGCTCAGAAACCAATATTGCCTGGACCACTAGAATCGTCTGTTCATGGCAAAGAAGTGCACGTTGCTAAACAGAAACAAATACAGAAGGAAATTGTGGGAGATACTGAAATAACACGCAAGATCACGTCGACTGAAACAACTGAAGTTGAACATAAAGGTCAAACACAGGAGAGAATAGTTGAAGGACCTGTGCAGCCTTCTAACCCACCTTTATTTACAAAGAAAATGCAACCCTGCCGTGTTTTCGAACAGGAACAAGCAAGATTCGAAGTAGAGTTCGATGGAGATCCATTACCGACCATTAAATGGTATCGTGAAAACTTCCCAATAAAGAATTCTGCTGATTTCCAAATTCACACATTCAGTACAAAGTCTATTCTCATTATTAGACAAGTGTTCATCGAAGATTCAGCGGTATTTGCTGCGGTGGCTGAAAACCATGGCGGAACTGCTAAATGCAGCGCTAACTTGGTTGTTGAGGAACGTCGTCGACAGGGTAGGGGTGGCGTGATCCCACCAAGCTTCACATTGACAGCGCAAAATGTGAACGTCACATCTGGACAACTTGTACGATTTGATGCTAAAGTAACTGGCACAAAACCGATTGATGTGTACTGGTTGAAAAATGGCAAAAAGATACAACCGGATATAAGAAACAAGATTTTAGAAGAAGACGGCACATACACGCTTCTCATTCTCGAAGCTTTCCCTCAAGATTCTGGTAAATACGAGTGTGTCGCAATAAACAGCTCGGGCGAGGCAAGATGCGATGCTGAATGTGTGGTCAACGCACCAGCTACAAAGGACAAACCTAAACCACAGACGAAGACTGCAAATGCTCCGCCAGAAATAATTGAACCGCTGAAGGATCAAGTAGTCACTGAGGGTCAAGCAATTGAGTTCAGCTGTAAGATTGTCGGAAAACCAGTACCTACAGTGCAATGGTATAAAGAGGAGAGGTTGATTAAACCATCAAAATACTTCCAAATGTCTCGTACTGCTGACGATTACACGCTTCGCATATCCGAAGCTTTCCCTGAAGATGAGGGCGATTATAAATGTGTCGCATACAATTCAGGTGGAAGAGTAACGGTCGCTGCTAAACTCAAAGTGACACAGCCGGATCAATCTGACAGTTTACCAACATTGACACCGCTGCGTGATGTGACCGTATTTGAAAGCCAGCCTGCGCAATTTAAAACACAGATTACCAGCAAGGTTAAACCGACAATACAATGGCTTCGGGAAGGTGCTCTTATACCTGAGACACCTGACTTCCAGGTTGGTATTTTCTATCTAAACAATTTGATAGAAATTATATATTTTTTATATAAGCTATAGCAGTGTGTGTATTTTTGTCACAGATGATCCACGAAGGAAACAACGCGGTACTGCTAATCGGCAGTACATACGAAGAGGACACCGGTATATTCACTTGCCGTGCCACAACAGTCGCCGGTCAAGTGGAGACATCAGCTAAACTAGTCGTCAAAAGTAAGACATAGATACAGGCAGCGAGCGTCGCGCACTTAATCCATTAATGTAGTGTTTCTTTGTTTCATCTCTAATGAGATCGGGTGAAAACTACTACATAAGTTGACAAGCGATCTATCGTAGCGGTTCCGATAACGACCCGCCTTTCATCGCGTAGTCGTGTATGACACATTGACGACCACTAGCTATCACCAAGAATCATTTCACATCGCCGCCGACTGTACAGACAATTCTAACAAAGTCACAGTGGAGTTTACAACTCCGTAATACGATTATTGCATCTAACAGTGCTGTAAATTATAGCTTTCTATGTATCCTAGTTGTCGATAGGTTGACGGCAGAGCGTCGGGCACCAGGTGATATTAGATGTCAATATATATTCCGCTCAATTAAAATACGAATATTCCATCAGCACTGTACTGTATAAAAACTAAAAAGCATGTTTTATGTATTTATTCCGTGTTTTGTTATTTGAGCTGGAATAAGAGTCTATATGGAAAGAGGTTTGACCTTGAGAAGTAAAACAAATTTTACACGTAACATGTGATTAACACGACACACGATTACTCGACGGTTGTTTTGTTTTGCTTTACCGCTACGATGTCAATTAAATTTTTTTTTATTCACAGAAAACGCATTGTGTGGTATATCACAAGTGTCATTGTGTACCTACCGTGTATTTTTCACCCAATACTCTTTAATTGAATTAAGCCTGCTAAATTTAACTATTTTATTGGCCTCATTAACTCTCAGTAACAATGTTTATATCATTTCCATGCTTTCTTTTCTCAATTGACGCGATATAATTCATCTAAACGATTTCCGCATATTTAACAAAAGAATATATCATGTTAGTTAAGGTGTATCGGGGAATTGTATTGGCCTAAGTTTTCTGTTTCTGTTTTTACTTTACTATGCCATCAAGTCCTCGTATCATCACACACATGGTTATATGTTTTATATACTGAAATTAAATTGGGTCAAACAGACGATCATTCCTAACTTTGCACGTAGGCTGCGATGTTTTGTGTCATCACCAATCACCTAACAGCTACGAATAACTTTGTCAGTGTTACGTCAGATGCGTTATTAACACGATTCGAGGATGTGAAGCGTAGCTAGGTGCCGCTGGGTGGGTCGTTCTCGCGGTTGCTTTAGTTATCAGTAATATAACCGCTGTCAACTGTCCCGTCACAAAGAAACAGCATAGCGATGCACTGAATAAAGTACGCACGTGTCAGCCCTTGCCAGTTTCTATGTTTGTCGAACACTGCCGATGTTGAACCTATGTTTTCTGCAAGTACAAATCCAAAATTTGAATGAGATTTTATTATATTTTAACGTGACAGTGATCTTTGACTTAGTTTGTTTTAAGTGCATGATATTGTTTAAATTAAATTGTGCTGTATGTTTCACCTAATTGTAATAAATATATTTGACATGGCAGTAAATTATGACATGACAAATTTAATTTTTTTTTGTAGAGCCTACTTATCCATAATAATTAATAATATTTATAATAATTATTATATATAGGTAGGCGTAATTATGTTACCTTAATGTGAATTCAATTTAATAAATACTATAAAAAATAATCATTTCGCATTTTTTACACACAGCCGTATCTATGTGGTTAACTATTCTAGTAGTGTTTTGAACACAGCGTTTTCAAATATACTCACAGTATATTTTTAGTTCTATATTGAACCAACACTGACACTCAGCGCCTTGTCTGTCCATCAAGGTGTTAGTCGTTGTTCCTTCTTTTAATACTCATATTTGCAATATTGAACACCGTTGATGGATGGAGAGGATCCTAAGGTTGCTTAACATCATCGTATGGCACACTTCTACCTAAACCCCTTTCTATTCATATCACAGAGACTTTAGTTAATAAACCATAGTTTTTTGCTACTGTTGTAACTAAACAGTTAACTTCTAATGTTTGATTTAGCTATAATAAAAGTATATTCTGGTTTGTAGTTTGAAATAGTATTCAGTAGCAAATAGTCTTTATATATTTTTTACTTAAATGTCACAGTAAATTTCGATATTTATTACATACATTACACAGAACCCTTTCGGTATAAGTCTTATATGAACATGTGAATGTCGTCGTCAAGGAGGAATGTAAGTATAAAGGTAAGTTATATAGATAGGAAAAGTTAGTTAATTTACAATGAAACATTATTTATATGGCTTTCGCATATGAGACGCATAGGCAAATAAAAAAGTATTATTTTGAACCGTTTTTATTCAAAAAAAAAAACATTCTACATATAAACGTTAATTAATATTTGTTATGTAACGTTAAATCAAATAAAATACAAAAACTTAATCGTTAACTTGCAGTTTTTAAATAAAAAAGATAGATAATGCACTTCAGAATCTCTAACAAATATAGATTACATAGGTCAGTTTTAATAAAGCGTTATCGGCTGTAAAAGGAATACGTGAAATCACGTTATTGATGTAAAAATAATGTTAATTTTGCTTAATATTGGACCATATTTTACCGTATGTTTACAAATATATATATAAGAAATAAGATGTTACTTGCGGAATATTTGATTAGTATTGGAAATATTTGAAACTAAAAAGCACGTCAAAGAATTATACGAATTTTAAAAAAAAATGATGCATTGGATAAATAGAACGCCGAAACGAAATTTAAAAAAAAAACCACATAAAAGTGTTTTAGTGAAAGGTTAGGTTATACAAGTTTTATTTATAGTTTTGTTAGTATTAGAATTAGTAAGCGAATTTTTAAAAGTGTCCAAAGAGAGAAGTTCTGACAGGAAATATTTTCAATGACTTGTCAATGTTTCATTTATATCAAAATGTACAATATTTTTATTTTAGTACTAGGCACTCGGGTTTTAATATTATTATTGCGTCGCATCTTTTAAAAATACCGTAATTAGAATTTTTCGATTTTTTTCTTAACGAATACCTTCTCTAACAGTAAACGTGCCTTGCATAGACAATTTACGAAACAAGGACAAAAATGTACACATACACAAATTTAACGGTTACTTATTAACTAATTTATGAAAATTATATAACAATACATCTACAAGAAAAATATTAACACAAAACATAAAACACAAAGTATTACAAATAATATATAAAATTAGCGAGCACCAACCGATGGAATGTTGAGTGTAAAAAAAGTCAATATTTCGTGGCTTTATTAACAACGTGGTAGTAAAGTCTGTACGAAATCTACATGCAGTCGAAATACAGTCTTTACCGGAATAACAAAGCAGCGATCGTATTCCATAATTAACTGAAGATTGCAACACGTCCGGAAATGAGTCCAGGTAGGCGTGGTTGTTTGTAGGTGCGTACAGATCCCACCTACCATCTAGGTGGATATCTTCTCTAAAACTGACTTAAAACAAGAACTGTGGCACCATAACGTGCAACCCAAAGTCACTATACCAGGGACAGCCTACTATGCAGATGATGTTTAATAGCAAAAGTAATCCTTCGTCGTCCTGGAATACCCACATCTCGATGTCAATCACCTGGCAAGAAGCTTGTAATAGCCAAAAGAGGAAGGAGTTGGGCTCGCCATATCCAGTAACAACCATACACGAAATGGACAACGATTTTATAAAGCGCAAATTCGGCCTCATATGGAGTACTATTCCTACTTGTGGGCGGGGGCTCCGAAATACGAGCTCCTTCCAGTTGATCGCATCCAACACAGAGCGGCTCGTATCGTCGACGACCCAATCGGCTTTATGCTTTGGTTCTGCGTTGAGATGTAGATTCTCTCTGCTACCGCATATATCATGGGGAGTGTTCTGATGAATGGCTCGGACTTATACCTGCAGCTGACTTTGGACGTCACGGCAGAACACGAAATTCCATCCGTACCACCATGACATCCTGCGCTCCACAACTCTGCGTTGAGGAGTTGGTATTCCCGAACTGATACGACTTGGGGACTTTCAAGAAAAGAGCGTTCCTCTTCTTTAAAGCCCGGTAACTGATTTGTAAGCCTCCTGGCGTTGCAGGTGTCCGTGCACATCAGTCGAAGTGACCCGGCCCCTCGCTTGCCGCCTCTTATTTAAAAAAAGAGGAGGCCCACAAATCATAACTATTAGCCCTATGTGGAATAGCGAATACTTGAAAATGAAACGTACGTATGATATATTTGGGACCTCCAGGCCGCCACGACATACTTCGTACATCCGTTCATTACAGCTGGGAGACGGTCCATCATAAGTTGAACCTAAAATAATATAGTTAAAAATATATATTATTGGAACCTGAACCTTAATTGGGAGTTGAAACTGTTTAAATAACTTTAATATTGTGTATTTAATACTGTTTTACAGAAAACTCACATAAAATAATTTTATAATTGTTGTTTTGTATTCCTTTGCAATAATATAAAGGCATAATAATATTGAATCTTTCTTATATGTAAATATTTTGTTTAATGTACCGATATATGTAAAATCTGGTCTTAATTTCTTTCGAATGCATCTTAAAATTAAAAATCACACATAACAAGACATCTAATTAATATTTTTTTAACAATTTACCACTTTGCCTTAGGCTTAAGTTAATCTATTCGTGAAAACGGCAAAAAACATTCAGACTGACGTGAGATACAAAGGACACACGTACAAGGAAAGTTAAAAATGTGTTTTGTGTACCTTTAGCACCTCTTGTGTCTTTATTTATAAATTATCAATATTGCAATTAGTTGGGCTCGTTCGTAAACGTGGAACGGTGGATTGAGTAACATTTAGTCGAGTCAAGAAAAAGTGAGAAGTTAAAAATTAAGTTGAATAGATAGCGTCAGCTACACTCAATAGAGTCATATAACAACTGTATGCAAGGGAATAATTCATTGAGTGTTTTAGATCAAAACGAACAATGTATTCAGAACCTGAGATATAAAAGGACAATGCTATACAAAAATGCACAGGAGAAAAGTTTTTTATAAACTCTTGCTCCTCCATTTATGGTGTATCGTACTTAAGTACTGGCCAATAGATAATACAGTTTTAGAAACCAGAAGCGGTTTCAACTCAAAAACAAAATCTGCAATATCCTGACTGACCAATAGTTTACCCATCTTTTTAACAAAACTTATATGACCACGTGTCAGGTTTTGGTGTGTTAGTCGCGAAAAATATTTTTTAGAAGTCGTTGTGTTGTTTTCCAATTAAACGTGGTATTATTATAGAGATGGCTATATTCCCGATCGGTATGGATTTTGTGGAAAATTAAAGCTCGAATACGACGGAGAAATCCAAAACAGTGGAACAGAAAACTGCAGAAATTTGAGTGGTTTTTTTAGATACTACTATCAATAGTTTTGATCGTTCATAATATTTTATTATTTTATCTTAATAAACAAATTAGAAATGTGGCTAGTGCAGGAAAATGTGCCTGATTTATTAGTTATTTTTTAATAATTGTTATTTATTTTTTATAATTTTGTATCTTTTGACGTGACCGTGACGGACGAGGTAATTATTACGGCATACATGAAAAGTATCAGTATTATTAGTCGTAACAAAATCAGCAATGTCCATATGTGTATAAAGCAAAATCAGTAATGTTCATATGTGTACGAAGCAAAACCAACAATGTCCATCACATTTTTTATACGTTTGTAAAACATTAAAAATAAACTAATATGGTATAAAATGTAATGTAAGCGACCAATTTACACAATTTAGCGACACCTTAGTGTCGTCATCACAATTTCCTAATTCCTAAATTTTTCTATACCTACCCCCTATATGAAACTATACCTACCCTTTAAATATTGAAATTATACACGTCACACAATTTACTCGTAAAAGTAAACGAACCACTTTGTGTTGCTTCTTTGCCAGACTTGCTTGAAAATTTATTGCTTAAGAACGGAATAATTTTAGGTTATTTTTTTAAACAGACACCGTGTTAAATATCAGTAACAATACGATTTATTACTCATCATACTATTTATTACACAACGAGCAATCCCGCAACTAACTGCGAGTTTTTTTCTTTAATTTAAGTAAAAAAAAAGTGATTTAAAGAGAGTTTTTCATATCCAAAATACGTACATTGTTGCAAATAATTTAACACCGCGTTATTAAACGGACCAGTTTAGATAGGTCAAGCCTCTCTTAATTTGTCTGGTACCAGTTACAAATGTATAAATACAGAATAACCATACATACTTAGTTAATAAAATTAAAAACACTTGAAACAAGTATTTATAGTATATAGTAGTCAGTACTCAATATATCTCTTAATCACTAGAGTGAGAGTTAAAGGGTAACTAACTACTTGAAAAGAAACTATACGGCGATTGCAATGTTGACCTTTCGAGTTACATTTGCTTTACAGTTTTAATAGGCAGACATGACTACTAATTTCAACGACGAAAGATAATAAGATGTTACATTTCAAGAAAAATCTACTATTTCAAAACCGTGAAAAAGAGAGTTGATCTACTAGATAGTTTAGAGATAAATAATATGTTGAAATATCGAGAACTCTCTTTCCCCAAAAGTCATTACAATAAATTAGCTCCGAATGAAAGTTTATATCAAGTTTTCGCTTCATGTGTGATCAAGGAGACATTTGTTTTTAAAATTTTGTAGTCGGTATCTATAGCAGACGCGACCAGCCCTATAAACCCGACTACCACCAATCACATTTTCTTTAAAAAAAATGTAAATTGGATTGTGTTACAATTAAAATATTAGTATAGATATTGTTTGTCATTTTAAATAAGCAATAAGGAGTTAGGCTGTGATTTATAATCTTAATAAAATTTTCATTTTAATTCACTTTACAGAATCAAGCAAATCCAAAACAACAACCGTTCACCACAATGGCGTTCAAACACAAAAAGAAACTACGGAAGATACTGAAACGTCATTGAATCGTGTGATGCATGTTACTTCAGAAGATACTAATATTTTAAAAATGACAAATGTCCAAGAAATTGATTCTAAAAAAAGAGCAAATGTGCCATGGCGCACAAAAGAAAATACCTTAGAAGTGAAGAATTGGAGAAAATCAAGAACAGAAGCGAAACCTAAAGAAATTTCAAGATCATTAGAGGATTCAAATATTTTACATGTTGATCGCGATGTCTCCACACAAATTCAAGATAAAGAAACGTCTGAAACTCATAAAGACGCTTACCAAGAAAATGTTATTTTAATTGAGACAAAAGAATGTGAAAAAGTCAGTTTAATAACCGAAAAAAAGGAGCGTTCAAAATATGGAAAGGAAAGAACTAAACACGACAGAGATATTTACTCTAAAGAAGAAGTTTTACCTTGGACAAAGGAAGCAGTAAAATTAAAACCTACAAAGATTGATAAGACCCCTATTCATAAAGAAAAGTTAGAAGAAGTAAAATTAAAACAATTACACAAAGAGATAAACCAAGTAGAAACATTGGTAATTGATGAATTTATAACTTCTGAAGAAGATACTGTAATTTTACAAATAAAAAATGAAGAATCAATATGTGAACTCCCGAAAAAAGAACAAGGCTCAAAAAAGGAAGTTCCTCAAGAAATAAAACAGTTAAAATCGAAAGCAGATTTAATTTCGAAGGCTACAGAGCCTATAGACATATCATGGAGAACAGGTAAAAGAAAACCTAAGGAAGAGCAACCAGTCGAAGAAATTGTCCTTAAACCTGTACCTAAACAAGCAAAGCCGGAAGAAGAAAGGCCTGAAGAAGTACAACTGAAACCAGTAAAGAAAGAAAAGCCTACCGAGGCATCTAAGCCGGAGGAGGTTACATGGAGGACAGGGAAAAGAAAACCCAAAGAAGAACAACCAGTAGAAGAAGTTGTTCTTAAACCTGTACCTAAACAAGCCAAGCCGGAAGAAGAAAAGCCTGAGGAAGTACAACTAAAACCAATTAAGAAAGAAAAGCCTACCGAAGAATCTAAGCCGGAAGAGGTTACATGGAGGACAGGTAAAAGAAAACCTAAGGAAGAGCAACCAGTCGAAGAAGTTGTTCTTAAACCTGTACCTAAACAAGCAAAGCCGGAAGAAGAAAGGCCTGAGGAAGTACAACTGAAACCAGTAAAGAAAGGAAAGCCTACCGATGAAGACAAACCGGAGGAGGTTACATGGAAGACAGGTAAAAGAAAACCTAAGGAAGAGCAACCAGTCGAAGAAGTTGTTCTTAAACCTGTACCTAAACAAGCAAAGCCTGAAGAAGAAAAGCCTGAGGAAGTACAACTAAAACCAATTAAGAAAGAAAAGCCTACCGAAGAATCTAAGCCGGAGGAGGTTACATGGAGGACAGGGAAAAGAAAACCCAAAGAAGAACAACCAGTCGAAGAAGTTGTTCTTAAACCAGTACCTAAACAAGCCAAGCCTGAAGAAGAAAAACTCGAGGAAGTACAACTAAAACCAATTAAGAAAGGAAAGCCTACCGAAGAATCTAAGCCGGAGGAGGTTACATGGAGGACAGGGAAAAGAAAACCTAAGGAAGAGCAATCAGTCGAAGAAGTTGTTCTTAAACCTGTACCTAAACAAGCAAAGCCTGAAGAAGAAAAGCCTGAGGAAGTACAACTAAAACCAATTAAGAAAGAAAAACCTACCGAAGAATCTAAGCCGGAGGAGGTTACATGGAGGACAGGGAAAAGAAAACCCAAAGAAGAACAACCAGTCGAAGAAGTTGTTCTTAAACCAGTACCTAAACAAGCCAAGCCTGAAGAAGAAAAACCCGAGGAAGTACAACTAAAACCAATTAAGAAAGAAAAGCCTACCGAAGAATTTAAGCCGGAGGAGGTTACATGGAGGACAGGGAAAAGAAAACCCAAAGAAGAAAAACCAGTAGAAGAAGTTGTTCTTAAACCTGTACCTAAACAAGCCAAGCCGGAAGAAGAAAAGCCTGAGGAAGTTCAACTTAAACCAGTTAAGAAAGGAAAGCCTACCGATGAAGTCAAACCGGAGGAGGTTACATGGAAGACAGGTAAAAGAAAACCTAAGGAAGAGCAACCAGTCGAAGAAGTTGTTATTAAACCTGTACCTAAACAAGTAAAGCCTGAGGAAGAAAAACCCGAGGAAGTACAACTTAAACCAATTAAGAAAGAAAAGCCTACCGATGAAGACAAACCGAAGGAGGTTACATGGAGGACAGGTAATAGAAAACCTAAGGAAGAGCAACCAGTCGAAGAAGTTGTTCTTAAACCTGTACCTAAACAAGCAAAGCCGGAAGAAGAAAGGCCTGAGGAAGTACAACTGAAACCAGTGAAGAAAGAAAAGCCTACCGAAGAATCTAAGCCGGAAGAGGTTACATGGAGGACAGGTAAAAGAAAACCTAAGGAAGAGCAACCAGTCGAAGAAGTTGTTCTTAGACCTGTACCTAAACAAGCCAAGCCAGAAGAAGAAAAACCCGAGGAAGTACAACTAAAACCAATTAAGAAAGAAAAGCCTACCGAAGAATCTAAGCCGGAGGAGGTTACATGGAGGACAGGGAAAAGAAAACCCAAAGAAGAACAACCAGTAGAAGAAGTTGTTCTTAAACCAGTACCTAAACAAGCAAAGCCTGAAGAAGATAAACCCGAGGAAGTACAACTAAAACCAATTAAGAAAGGAAAGCCTACCGATGAAGACAAACCGGAGGAGGTTACATGGAAGACAGGTAAAAGAAGACCTAAGGAAGAGCAACCAGTCGAAGAAGTTGTTCTTAAACCTGTACCTAAACAAGCCAAGCCTGAAGAAGAAAAGCCTGAGGAAGTTCAACTAAAACCAGTTAAGAAAGGAAAGCCTACCGAAGAATCTAAGCCGGAAGAGGTTACATGGAAAACAGGTAAAAGAAAACCTAAGGAAGAGCAACCAGTCGAAGAAGTTGTTCTTAAACCAGTACCTAAACAAGCAAAGCCTGAAGAAGAAAGACCTGGGGAAGTACAACTGAAACCAGTGAAAAAAGAAAAGGTTACCGAAGAATCTAAGCCGGAGGAGGTTACATGGAGGACAGGGAGAAGAAAACCCAAAGAAAAACAACCAGTCGAAGAAGTTGTTCTTAAACCTGTACCTAAACAAGCCAAGCCAGAAGAAGAAAAACCCGAGGAAGTACAACTAAAACCAATTAAGAAAGAAAAGCCTACCGAAGAATCTAAGCCGGAGGAGGTTACATGGAGGACAGGGAAAAGAAAACCCAAAGAAGAACAACCAGTAGAAGAAGTTGTTCTTAAACCAGTACCTAAACAAGCAAAGCCTGAAGAAGATAAACCCGAGGAAGTACAACTAAAACCAATTAAGAAAGGAAAGCCTACCGATGAAGACAAACCGGAGGAGGTTACATGGAAGACAGGTAAAAGAAGACCTAAGGAAGAGCAACCAGTTGAAGAAGTTGTTCTTAAACCTGTACCTAAACAAGCAAACCCTCAAGAAGAAAAGCCTGAGGAAGTTCAACTAAAACCAGTAAAGAAAGGAAAGCCTACCGATGAAGACAAACCGGAGGAGGTTACATGGAAGACAGGTAAAAGAAAACCTAAGGAAGAGCAACCAGTCGAAGAAGTTGTTCTTAAACCTGTACCTAAACAAGCAAAGCCTGAAGAAGAAAAGCCTGAGGAAGTTCAACTAAAACCAGTTAAGAAAGAAAATCTTGTTGAAAAGGATACAATGAAAAAAGTGATCGATGAAGGTAAGATAGTATAAATTTGTATTTAAAAAAAAATACTAAAAAAAGAGATATGTGATGAGTGCTAATATAATCATTTACCAACTTATTTTAAACTCAATTAGTATTAATAATTAAATACTTTAATAATAATTATATAATTTATTTATGTACTTTATATTTTTCACATATTATTTGTTTGTAATTAAAATGATTGAGAGGTTAGAGGGATTTCCTTACATATGACAATATAAACATTAATATAATTATAATTCTATCACACTTAATTTTCTTTAATAGGTTCTGTTCACACCTCTTGTACAATTTTTTTAAACTATATTTTTCTTCAAATAAAACTTTTATCGCCTTAGATAATATACGGTGCCAATAAGCAATTTTCTAGTAAAACGTATTGAGTTTTCACGAACCTTTTTGCAGAAACTGGACCCAAAATAATTCAACCTATTAAAGCTGCAATTGTCCACGAAAATGATTCTTATGAATTTAATGTTATGTTTAAACCGGATATCGTTAATAAAATCTCATGGTTATTTAATAATAACATAATTGAAAATGACAAAGAGTTTAAAATTGTTACTGAACCAGGAAAATCAATTTTGACAGTGCAAACTGCTAGCAAAAATAAGATTGGTAAATATGAAGTAATTATAGAAAACGAGGATATGGTCGTTAAAAGTGCTTCTACTCTTAAGCTGAAGAAAATATCCGATACTCAAGATATTAGTCCACCCATATTTACAAGACCTTTACAACCCAAAAGAGTTGCGTTGGGTGAAATAATCCTATTAGAAACTGAAGTTATTTCAAATCCTCCTGCATCTTTTCAATGGTTCTTGGGAAATAAAGAGGTCCTTAGTTACGTTAAAGAAAGAAAACTGAAAAACATATATGTTACAAGCAAAGACAATATCTCTTGTCTTTGCATTGAAGACTGTACAACAGATATTGGTAGTATTATTACATGTAGAGCTGAAAATTTCGCTGGATCCGTTTCTTGTTCCGCACAAGTGAATGTTGTGGATGAAAATGTAAAAAAGATTTCTTTTGGAGAAGTGCCTACATTTTTGAGAAATTTAAGCCCAATTACAGTCATGGACGGTGAACCAATTTTGTTGAAATGTTCAGTATTAGGAAAACCTTGGCCAAAAATTGACTGGTACCACAATGGAAAGCTTCTTGAGGTTGCGAGAGACGTCATTATTGGCAGACAAGAGTCTGGGTTGTGTGAATTGTTAATCAAAGAAGCTTTTCCTGAAATGACTGGAACATATGAATGTATAGCTACCAATAAATTTGGCCAACGTACTAGTAACTGTATAGTGATTATAGAAGGTAGTTTTACGCCTAATTTTATGAAATACGCCTTTTAATTGCATCTATTTTTTAAGCTATAATTGCATGTGTATACCAGAACGAAGCAGGAAAATCGTAGTGCATCGTAACATAAGTTTAACTTAATTATGTAACTGTGATTTCGATTATTTCGTTTATTAATCACACGCGTAGTAAAAATCTAGTTAAATTGTTTGTTGAGCACCTGTTTGCATTTTACACACACATGTACCACTTATATGAAGCTTTGATTAAAATAGCTAAAAAAAAAAATTTAATATCAACAAGAGCTTGTAAAATCGCACATGGAAAAATTAAACACTCTTCATCTGGCTTTAGATTTTTGTTTTAAATAAATATTTATAATTTCAGCATATGAATATGTACCGAGTGCATCTGAAGAGGATATATTAAGTGATGAGGTAAGACACAATGCTGTATTATATCTAGTTTGTAATATGAGTAGATCATAAATATCAATTTATTCCTTGGAGAATAAACTATTGAAATTTTATATCAATCCCGCCATATCGTCCAAAACAATAAAATATCATGAATAATAAACAAAAAACAAATATGGAACACATTTCACGCACAGTTTATTAAGCCCAATGCACTTTATAGATTGTGTAATGAGTGTTAACCGTGCCGGGAAACGGACCCGGGACCCTCTGTTTGTCAGTCCGAATTCTTACATACAGTATATAATGTAATAAAGAAATGCATTATGTAATTTTATACATTTGAAAAACCTCAAAATATTAACGCAATAACTCTAACTTTTCTATCATTAAATTGTCTTTCCAGAAAACAAGTGATGTCGAAGAGTTTGCTCCAAAAATTGTGAAAGCCCTCCCCGCGGTTGTGAAAGCAAATGAAGGAGAATTGACTAGGTACACATATCAGCTGATAATACATTTTTTTTTAAAAAAGAAATAGAATGAATAAGTTGTTTGACATAGAATCATTTCATTTTTGTGTGCGCTAGATGTTGATGATTCTTTGATCCGGCTCTCCCAATGGTCTTATTCACTAATAAACTCATTAGGTTATTCTAACGAGGTCAAACTTTATTCGTGTTTATACTATAAACATCTTTTACGGAAATTTATAAGTTTTACTTTTACCCATGTAGGACTAACGGATGGTGCTAAAGTTTGCAAGTAATTATTGAAACTGGATAATATCATGTTATGATTTCAGGCTTGAAGCTAAAGCTATTGGTGTACCAAAGCCTCAAATAAGGTGGTTAAGGCAAGGTGTAGAAATAAAAGAATCACACGAATATCAAATCGAAGAAATGGAGGATGGTACATCAATTCTGATATTACCGGAAGTTTATCAAGACGATATGGGGGAGATCACATTTGAAGCGTACAATTCACTTGGTGAAACAACTACAGTAGCTGCATTGTCTGTTGAAAGTGAGTTCGGAACTCGATTTATACCAAACATTTGTAAATTACACTTAATGAATATAAACAATGCTTCTGGTCAAAGAAAAGCAATTTCATTGCTTCTATAAATGCGTCACTTACGTGACGAGTTCGCTTAAATCTTTGAACCGTTTTTACGAAAACAGAAGACAAAAAGAGTCATTGTGGATAAACTCTTTAATAAATAAAAGATAGCCAAATTTTATACTGCAAAATCGGTGAAATTAAATTGAATCATTAACTAAACTTTTGTATGTATCTGAAAGACATAACCTAACCCACTATCGAGTCTTATTAGCCTCGAAGACGAGATTTAAGATTTAATAAATAAACCGGAAAACACATAACTCTACTTACGTAGTAAAATATATGTTAGAATATTTCGTTTTCTATAACTAACATACTGACAACTAGTACAGTTGTCAGTAGTAGTTTTAAAGATGTGGTGACTATTCCTCTTTTACGTATGTATAAATAGTGCTTAATCGTATTCACATTTAACGGATACGATAAATTAAAAAAAAAATACATAAATGTCAAATATATATATATATATATATATATCAATACATATATCATACCATAAGAATACTGCTACAATCCGAAGTAATATCTTTTAATTATATATTCTCATTATGCCAATGTTGGTTATCGAACTAATTAATCTTATTATTTTTCAGCATATATTGTCAACAAATGCCGAACTCTTTCCTTCCTTTCCTATATTTATAAATTACAAGTGACCACTTCATAGATACTTACACAGGAATATTTACTCTATAGTAAAAATAATTGTTTGTTAATATTGTGTTATTACAACTTCGTTGTTTGGTATAAGTACCAAGATGTAACGTATACGTACGTTCTGTAAACTTTAAAATATTTTAGTTGATAAAGTTGTTATAAATATTTTAGGTCTTGTTGGAACAAAAGAATACAAAAAGCCCGAATGGGTTTCACATATGGAAAAATTACAAGAGGCATTAAAGTGTAAGTACTAAATACAAACATCACTAGTAATAAGTAAATTAGTAACTATGTTCATGAAATAAAGTGTTATCAATCGCTTGAGGGAACAACTGTAATATTAATTATGTTAAGATATAATCTTAGTAGTTAGTTGAATCCTGTATGTTCTCCAAAAAGTAAAGAAATCAATAAATAGTGAAAAAAAACATAATATTCTTATTTACAGCAACACCAGCAGTACCAACGTTTGTGCGAAATTTAGTATCAGAACGTGTTCAAGAAGGAGAAATGGTAACATTTGAGGCTATATTTAGTGGGAGCCCAAAACCCGGTTAGTTGTTTATAAGCTAATAAATAAATTCTGCTAAAGTTATTGGTTAATAAATTGAGAATGTCTTTTATTCAAACCGGTTTTATCTCTGTAATTTTTGTTTAGTTTGTATATTTTGAGAAAGCTATGAATTGTTAACTAATTAAATGAGCAATTTAGAATAAATAATTTATTCAGTTTCTTCTTCGACATATATAATTCAAATTCGTATTATCAATTTCAGATATCATTTGGTACAAAGATAACAAAGTTATTAAAAGCAATAACAATTTCCAAATCGAAACTGAAGATAATATAACTAGATGTAAAATTAAAAAAATATCGAAGAAACTGGAAGGCTGCTACATGTGCAAAGCTATCAGCGAAATTGGAACAGCAATGACAAAGGCTGAATTACAAATATTTGAAGCTGAAGAAAAATTTGAAAGTGTTGAACGGCAAAGAGTAAAACTCATGAAACAGGAAGTTGTTGAAGAAGTAAGACCTGTGATGTCGTTAGAAGATGCTTCAATAACGAAAGTAGAAACTGGAATTGAAGTTTTAGGGACTACCAAACCACTTAGCAAAGCACCTACAGAGCAAAAACTGGACGTTTCTGTTAATGAAATGGTGTCTTTAGAAACAGTGGAAAGAGCTTCTTTTAAAAAAAGTGATCAAAAATTCAAAACAAAAACAGCCGAAAACATTGAGAATATTGAACCAGTTATCACACCCCATTCTCACTTGATCTCTTCACAGGAAGAAACAAATGAAATAGTTCAGGCTTTAGAAAAGATAACATATGAATTACAAAAGGGCACTTCTAGGAGGGTGTCCGGTTCACAAATGGTTGCAGAAGTAAATGAATTATTAGAAGTAATAAATGCTAAAGAATTTGGCCCAGGAGAATCTCCTTTACGTGAATTAGCAACGATTGGATATCTTCTTAGAAATGGTGTAACCGTGGAAAATGTTGAAAAGTTGTACGATTCTGAACACTTCCCTTCTTTGAGGATTCCGCAGTCTCAGTCTGCGTTGGTACAGTTGGTAGAGAGGCAAGGCCATGGTGCTCTTATAACAGAAGTTTTAACTGGAGAAACTTCCCAAACAGAAGATATCATTGGACAGAAGGTTGGCTTTAAAGCTTTTATGAAACTAGTGGAAATGAAACATACATCAGTTGAAGAAGTAATAGCACACCTATATCCTGAAGATTTCACACCTCGTGCGTGGGAAGAAAAAGGAGCGCGCGAGGTATTTTGCTAAAAAGTGTTTGTCAGTTTTTCTTAATGAACAAAAATTAATGTTATAAATCCAATTTCAGATGGTTGTTGAGTCAAGCCGAGAAACAGTTAAGGAGGTTGCAAGAGTTCAATCTACTACAACACTCAAAGGTAAGTTACATGACTTGTTAGGTTATAAGATCATAATTAGTATTATTTTACATATATTTTTATCATTTTAGATAAGACCACTTTGAAAGAAGATAAGGTTTTAAAAGGTGCGTTTTTTTTTACTTATGTTGTATGTGCATACTGCTTATGGGAGCAGGACATATATTTAACTTTATTAGTTTTTAGGCTTTAACATAAAACGTAGCTTTTAATCCTAGAATTAACATAATACCGGAATAACCGCAACAATTACAGCATTTATTGATTACTCATCTACTCATACAAACCATGTTGAAACATACAAATTAAAATCTTAATAATTTATTTAGATTGCAGCAGCTTTATCTACAATTACTAATTTGCCGTAATTTAAATATATGTAGATTTGGCTTTTGTGTCAGCTATTGAGCTTCGCGTCTGTGCTGTGCTTTCTTGGAAATAGTTATGTGTAGTTAAGCTTATGATCAAAGTAAGTACAAAAAAGTTTTTTTTATTAATAAACAAACCGCTTTACTGTAGTCAGCTTACATTAATACAACAATATATTATTTTACCAATGTAAAATTTTCAACTTATACCATACCTATATTTCACAGATGAAATCAAACAAGTAAAACGCAAAAAACATACACAACAGTCAGAAACATCTATAGAAGAAACTACCAAAAAATCAATGATTAAAAGGTATCCCCGTGAAGACAGTAATGACATCGAAGAAGAAACAATAAATACATTGGATACTGAACTGTTTCAACCTATCAAAACAGTACCTATTGATTTGCATGATAGTAGAATTGAAGTAGTTTCCTCGAGCCAAGCAATAAACATATTCCCGGATCAAACACAACAAAATAAAATACACAAAGCATCTGTTAAGTTTGATATGAACCAATCGCTTAATAATACTGTTCAACATTTACAAGAACGAGAAGGACCATTACAAGTTACTGAAAAATCTGAAATGAATATTAGATCGACTGTTATTGAAGCTGAGCCATTACAAATAACTGAAGCCAATATAAACGATACATTTGAGGAATGTTGTACTAGTAGTAGCGGAACTAAAGAAATTATTAAAAATACTAAAGTAGTACAATCGGAAGGTGTAGAAATAACAGAAGTTATTCCGGATATATCTCTAGGCTTCATCAAAAAACACGATCAGAATGAGGAGAAGGCGAAATCTTCTATCATTTTAAAAGATGCTATAGAGGTTTTGGAGCACTATGCTCCTGCCAGCGAAAATATACTGAAAGAATCTGAAATAAAACAATCAGTTGCGACTGTTACAGTAGCTCCATTGACAGGACTAAACATAGAAGAAACAATCACTGAGTACAAAGAATATGATTTTATTTGTAAAGCAGATAAAGAAGTAGTTCCTAAGTCTAATTTCAATTTGTTAGAACCTATTGAAGTAGGTGAAGTATTTGTGGAAGATAAATCAGGTAAATATTATCCTGAACTGATTGTTCCTACTGAAATGGCTAATGAAGATGTCATCGTTTCAAATGAAATTTCTACAATAATACTCAATCTACAAGAAAAAGAAGGTTCATTCGATTCTCATAAAGTTCCAGGCACCCAAGAAGCTAGAATTAATATTGTTTATAAAGATAGCATAGAAGTTGCTGCAAATATCTTACACGAAAAAGAAGGGATAGTTCCAAAGCGCGAATTACATACAAAAGCTCAGGTAGACGCGGATTTCCAGACTCATCAAAGTTTATGTAACTTTTTACCGGAAACTCACGATAAAGAAGCTTCACTTAGTCAAGACGAATTCACAAAAAAGAAAGCAAATGTATCTTTCAGTGAACATCAGCATTCTTTTAATCTTGAAACTCAAATACACGAAACAGAACGTTATTTACAAAATAACAGTGTTGTTGATAAGAAGTACGCGCATATTCAGGTAGGGACATTAGATAAAAATTTGACGGAGGAAATTCAAGTTAATGAACGGGAAAATGAACTACTAATCGGAGATGAAAAAGCAACCGCTATGGCAAATATAGGCATGAATTTAGCTGAACCAATAATTTTGTCCGAAACAATGGAAATAATATCAATGAAAGAACTAATTCCTTCAGAAAAAAAATCCAAAGAAAATGCAACAGAAACATTAATAATGCAAAAACAAAAAACAATTTCCTCTACTTTTGTCCATGATCAAGAAACTGAGAAGATATATGCCAATACAAAACCTCAAAATGTGGGTATATGTATATCTCCAAATACTCCTTTACTAATAAGTGAAATGGAAACCGTTGATTCAGCTGGAAAATTAGATATTGAAAGAAGCCCTGATTTACTGCATGCCAATCCAGCACTAACTTACAATTTGAAATCGCCAGTATCTGAGATAGTGACTCCAGTTGATCATGCTAAAAAACTAGATTATCTACAAGAAAAACAAGATGTTGCAGAAAGACGAAGAGAGTTACAGAACGAACTTAATATTTCGCAAACATTGGTAGAAGAACAAACACAAGACTTTGCTGATATTAAAGTTCCTAAAAATGAAGCTCAAAGTACTTTTACCGAAAATGAAGGACTGTTTATTAGTGAAATAGTGCCAAATTCGGTTGAGGATTTTTTTAAAGCTGATGTAGCTCTAAATAAAAAAGCCATTGTACTGCTAGATGTCAATCAAAGAGTTCCAATTACGTCTGAAGTAAGTCCCCGTGAGATAGTCGATACATTGAATATAATCCAACCACAAACTGAGGATGTTGACGTTAAGTCAAATGATTTAAAATCTTTAATGATATGTGAAAACCCAGCTTTAGAGAGTCAAGGAGTTTTCGATGAATATTTACAACCAAACAAAAAGTCTATTACAGCGGATGTAATTTTAATTAATGATACTATTCATGTTGTTGAAACCGTAGAAGGTGAGAAAGAAGGTGAATATAACATTGATCAATCTCCTAAAACTTGTACAGCTTCGATGGATATGACCAGCCATCCCGTGGCAATTTCATTGGAACATGAATTATCAGAATCTAGTCTATCTTTTACAGACACCTCGGGACCCACACATAAAGTAGCTTCTCTTAATAACATTTGTCAGACAGAGTTGTCTGTTACTGCCACTATTTGTAATGAAAAAGAAAATGAACTTATTAGTGAAACGCCTAACTTAAATAAAGCTATACCATACATGCCTGAACATCAGGCTATTCTAATCGAAGAATTTCAATCAGAAATTGTACCTGAATCTTTCAGAACACAAGAAACATTAAAACTTAAAGCTACGTCTGATTCGGAGGTAAATGAGGCAGTCACCCAAGAGGAAATTTTAGTCAATACACTGGAAGGGTCACTAACGAGTGAATTAACCAAAACTGTACAACCTATTGTAAGCATTAATGCTCTTAAAGTGCCAGAGTATGATCAAACTATAGTTATAGAAAAGGAAACAATACTTTCCAAATCTCAACTCCCCGATGATCATAAAGCAGATATATTGATAAACCAGCATCATAGTGTCGTTACTTCTAAGATATTATCACAGTCAGATAATATACTAGACTCTGAAGACTTTCATATGCCCGAAACAAATGCTACCAAGAAAGTAGATGTATATGGAAAAATTGCTAAAACTGAAGAAGTTATAATTAGTCAATTACCTGAAGAGTTCCCAAAAAGTGATATAACAACACTACGTCCTGTATGTAACTCTGTTTCTGCGTATGCGTTACAAAATACAGAAACAATAGTGGCTGATAGTGAGACACAGATGACAAAGACAGAAATAGCAGAAAATAAGGTCATGCCTATGATAACAGAGGTTGAAGCTTTGCTCACAACTTCTGCAAATATAGTCGAAGAAGAAATTCAATTCCATGGCAAACCAACCAAATCTCGTTCCCAAGAAGCAAATATTGGCGTAGTTCCCTTATGTGGCACTGTTAATACTGAAATTGTGACTTCAGACATAGTGGGAAAATTAATTCATGAAGTGCCGATGTCAAGTAAAGCTTCCCTGAAACAAGACGTAAATAACCAATATTTACAGGGCTTGGAAGTATACCAAGTGCATAAAGAGGAAGATATTTTATGTGATAATAAACATATGCTAAAGCATGTTAAAACCAGTCTTGTTGAGTGCGCTGCTACAGAAATTACCCAGGTAGCAACAAATGAAAAGGAAAGTTTAATATCAAAAGAAAACACTGATATATTCAAAAAGCAAGCAAATGTATCTGTGAATCATCAACAATCTTTAATTAACGAAGAAGTGATTCCCCACGATAGCAATAAAGTATTACATGTTCAAGAAAAAACAAAAGAATGTGCCGTACCCACACAAGAATTACAAGACGCCGTAGAAAAATTGGAACCGTTTATAATAGAAACAGAAAATGAATACCATTTAGGTGAACCAACAGCTAAAAAAATAAATAATGAAATTGTAGAACAAAAGTCACTTAACGTAACTGAAGCTATATTGACTGAGTCAAGTTCCATCTTAAATAATTTTGAAATGCCACGGCAAGAAATTTGCAAACCGCATGAATTAGTTCTTAATTCAGAATTGAATATAAACGAAACAATGTATAATGAGCGGGAAGAAGTTTTATTACGAAAAGAAACCCTCAAAAGAAATGTTGCTGATATTGATATCCAACCATACCAGAGCCTAAGAGTAGGGCAGGAAATCGTTGCAGAACAAGAAGAGTTATTAAACCTTAATCAATTGCCTGAAAGCGTAATTAATACATTAATCTTAACACCGCATAGACATTTAAATGTAGATATATGCCATACGTCAGAATCAGAAGGAAATATTCCTAAGCTAGAGTCAACTAAAGAAATTCATAGTAACATTACAATAGAAACTTTAAAACCAATAACAGTTAGTAATATTGAAACTCAAGAGCAGAGCAAATATTTCAAAATTACTGATTCATCTAAGATAAAAAATGCTGAAATTAAGTTTGATATTGATGAACACCTGGACGTTACGGAAATTATTCCTACCGAGCAAGATTCTTTGCTAGTAGAACAAATATTGGAAAAAGGCAATAAATTGTCGTTAAACATAGAAATGTCTAAGCATGTGATCACCTCCGAGATAAATACAATAGACACTGAAGGTAGTGTTGCGGATATATTGCAACAGCCTCATCATAAGGCGATGTCGGCTTACGATACATTATCATCAATTGAAGTTCAAGAAGTGGAAGTAAAAGAATTAGAAGAAAATATAAATTCCTCAAACATCTCTCATCCTCAACACTTTGTTAAACCGAATGTAGCTATTGATTGTCAACAACACGTAATAGTAAGTGATATATATACCAAAGAAAAGGAAGATCATTTTAAATTCGAAATGCCGTCAAGAATCGAGAATCAATCTGTTGATTTTATTACTTCTTCTTACCTTATAGGTACACAAAACGTTCCTCTAGAACTTTCTTCGAAAATTGTATCACAGGATTTGAACAATAGTGAACATGCTAATTTAACTCACTTTTTTTCTCAAAGTATTCACGCCGAACAACCAAATATTATTGATTCTATTGAAGAAATTAGAACAGCGGAAGTACTTGATAAAATAATTGTTAAAGAAACCGTTGTGAGTGCCAACACAATTCAACAAACTGACATTATCACCCAAGAAGATTTCGTAGAACTACCAAAGCATAGTCGAATACAAAATAATGCTTTAGCTACTCAAGTTCTTGAGAAAAATATTCCAGAAACATTATTATCTCAAGTTTTGGAAAATATTGAAACATTTAGTCAATTGCCGTTGGCTTCAAAAATGCCTTTGGCTCAGGTTTCAGTAGAACCTTATAATAATCTTTTAACAAACGAACTTACTCCTCATGAAATTCCGCAAGAAATAATTGCACAACAACACGATGAAACCAAAGCTGGCGCACGTTACATTGAGTTACAATGTGTTAAAAAAACCGAAACAATCGCATTCGAAAAGATTTCTGATATGAATGAAACTAATTTGGGACAAGATAAAAAAGCAAACCAAAGTAATGAATATCAAAAACACATAGAGATGTTCAAGCCACAACTTTTAGAAACAGCAACGACTTTGTATATACAAAAACAACATATGCCAACTAATGCTTCTATCGATTTGGAAGCCCACACTACCTATGTGACAAAAGAAATCATAAGCCAGGACTCTCCTTTAAAGCTAGAAGATGATCAAAAATATTCAACAAACGCTCAGGAACAATTAATGGAAATTACTCCTTTGAAACAAATAGAGACGATTTGTCAAGAAGGTGTAAATTCTATTAAGGAAGAAGATATTAATAACCAAAATGCTGTAGAAGCCAAGACTATGGAGATATCGCCCATCCAACAGCTAGATGTTATAATCCATGAAAGTGAAATAAATACAGACTTTGGAGAATTGCCTAGGATGGATACAGCTTCTGTACTCATAAAGTCATTAGAAGGTATTACTACATCTGAAATTTATAATGAAAACTTTACTCAAAATTTCACAAAATCAACGAAAAAACTAGCTAATGTACAAGCAACAATCACTCCTATGAAACACATACAATGCACTGAAAACGTTTTAGATAGTCAAGTTGAAGACCTTTTGACTGAAATTGAACAGTTTAAAACAATCACAGTGAAAACACCATCTGTGACACCATTGACTATATCAGATTGTATGACTTTACAAAACGAATCTAAAATGCCTTTACAAACATTACCAGAAGCAATTAACGCTGTTTCAAGTATTAGTGTGCAAAGTGTACTTGAAGTGAGTGATGAATTTATAACTGAACAAACAGTACCATTTGATGATACATACAAACCTCTGCTTGGTAAATCCAGTATAACTATAGATGATGATAAAACAACTATCGTTTCACAACCAGACATACATTATATAGAAGGTAAGTTTTATCTGCTATCATTTATAGATAATATTGTTTTAAGACAAAAGCTAGATAAAATCTTAAAAATAGATTATATTCAAGGAAATCAGAAACATTGTACGAAACAAGTCATTGTTATTATTTTAACAAAAGATTCCGTGAAATTACATCGTTTAAGTAGTATGAAAAATATTATTAATTACATTCTATACATGAAATATTAGTTAATAAATTGATGACCTGCTTACTTGATATGTATAAATTTATATCTCTAAGATTTATTCTCCACATTGTTATCGTCATTATACGAGGCGGTGGAAATTGCGATAAAATAATGTTTTATGTCTAAATGTGTATTATTTTTTCTCTTGTGAGCAATTTACATACATAGAAAACTAAAACGTGGTACCAGAATTTCAAATTTTATATGTTTAAGTTTTTCAAGCTAACACGTCTAAGTTTGTACAATTTGGTAACATTTATAGAATAGATGTATCGATCACTAAATTTGATCATAAATCAAATCATAAAATATATATTTTTCACAAAGTGCAAATATCTTTTGATCAATCAGTTACTTAATATCTGTTAACCCTTGTCAAAGTTTTAATTTCGCAATGATTTAAATTAATAAACAGATTTATATAGTCTATAAAACGTAATACACGCAATTAAAAACATCCCTACTGCTACAATTCATAACACCCTTTCATACATACACACTTTCATAATTCTAACATCAATATTATCACATAATAAGTAAAGTTAATAGAACTATACAAATTATAGTTTTATCAATTTAAAAAAAAAACTTAAAATACATAGTTTTTCTAATATGCGAAAAAACATAAGTTTCTTAAAACAGCTACGGGGCTAAAAGTCACATAATCATGAGAAAACTTTTTCAGACCACGAAACTAATTCCTCTAAAACACAATATTCATCTGATATGGAAGAATCAGAAGAAATTATCTCAAAATTCGTAAGTGGGCCTGGCCAAGATGAACCTATACAAATAAAAACAAAACGAACAGTTTTGAGAAAAAAACACAAATCTAGAAATGAAGATGACAAAGGCGATATTGTCATAGAAGAAACATTGGACGACGATAACATAGAACTATTAAAAGCTAGACCAACGAAAATTAATAATGTAGTAATAGAAGAATACGATGGTGATGACATTTCCATAATCCCTGATACTGGAAATAGTACAGTTGAAATGCCAGATGAATTTTTAAAAATACCTAAAATGACAACACAGGTATTAATAGAAGAAATGAAAGAGGAAAGCATCAATATTACAGATTCAATAAAACTTAATGATGCAACATTCCCCAACAAAGTAACTTCACTTACGGAAAATGAAAAAACAACCGCTAACGCAACGGTTGTTGAAGACACTCCAGATACTGTACAAATTACAGAAATTCAGACTGAATCTGGTGAAAAGCGAACTGTCAAAACCAAAAAACGCAAGGTAAAAGAAACAGATGGCGTAGTCGAAGAAATACATGAAATCGTTGAAACTACTGAATTGCCGGAAACAACCGAAGAGGTTGTCGATATTCCAGATGTGACAACCGTCGAAGATATTGTTACACCTGAAGGTAAGTTGCAAGTCAAAACTATCAAAAGACGCAGCACAAAGAAGACCAGGCAAGTACGCATACCACAAGAAACGCCACAAGATACACTCATTGAAGAAACACTGCCACTTACTGACAAACAAGAAACACACGATCACGCAACGGTTGTTGAAGATACTCCAGACACTGTACAAATTACAGAAGTGGAAACTCAAACTGGTGAAAAGCGAACTGTCAAAACAAAGAAACGTAAAGTCAAAGGTACAGATGGCGTTGTCGAAGAAATTCATGAAATCGTTGAAACTACTATGCTGCCGGAAACCACCGAAGAGTTTGTCGACGTTCCAGATGAGACAACCGTTGAAGAGATTGTTACACCAGAAGGTAAATTGACAGTAAAAACTATCAAAAGACGCAGCACAAAGAAGACCAAGCAAGTAAGCATACCACAAGAAACATCACAAGATACACTCAACGAAGAAACACCCGAACATGCAACGGTTGTTGAAGATACTCCAGATACTGTACAAATTACAGAAGTGGAAACTCAAACTGGTGAGAAGCGAACTGTCAAAACAAAGAAACGCAAAGTCAAAGGTACGGATGGTGTTGTCGAAGAAATTCATGAAATCGTCGAAACTACTGAGCTGCCAGAAACCACCGAAGAGGTTGTCGACTTTCCAGATGAGACAACCGTCAAAGAGATTGATACACCTGAAGGTAAGTTGACAGTAAAAACTACGAAAAAACGCAGCACAAAGAAGACCAAACAAATCAGCATACTACAAGAAACACCATATGACACACTCATTGCAGAAATACTGCCACTTACTGACGAACAAGAAACACCCGATCATGCAACGGTTGTTGAAGACACTCCAGACACTGTTCAAATTACAGAAGTGGAAACTCAAACTAGTGAGAAGCTAACTGTCAAAACAAAGAAACGCAAGGTCAAGGGTACAGATGGTGTTGTCGGCGAAATTCATGAAATCGTTGAAACTACTGAGCTGCCGGAAACCACCAAAGAAATTGTCGACGTTCCAGATGAGACAACCGTCGAAGAGATTGTTACACCAGAAGGTAAGTTGACAGTTAAAACTATCAAAAGACGTAGCACAAAGAAGACCAAGCAAGTAAGCATACCACCAGAAACGCCACAAGATAGACTCATTGAAGAGACACTGCCACTTACTGACGATCAAGAAACACCCGATCATGCAACTGTTGTTCAAGAAATTCCAGACACTGTACAAATTACAGAAATTCAGACTGAAACTGGTGAAAAGCGAACTGTCAAAACAAAGAAACGTAAGGTCAAACGTACAGATGGCGTTGTCGAAGAAATTCATGAAATCGTTGAATCTACTGAGCTGCCGGAAACCACCGAAGAGTTTGTCGACGTTCCAGATGAGACAACCGTCGAAGAGATTGTTACACCAGAAGGTAAGTTGACAGTTAAAACTATCAAAAGACGTAGCACAAAGAAGACCAAGCAAGTAAGCATACCACCAGAAACGCCACAAGATAGACTCATTGAAGAGACACTGCCACTTACTGACGATCAAGAAACACCCGATCATGCAACTGTTGTTGAAGAAATTCCAGACACTGTACAAATTACAGAAATTCAGACTGAAACTGGTGAAAAGCGAACTGTCAAAACAAAGAAACGTAAGGTCAAACGTACAGATGGCGTTGTCGAAGAAATTCATGAAATCGTTGAATCTACTGAGCTGCCGGAAACCACCGAAGAGTTTGTCGACGTTCCAGATGAGACAACCGTCGAAGAGATTGTAACACCAGAAGGTAAGTTGACAGTAAAAACTATCAAAAGACGCAGCACAAAGAAGACCAAGCAAGTACGCATACCACAAGAAACATCACAAGATACACTCAACGAAGAAACACCCGAACATGCAACGGTTGTTGAAGATACTCCAGACACTGTACAAATTACAGAAGTTCAGACGGCAACTGGTGAAATGCGAACTGTCAAAACAAAGAAACGTAAGGTCAAAGGTACAGATGGCGTTGTCGAAGAAATTCATGAAATCGTTGAAACTACTGAGCTGCCGGAAACCACCGAAGAGTTTGTCGACGTTCCAGATGAGACAACCGTCGAAGAGATTGTTACACCTGAAGGTAAATTGACAGTCAAAACTATCAAAAGACGCAGCACAAAGAAGACCAAGCAAGTACGCATACCACAAGAAACACCACAAGATACACTCACCGAAGGAACACTGCCACTTACTGAAAATCAAGAAACACCCGAACATGCAACGGTTGTTGAGGACACTGCAGACACTGTACAAATTACTGAAGTTCAGACTGAAACTGGTGAGAAGCGAACTGTCAAAACCAAGAAACGCAAGGTTAAAGGTACAGATGGTGTTGTCGAAGAAATTCATAAAATCGTTGAAACTACTGAACTGCCGGAAACCACCGAAGAGTTTGTCGACGTTCCAGATGAGACAACAGTCGAAGAGATTGTTACACCAGAAGGTAAGTTGACAGTCAAAACTATCAAAAGACGCAGCACAAAGAAGACCAAGCAAGTAGGCAAACCACAAGAAACACCACAAAATACACTCACCGAAGAAACACTGCCACTTACTGACGACCAAGAAACACCCGAACATGCAACGGTTGTTGAAGACACTCCAGACACTGTACAAATTACAGAAGTTCAGACTGAAACTGGTGAGAAGCGAACTGTCAAAACAAAGAAACGCAAGGTCAAAGGTACAGATGGCGTTGTCGAAGAAATTCATGAAATCGTTGAAACTACTGAGCTGCCGGAAACCACCGAAGAGGTTGTCGACGTTCCAGATGAGACAACCGTCGAAGAGATTGTTACACCAGAAGGTAAGTTGATAGTCAAAACTATCAAAAGACGCAGCACAAAGAAGACCAAGCAAGTACGCATACCACAAGAAACACCACAAAAAACACCACAAGATACACTCACCGAAGAAACACTGCCACTTACTGACGAACAAGATACACTCGAACATGCAACGGTTGTTCAAGACACTCCAGACACTGTACAAATTACAGAAGTGGAAACTCAAACTGGTGAGAAGCGAACTGTCAAAACAAAGAAACGCAAGGTCAAAGGTACGGGTGGTGTTGTCGAAGAAATTCATGAAATCGTTGAAACTACTGAGCTGCCGGAAACCACCGAAGAGTTTGTCCACGTTCCAGATGAGACAACCGTCGAAGAGATTGTTACACCAGAAGGTAAGTTAACAATCAAAACTATCAAAAAACGCACACAAAAGACCAAGAAAGTAAGCATACTACAAGAAATACCACAAAATACACTCACCGAAGAAACACTGCCACTTACTGACGAACAAGATACACCAGAACATGCAACGGTTGTTGAAGACACTCCAGACACTGTACAAATTACAGAAGTGGAAACTCAAACTGGTGAGAAGCGAACTGTCAAAACAAAGAAACGCAAGGTCAAAGGTACGGGTGGTGTTGTCGAAGAAATTCATGAAATCGTTGAAACTACTGAGCTGCCGGAAACCACCGAAAAGGTTGTCGACGTTCCAGATGAGACAACCGTCGAAGAGATTGTTACACCAGAAGGTAAGTTGACAGTCAAAACTATCAAAAGACGCAGCACAAAGAAGACCAAGCAAGTAGGCAAACCACAAGAAACACCACAAAATACACTCACCGAAGAAACACTGCCACTTACTGACGACCAAGAAACACCCGAACATGCAACGGTTGTTGAAGACACTCCAGACACTGTACAAATTACAGAAGTTCAGACTGAAACTGGTGAGAAGCGAACTGTCAAAACAAAGAAACGCAAGGTCAAAGGTACGGGTGGTGTTGTCGAAGAAATTCATGAAATCGTTGAAACTACTGAGCTGCCGGAAACTACCGAAGAGGTTGTCGACGTTCCAGATGAGACAACCGTCGAAGAGATTGTTACACCAGAAGGTAAGTTGACAGTCAAAACTATCAAAAGACGCAGCACAAAGAAGACCAAGCAAGTACGCATACCACAAGAAACACCACAAGATACACTCACCGAAGAAACACTGCCACTTACTGACGAACAAGAAACACCCGAACATGCAACGGTTGTTGAAGACACTCCAGACACTGTACAAATTACAGAAGTTCAGACTGAAACTGGTGAAAAGCGAACTGTCAAAACCAAGAAACGCAAGGTTAAAGGTACAGATGGTGTTGTCGAAGAAATTCATGAAATCGTTGAAACGACTGAGCTGCCGGAAACCACCGAAGAGGTTGTCGACGTTCCAGATGAGACAACCGTCGAAGAGATTGTTACACCAGAAGGTAAGTTGACAGTCAAAACTATCAAAAAACGCACACAAAAGACCAAACAAGTACGCATACCACAAAAAACACCACAAGATACACTCACCGAAGAAACACTGCCACTTACTGACGAACAAGAAACACCCGAACATGCAACGGTTGTTGAAGACACTCCAGACACTGTACAAATTACAGAAGTTCAGACTGACACTGGTGAGAAGCGAACTGTCAAAACAAAGAAACGCAAAGTCAAAGGTACGGATGGTGTTGTCGAAGAAATTCATGAAATCGTTGAAACTACTCAGCTACCGGAAACCACCGAAGAGTTTGTCGACGTTCCAGATGAGACAACCGTCGAAGAGATTGTTACACCAGAAGGTAAGTTGACAGTCAAAACTATCAAAAGACGCAGGACAAAGAAGACCAAGCAAGTACGCATACCACAAGAAATACCACAAAATACACTCACCGAAGAAACACTGCCACTTACTGACGAACAAGATACACCCGAACATGCAACGGTTGTTGAAGACACTCCAGACACTGTACAAATTACAGAAGTTCAGACTGAAACTGGTGAGAAGCGAACTGTCAAAACAAAGAAACGCAAGGTCAAAGGTACGGATGGTGTTGTCGAAGAAATTCATGAAATCGTTGAAACTACTGAGCTACCGGAAACCACCGAAGAGTTTGTCGACGTTCCAGATGAGACAACCGTCGAAGAGATTGTTACACCAGAAGGTAAGTTGACAGTCAAAACTATCAAAAGACGCAGCACAAAGAAGACCAAGCAAGTACGCATACCACAAGAAACACCACAAGATACACTCACCGAAGAAACACTGCCACTTACTGACGAACAAGAAACACCCGAACATGCCACGGTTGTTGAAGACACTCCAGACACTGTACAAATTACAGAAGTGGAAACTCAAACTGGTGAGAAGCGAACTGTCAAAACAAAGAAACGCAAGGTCAAAGGTACGGGTGGTGTTGTCGAAGAAATTCATGAAATCGTTGAAACTACTGAGCTGCCGGAAACTACCGAAGAGGTTGTCGACGTTCCAGATGAGACAACCGTCGAAGAGATTGTTACACCAGAAGGCAAGTTGACAGTCAAAACTATCAAAAGACGCAGCACAAAGAAGACCAAGCAAGTACGCATACCACAAGAAACACCACAAGATACACTCACCGAAGAAACACTGCCACTTACTGACGAACAAGAAACACCCGAACATGCCACGGTTGTTGAAGACACTCCAGACACTGTACAAATTACAGAAGTTCAGACTGAAACTGGTGAAAAGCGAACTGTCAAAACCAAGAAACGCAAGGTTAAAGGTACAGATGGTGTTGTCGAAGAAATTCATGAAATCGTTGAAACGACTGAGCTGCCGGAAACCACCGAAGAGGTTGTCGACGTTCCAGATGAGACAACCGTCGAAGAGATTGTTACACCAGAAGGTAAGTTGACAGTCAAAACTATCAAAAAACGCACACAAAAGACCAAACAAGTACGCATACCACAAAAAACACCACAAGATACACTCACCGAAGAAACACTGCCACTTACTGACGAACAAGAAACACCCGAACATGCAACGGTTGTTGAAGACACTCCAGACACTGTACAAATTACAGAAGTTCAGACTGACACTGGTGAGAAGCGAACTGTCAAAACAAAGAAACGCAAAGTCAAAGGTACGGATGGTGTTGTCGAAGAAACTCATGAAATCGTTGAAACTACTGAACTGCCGGAAACCACCGAAGAGGTTGTCGACGTTCCAGATGAGACAACCGTCGAAGAGATTGTTACACCAGAAGGCAAGTTGACAGTCAAAACTATCAAAAGACGCAGCACAAAGAAGACCAAGCAAGTACGCATACCACAAGAAACACCACAAGATACATTCACCGAAGAAACACTGCCACTTACTGACGAACAAGAAACACCCGAACATGCAACGGTTGTTGAAGACACTCCAGACACTGTACAAATTACAGAAGTTCAGACTGACACTGGTGAGAAGCGAACTGTCAAAACAAAGAAACGCAAAGTCAAAGGTACGGATGGTGTTGTCGAAGAAATTCATGAAATCGTTGAAACTACTGAGCTACCGGAAACCACCGAAGAGTTTGTCGACGTTCCAGATGAGACAACCGTCGAAGAGATTGTTACACCAGAAGGTAAGTTGACAGTCAAAACTATCAAAAGACGCAGCACAAAGAAGACCAAGCAAGTACGCATACCACAAGAAGCACCACAAGATACACTCACCGAAGAAACACTGCCACTTACTGACGAACAAGAAACACCCGAACATGCCACGGTTGTTGAAGACACTCCAGACACTGTACAAATTACAGAAGTTCAGACTGAAACTGGTGAGAAGCGAACTGTCAAAACAAAGAAACGCAAGGTCAAAGGTACGGATGGTGTTGTCGAAGAAATTCATGAAATCGTTGAAACTACTGAGCTGCCGGAAACTACCGAAGAGGTTGTCGACGTTCCAGATGAGACAACCGTCGAAGAGATTGTTACACCAGAAGGTAAGTTGACAGTCAAAACTATCAAAAGACGCAGCACAAAGAAGACCAAGCAAGTACGCATACCACAAGAAACACCACAAGATACACTCACCGAAGAAACACTGCCACTTACTGACGAACAAGAAACACCCGAACATGCAACGGTTGTTGAAGACACTCCAGACACTGTACAAATTACAGAAGTTCAGACTGAAACTGGTGAAAAGCGAACTGTCAAAACCAAGAAACGCAAGGTTAAAGGTACAGATGGTGTTGTCGAAGAAATTCATGAAATCGTTGAAACGACTGAGCTGCCGGAAACCACCGAAGAGGTTGTCGACGTTCCAGATGAGACAACCGTCGAAGAGATTGTTACACCAGAAGGTAAGTTGACAGTCAAAACTATCAAAAAACGCACACAAAAGACCAAACAAGTACGCATACCACAAAAAACACCACAAGATACACTCACCGAAGAAACACTGCCACTTACTGACGAACAAGAAACACCCGAACATGCAACTGTTATTAAAGATACTCCAGACACTGTACAAATTACAGAAGTGCAAACTCAAACTGGTGAGAAGCGAACTGTCAAAACAAAGAAACGCAAGGTCAAAGGTACGGATGGTGTTGTCGAAGAAGTTCATGAAATCGTTGAAACTACTGAGCTGCCGGAAACCACCGAAGAGTTTGTCGACGTTCCAGATGAGACAACCGTCGAAGAGATTGTTACACCAGAAGGTAAGTTGACAGTCAAAACTATCAAAAGACGCACACAAAAGACCAAACAAGTAAGCATACCACAAGAAACGCCACAAGATACATTCACCGAAGAAACACTGCCACTTACTGACGAACAAGAAACACCCGAACATGCAACGGTTGTTGAAGACACTCCAGACACTGTACAAATTACAGAAGTTCAGACTGACACTGGTGAGAAGCGAACTGTCAAAACAAAGAAACGCAAGGTCAAAGGTACGGATGGTGTTGTCGAAGAAATTCATGAAATCGTTGAAACTACTGAGCTGCCGGAAACTACCGAAGAGGTTGTCGACGTTCCAGATGAGACAACCGTCGAAGAGATTGTTACACCAGAAGGCAAGTTGACAGTCAAAACTATCAAAAGACGCAGCACAAAGAAGACCAAGCAAGTACGCATACCACAAGAAACACCACAAGATACACTCACCGAAGAAACACTGCCACTTACTGACGAACAAGAAACACCCGAACATGCAACGGTTGTTGAAGACACTCCAGACACTGTACAAATTACAGAAGTTCAGACTGAAACTGGTGAAAAGCGAACTGTCAAAACCAAGAAACGCAAGGTTAAAGGTACAGATGGTGTTGTCGAAGAAATTCATGAAATCGTTGAAACTACTGAACTGCCGGAAACCACCGAAGAGGTTGTCGACGTTCCAGATGAGACAACCGTCGAAGAGATTGTTACACCAGAAGGTAAGTTGACAGTCAAAACTATCAAAAGACGCAGCACAAAGAAGACCAAGCAAGTACGCATACCACAAGAAACACCACAGGATACACTCACCGAAGAAACACTGCCACTTACTGACGAACAAGAAACACCCGAACATGCCACGGTTGTTGAAGACACTCCAGACACTGTACAAATTACAGAAGTTCAGACTGAAACTGGTGAGAAGCGAACTGTCAAAACAAAGAAACGCAAGGTCAAAGGTACGGATGGTGTTGTCGAAGAAATTCATGAAATCGTTGAAACTACTGAGCTGCCGGAAACTACCGAAGAGGTTGTCGACGTTCCAGATGAGACAACCGTCGAAGAGATTGTTACACCAGAAGGCAAGTTGACAGTCAAAACTATCAAAAGACGCAGCACAAAGAAGACCAAGCAAGTACGCATACCACAAGAAACACCACAAGATACACTCACCGAAGAAACACTGCCACTTACTGACGAACAAGAAACACCCGAACATGCAACGGTTGTTGAAGACACTCCAGACACTGTACAAATTACAGAAGTTCAGACTGAAACTGGTGAAAAGCGAACTGTCAAAACCAAGAAACGCAAGGTTAAAGGTACAGATGGTGTTGTCGAAGAAATTCATGAAATCGTTGAAACTACTGAACTGCCGGAAACCACCGAAGAGGTTGTCGACGTTCCAGATGAGACAACCGTCGAAGAGATTGTTACACCAGAAGGTAAGTTGACAGTCAAAACTATCAAAAGACGCAGCACAAAGAAGACCAAGCAAGTACGCATACCACAAGAAACACCACAAGATACACTCACCGAAGAAACACTGCCACTTACTGACGAACAAGAAACACCCGAACATGCCACGGTTGTTGAAGACACTCCAGACACTGTACAAATTACAGAAGTTCAGACTGAAACTGGTGAGAAGCGAACTGTCAAAACAAAGAAACGCAAGGTTAAAGGTACAGATGGTGTTGTCGAAGAAATTCATGAAATCGTTGAAACTACTGAACTGCCGGAAACCACCGAAGAGGTTGTCGACGTTCCAGATGAGACAACCGTTGAAGAGATTGTTACACCAGAAGGCAAGTTGACAGTCAAAACTATCAAAAGACGCAGCACAAAGAAGACCAAGCAAGTACGCATACCACAAGAAACACCACAAGATACACTCACCGAAGAAACACTGCCACTTACTGACGAACAAGAAACACCCGAACATGCAACGGTTGTTGAAGACACTCCAGACACTGTACAAATTACAGAAGTTCAGACTGACACTGGTGAGAAGCGAACTGTCAAAACAAAGAAACGCAAGGTCAAAGGTACGGATGGTGTTGTCGAAGAAATTCATGAAATCGTTGAAACTACTGAGCTGCCGGAAACTACCGAAGAGGTTGTCGACGTTCCAGATGAGACAACCGTCGAAGAGATTGTTACACCAGAAGGCAAGTTGACAGTCAAAACTATCAAAAGACGCAGCACAAAGAAGACCAAGCAAGTACGCATACCACAAGAAACACCACAAGATACACTCACCGAAGAAACACTGCCACTTACTGACGAACAAGAAACACCCGAACATGCAACGGTTGTTGAAGACACTCCAGACACTGTACAAATTACAGAAGTTCAGACTGAAACTGGTGAAAAGCGAACTGTCAAAACCAAGAAACGCAAGGTTAAAGGTACAGATGGTGTTGTCGAAGAAATTCATGAAATCGTTGAAACTACTGAACTGCCGGAAACCACCGAAGAGGTTGTCGACGTTCCAGATGAGACAACCGTCGAAGAGATTGTTACACCAGAAGGTAAGTTGACAGTCAAAACTATCAAAAAACGCAGCACAAAGAAGACCAAGCAAGTACGCATACCACAAGAAACACCACAGGATACACTCACCGAAGAAACACTGCCACTTACTGACGAACAAGAAACACCCGAACATGCCACGGTTGTTGAAGACACTCCAGACACTGTACAAATTACAGAAGTTCAGACTGAAACTGGTGAGAAGCGAACTGTCAAAACAAAGAAACGCAAGGTCAAAGGTACGGATGGTGTTGTCGAAGAAATTCATGAAATCGTTGAAACTACTGAGCTGCCGGAAACTACCGAAGAGGTTGTCGACGTTCCAGATGAGACAACCGTCGAAGAGATTGTTACACCAGAAGGCAAGTTGACAGTCAAAACTATCAAAAGACGCAGCACAAAGAAGACCAAGCAAGTACGCATACCACAAGAAACACCACAAGATACACTCACCGAAGAAACACTGCCACTTACTGACGAACAAGAAACACCCGAACATGCAACGGTTGTTGAAGACACTCCAGACACTGTACAAATTACAGAAGTTCAGACTGAAACTGGTGAAAAGCGAACTGTCAAAACCAAGAAACGCAAGGTTAAAGGTACAGATGGTGTTGTCGAAGAAATTCATGAAATCGTTGAAACTACTGAACTGCCGGAAACCACCGAAGAGGTTGTCGACGTTCCAGATGAGACAACCGTCGAAGAGATTGTTACACCAGAAGGTAAGTTGACAGTCAAAACTATCAAAAGACGCAGCACAAAGAAGACCAAGCAAGTACGTATACCACAAGAAACACCACAAGATACACTCACCGAAGAAACACTGCCACTTACTGACGAACAAGAAACACCCGAACATGCCACGGTTGTTGAAGACACTCCAGACACTGTACAAATTACAGAAGTTCAGACTGAAACTGGTGAGAAGCGAACTGTCAAAACAAAGAAACGCAAGGTCAAAGGTACGGATGGTGTTGTCGAAGAAATTCATGAAATCGTTGAAACTACTGAGCTGCCGGAAACTACCGAAGAGGTTGTCGACGTTCCAGATGAGACAACCGTCGAAGAGATTGTTACACCAGAAGGTAAGTTGACAGTCAAAACTATCAAAAGACGCAGCACAAAGAAGACCAAGCAAGTACGCATACCACAAGAAACACCACAAGATACACTCACCGAAGAAACACTGCCACTTACTGACGAACAAGAAACACCCGAACATGCCACGGTTGTTGAAGACACTCCAGACACTGTACAAATTACAGAAGTTCAGACTGAAACTGGTGAGAAGCGAACTGTCAAAACCAAGAAACGCAAGGTTAAAGGTACAGATGGTGTTGTCGAAGAAATTCATGAAATCGTTGAAACTACTGAACTGCCGGAAACCACCGAAGAGGTTGTCGACGTTCCAGATGAGACAACCGTCGAAGAGATTGTTACACCAGAAGGTAAGTTGACAGTCAAAACTATCAAAAGACGCAGCACAAAGAAGACCAAGCAAGTACGCATACCACAAGAAACACCACAGGATACACTCACCGAAGAAACACTGCCACTTACTGACGAACAAGAAACACCCGAACATGCCACGGTTGTTGAAGACACTCCAGACACTGTACAAATTACAGAAGTTCAGACTGAAACTGGTGAGAAGCGAACTGTCAAAACAAAGAAACGCAAGGTTAAAGGTACAGATGGTGTTGTCGAAGAAATTCATGAAATCGTTGAAACTACTGAACTGCCGGAAACCACCGAAGAGGTTGTCGACGTTCCAGATGAGACAACCGTTGAAGAGATTGTTACACCAGAAGGTAAGTTGACAGTCAAAACTATCAAAAAACGCACACAAAAGACCAAACAAGTACGCATACCACAAAAAACACCACAAGATACACTCACCGAAGAAACACTGCCACTTACTGACGAACAAGAAACACCCGAACATGCAACTGTTATTAAAGATACTCCAGACACTGTACAAATTACAGAAGTGCAAACTCAAACTGGTGAGAAGCGAACTGTCAAAACAAAGAAACGCAAGGTCAAAGGTACGGATGGTGTTGTCGAAGAAATTCATGAAATCGTTGAAACTACTGAGCTGCCGGAAACTACCGAAGAGGTTGTCGACGTTCCAGATGAGACAACCGTCGAAGAGATTGTTACACCAGAAGGTAAGTTGACAGTCAAAACTATCAAAAGACGCAGCACAAAGAAGACCAAGCAAGTACGCATACCACAAGAAACACCACAGGATACACTCACCGAAGAAACACTGCCACTTACTGACGAACAAGAAACACCCGAACATGCCACGGTTGTTGAAGACACTCCAGACACTGTACAAATTACAGAAGTTCAGACTGAAACTGGTGAGAAGCGAACTGTCAAAACAAAGAAACGCAAGGTTAAAGGTACAGATGGTGTTGTCGAAGAAATTCATGAAATCGTTGAAACTACTGAACTGCCGGAAACCACCGAAGAGGTTGTCGACGTTCCAGATGAGACAACCGTTGAAGAGATTGTTACACCAGAAGGTAAGTTGACAGTTAAAACTATCAAAAAACGCACACAAAAGACCAAACAAGTACGCATACCACAAAAAACACCACAAGATACACTCACCGAAGAAACACTGCCACTTACTGACGAACAAGAAACACCCGAACATGCAACTGTTATTAAAGATACTCCAGACACTGTACAAATTACAGAAGTGCAAACTCAAACTGGTGAGAAGCGAACTGTCAAAACAAAGAAACGCAAGGTCAAAGGTACGGATGGTGTTGTCGAAGAAGTTCATGAAATCGTTGAAACTACTGAGCTGCCGGAAACCACCGAAGAGTTTGTCGACGTTCCAGATGAGACAACCGTCGAAGAGATTGTTACACCAGAAGGTAAGTTGACAGTCAAAACTATCAAAAGACGCAGCACAAAGAAGACCAAGCAAGTACGCATACCACAAGAAACACCACAAGATACACTCACCGAAGAAACACTGCCACTTACTGACGAACAAGAAACACCCGAACATGCCACGGTTGTTGAAGACACTCCAGACACTGTACAAATTACAGAAGTTCAGACTGAAACTGGTGAGAAGCGAACTGTCAAAACAAAGAAACGCAAGGTCAAAGGTACGGATGGTGTTGTCGAAGAAATTCATGAAATCGTTGAACCCACTGAGCTGCCGGAAACCACCGAAGAGGTTGTCGACGTTCCAGATGAGACAACCGTCGAAGAGATTGTTACACCAGAAGGTAAGTTGACAGTCAAAACTATCAAAAAACGCACACAAAAGACCAAACAAGTACGCATACCACAAGAAACACCACAAGATACACTCACCGAAGAAACACTGCCACTTACTGACGAACAAGAAACACCCGAACATGCAACTGTTATTAAAGATACTCCAGACACTGTACAAATTACAGAAGTGCAAACTCAAACTGGTGAGAAGCGAACTGTAAAAACAAAGAAACGCAAGGTCAAAGGTACGGATGGTGTTGTCGAAGAAATTCATGAAATCGTTGAAACTACTGAGCTGCCGGAAACCACCGAAGAGGTTGTCGACGTTCCAGATGAGACAACCGTCGAAGAGATTGTTACACCAGAAGGTAAGTTGACAGTCAAAACTATCAAAAGACGCAGCACAAAGAAGATCAAGCAAGTACGCATACCACAAGAAACACCACAAGATACACTCACCGAAGAAACACTGCCACTTACTGACGAACAAGAAACACCCGAACATGCCACGGTTGTTGAAGACACTCCAGACACTGTACAAATTACAGAAGTTCAGATTGAAACTGGTGAGAAGCGAACTGTCAAAACCAAGAAACGCAAGGTTAAAGGTACAGATGGTGTTGTCGAAGAAATTCATGAAATCGTTGAAACTACTGAACTGCCGGAAACCACCGAAGAGGTTGTCGACGTTCCAGATGAGACAACCGTCGAAGAGATTGTTACACCAGAAGGTAAGTTGACAGTCAAAACTATCAAAAGACGCAGCACAAAGAAGACCAAGCAAGTACGCATACCACAAGAAACACCACAGGATACACTCACCGAAGAAACACTGCCACTTACTGACGAACAAGAAACACCCGAACATGCCACGGTTGTTGAAGACACTCCAGACACTGTACAAATTACAGAAGTTCAGACTGAAACTGGTGAGAAGCGAACTGTCAAAACAAAGAAACGCAAGGTCAAAGGTACGGATGGTGTTGTCGAAGAAATTCATGAAATCGTTGAAACTACTGAACTGCCGGAAACCACCGAAGAGGTTGTCGACGTTCCAGATGAGACAACCGTTGAAGAGATTGTTACACCAGAAGGTAAGTTGACAGTCAAAACTATCAAAAAACGCACACAAAAGACCAAACAAGTACGCATACCACAAAAAACACCACAAGATACACTCACCGAAGAAACACTGCCACTTACTGACGAACAAGAAACACCCGAACATGCAACTGTTATTAAAGATACTCCAGACACTGTACAAATTACAGAAGTGCAAACTCAAATTGGTGAGAAGCGAACTGTCAAAACCAAGAAACGCAAGGTTGAAGGTACAGATGGTGTTGTCGAAGAAATTCATGAAATCGTTGAAACTACTGAACTGCCGGAAACCACCGAAGAGGTTGTCGACGTTCCAGATGAGACAACCGTCGAAGAGATTGTTACACCAGAAGGTAAGTTGACAGTCAAAACTATCAAAAGACGCAGCACAAAGAAGACCAAGCAAGTACGCATACCACAAGAAACACCACAGGATACACTCACCGAAGAAACACTGCCACTTACTGACGAACAAGAAACACCCGAACATGCCACGGTTGTTGAAGACACTCCAGACACTGTACAAATTACAGAAGTTCAGACTGAAACTGGTGAGAAGCGAACTGTCAAAACAAAGAAACGCAAGGTTAAAGGTACAGATGGTGTTGTCGAAGAAATTCATGAAATCGTTGAAACTACTGAACTGCCGGAAACCACCGAAGAGGTTGTCGACGTTCCAGATGAGACAACCGTTGAAGAGATTGTTACACCAGAAGGTAAGTTGACAGTCAAAACTATCAAAAAACGCACACAAAAGACCAAACAAGTACGCATACCACAAAAAACACCACAAGATACACTCACCGAAGAAACACTGCCACTTACTGACGAACAAGAAACACCCGAACATGCAACTGTTATTAAAGATACTCCAGACACTGTACAAATTACAGAAGTGCAAACTCAAACTGGTGAGAAGCGAACTGTCAAAACAAAGAAACGCAAGGTCAAAGGTACGGATGGTGTTGTCGAAGAAATTCATGAAATCGTTGAAACTACTGAGCTGCCGGAAACCACCGAAGAGGTTGTCGACGTTCCAGATGAGACAACCGTCGAAGAGATTGTTACACCAGAAGGTAAGTTGACAGTCAAAACTATCAAAAGACGCAGCACAAAGAAGATCAAGCAAGTACGCATACCACAAGAAACACCACAAGATACACTCACCGAAGAAACACTGCCACTTACTGACGAACAAGAAACACCCGAACATGCCACGGTTGTTGAAGACACTCCAGACACTGTACAAATTACAGAAGTTCAGATTGAAACTGGTGAGAAGCGAACTGTCAAAACCAAGAAACGCAAGGTTAAAGGTACAGATGGTGTTGTCGAAGAAATTCATGAAATCGTTGAAACTACTGAACTGCCGGAAACCACCGAAGAGGTTGTCGACGTTCCAGATGAGACAACCGTCGAAGAGATTGTTACACCAGAAGGTAAGTTGACAGTCAAAACTATCAAAAGACGCAGCACAAAGAAGACCAAGCAAGTACGCATACCACAAGAAACACCACAGGATACACTCACCGAAGAAACACTGCCACTTACTGACGAACAAGAAACACCCGAACATGCCACGGTTGTTGAAGACACTCCAGACACTGTACAAATTACAGAAGTTCAGACTGAAACTGGTGAGAAGCGAACTGTCAAAACAAAGAAACGCAAGGTCAAAGGTACGGATGGTGTTGTCGAAGAAATTCATGAAATCGTTGAAACTACTGAACTGCCGGAAACCACCGAAGAGGTTGTCGACGTTCCAGATGAGACAACCGTTGAAGAGATTGTTACACCAGAAGGTAAGTTGACAGTCAAAACTATCAAAAAACGCACACAAAAGACCAAACAAGTACGCATACCACAAAAAACACCACAAGATACACTCACCGAAGAAACACTGCCACTTACTGACGAACAAGAAACACCCGAACATGCAACTGTTATTAAAGATACTCCAGACACTGTACAAATTACAGAAGTGCAAACTCAAATTGGTGAGAAGCGAACTGTCAAAACAAAGAAACGCAAGGTCAAAGGTACGGATGGTGTTGTCGAAGAAATTCATGAAATCGTTGAAACGACTGAGCTGCCGGAAACCACCGAAGAGGTTGTCGACGTTCCAGATGAGACAACCGTCGAAGAGATTGTTACACCAGAAGGTAAGTTGACAGTCAAAACTATCAAAAGACGCAGCACAAAGAAGACCAAGCAAGTACGCATACCACAAGGAACACCACAAGATACACTCACCGAAGAAACACTGCCACTTACTGACGAACAAGAAACACCCGAACATGCAACTGTTATTAAAGATACTCCAGACACTGTACAAATTACAGAAGTGCAAACTCAAACTGGTGAGAAGCGAACTGTCAAAACAAAGAAACGCAAGGTCAAAGGTACGGATGGTGTTGTCGAAGAAATTCATGAAATCGTTGAAACTACTGAGCTGCCGGAAACCACCGAAGAGGTTGTCGACGTTCCAGATGAGACAACCGTCGAAGAGATTGTTACACCAGAAGGTAAGTTGACAGTCAAAACTATCAAAAGACGCAGCACAAAGAAGACCAAGCAAGTACGCATACCACAAGAAACACCACAAGATACACTCACCGAAGAAACACTGCCACTTACTGACGAACAAGAAACACCCGAACATGCCACGGTTGTTGAAGACACTCCAGACACTGTACAAATTACAGAAGTTCAGATTGAAACTGGTGAGAAGCGAACTGTCAAAACCAAGAAACGCAAGGTTAAAGGTACAGATGGTGTTGTCGAAGAAATTCATGAAATCGTTGAAACTACTGAACTGCCGGAAACCACCGAAGAGGTTGTCGACGTTCCAGATGAGACAACCGTCGAAGAGATTGTTACACCAGAAGGTAAGTTGACAGTCAAAACTATCAAAAGACGCAGCACAAAGAAGACCAAGCAAGTACGCATACCACAAGAAACACCACAGGATACACTCACCGAAGAAACACTGCCACTTACTGACGAACAAGAAACACCCGAACATGCCACGGTTGTTGAAGACACTCCAGACACTGTACAAATTACAGAAGTTCAGACTGAAACTGGTGAGAAGCGAACTGTCAAAACAAAGAAACGCAAGGTCAAAGGTACGGATGGTGTTGTCGAAGAAATTCATGAAATCGTTGAAACTACTGAACTGCCGGAAACCACCGAAGAGGTTGTCGACGTTCCAGATGAGACAACCGTTGAAGAGATTGTTACACCAGAAGGTAAGTTGACAGTCAAAACTATCAAAAAACGCACACAAAAGACCAAACAAGTACGCATACCACAAAAAACACCACAAGATACACTCACCGAAGAAACACTGCCACTTACTGACGAACAAGAAACACCCGAACATGCAACTGTTATTAAAGATACTCCAGACACTGTACAAATTACAGAAGTGCAAACTCAAATTGGTGAGAAGCGAACTGTCAAAACAAAGAAACGCAAGGTCAAAGGTACGGATGGTGTTGTCGAAGAAATTCATGAAATCGTTGAAACGACTGAGCTGCCGGAAACCACCGAAGAGGTTGTCGACGTTCCAGATGAGACAACCGTCGAAGAGATTATTACACCAGAAGGTAAGTTGACAGTCAAAACTATCAAAAGACGCAGCACAAAGAAGACCAAGCAAGTACGCATACCACAAGGAACACCACAAGATACACTCACCGAAGAAACACTGCCACTTACTGACGAACAAGAAACACCCGAACATGCCACGGTTGTTGAAGACACTCCAGACACTGTACAAATTACAGAAGTTCAGACTGAAACTGGTGAGAAGCGAACTGTCAAAACCAAGAAACGCAAGGTTAAAGGTACAGATGGTGTTGTCGAAGAAATTCATGAAATCGTTGAAACTACTGAACTGCCGGAAACCACCGAAGAGGTTGTCGACGTTCCAGATGAGACAACCGTTGAAGAGATTGTTACACCAGAAGGTAAGTTGACAGTCAAAACTATCAAAAAACGCACACAAAAGACCAAACAAGTACGCATACCACAACAAACACCACAAGATACACTCACCGAAGAAACACTGCCACTTACTGACGAACAAGAAACACCCGAACATGCAACTGTTATTAAAGATACTCCAGACACTGTACAAATTACAGAAGTGCAAACTCAAACTGGTGAGAAGCGAACTGTCAAAACAAAGAAACGCAAGGTCAAAGGTACGGATGGTGTTGTCGAAGAAATTCATGAAATCGTTGAAACTACTGAGCTGCCGGAAACCACCGAAGAGGTTGTCGACGTTCCAGATGAGACAACCGTCGAAGAGATTGTTACACCAGAAGGTAAGTTGACAGTCAAAACTATCAAAAGACGCAGCACAAAGAAGACCAAGCAAGTACGCATACCACAAGAAACACCACAAGATACACTCACCGAAGAAACACTGCCACTTACTGACGAACAAGAAACACCCGAACATGCCACGGTTGTTGAAGACACTCCAGACACTGTACAAATTACAGAAGTTCAGACTGAAACTGGTGAGAAGCGAACTGTCAAAACAAAGAAACGCAAGGTCAAAGGTACGGATGGTGTTGTCGAAGAAATTCATGAAATCGTTGAAACTACTGTGCTGCCGGAAACTACCGAAGAGGTTGTCGACGTTCCAGATGAGACAACCGTCGAAGAGATTGTTACACCAGAAGGTAAGTTGACAGTCAAAACTATCAAAAGACGCAGCACAAAGAAGACCAAGCAAGTACGCATACCACAAGAAACACCACAGGATACACTCACCGAAGAAACACTGCCACTTACTGACGAACAAGAAACACCCGAACATGCCACGGTTGTTGAAGACACTCCAGACACTGTACAAATTACAGAAGTTCAGACTGAAACTGGTGAGAAGCGAACTGTCAAAACAAAGAAACGCAAGGTCAAAGGTACGGATGGTATTGTCGAAGAAATTCATGAAATCGTTGAAACTACTGAACTGCCGGAAATCAGCGAAGAGGTTGTCGACGTTCCAGATGAGACAACCGTCGAAGAGATTGTTACACCAGAAGGTAAGTTGACAGTCAAAACTATCAAAAAACGCACACAAAAGACCAAACAAGTACGCATACCACAAAAAACACCACAAGATACACTCACCGAAGAAACACTGCCACTTACTGACGAACAAGAAACACCCGAACATGCCACGGTTGTTGAAGACACTCCAGACACTGTACAAATTACAGAAGTTCAGACTGAAACTGGTGAAAAGCGAACTGTCAAAACCAAGAAACGCAAGGTTAAAGGTACAGATGGTGTTGTCGAAGAAATTCATGAAATCGTTGAAACTACTGAACTGCCGGAAACCACCGAAGAGGTTGTCGACGTTCCAGATGAGACAACCGTCGAAGAGATTGTTACACCAGAAGGTAAGTTGACAGTCAAAACTATCAAAAGACGCAGCACAAAGAAGACCAAGCAAGTACGCATACCACAAGAAACACCACAAGATACACTCACCGAAGAAACACTGCCACTTACTGACGAACAAGAAACACCCGAACATGCCACGGTTGTTGAAGACACTCCAGACACTGTACAAATTACAGAAGTTCAGACTGAAACTGGTGAGAAGCGAACTGTCAAAACAAAGAAACGCAAGGTCAAAGGTACGGATGGTGTTGTCGAAGAAATTCATGAAATCGTTGAAACTACTGTGCTGCCGGAAACTACCGAAGAGGTTGTCGACGTTCCAGATGAGACAACCGTCGAAGAGATTGTTACACCAGAAGGTAAGTTGACAGTCAAAACTATCAAAAGACGCAGCACAAAGAAGACCAAGCAAGTACGCATACCACAAGAAACACCACAGGATACACTCACCGAAGAAACACTGCCACTTACTGACGAACAAGAAACACCCGAACATGCCACGGTTGTTGAAGACACTCCAGACACTGTACAAATTACAGAAGTTCAGACTGAAACTGGTGAGAAGCGAACTGTCAAAACAAAGAAACGCAAGGTCAAAGGTACGGATGGTATTGTCGAAGAAATTCATGAAATCGTTGAAACTACTGAACTGCCGGAAATCAGCGAAGAGGTTGTCGACGTTCCAGATGAGACAACCGTCGAAGAGATTGTTACACCAGAAGGTAAGTTGACAGTCAAAACTATCAAAAAACGCACACAAAAGACCAAACAAGTACGCATACCACAAAAAACACCACAAGATACACTCACCGAAGAAACACTGCCACTTACTGACGAACAAGAAACACCCGAACATGCCACGGTTGTTGAAGACACTCCAGACACTGTACAAATTACAGAAGTTCAGACTGAAACTGGTGAAAAGCGAACTGTCAAAACCAAGAAACGCAAGGTTAAAGGTACAGATGGTGTTGTCGAAGAAATTCATGAAATCGTTGAAACTACTGAACTGCCGGAAACCACCGAAGAGGTTGTCGACGTTCCAGATGAGACAACCGTCGAAGAGATTGTTACACCAGAAGGTAAGTTGACAGTCAAAACTATCAAAAGACGCAGCACAAAGAAGACCAAACAAGTAAGCATACCACAAGATACACTCACAGAAGAAACACTGCCACTTACTGACGAACAAGAAACACCCGAACATGCAACGGTTGTTGAAGACACTCCAGACACTGTACAAATTACAGAAGTGCAAACTCAAACTGGTGAGAAGCGAACTGTCGAAACAAAGAAACGCAAGGTCAAAGGTACGGATGGTATTGTCGAAGAAATTCATGAAATCGTTGAAACTACTGAACTGCCGGAAATCAGCGAAGAGGTTGTCGACGTTCCAGATGAGACAACCGTCGAAGAGATTGTTACACCAGAAGGTAAGTTGACAGTCAAAACTATCAAAAGACGCAGCACAAAGAAGACCAAGCAAGTACGCATACCACAAGAAACACCACAGGATACACTCACCGAAGAAACACTGCCACTTACTGACGAACAAGAAACACCCGAACATGCCACGGTTGTTGAAGACACTCCAGACACTGTACAAATTACAGAAGTGCAAACTCAAATTGGTGAGAAGCAAACTGTCAAAACAAAGAAACGCAAGGTCAAAGGTACGGATGGTGTTGTCGAAGAAATTCATGAGATCGTTGAAACTACTGAGCTGCCGGAAACCACCGAAGAGGTTGTCGACGTTCCAGATGAGACAACCGTCGAAGAGATTGTTACACCAGAAGGTAAGTTGACAGTCAAAACTATCAAAAGACGCAGCACAAAGAAGACCAAGCAAGTACGCATACCACAAGAAACACCACAAGATACACTCACCGAAGAAACACTGCCACTTACTGACGAACAAGAAACACCCGAACATGCAACTGTTGTTGAAGATACTCCAGACACTGTACAAATTACAGAAGTTCAGACTGAAACTGGTGAGAAGCGAACTGTCAAAACAAAGAAACGCAAGGTCAAAGGTACGGATGGTGTTGTCGAAGAAATTCACGAGATCGTTGAAACTACTGAGCTGCCGGAAACCACCGAAGAGTTTGTCGACGTTCCAGATGAGACAACCGTCGAAGAGATTGTTACACCAGAAGGTAAGTTGACAGTCAAAACTATCAAAAGACGCAGAACAAAGACCAAACAAGTACGCATACCACAAGAAACTCCACAAGATACACTCACCGAAGAAACACTGCCACTTACTGACGAAAAAGATACACCTGAACATGCAACGGTTGTTGAAGACACTCCAGACACTGTACAAATTACAGAAGTTCAGACTGAAACTGGTGAAAAGCGAACTGTCAAAACCAAGAAACGCAAGGTTAAAGGTACAGATGGTGTTGTCGAAGAAATTCATGAAATCGTTGAAACTACTGAACTTCCGGAAACAACCGCAGAGGTTGTTGACGTTCCAGATGAGACAACCGTCGAAGAGATTGTTACACCAGAAGGTAAGTTGACAGTCAGAACTATCAAAAAACGCACACAAAAGACCAAACAAGTACGCATACCACAAGAAACTCCACAAGATACACTCACCGAAGAAACACTGCCACTTACTGACGAAAAAGATACACCTGAACATGCAACGGTTGTTGAAGACACTCCAGACACTGTACAAATTACAGAAGTTCAGACTGAAACTGGTGAAAAGCGAACTGTCAAAACCAAGAAACGCAAGGTTAAAGGTACAGATGGTGTTGTCGAAGAAATTCATGAAATCGTTGAAACTACTGAACTGCCGGAAACCACCGAAGAGGTTGTCGACGTTCCAGATGAGACAACCGTTGAAGAGATTGTTACACCAGAAGGTAAGTTGACAGTCAAAACTATCAAAAAACGCACACAAAAGACCAAACAAGTACGCATACCACAACAAACACCACAAGTTACACTCACCGAAGAAACACTGCCACTTACTGATGAACAAGATACACCTGAATATGTAACGGTTGTTGAAGACACTCCAGACACTGTACAAATTACAGAAGTTCAGACTGAAACTGGTGAAAAGCGAACTGTCAAAACCAAGAAACGCAAGGTAAAAGGTACAGATGGTGTTGTCGAAGAAATTCATGAAATCGTTGAAACTACTGAACTGCCGGAAACCACCGAAGAGGTTGTCGACGTTCCAGATGAGACAACCGTCGAAGAGATTGTTACACCAGAAGGTAAGTTGACATTCAAAACTATCAAAAGACGCAGCACAAAGAAGACCAAGCAAGTACGCATACCACAAGAAACACCACAAGATACACTCACCGAAGGAACACTGCCACTTACTGACGGACAAGAAACACCCGAACATGCAACTGTTGTTAAAGATACTCCAGACACTGTACAAATTACAGAAGTGCAAACTCAAACTGGTAGGAAGCGAACTGTCAAAACAAAGAAACGCAAGGACAAAGGTATGGATGGTGTTGTCGAAGAAATTCATGAAATCGTTGAAACTACTGAACTGCCGGAAACAACCGCAGAGGTTGTTGACGTTCCAGATGAGACAACCGTCGAAGAGATTGTTACACCAGAAGGTAATTTGACAGTCAAAACTATCAAAAAACGCACACAAAAGACCAAACAAGTACGCATACCACAAGAAACACCACAAGATACACTCACCGAAGAAACACTGCCACTTACTGACGAACAAGAAACACCCGAACATGCAACGGTTGTTGAAGACACTCCAGACACTGTACAAATTACAGAAGTGCAAACTCAAACTGGTGAGAAGCGAACTGTCAAAACAAAGAAACGCAAGGTCAAAGGTACGGATGGTGTTGTCGAAGAAATTCATGACATCGTTGAAACTACTGAGCTGCCGGAAACCACCGAAGAGGTTGTCGACGTTCCAGATGAGACAACCGTCGAAGAGATTGTTACACCAGAAGGTAAGTTGACAGTCAAAACTATCAAAAAACGCACACAAAAGACCAAACAAGTACGCATACCACAAGAAACACCACAAGATACACTCACCGAAGAAACACTGCCACTTACTGACGAACAAGATACACCCGAACATGCAACGGTTGTTGAAGACACTCCAGACACTGTACAAATTACAGAAGTTCAGACTGAAACTGGTGAAAAGCGAACTGTCAAAACCAAGAAACGCAAGGTCAAAGGTACGGATGGTGTTGTCGAAGAAATTCATGACATCGTTGAAACTACTGAGCTGCCGGAAACCACCGAAGAGGTTGTCGACGTTCCAGATGAGACAACCGTCGAAGAGATTGTTACACCAGAAGGTAAGTTGACAGTCAAAACTATCAAAAAACGCACACAAAAGACCAAACAAGTACGCATACCACAAGAAACACCACAAGATACACTCACCGAAGAAACACTGCCACTTACTGACGAACAAGAAACACCCGAACATGCAACGGTTGTTGAAGACACTCCAGACACTGTACAAATTACAGAAGTGCAAACTCAAACTGGTGAGAAGCGAACTGTCAAAACAAAGAAACGCAAGGTCAAAGGTACGGATGGTGTTGTCGAAGAAATTCATGAAATCGTTGAAACTACTGAACTGCCGGAAACCACCGAAGAGGTTGTCGACGTTCCAGATGAGACAACCGTCGAAGAGATTGTTACACCAGAAGGTAAGTTGACAGTCAAAACTATCAAAAAACGCACACAAAAGACCAAACAAGTACGCATACCACAAGAAACACCACAAGATACACTCACCGAAGAAACACTGCCACTTACTGACGAACAAGAAACACCCGAACATGCAACGGTTGTTGAAGACACTCCAGACACTGTACAAATTACAGAAGTGCAAACTCAAACTGGTGAGAAGCGAACTGTCAAAACAAAGAAACGCAAGGTCAAAGGTACGGATGGTGTTGTCGAAGAAATTCATGAAATCGTTGAAACTACTGAACTGCCGGAAACCACCGAAGAGGTTGTCGACGTTCCAGATGAGACAACCGTCGAAGAGATTGTTACACCAGAAGGTAAGTTGACAGTCAAAACTATCAAAAAACGCACACAAAAGACCAAACAAGTACGCATACCACAAGAAACACCACAAGATACACTCACCGAAGAAACACTGCCACTTACTGACGAACAAGAAACACCCGAACATGCAACGGTTGTTGAAGACACTCCAGACACTGTACAAATTACAGAAGTGCAAACTCAAACTGGTGAGAAGCGAACTGTCAAAACAAAGAAACGCAAGGTCAAAGGTACGGATGGTGTTGTCGAAGAAATTCATGAAATCGTTGAAACTACTGAACTGCCGGAAACCACCGAAGAGGTTGTCGACGTTCCAGATGAGACAACCGTCGAAGAGATTGTTACACCAGAAGGTAAGTTGACAGTCAAAACTATCAAAAAACGCACACAAAAGACCAAACAAGTACGCATACCACAAGAAACACCACAAGATACACTCACCGAAGAAACACTGCCACTTACTGACGAACAAAATACACCCGAACATGCAACGGTTGTTGAAGACACTCCAGACACTGTACAAATTACAGAAGTTCAGACTGAAACTGGTGAAAAGCGAACTGTCAAAACCAAGAAACGCAAGGTCAAAGGTACGGATGGTGTTGTCGAAGAAATTCATGACATCGTTGAAACTACTGAGCTGCCGGAAACCACCGAAGAGGTTGTCGACGTTCCAGATGAGACAACCGTCGAAGAGATTGTTACACCAGAAGGTAAGTTGACAGTCAAAACTATCAAAAAACGCACTCAAAAGACCAAACAAGTACGCATACCACAAGAAACACCACAAGATACACTCACCGAAGAAACACTGCCACTTACTGACGAACAAGAAACACCCGAACATGCAACGGTTGTTGAAGACACTCCAGACACTGTACAAATTACAGAAGTGCAAACTCAAACTGGTGAGAAGCGAACTGTCAAAACAAAGAAACGCAAGGTCAAAGGTACGGATGGTGTTGTCGAAGAAATTCATGAAATCGTTGAAACTACTGAACTGCCGGAAACCACCGAAGAGGTTGTCGACGTTCCAGATGAGACAACCGTCGAAGAGATTGTTACACCAGAAGGTAAGTTGACAGTCAAAACTATCAAAAAACGCACACAAAAGACCAAACAAGTACGCATACCACAAGAAACACCACAAGATACACTCACCGAAGAAACACTGCCACTTACTGACGAACAAGATACACCCGAACATGCAACGGTTGTTGAAGACACTCCAGACACTGTACAAATTACAGAAGTTCAGACTGAAACTGGTGAAAAGCGAACTGTCAAAACCAAGAAACGCAAGGTCAAAGGTACGGATGGTGTTGTCGAAGAAATTCATGACATCGTTGAAACTACTGAGCTGCCGGAAACCACCGAAGAGGTTGTCGACGTTCCAGATGAGACAACCATCAAAGAGATTGTTACACCAGAAGGTAAGTTGACAGTCAAAACTATCAAAAAACGCACACAAAAGACCAAACAAGTACGCATACCACAAGAAACACCACAAGATACACTCACCGAAGAAACACTGCCACTTACTGACGAACAAGAAACACCCGAACATGCAACGGTTGTTGAAGACACTCCAGACACTGTACAAATTACAGAAGTGCAAACTCAAACTGGTGAGAAGCGAACTGTCAAAACAAAGAAACGCAAGGTCAAAGGTACGGATGGTGTTGTCGAAGAAATTCATGAAATCGTTGAAACTACTGAACTGCCGGAAACCACCGAAGAGGTTGTCGACGTTCCAGATGAGACAACCGTCGAAGAGATTGTTACACCAGAAGGTAAGTTGACAGTCAAAACTATCAAAAAACGCACACAAAAGACCAAACAAGTACGCATACCACAAGAAACACCACAAGTTACACTCACCGAAGAAACACTGCCACTTACTGATGAACAAGATACACCTGAATATGTAACGGTTGTTGAAGACACTCCAGACACTGTACAAATTACAGAAGTTCAGACTGAAACTGGTGAAAAGCGAACTGTCAAAACCAAGAAACGCAAGGTAAAAGGTACAGATGGTGTTGTCGAAGAAATTCATGAAATCGTTGAAACTACTGAACTGCCGGAAACCACCGAAGAGGTTGTCGACGTTCCAGATGAGACAACCGTCGAAGAGATTGTTACACCAGAAGGTAAGTTGACAGTCAAAACTATCAAAAAACGCACACAAAAGACCAAACAAGTACGCATACCACAAGAAACACCACAAGATACACTCACCGAAGAAACACTGCCACTTACTGACGAACAAGATACACCTGAACATGCAACGGTTGTTGAAGACACTCCAGACACTGTACAAATTACAGAAGTTCAGACTGAAACTGGTGAAAAGCGAACTGTCAAAACAAAGAAACGCAAGGTCAAAGGTACGGATGGTGTTGTCGAAGAAATTCATGAAATCGTTGAAACTACTGAGCTGCCGGAAACCACCGAAGAGGTTGTCGACGTTCCAGATGAGACAACCGTCGAAGAGATTGTTACACCAGAAGGTAAGTTGACAGTCAAAACTATCAAAAGACGCAGCACAAAGAAGACCAAGCAAGTACACATACCACAAGAAACACCACAAGATACACTCACCGAAGAAACACTGCCACTTACTGACGAACAAGATACACCCGAACATGCAACGGTTGTTGAAGACACTCTAGACACTGTACAAATTACAGAAGTTCAGACTGAAACTGGTGAAAAGCGAACTGTCAAAACCAAGAAACGCAAGGTCAAAGGTACGGATGGTGTTGTCGAAGAAATTCATGACATCGTTGAAACTACTGAGCTGCCGGAAACCACCGAAGAGGTTGTCGACGTTCCAGATGAGACAACCGTCGAAGAGATTGTTACACCAGAAGGTAAGTTGACAGTCAAAACTATCAAAAGACGCAGAACAAAGAAGACCAAGCAAGTACGCATACAACAAGAAACACCACAAGATATACTCACCGAAGAAACACTGCCACTTACTGACGAACAAGAAACATCCGAACATGCAACGGTTGTTGAAGACACTCCAGACACTGTACAAATTACAGAAGTGCAAACTCAAACTGGTGAGAAGCGAACTGTCAAAACAAAGAAACGCAAGGTCAAAGGTACGGATGGTGTTGTCGAAGAAATTCATGAAATCGTTGAAACTACTGAACTGCCGGAAACCACCGAAGAGGTTGTCGACGTTCCAGATGAGACAACCGTCGAAGAGATTGTTACACCAGAAGGTAAGTTGACAGTCAAAACTATCAAAAAACGCACACAAAAGACCAAACAAGTACGCATACCACAAGAAACACCACAAGATACACTCACCGAAGAAACACTGCCACTTACTGACGAACAAGATACACCCGAACATGCAACGGTTGTTGAAGACACTCCAGACACTGTACAAATTACAGAAGTTCAGACTGAAACTGGTGAAAAGCGAACTGTCAAAACCAAGAAACGCAAGGTCAAAGGTACGGATGGTGTTGTCGAAGAAATTCATGACATCGTTGAAACTACTGAGCTGCCGGAAACCACCGAAGAGGTTGTCGACGTTCCAGATGAGACAACCATCGAAGAGATTGTTACACCAGAAGGTAAGTTGACAGTCAAAACTATCAAAAAACGCACACAAAAGACCAAACAAGTACGCATACCACAAGAAACTCCACAAGATACACTCACCGAAGAAACACTGCCACTTACTGACGAACAAGAAACACCCGAACATGCAACGGTTGTTGAAGACACTCCAGACACTGTACAAATTACAGAAGTGCAAACTCAAACTGGTGAGAAGCGAACTGTCAAAACAAAGAAACGCAAGGTCAAAGGTACGGATGGTGTTGTCGAAGAAATTCATGAAATCGTTGAAACTACTGAACTGCCGGAAACCACCGAAGAGGTTGTCGACGTTCCAGATGAGACAACCGTCGAAGAGATTGTTACACCAGAAGGTAAGTTGACAGTCAAAACTATCAAAAGACGCAGCACAAAGAAGACCAAGCAAGTACGCATACCACAAGAAACACCACAAGATACACTCACCGAAGAAACACTGCCACTTACTGACGAACAAGAAACACCCGAACATGCCACGGTTGTTGAAGACACTCCAGACACTGTACAAATTACAGAAGTTCAGACTGAAACTGGTGAAAAGCGAACTGTCAAAACCAAGAAACGCAAGGTTAAAGGTACGGATGGTGTTGTCGAAGAAATTCATGAAATCGTTGAAACTACTGAGCTGCCGGAAACCACCGAAGAGGTTGTCGACGTTCCAGATGAGACAACCGTCGAAGAGATTGTTACACCAGAAGGTAAGTTGACAGTTAGAACTATCAAAAAACACACACAAAAGACCAAACAAGTACGCATACCACAAGAAACACCACAAGATACACTCACCGAAGAAACACTACCACTTACTGACGAACAAGAAACACCCGAACATGCAACGGTTGTTGAAGACACTCCAGACACTGTACAAATTACAGAAGTTCAGACTGAAACTGGTGAAAAGCGAACTGTCAAAACCAAGAAACGCAAGGTTAAAGGTACAGATGGTGTTGTCGAAGAAATTCATGAAATCGTTGAAACTACTGAACTGCCGGAAACCACCGAAGAGGTTGTCGACGTTCCAGATGAGACAACCGTCGAAGAGATTGTTACACCAGAAGGTAAGTTGACAGTCAAAACTATCAAAAAACGCACACAAAAGACCAAACAAGTACGCATACCACAAGAAACACCACAAGATACAATCACCGAAGAAACACTGCCACCTACTGACGAACCAGAAACACCCGAACATGCCACGGTTGTTGAAGACACTCCAGACACTGTACAAATTACAGAAGTTCAGACTGAAACTGGTGAAAAGCGAACTGTCAAAACCAAGAAACGCAAGGTTAAAGGTACAGACGGCGTTGTCGAACAAATACATAAAGACATGGAAACTACTGAACTGCCGAAAACTTTGGAAGAAGTAGTTGACATTCCAAATGTGATAAGCGTCAGAGACATTAATATATCTGAGGGTAAGTTAGGCAAAGTTTCAATGAACGCAATTAAAAACAAACACACTCAGGATAGTAATCCCAACAATCCAACATTTACTTACGTGAAATAGGTTTTCTTTTGTTCAGAGGCTTCCAATTAATCAATAACTGTAAAGTTGTTATTCTTCTCATCGCCAATTTTTTAGTATTAATTTTACTTACAATATTTTTTGAAATGAGAATAGGTCTTGTATATTTATTTACGATGTTCAGGTGTATAGTTAAATTAAATTTCTTTAGACTTAGTTACGCATGGTACATAATATTATACGTACTGTTACACCCGGTAAAGTTATGTATCATGATTTTAATGAATCAAATCATTTACACAGTGTTAAACTCAAACTCAATATATCAAGGGTTAGTTCTTATTGCGGAAAAGGTAGATTACAACAAATAACTCATAGTGCAAAATTAAAAGTGTAGCATGTAGAATTAAAGTATCAACATAATCACCCATATTAAAGCAGAACTAATGTTATTATAAAATTTAATAATCTGTTCAAATTTATAAGATTATATGGGTGCTATTTTAAAATTAGTCAGCACAAAGTCACAAATAAATTATATGTAGTCCCGTCCAATCACGCTTAACTCCTGTCTGCGCTCGGCAAGATCAAGACATTCTAGAGAGAGCGTCGTCTCATTTTAATTATAATAATTAATGTATAGTTTATTTAATAGTTTTTTTGGTATGATTATTTTTTACCATCGAGTGAAACGCGGCATAAACAACCGGAGATAGTTTAATGCTTGCGGAGATAGTCATTAAAATGTTATAACTTTTGTGAAATTTAATAAGTAAAGTAAGTAATTTATATTTTTTTTACAGAAATCAAAGACGTTGAGGAGAAGACGCCTGCTAAACCTAAAGCGAAGCTTACATCCCAGAAAATTGAAGTTATTCAAATTAGCCAACCTCAAAAAGCTGAAGAACAAGCAGTCCCTCACTTCGCCACCTTGAAACTTACAAAACCTTCCCAAAAACCTAAACGGCAGGTGAAATCAACAACTTTACCTAAATTTCAATTAAAAAGCAGAATAACTTTTATAAGTGATTGGCCGCCTAGTGCTAAAAATGTTTTAATTACTACAATTGGTAGTATTAGACAAAGTGGTGAACTATCGCGAAACATAAAAGAAGCACAAAAATATAAAAAAAAACAAATTAAAGAACTAAATCTTCCTAATATTGAAAAAACTGAACTTGAAAAGCCAATCTTTACACACGAAGATCTAATAGAGAATAAAGAAAAAGTAGCTGAGGTATATCATGATGAAACACCAAAAGAAGTTCCCGAACAATTTACTATACTACCTCGAAGACCTAGTATAAAAAAAATAGAAGAAATTGAAGATGAGGTTATTATTAAAAAGAAGCTTAAGCCTACTAGAAAATCATCAGCTTCTTTACCAGAAATAACGGAACCTGAAATAGTAGTATTTAGACCAAAAACAACTAAAACGCTTGAAGATGTAGAACAAGAATTTAATATTCAACTGAATTCATACGCCGAAGAAGAAATATCAATGTCAAGTAAAGTTAAACTGAAACAACCAAAGCATACAACATTTGGCGAAGCAGCAAGTGAAACTTCAATAAAAGTATTTGAAGAAGACAACGAGACGCCAGAAGCAATTGTTGTTTCTGACACAGAAGAGGAAATGATAAAGGAACCTGTTAATGTTGTGTTATCTATGAAAAAGTCGAAGAAAAAAAGTGTTGAAGAAGATGATACTTCTATTACTATATCGAAACCCAAACAATCTACTGAAATTTCTGAAATAAGTGAAGACGTCCAAATAACATTGGAAAAAAAACCTAAGTATATCATTGATAATCAAGAAGAAATAGCATTCGATATAAAACAAAACAATGATCGTTTAAATAATGAAGACATTTCACTTTCAAGTAAAATAAAACTGAAATCCAAAAAAGTTTTCAGTAAATCAGAAGCTGATAATGAAGCTTCTATAAAATTACATCAAGAAATCGAAGATAATAACGAAGTTGATGAAATAGTTATTAGTGATGACGAACGTGAAGAAAATGTTGAAATGGTCATCAAACGTAAACAGAAAAAATCCCCGTATGAAGTTAGTGAGGTAGAAGAATTAAGCGTAGAGTTAAAGTCAAAGAAAAGTCCCGAAGCAACATTTGACGATGAACAAATGACTGTGTCAACAAAACGAAAATCCAAGAAACCCTCCACAGTGCAAGGTACGTTTATTTACTTTCGGGGAAAATCTACCGTAAAAATTAAAATTTCAGTCCGTCAATTGGTCTGTTTTCAAAACTAAGCTAACAAAATTCCGTTGGTTTAAACATTGTTGAAATGATTTTACGTATATTTCACTTTCTCCTTTTAATTTTTCTAGAAGCAGACGTTACAATGAGCATATCGAGGGAGCAAGAATTTCCAGGTATCTATGATTTTAAAAAATACTCGAATCTTGATTTTTCTTAGATAATTACATTTGACAATAGTTTAACTACCACTGTAAAATAAACCTATATTATTTTCACTATCTATATTATAAACATTAAATTAATATATTCCCAGGTACCGGGTTCATATTATCATGTGCCAATTTGGTGGTGTGCCTATTGCGTAATCTGTAGAACTTTATCATATAGTGTATAAATTTAAATGGTACCGTTTTAATATAAAATTAAATCTATTTCAAAAAATCAAATCAAAAATATCTTTACTCATATAGGTTACTAAGGTACACTTATGAATCGTCAACACAATAACTTATAAACATTTTGACTCTACATTTACTGACTCTATTTTATATTTCAGAGACACCAATAAATGTTCGTAGTGGTGACATCGTATTTGCAGTTTACTCCTACGTAGCAGAAACTGATGAAGCTATTAATCTCGTAGAGGGTGAACGGCTATATATACTAGGTATTTTTTTTATAATTATATTATTTTATTGGTAAATGGTAAATTGATAAATGTTGGTATACACAATATGATAAATAAAACAAATTGATTCATCCTGCGATTGATATCTGATTTACATGTAACAGCAAGTACTCAAAGTTATCACGTCTCATTCGCGTCAATTATAAGTTATATATAGCCTATTTCTTGATACAGATACAAGTAACCAAGATTGGTGGTACGTTCGAAAACATCTGACAGAAGAAATTGGTTGGGTGCCAGCGCAATATCTTATGGACGAGGAAACTTACACATTGTATTTACAGAAAAAATTGAACGAAAAAATTGATAAACTTCCAGTTTTTGAAAGTAAGATGCAATTTTACTTTTAGCTACATTGCAACACTTCAAATATCTAATATTTTATATAATATTTTAAAATTTAATCTTTTAAAATAATATATTAACATGTCAATTAATACTAAACTTATACGAACATTAACTTGGCTTGGAATTCCAAAATTTATTATCTATATTTTTTTGTAGAGCCTACAGCGGAAGAACAAGCTATTGCCCCAATATTTGTGGAAAAACTGAGACCAAAGCATACGCCAGATGGCTCAACTGTACAATTTGAGTGTCAAGTTGAAGGATATCCGAGACCTCAAATAACTTGGTTCCGACAAACAGCCATTATTAAACCGTCTCAAGATTTCCAAATGTATTACGACGATGACAATGTCGCAACACTAGTAATTCGCGAAGTTTTTCCGGAAGATGCCGGTACCTTCACGTGTGTTGCTAAGAACGCTGCTGGTTTTGCCTCAAGTACTACTGAGTTAATTGTTGAAGCTCCACTGTCAGACCATGGCTCAGAAATGACGATTTTATCCAGGAAGAGCCTATCGAGAGAATCTTCTTTAGCTGACATATTAGAAGGTATACCACCCACATTTTCAAAACGACCCAAAGCACAATACGTTGAAGAGGGGTCTGATATATATCTCGAATGCCGTTTGGTTGCGATACCTGAACCAGATATAACATGGTTATTCAAAAGTGAAGAGATTATGCCCAGTGACAATATATCAATTGTTACGGAATCCGATATGCATATGTATTGTAGTGTATTAAAGATATCTAACGTAAGAAAACACCAAGAAGGCACTTACACAGTACTGGCAGTGAATAGAGAAGGTGAAGCTAGCTTGCCAATTGTACTCAAAATAAAAACAGGTCAGAAAGAAAAACCACAGGTTATTGAACCATTGAAGAATATCACTATAAGGCAGGGTGAAAGTTTTGTTCTCACAGCACAGGTGGTAGGTAACCCAGAACCTACAGTAACGTGGTTCCGTAACAATAAACCTCTTAAGTCCCTTCCAATCCAATTTGATGGAAATGTTCATTCAATAGCTGTAGTTAAACCTAAAAAAGGAAAGGATGATGGAGTCTACACCCTTAAAGCTGTTAATTCAGAAGGTGCAACAGAAACAAGCGCTGTCATTGTAATAGAGGGTAATTATAACAATTATTATATTCTTTTCTCGTGTACATTAAAGATTTTTTATTTTTCTTATTTTTTTACGATTTTCTTGCTAGATGCATAGATATATCGTTTTTTTAATAACAGACAGACTATTATTTTTGATATTTCAGCGATAAAAATATGTAATGCCTCTTTTTTGTTTTCAGAGCAAACTGAAGAAAATGCTGAACCGCCACTTTTCATTAACCGATTCCAAGAGATAACAGTAAAAGAGAAAGAAAACATAAAACTAAATGCTAAAGTTACAGGTAATCCAGTTCCATCTATAACTTGGTATAGAAATAATAAGATTATTACTCCCTCTGAAACGGTAACACAACGATTTGACGGAGAAAATATTGAATTAATTATAACACATGTTGATTCTGAAATAGATTCAGGTGATTATAAATGCGTTGCTTCGAACAGTGCTGGAAAAGCATCTCATGGTGCTAAAGTTACCATCGATGTAGAAAAAGTCACTTTCGTAAAAAAATTAAAATCCAAGTATGAAATAGAGGAAGGGAAAACAGTAATATTAGAATGTGAAACATCCCACACCGTATCCACAAAGTGGTATCATAGCACAAAAGAGCTAAGTGGAATGGATCATAGAGAAATTATTCAAGAGGGCAGAGTTCATAAACTCAGAATTAAAAATTCAAAGCTCACAGATGAAGGAACGTTTAGGTGTGTTGTTAAAGACCAAGAAACAAGTTCAACTGTAAAAGTATATGAAACAGTGCCAGAATTTATTAGAAGACTGCAAGATTTTGAGGTTAAAGAGAAAGATGTTGCTATTTTAGAAGTTGAAGTCAATTCTGAAACAGCTGAAGTTGTCTGGGAGAAAGATGGAGAAAAAATTAAACCTAAAAAGAATAAATACGAGGTAGAGAAACGTGGAAATATTCGGAAACTATTTATTAGGAGCACTTCCGTCCACGATGAGGGTGAATATATATGTAGACTGCGGGATGATTCTTGTAGTGCTGAAATAACTGTGGTGGAATTACCACCAGAGATAATATCTCGTCTTCGAGATCAACGAGTCAATAAGGGTTACAAGGCAACATTTGAAATTGAACTTACAAAAGGTGATGCTCTCGTTAGATGGTTTAAAGATAACTCAGAAATTCAATTTTCAAATCATATTCAACTTACTATTGATGGAAAGAAACAAAAACTAAAAGTGTACGATTGCGACCTTAGTGATGCAGGAGAGTATTCATGTGACGTAGGTAGTGACAGGTGTTCTGCCAAATTAAAAGTGGATCAGCCACTAGTAGACTTTACAATGCGTCTCCCAGAAGTCACTATTGTGCCAGCAAACACCGACGCCTACTTAACAGTTGAAATCCCTGACGAAATAAATGATGTATTCTGGTACAAACGTAAAACACTTCTCGAAGATACTGATAAATTCACTTTGATCAAAGATTGTAGAAAGCGAACTCTGATTATTCGAAAATGTACTGAAGATGATCAGTCAGAATATTCTTGTGTCTTATCGGAGGCGAGATGTTCTACAAAATTAAAAGTAGAAGGTAAGGTTTATTTGCGTTTTCAAACATATTTTTCTTATATACTATATGTTACTGCTATATGTTACTTCTCTTATATAAATAAATAAATTTATGTATGTTTCAGTTATCGAATATTTACCAAAAATAATATCATATGAGAAAGAATACAGGTTAAAGCGAGGAAGCGATGTAACGATAAATGTTTTGTACGAAGCTAATCCACCTCCAAACGACGAATGGATTGTCAACGCTAAAATAATTAAAAAATCTAAACACATGAAGCCTTCTATCGATTCCAAAGTAGCAAGTCTTACAATAAAGAAGATTGAACATTCCGATGCTGGTTTATATAGATTACGCCTCGAAAATACATGTGGGGAAGTGGAAGTTGAAACTAAACTCATAGTTATAGGTAATGATTTCATTTATATTATTTAATTTGCAATTAGAATTATAATCATCTTAGAATGACAGTAATAAGTACAAAAAAATAACAGCAAAATTATTTTTAGATCATCCATCGCCGCCTGGAAAGCCAAAAATACTCGAAGTCGATGACAACTTTGTTAACATATTCTGGAGTGAACCTTCTGATACTGGATTTTCACAAATACAATGTTATATTGTAGAATATCAAGAGCTAAATACTACTGAGTATGTACTTATTTATGGATAGTGAATTAACAAAATCATATAAACCACAATCGATTTATTTTCGATTAAAAAACAATAATAAATTGATAGGTTTTATTAACAAATGCAATATTAGATGAATTCAGTTGCCATAATAGCGTATAATTATTATCCTACTAAGCTTATATATGTACTACAAACAATTTTATATTTTGTTAACTTTATACCTTATAAAAAATATGTTAAAATTTTAAATATTTCAGGTGGTTAAAAATCGAAAACATCAAAGTAAATCAATATTGTATAGAAAACTTGAAAAGTAAATCGTCGTATAGATTCCGTGTATTTGCTATGAATGAAGTTGGTGTCAGTGAACCTTCAGAGATAACAGAGTTCGTTACAATAGAAAAGATCATTACGGGTCAAGCACCCACCGTGGAAAATCCATTGAAAGACTTAGTAGCGGAACCTGGTGAGTGTGTGGAGCTATCCTGTATATTCGGAGGAAATCCAAAGCCGAAAGTTTCATGGATGAAAAACGGAAAACAATTAAAAACTGCAAAAGCCACTTATGTAAACCGAATGGCCACTCTAGTAATATCAACTTCAAAATCAAGTGAAGGCGAATACAAATGCTTAGCATCCAATGAATTTGGAGAAGTCTGTACATCGTGTAATTTAGAGATACAAATGAAGCCTAACATAAGTGTCCCAGAAGATGAAATACATCAAAAGAGTAAAATAGACAGTGAATGGATGGTAACAGCTACAATAGAAGGAATACCGCAAGCAGATGTAATTTGGTATAAAAATGGAACAAAATTACAAACCACAAAAGATATACAAATCACTAGCACGGAAAATACAAGCATTATACATATAAGAAATTTGAAACGTTCACATAGTGGTAAATATACAATTGAAGCTACTAATAAGGCTGGGAAGTCGTCTCTGGAACTTTCACTTAAAGTTTTTGGTAAGTAAACGAACTCAAAAAATAATATTTGTAATAAATATATATAATAAATTAAAACAATGAATTTTAGACAAACCAAGTAAACCAGAGGGACCAATTGTAATGCGGGAAATTAGTAGGGAATCCGTTACTATAGAATGGAAACCTCCAGTTGACGATGGCGGACTTGAGTTGACTAAGTATGCTATAGAGAAACATGACCCTGAAGTTGACCAATGGGTTAAGGTAGCTGACGTCAACAAAGATATAGAAACGTACTGTATTCAAAGACTGAACGAAAATTGTGAATATATATTCCGAATTATGGCCCAAAATCCTATTGGTGTGTCGGACGCTTTAGAAAGTGATCCGATTGTTATTAAGACTGCTTTAGGTAAGTTATTAAATCTTTCTTATGATACATATTATGTTGAATTTTAAAAAAACCTAAATTTTATATTTAAAAAAATAGCAACTTCTACACCGAGAATCATTATATTAAATAATATTTAAAGTAAGAAAATGAAGACCCAGAATTAACCTTTTGTATCATTTATCTAATTTGACATGTTTTTTTAAGACGTTCCATCCCCACCCCTGGGTCCCCTGGGTGTATATGGTATAGCCCATAACTCACTCACATTAACATGGAATCCCCCTGAAAAGAATGGTGGTTCCACTATCCTCGACTATACCATAGATATTAAACAAGACAACAAAAGCTGGACCAATGCGGCTATCATATCAGACACATTAGCTGACATCGAAAAATTGATACCAAATTCGACATATCAATTTAGAATATACGCTCGAAATGAAATTGGAAAAAGTTTACCTTACCTTCCCGAAGAGAAAATTACGATTGGAAAGACGTTATGTAGGTTCAATTCACACTAAGGCTTTTGCTTCTTAAATCTGCGCTTATACACATAATATAGTATGCCTTTAGCGTTATTTAATTAAGCGTTTTAACTATCATAATGTTTACAAATATTTAGGCCGTGAAACAGGTATTTATATATTAATACGCGTTTCACGGCAACAATAAATGTTTAATGTGCACACGTGACATTTTCAGTCTTTATTTAAAAAAATAGATTACCAGAGTGACATATAATAATAAATACATACTATATATAATATTGGTCTCCCATTAATCAACGCCAAGCCGCAACGGTGTGAGAGAGCCAGAGGTTAAATTCAAAATATATTAAAAGACATAAACAGACATATAATAATTATCAAATCGGCCTGATTTTCAAATAAGCCAATGGGTCGTCCTGTATAATATACATACAGTTTATTTTTTTTCATTGAATTGACGTGTGTAAAGTTCATTTCGTTGAGCGTATATGCTTATTGACTTTAAAATGTTACTAGCCCTGGCCTAACTTATTTTGCTTGTAGCTTCTAATCGCGGTCTTATACGGTCTAGATAGAATATATCAGTGTACTAACAGCTAACGCTTTGGAAAGTAGTTATTCTACTAATTCTAAAGGTTTTAGTATCTACTTAGTCTTGCCATAAATATTGTTATAAAGAAAAGCACGATTTTTTTTTATACGTAACATTTATTCCTTTCATAGTGAGTTAGTTTAATACATCAATATATAACTATTAAAAATATACAATGTTTATTCGAAGTGGTCTCCATTGGCTGCAATACAGTCTTTTAAACGTTGAGGCCAGTTATCAATAGCAGCACGAACTCTTTCTAGAGGAAAATTCTTCACTGCCAACCGAATGGATCGTTTTAGGGACTCCAAATTATCATGGCGTTTAGAGCAAGCCTTACTCTCTAAAACTGACCATAAATCATAATCCAATGGATTTAGGTCAGGACTTGACGACGGCCAGTTTTCAGTGCTGATAAAGTCCGGAACGTTAGTTTTCAACCAAGATTGGGTGGATCGAGCTCTATGTCCCGGTGCCGAGTCTTGTTGAAAGCACCATTCTTTGTTATTGAACATGGTGTTAGTTAAAGGCTTAACAACCGTCTCAAGAATGGTATTTTGATAAACTTGTGCCGACGTTTTAATACCTTTTTCACAAAAATATGGCTCAGTCACCCCTTCATAGCTAACACCCCACCAAACCATAACTGAAGTGGGATAATGCCCACGTTGTACTCTGTTTACTAATTGCGAAGCTTCTTTAGAGCTTCCAGCATAAATACGGTCATTTTGTTTATTAAAATACTGCTCAATTGTAAAAATTTTCTCATCCGTAAACAAAATTTTTTTGTGACCTCCCTTTGCGTACCGCTTAAGTAGTTGTTTGGATTTTACCACCCTATTCTTCTTTAAATTATCAGTTAAGAAGTGACCAGTACGTCTCTTATAGGCTGCAAGTCCTAAGTCATCTTTTAATATACACGACATGGTTCTAGGAGCTATCTTCATCTCCCGAGATAAAATCTTTTGCTTACGGACAGGATTTCTTCGAATTCTTTCCTTAACTGCTTTAATCACCTTTTTCACACGAACGGTACGTGGACGGCCAGATCTTTTTCTGTCACAAACAGAGGAGGTATCATTGTACCTATCAATAGCCCGGTAAACAAACATTTGACTAATACCAAGCGGGTGGAGGGTTTTAAAAATTGCACTTTTCTCCATACCTACTTTATGTAAGGCAATCACAGCGATTCGGTTCTCTTTATCACCCCACTCCATTTTAATATAACAAAATATTTAACAATATAATGGCGCGAAAATAAGAAAACACATCAAGCAATCATATAAAAATGACAGATTCCAAATTCAAACGTAATATTTTCTTTTTTTGAATAGTAACAGTATTTATGGCCAGACTAAGTAGTATAGTGAATGATATTAATATTTCAGCACCACCTTCACGACCACAACGATTTATAGTGAGAGACATAACTTCAAGGTCAGTTACACTTCAATGGATGGAACCCAATACTGATGGAGGCAGTGCAATAACCAGTAAGTAAATTTATTTTATAAATAAATATAGTGAATGCTAATAGTAGCATATGCCAGCTAATAGGGCAGTGGATAGGATCTGATAAAACACTAGGAAAAATTAACAAATTTAATGAAACCATCTACATTTCAGACTATATAATCGAATATAAAACTGTGAAAGGTAAATCGTGGTCAAAGGTGATAACCGTAAGTGGTTTGGTATTTGAGCACTGTATAGAGAACCTTAAAGAGAAGGAACAGATCGTTTTCCGAATATCCGCCGAGAACGCGATAGGTGTTAGTTTGCCCACGCAGTCCCAAAACGTGCGATTGGACAAACATGCAAGTAAGTTGACAACTTAGATTATAGGCACTTGCAATAAGTAAGCTATATCATTATAGACTAATGAATTATTATAGTCAGACTCTTTCTATAAAGAGGAGCGCCGCCTCTTATATATTAAAGCAATCAGAGAAATATGACTACATTTGATATTAACGTATCTGATTGAGCATGCAGATTTTGTATTTTATTACATTACAGAACTTAAGAAACTTAACGTAAAATATTTATTTTAAAACATTCCATTTCATAAAAAAAATATCCCAAAACACAGTTAAATTTACGTTCATTCCAGCCGTACCATCACCGCCCACCGCGCCACTGGAGATACGAATGGTCGGTAACAACATGGTAATGACGTCATGGGGCACACCGGAATGGGATGGTGGTGCCCCACTTCTTGGGTACAACATCGCAATCCGTGACGTCTCAAAGACCATGTGGATGGAAGTTGGAAAGGTTGATGCGAATAACCTAAAGTTCAATATTCGTGATCTAAATGAAAACCACACGTACATGGTACGGATTTACGCGAGGAATGAGATTGGTCTCAGCGAGCCACTAGAGTCTGATGAGCCCTTCAAAGTTCTGCCTGGAGAAGGTAACATAAGACGTTGTTTAATAACATTATAATAGACCAACATTACAAAAATCCAGTAAAATTGAATAGATAGAAATTACATTGCTTAGTAAAATTATCTCATGCAGATTCTCACTACGACGAAGAGCCAGGTGATTATACGGAAGCAACCGAGCCGACGTCGTTCAGTCAAACAACAACTTCCTGGCTTCGGGATCACAACATGGACGCAGACATTCGGTCGTACGCTCGAAGCTCTCTGCTGAGACGAGACGAGTACTTCTTTAGGATATGGTACTACGCCAAACAACTGTTCAAATGAACGTACCCGTACGTACGTACAATTACCTGTGATATTTCAACACAAAGCCCATTCTAGATCACGTTTAGTTATAGTTTAGCGCCGATGCGTCGTACATACTTCAATGTGTATTTGAAGATTATTTATTTTAGTGTAGGAGATTATTTATTTAATTTTGTAAATGAAACCTGAACGCCGTTTGTTTCACGTCTAGGGAGACGTTAATATAGGTGCAAAATTTTCATTTCGATAAACGCGATTCAAATATCGGTCAGGTTTTATGTTTCATTGAATTGTTCAATAAATTGCTGTTAATATAAATAGTTATTTTATTTAAAACTAAAAATTTAAGTGGATAATAGCTTTCATGACTTACATACGTCAGTTGAGACTATAGTTGTCTTATATAATCAGAAGAATCAAAGAGTTCGTATACTTATATAAAAAAAAAATATTATGTCAAATATGAAATCAATGGCGTAGAGCGGACGTGAAGAACTTGTAAGAAACTCTCTTGGCCACTCCGTTAAATCGTCAAATGTGATTAAACTGCAAACATTACACCAACGAATACATCACATATATTTCTTACCTACATGTATTTAAAAAAACTACTTGAGTGCACGGTGAAATAGAAGCACACATTTACTTGATACCTATAGAAATAAAAATCCGCAAACACACAACACAACAAGATTATTTACAATCGTAAAACAGTGACATTTTATCCTATTGCGCTACAAAAACTACATTGTTAAGTTTTGAATATAAGAAAAACCGATTTTACTATACCAAACAGTCTACATAAAGCCTAAAATTAACAATTATTAAATTAAAAGCGATTTCTCATAATTTCACTCCCTTTAGAGACCTGTACGCAAATTATTATCATTCAAAAAAACAAATACTAGTAAACTACAAATAATAAATCCATTCGAAAGGTGATTGCGTCTATTACTATATATTTTTAATTTGAACCTCTATTTTATGTGAAAAGCTAACGTTAAAGCTAAAATGAATTGCGATTAAAATTCAAGTGAACCAACTGGTGGATAACTAAGTGGATGTAGGTCCAGTAGTCCAGATTGATAGAATAATTAGGTCAATTGACGCGCTTGCGTATAATGTCGAATAATATTTGACCTTAATATGACCCAGTAATCGTAAAAAAAAGCATTGGTTGTCACTGCATTTATTCAGATACGTAATCATCTGCTTCACAAATTCGCATATAGTATTGTGTTGTCGACTCAAAGTGGTTGCTTACATAAAAAAAATATTTTTTAATGTAAAAACGCGATGCAGGTGATCGCGTTGGTACATTGAATTATCCCCGGATTGCAGATTGTCGTAACAGAAACAATTTTTATTCAAATAAAGAACGAAATTTTCATTTTCATTTGAAATTGGAACGCTCTCGCCGCAACTAGGTTACGTAGTTCGTTACTAGAAATAATTTTGTTAAAGGGATTTTTCGTCAGTAGCAGTTTAGGTAGGTTTTAATGAAACAGATCCTCTTCTGTGGATCTACGAATGTGTTATCGATAAGGGAGGAGTAGCGCAGGATACATCTAATCTACTGAAATCAATACGAAAACGAACAAGGCATACATATATGTAGAGCTTCGCTACATCTATATACGTAGATTCTATAATCTATGTCAATTTACAGAGGCAAAGTGCATGTCGCGTTCGACGCGAGTAGTCTATAGTTATACAACTACCGGTTTAAGCTTTGAATCTGCTCTGAAAGGATTAAAAATAGATTGAAATGGATTCGTGCATTCGATGAATTCCAAGTAATCTATTTTCACAAGTAGACTTCAATATCACGAATACAATGCTCAATCATCCAGGCCAGACACTAGGGTAATGGAAAATGAAACGACCTTTGTTTTCTGGGAATGTAATTCTTGATTTGATGTCTAAATTTAGTACGAATATTAATAAGGTTATCTATCTCAGTATTATAATATATACTGCGTCCTTTTACATTAAAACGGAAATTGGTTTTATTTATTATATCATCAGGCGTTCGTTCCGGTCCATCTTTGAACATAGGTATATCTTCACCAAACCCACCGACATTACCTTTCACAATATGCTTAATTAGCCACATATTTTAAACCCGTACACGATTTTTAAAAGTCCTACAACACAGTGCACCTCTCGTGCCTGCCCTTGTGATAGCTAAACTTTCGATTTCTCATCTGTTATTACTACATTAGTAATGCCTGCTCGTTTGCCTCCTCTTATATAAAAAAAACATACTTATTAGTAAATATATTAATATATATACACTAATACTAATAATCAGTGGGTATTTTTGTCCATACGCTATCGTTTTTCTTAATGTATATTATTTAGTTAAACAGTTAGTTTGGGGATTATATCAGCAGAGACGTATTTAAAGATTTGTCGTCTTCTGCCAATAAATTGCGCCACCCATCAAAATAAGTAAAAGAAAACCTATTTGTTATGAAATGAAATATAATTTTCCTAAAAGTTAAACAATTTATTTACACCGAAAATATCATGCTAATATTCATTTTTTTGTATACAAATTGGTCTATGATGCTGTGATGATGCAGACGATTCAAAATATTTATTTGTGATTAGATTTCTATGTCAGGTTTAAATACGCCACTTCCCTGCGTCTGCCGCCTCGGGCTGCGACCCCTTGGCCCTTAAGTTCTAGTATAAGCCTTCTTTACTCCGTGATAGAAAAAAAAACACACAATATAAGTATTCAATAATATTTATTAATATCAAAGATTTTACTTATCAGATATGATTAAAATTAAACGACTCTAAAGAACATTCGCATTATTACTAACAGCTGGAGTTACAATACAAACAATCTTAAACAATAACTTTTGGCACTATTATGTAATTAGATTCAACGAACGAACATGTAAGTATATAATCAAAATGTGTCTCTAAAAATTAGTGTTATTACTGGCGATTCCGGCGACCTGTAAGAAATAACAATATAAGACACTTTTAAGTGTGAGGGGTGACTTGATGTTAAACGTTGTCAATCGCTAGGAGATTCAATTATAACAATGATTAATTGTGTACGTAACTTGAAAACGTAACTGCGAACTTGAAACCAGACTTGACTTTACGTTTTCTAAAGCGTTGATATCCTTTTTTTAACGAAACCTTGAACTAGTGAGTCAAATGTAAAAAAATACTTTGAAACATGTGTATCACATTGTATTGAATATTACATGAATATGATTACCCTTGTCCTTAGTGGATTTCACTTGTTTGTTCTTATTACACTTTTTCGTTATGCGACGACTCTGGTCACATGTTGGGTCACTATTCACTTTCAGCATGTCTGTGCGAGTCATCTCACCATTGGCGTTGCATTCGCTCCAAGAGGACTTTTCGTAGCGGCAGGCTGACAGAAAGTAATATTATTACAACATTCTACTTATTTGCAGTTTCAATTTTATTATATTACAATAACTAATAAGTGTAATATTAATTACGCAGACATAAATTTTAATATTAAAAAATAACAACAAATTAAATTAAAAGGTATTATGTTCGATATATCGCGATACTTATACCCCGTGCGAGGAAAGCACCAGGTATTGGGTACTACTTTTTTGTAATTGAAAAGTAAACTTATTTGAAATTGTCAGATATGAAAACGTCTGAATGTTTTCGGTTAGTATAATATTAATAAAAAAAATATTTAACAATAAGGTAAATTATATTCCTATATGGCATTGACGTTTGCCATCACTAAGCTTTATCCACGAGATATTTGTGGCCTTGATAACATTCCCGTTGTGTAGCGTCATCCATATTTTTTGTGATACCTACAAACTTACCTTTCTTGCATTTCTTTTGTATTGTCTTTGACCGCTCACAGCTCGCAGGGTCGCCTTTCTTCAATGTGAGAGTACGAGATCTTACGTTCGATTTCGGGTCACAATCAGACCATGACCCCCTAACGTATCGGCATGTCTCTAATAAAACATTATTATATTATTAAATAATTCAAACAATTTTTATCCTTGTGGTAAAGTATGATGAAGTAGTAGGCAGCTCCAGTTCCAAGCATACGTAGTTATCTACTGCCAGGCGCCAACTTAATTTTTTTAATAAATGTACTACCCTGTGATCCTTGATTAGCATTGCATATTAAAGGACGACCTTTCGAGGAATTCATAGACGTTCACAATACCCACAAATGGAATGCACAAACAAGTTATGTTTGATTCAGTTGGTTTACGATATTTTATACAATTTTAAGATAACACAATTTTTAATATAGAATTTAGTTTGTGTTTCTCACCCCAAATCGCGTAGCAAAATTCTGAGGTCGAGAGATTTTAAATGTCAAATAATAATATTGTTTTGTGCAATTTTTTAATTTTAGATTGTTGTATGTTTCAAAACGAATTCTAAAACTATATGTTTTCATATGTATATTGTTACCTACTAAATGTATCATCAAACTAATAATTAATTTTTAAGCAACGAATTACGACAAGAGATAAGATTATTTATCAGTTGCAATGTTTTGATATTTTTTATCAATAGTTTTTTTTATTAATTACAATTACAACGCTTATTTGAACTACCGGGCAAGTTATTACCAAACTTATACGACTTAAGTCGGTACGAAGTTATTTATTCGTCAAGAAACTCGCAATCATGAATGGGGTCGTGAATGACAAAAGTCTAAGAAGCCCTTTTTTTGTTATGTTATTATAGATTCTTATTTTACCGGATTGGAAGAGATTGTTTTTCAGCGATAAGGCTACCATTTCTTGTCCTATATTTCTATACTTTTAAAAATTATTATATTATAGTATTGTAAATGTTACGTTTTAAAGGTTTTTTTTTGTTATTAGTATTCGCGTGTGACTATAAACATATTTTATTATTATTGTTATAAAATAAATAATCTTCAATAGCAACTAGACTTATATATGTAAATTAACAAATAATATATACACAGTTCATTTACGTTCGATAAGTTATGCTATTTTTAGGTTGTTTTATGGGTTACACGTCCGATTATCTTCATATACACATAATAATACACCAGATAAGCTCACAAAATGTTGACCGTACCGGGTAATCAACCCGGGACATTCTGATCAGTAATCCAGAAGTCCAGGAAGCTCGACTTACATTCAGGATCGATTTACATTTGGGTGGTTTTTGAAAAGTGTACGGATAAAATAAATTAGTAGGGTTGAAATTATGAATTTAATGAAATTGATATGGTGAAGAAACCTTTTTTACAATTGGATGTAACACATTAAAGTGTCGAGCGATATCCGGATAGTCAGCATCGAAATAAAAACACGTTCGATGGAAAAAAAAGTTCTAGCACATGCAACGAAAGAATGTTACTTGAACCATCCCCACATTTGACTTGTTTTTTGTGGCCTTTTTTTATTGTGAAATAAATAAACGATTACGAAGCAATCCCCACAATTCAATTGTAGGAGTGATTATGAATGAGCTGCAAACAAAAATGAAGCCCATTCATTTTTTGTGACACAGAATTTCTATATTATACAAAACTGCAAAATCCAAATACTAATCATCGTATTGTTTGATATATTTCTTTGTTTCTGTATGCATACAAACAAATTAAATGAAAAAGAGATATTAAATATAATTAGAGAATGTATAATTCTGTGATCTTCAAAAAACGACTAGTACTAATTACGTCTATCGACAAACCGTAACTGCTATGTATACAGAAATCAAATAAATAGTGCTAAAAGTGTTTGTATTAATCTACACGAATAGAACATGTAAAATTGATAACGTATATATTCATTAAAACCCTAAATTATGTGTAAAACAAGTTTTGAAATGAAAATGTCAGCGCAAATGCAACGTTCATCTTAAAATACCCACAAACCTCTATTTTTAGCGCCCCGCTCGTTACGAATGAGAACTTCATGGTCTCGCTCCTCCCATATTTCATCGTCTGCAAATACTGCGGAGATTGCTAAGAGCACCAGCCCGGCCACCATCCACCGTAAGTATTTATTCTAAAACAATAATGTTACTTAGAACTCAATTTTACCAAAAAAACCGATACAATAGACCGATATTCGAGGAATGTATTCTAAAGCACTTTTGGAATAGAACTTTTTTTGTTAATAAACACAAATTAATATACACGCTCGATTCAAAGTGAGAAGTATGGAGAGCGCTAGTACAAAAGTTCGCTTAGCTAATTCGCAAAGATTTAACATACAATCGACTGCTAACGTCATTCACAAAAATTGAATATCATAACAGTAGAACAATCCATGTTAATTCATTATAATTTTGTAAGCCGAGAGGAATTTATTAGCCGTGAAATATTATTTGGTAACATTTAACAACAGAAGAATTTATACCATTTTGTTTGTATGTCGTAACTATTATTTCCTTATTTTAACTGGATATCATAACTCGCGTATGAAATTATAGAAACGGTTATATTATGTCGAAATGAATATTGATGAAAGTGTTACTTGAATATTGTGTTTAACACGAAAATGTCACGCTTGGCTTCAAATCTTTTTTGGATGAAATGCAATATAATGCTGATGCGATTTTACGTTTAATAACACAAAATTGTAAAACTCATAGATTACACATTTGAATACGATAAATCAAAATTTTTGTTAATAATTAATATTGGTTGTTAACAACCTATTTCGTAAAAGAAATATAAAAATTTAATTCTAATGGAATACAGCGTACCTAAATATAATATTTTAAATATGAAAACATAATATTTTTGATAAAGTTTTTAGGTATAAAATGATACAGTTGGCCTAAATTAGTGGTATTTCTTTTATTATGCTAATGTGTATCTTAAGCTATTATACAAAGAGTAATTTTCTATATCAAACACTAACCCGGGGTTCAAAAAGTCTTTTTTCAGTCAGAACTAAGTAACGCCATACAAATTTGTATAATCCTGTATACCTAAACGTGAGCTCAGACACAGTTCCTAAATAATAATAATCTTTGTTAACAAACATATTGTTATTAATTATTGATAGCACATTTGTAATGAAATGTAAAAAAGTCTTATTGTTCAATGACTCAATTGTTTATTATTGGACGCAACCGGCGTCGCTTCTAAAATAAACTTGTTAAGGGTCGCTACATTTATGTGACCTGAGATAACACGGCTATCATCTCAAATAATTATTATTAACTGTGAGCCTAATGGCTCATTATTGTACACAAGAGTACAGTAAAGAAAATATTCACTGACAGAACGACTTTTATATGTCTAACATAATACGAATTGCTTTTACGATAAGGAACAAAGAATTCCAGCTATGGCATGCTAAACACTATGATGAAACTCGAGCAATTTAAGACTGTCAGTATTGATAAAGTCGAGAAAGGTAAAATAAAAACGAGACGTAGCAGCATTCCACAAAAAAAAAACGCATAAAACATCTCCGTATGAAATCGACGTGATTATCCCGTGGGATAGAGCGAGATAGATTTAACAATTTATGTTACGGCACATTGTTATGTCGACTGACAAGACACTAGAGTGAAGCGATCGCACCAACTTGAACTCCGCCATACTCTTCCCGCGCTCTTAATGCGGAAAACTGCGGCTTGATATACTATTTAAATCATTTTTTTTTAAATCGATCTCACATATATCCGTTAAGTGTTTAAAAAAATTTAATAGCCTTCGCAGTCGTGAACATTAATTAAATTACTACACAAAACATTGCACATATAAAACACAAATTAATAATTAAATGAAAATTATAAATTTACCTGCATATCGGAGAGTTGGTACGGCGAGTAACGTGTGACCGTCCACAGCGAGGAGCCGAATACGAATGTCGTCGGCAGCCGCTATGCCGCGCCTAGGACGCTCACCTATTGATCCGACAATACAAGCACTGTACACACTCCTGCCCGCTGCCTGCTCCTGTACTCACCCCCGACACCCCGGCTTTATCTGTAGCAAGACAAGATTTATCGCCTTTTCCGGGAATTACCGGATTTCCTTACCGTTGAACTCAGTTCAGATTCGGTAAAAGACCGCAATGCTACGCTTCGTATTATGTTTGAGGTATATCTGATTATGCTGTCGTCGCAAATGTACAACGATTTATGAATGTCCTACATAGTATAGATCTGATTTGTATGGGTTTTGTTAACTTAACGTTTTAGATTTGATAGTGCCATCTCGATGTTGATAGCACGTTTTAACGCGCAATTTATAACAAAAATCTTATCTATGTTTTGAAATACCGACTATATAAGTATAATGTATTTATGACGTATGATTTTATTTGATAATGATAACATCATCATTCTGTCTTAATGTTGGTCGTAAAAATTATATAAAATCAATCTTTTTGAGGAAATTCTCTAAACTTGTGAACCTAATAATCAATATCAAACCGACACAAAACGAATTAGTATGGTAATAGAGACGTGACTAAGCATGAGCTAATTTCATTTTCAGACTAATTTGTATGCTGCCTGTAAAATATGTTTTAGACCCCTTAACACGTAAAGATGCTTGTTTACATGAAAAGTAAATTCAACATTGACATCTGAAATTAATATAAATTTGTAAAAGTCTAGCAATATGCATTTCGAAGTGTCATATAACCAGATTTTTCCTACAAATATATTATTATTGTTTGTTGCCTGGAATCACAATAGCCAAGAAACACTCGATAAACATAAAAAATAAATAGATTTCTACAAAAAAAATCGAACAAAAGTACTGGACCGTAATAATTCCTGAATGCCTAATATATAGTAAAAAAAGAGTAATAATATTAGATATCAAAAACTCTTTGTTGACACAACAAACTTAATTACACAAAGAACCCTAATAATATAATAAAAATAAGCAAAAAATCGCTGAAAAGCGATCTCTCTCTCCGTCAACCTGCAAATAAGGATGTAAATAAGTAGTGCTTTATCGTTCACAGTTGCCACTCATTCATGTACGAGTTAATAATTAATAAAAATCCTCATTAAAATAATTTCAAATAAAATATATGAAGCTAATAAACCTCGCACGCTTTTAAATATGCTAATAATAACTATTAATTATTCAAAAGACCACCGGTGACAATCAAGCAAATTTGTCATTAATCTGTAATGTGATCTAATGGAAGGAACCTTCCAACAAAAGAAAAAGAGAACGATATAGAGAACTCAGCTTTAAATGTATGATGAATGTTGATAATGAAAACTTTCTTTAATTTCAAGTTTGGTTATGTAAATTCTATAATAAGATCCGAATAATGGGACTATATTATTAATGATTCAAGCGCGATACTAATCTGAGTCTAATAATAGTCTTTAGTACCTCTAATAATACCCTGTAAGACTACACAGGCAAAATCACGCTGAATTTGAAATTAAACTGGACGAACATGATTAAAAATCAATAATATAAGAAATACTCCGTAACAAACTGTCGCAACACCTATAAACATCACACTTCAATAACGTTAAAATTGCCAATATTAAGTTGATAGCGATGTCCCATCCGTAACAGGGTTGTGTGAGTAATTGAAATAATCACGAGCCGTGTCCGGTATATTTCCGTACATTGCCCCAAAGGAATTTAGGCACTCAATACTCCATGCACGTTAGATTGATCCTGCATATTGGATTTTGCTTCTACGGTTAAAGCAAACATTGCATCGTGAGGAAACCTTCATTATGGCTGTAATAATAGAGGCCAAGCGTCAGATGGTTCATAATAACCAAATACAGAATTAAAGGTACGGAAATCCAAGAAATTCGGAAGGCAAGAAAAATCTGGGAAACATCATGTCAATTTAATATTAATACTGAGAGAGCCTATCCAATTTTGAATGTTGTTTTATTTAAATCTTATAGACATGTGAGTGATAAAAAGACGCACAAATATTGTGTTAGAAGATGCGACTTCAACGAATCTCGGGAAAATAAAGTATCGAAGTAAAACGCAAATAATTAAATCATCTATCTATATATACGGTATAGCAATGACGTGTCTGTACATTTCAATTTCCTTTTCTGTCCGTCTGTCAACCGCATGTCTACTTTTTCAAGGCGAGCGGTGTGCGGTGTTGTTTATTATTTATATTATCGCCAGCGAGACTGAACATGTGTTTCGAGACATCGTTTATAAATGTGGAGCGACATCTATAATATGAAATATATATATAATATATATATAAATATAATGAATCGTCGATTCGGCGAATTTTTTTATAAGGTATCGAATTTTCCAAGCACTAAAGCTGTACAGCTTTATGAGCATTAACATTATCTCCGAATATTTTATGAAGCGAAAGTGCGATTAATAATTTCAATTGTAAAATAATTATTCAAATACAGAAATTGTTATTGTAATAAAATTAACAACGCGTTACTTGAACTTAATTAAAGAATTATGTTTCATATAAATATTTACAATACACAATGAACAAATGGAACAGGTTTTGCGTATTCGGTAATTTAATTTTTTTTTTATATTTGATAGAAATATTTTCTACGGTTTTTCTCGCCAGCTGTTGGATTAATTATAAATATGGACTCTGGCTCTGCATAAGATACGCCCAAAAATAGACAGTTACAATTTACGTAGTCAGGCTTCAAACGTACTGCCTCTATAGAGTTAAACTCTAGGTTTAAACTTTGGATATATCCATTCAATCAAACAAAAAGACGATGAAGGCCAAAAAAAAATTAAGCCAACCGAACAAATACTTAAATAAACTGTTCTATACAAAGTTGAAAATAATTTTTTACATATTTTTTCAGCATTGTTAGCTGTTGGCAACGATGGAGGAGAACCATTTAAAGCTCGCGAAGGATCATTACCGTTTCTTGTGAGTGACTGGACTATTTCCATGAAATATTTCGTTTTATACTCTGACATTCCTTGTGCTTATAATGTTAATATAATATTGTTAATGTTAACGGGTTCACATTAAACGTTTCCGATCGCGGATAATCCCGTTTTGTTGATAACATAATATTTTTATGTCTCTTTGCTTCGGAAAGACTGCACTACATTATAATAATTTATTTTTTTATTTATAATCCACACACAATCCTTACTTATAAAATATCTCGATGCTACATAAGAGGATCATCCTCATAAGTTCACTACATTATAATAATTTATTTTTTTATTTATAATCCACACACAATCCTGACTTATAAAATATATAAGTACTTCGAGGATTCTCCGTTATGGTCAGAGGCAATGCATATGCTACGTTCCTTCACAAGGTAGTGAGTTACTCACTTTATCCAGACACCTAACCTAACCAAACGTTTACTTTCACTTAACCTTGTAAGGTATTTTATATATAAAAAACAACGTAAGTGATCCAATAACCCTACAGATTATTCTGACTGGATTTTCATGTATATTCTAAAGGTGTATTTGACATCCCGATATCGAGGTATATGTGTGGGCACGCTTCTGTCCCGCACTATAGTTATCACCGCGGCTGTGTGTGTAACCAACCCTCACACACACATACACGACTATCGCCCTATAAACGTGGTCACTGGCACGTCATACAGACATCCCAGAAGAGGGATAAGAGTGCAGGTTACAAAAGTGCTGATGCCTAAATGTGAGTGGGTTAATTTTCTATTTTCAATAAAATAGATATTCTGATATCTACGGAATTTATTAATAAGGTCATTTGAAACATATATTTGTTATTTTAATTATTCAGTTATTAGGTACCTACAACACCTTAATTTACATAAAATTAATAAATAAAAAGGTACCCATAATGCTCGTGGCATTTCTAAGCGAGAAAAGCACCAACTCTCTGGTAGATAGTACCGTTGTGGGTCAGAGGAGTTATGGACAACTGTTTTGGGTTCTCTTTTTATAAAGGCAGGAACTGGAACTAAAATAGGATGTATAAACAAATGTTAGATGAGGATAAAGATATATTAATTTGTTTTCTTAAAGAATAAAAGAGGATAGATATTTACATGCCTTTTTATAATTGAATATTATATTTTATTTACATAATTAGTTCAATTAGAAATTTCTGAGGTTTGGAATTTCAAACACTAAATTACAAAATTAAGCTTTTAGCAAATTAATCTATAGTTCATTTCAAAGACAAAATTTAAGTATGCAATTAAATTATGCGACTTCGGTCTGAAGCAATACAAAGTGAAAACACTGTTTTGCTCAGAAAATAATTCTAAATGAAGATATATTTAATTTTAAAAACGTATTTTTCGGTGGACCGTACCGCACATCGCTAATGTTATCCAAAATGCGTCTAAATTTACCATAATATTTACCAAATCGGGAGGCATTCATTGCTGGCTGAGGTACGCTTTAGAACAAGCCTCCGCCGGCAAAGCCCCATTCCGCGTGTGATTGCCCTAACGAATCGTTTCCTTAGTTAGCACTTTACCAGTTAGGAATGATAGTGGACGAATATAAGAGGTTGTTAGATTTAAGTTCAAATTTTTTGTACGTGTTTTTGGCTTTGGCCGTAAAAAAACAAATAATAATAATTTTTATTACAAGCCGATGCTCGACGTTGAATAGTTATTTTTTTTACGAATGACGACACTAAGCACATTCCAATTAAATGAAGTAGCTTTTGCAGCTTCGTTTAAGAGAGAGATGTAGAATCAAGGTAGAGACAATGCTTGCTCTCTTAACCTGTTACCTCCCTGTTATTTATTTTCTGTTTACCATTCCTGTAGTTGCTTATTTTCTTGGTTTTTTTTCAGTTAAACTTAGTTTATTAACATATTTTGTTTTTATAACTTGTTGTTTATTGTGATGTATGTATATATGTTTGCTTAATAAATGAATGATCATCTTATCATGCATACATTTTAGGTATGAACGACTCGGCAACAATTGGCTACACAGTGCAGCAATCCCCAGCTATTCTAGTGCTAAAGCGTAAAATACCAGATGTCCTCGTCGAGATACCATTACGGCCTATTACCATAGACTATAAAGGTGAAGAAATGCTCTCACTGCATGAAGAATGCATAATGCCCGGATGGCATTTTTTCTACAAAGGGGTATTGTATTAATGGCCATTATACAGGTTCCAATATTTCATATAAAACGTTTTCATGTATTTGTAATACAATATTAAAAACACGGTAATACAATAAAATCCTCTATGATTAAACCGACGTACAAGTATTCTAGTTTTTACAAAATAAATATGAACTTGTGGACGTCCGCGCAAATAAACAAGTAATCAGTCTGGTTACGGGATCACAATTGAGTACTGGTAAAGTTGTGCAATACTCGTATAGTTATATATAGTTCGGTTAAAAAGAAATTTTACATGAGAATTATTAATTATTTTTTATTGACGATCGTACGCAATACCATGTCGGACTGTCGAATGGAGTGTAACACATAAATAGTAACACAATATTTATGTGTTAATCTAATTTTTTGGTTGTTAAACTATATATTTATTTAAAACACATTATGTAAGTATATGTAGTGTATCAATTGTGTAAGCTCATACACGCTCGTTTACCTTGAGGTTAAGTGATGTCTACTAGAAAATAATATCAAAACACCTTTTATATTATTATTATATAAATGTAATATGTATTTGTGTTTAATATGTATTGTGTGGACATGGACAAAGAAGCACTTTGAACCATCGGTGACGTTGAAATGCATAGCTTTCGCTTAAGCTGTATTTATAATTAAATGTATATAAGTCTAAGTGGACATGAATTGGTTTCAGGACAAAATCTATCCAGTGAACAAATTTCTCTTACAAAGAAACACGCGTGTTCAATTTTTAGAGATAGCGAGGAAAAACATTTGGTGTGACACACTGACTCTAAAGTTTCAAAAGGCTCTACTTAACGTTGGCTACAAAGGTGTATTCGATAGATCCTTCTCTGTGTGTGTCAGAGATGTAAGTATGTCCAAATATATCAAACCTGTTTTTCCTTCCATTTCCTCAAACCAATATAAACAACACTATCTGTGTAATATATTATGTATTAAAATTACAAGTTGTAGCAATAGCAAAATTAAATGGTATAAAAATTAATTTTATTCAAATATCAAGTTTAAAGTTAATTTAGAAGGATGAAGTAAAGGATTACCCAAAGTAGCATGACCTGATGGTGGTTCCATGTCAAGTGTTGTTCACATTTATAATTAAGCAGACAAAATATGGTAATTACGGATAAGAAAATGCTAGATTATTTGCTTTATTAATGTTATTTAAAAGATAATATTCGGTTCTTTTATGTCTATGATCTACTTTTTTATTGTTAAACGATTAAAAATGAAATATTGGCAAATGGAGATGTTTAATTATAATTAATGTTACATTACGGTAATTGATTAACATGGATATCAATTAACTGGTCCACTTAATATTAATTTGCAAATGGCATACGTATGGCGACAAAGCTCATAATTAATTACTTTTATAATGTGAAATATGTTATATTTAATTCTGATGTATACGATGTGGTAATACAACAGAAGAATTTAATGTAGACATGACGTAACGATGAAACTTCGTTTGCTTTAACGGAAAGACGGATTGTGTGACGTTTCTTGTGTGCGTATTAAGATTCTTTGACCCGTTACAATCATACACACTCGTTTCGTAAAACATATTATTTTTAACAAATTCCTGGGTTTGTGTAATTTTTTTTTTGTTTGTAGTTAAGGTGTAATTTATCATAATTGGTTTTCGGTATTTCATTTCAGACAATGAAAACAGCACAGCCCTGTCACGTAAGTTCAGTTTTAATAATGTACCTAGTTTTGGTAAAAAAAAGATGCAACCATGCTCCATGCCCCTACGAATGCATCTCTATAAATAAAACAATAAAAAGCAATTACTACCAGTGGGCATGGTGATATTGTAGAACAAAGTTTGTAGCTTTTTAATTATAAAATAAATGTATTTGTTCTTTAACCTCATGTTAAGCCTCCAATGGCAGACGAGATATTGTTTGTGATATTCCTTTGTATCTTAAAGGAGATACACACGAGGAAGACAATATGGTTCATTTCCTAGCGAGATGAAAGTTCCGGGGGGAAACAATTTCACGAGATCCCCTATTTGCATAAAAGGAAATATATCTATACTAACATTTGTTTAGACTAGGAGTAACCACTCCGGTTTATTTGCTAATAATTGATATTTTTCATTTTAAAAACGCTATTTTTATAGTTCAATAAGGAGAAATGTTCCAGGTATCTCTTTTGTAAAAGGCAAGTTTTGACATTTAAAAACGAATTGTTTTTGTTAATCGAGTAGAAAAGTAGACGAGCCGTCAAATGTCTAAAAGACATTCTCCAAAGAATGTTTTAATGTTATAAATATAGGGTATGTACGGGGCGCCTTTAATCTGCCGAGGGAAACTTGTTGGACTACTCATGGCACCAGATGCTCAGTGGTCAAATTGCACAGGATACAGCAATCTCGTGCATATGTTTAACTCAGAACATATCTTAAAATTCATGACTTGCGTCAGTGGGTGAGTTTTTGTACTATTTTGTTAAAGATTTCGGTCTATTCGGTCAACTTACTAAAGTAACTAGCGAAGCATTTCCAATATATAAACCTTTTTCCTAATCCATACCAAATTTCACCTTTTTAACGTCTACGTGTTTTTTTCTTATATCGGTAATAAGGCAAGGTTAACCCAGATTGGATACCTAAGAAGGTACCTAGTTTCAACAACTAAGAAGGCGACCCATTTTCATTAAAAAACCTACTTATTATTAGCAATAACGAATCTTATACATAAAACCTTAACAACAATATGACAGTTTATTTATATTTTTAATTTTATGTGCAGGATGTTTGAACCAGAATTTACATTGTCCTGGGATGCATTTAAAATTTCATTACAACTAAGTGAATATGAAAAAGAATACGACTACATCCCAGCTATTTACGACAGAGTTCTAGGTGACTCCAGTACATCAAGCGAGGAAGTTTAGTTAAAAATAAAATTCACAAAAAATATCTTACACTTTACGCAAATATCCAAAAAACCTTTAGTATCTAACTCAATGATTACAGATAAGATTAGCCTCTTTGAATCCAATACTTTATTGCCGATAATCGATAGCAGTATTTTGAAGCTTAGCAGCTTAAGTATAAAGGGAAAAAGGTACTTTGAAATATTACATAATTAGAACATAAGAGTTTAAAGACGGCCTCAGATTAAGAAAATAAGTGTTATTTAGTACCGAGTGGTGCCCACGTTCCTGTCTTAATGAATGCGCGTTGGTGCTTAATTTTAATATATACGAAATATAACGGAATTCAAGTTGTTAGATTTTTTTATGTAGGATAAAAAAAACAGTTGACGACCATATCAAGAGTTAATGAATGAAACGGATACGTAAACGTGCACCATACGGCTATCACTATTTTTTTTGAATATTTGATATGATGCACATATAACATAATACATAGAGTAGCCAATCAAACGATCTTTTATTCTTAGCAAAAACAGCAAACGAATATTAAGAATCATTAATAACAATTGTTTGACATTTAAAGTCATCTAACTTTATAAACCAACGTTTTAGACAATAAATTATTCAGTCTATATATGCCTAATGGGTCACGGTTACATTACAAAAAAAACAGCATTTTAATTCTATTATTTATTTCATATTTCATTAAATCTTTGTTCACCTGATAAATACTTTGACTTCTCCAACATATTCACAATATATTTTGACACACATTTCCGCAACATACAAAATGAAGATCCGATAATTTTTTAGCGGTGCTAAACACGGCTACCGTAGCTTCTCACGACACAGTGTAAATAAACGAGGAAGACCCTTATATAAACCTTACATGCATCACTAAAAAATAATTTACACAAATAATTTATTATTTAAACAAATACATCAACAGAAACATTTAAAATAACAACAAAATAAAAATAATGTACGGTTCAATAGCGATGTTATATACATATATATATATATAACTATTAAGGCGATTCGACGGCCCATTCAATTCTGATTATATACATCAACATGTACCCACAACACAATGTAAAAACAAAACAAATTTGTCGTATTTCAAGCGTGGGTAAAGCACGAGTGTTTTTTAAGAGCAGGCGGGTCACTTTGATCAGTGCTACACCTGGAAGCTTCGTATGTCGGATAGTATAAGAGAACCCGAGGCCTAACCGAAAAGTCAGTTAAGCTGATATTGAAGTTCCTTGTGAAATTGCAATTTGGCTTGTCATCTGGGGCCACGTGTATTAGAAATACCATTCAAAAAGTGTCCGACTTATATATTCAAACTGAAGTCCATTAAACTACACACTTGTTTAATACGACAAATTCAACAACACTTAAACAGCTGAAGTTTCAAAGTACACGGCTTTAACATATAAATCAACAGACCTACAGAACACAAAAGATTTATATTTTAAAAACGTGTAATATACTTGGTAAAAGGTGGAGTTAACAGTACATTTCGACAGTGCGAATTATTAAAATTACATGAAAATAGAGATCATTTGAGTCTTATATCTAAGAAAATAATGTAGGATGGATATCTACAACGCGTACTGCACTAATTATTAATGGTTACATCTATTACTAGCCTTTGGTTCACTATATACTTATAAAACAATTAATAAAATTACTAAAAATATTACAATAGCTATTAATATCACAATGCCGGCCCGTTGACATTTATCTGGAAAACAGGAAAATTAATCAATAAACTCGAAAACATAACGCAGTTTGCACTTTCAGTTACCATATCATCTATAACACACAATAAGACACGATTGAATTATATATATATATTTATAATACAAAAGATATTTACCATTAGTTAAATGGAGGACACTGGTTACTCGCGAAAACGCGGAGTATAATTGCGAATCGATAATTTCCATTTCAGAATTGAGATCATCTATCAATCTGTAAACGTAAAACGGGTCTTTTAATTTAGCGTACCCCATATTTGACAATACGATTAATATTCAACGCGACATAAAACAATTATGTGTAAAGATTCCTTTCATATATAAAACTTACGTGGCCTGATCATTCAATTCGTGCCCTATATAAGTAGACACTGATTTGAGTGAGTTCACAGAATCGTTGATCATAGATAATTGTGTATCCTGCACCTCCAACATTTCGCTTAGGTCCGGTCGGCACGTGCCATTTTCAAATTCGTTAGACCTAAAAATAACCCATTTACAGAAACAATGTTGGATCATGAATTTAAATGAATCTAGAATCCTATGAGATATTGAATATTAATATAAATCTACTAATACAATACAACAAAAAGTACATGTTGTAAATTTAAATCATTTGCACAAATAATATATTTGTGCATTATATATATATTTTTTTATTGTTACCTGCTTGGGCTATCAGTCTCTGAATTTAACTTTAAATATTTGTTTTTGGAGCCTTTTGGTGTTGAGGTCCACATGTTTCTGCTACGCCTAGGACTCCCTTCGCCTAAGAGTGGTTCCTGAGCAGTACTGTCTTTGTCAATGTTTCTATTAATACTCATTTTATTCTTCATAACCTGTTACAAATCATTGAAATCCACTTTAATGTCAGTCAGCATATTGCCATAGCGGTGTGTGTGAACATACCTGAACTTCTTGCTTAGTAGCCTCAATGAAAGTTCTTCTTTCACATATCTCTTTATGATCAATTTTAAATTTGGATGAATTTTTCTCTGCAATGCTTGTGTTTACATAAGAAAATATATTTGTCATATAAAATGATATCAGCTATATACAAATTTTAAACTAGGAGCAAGTAAGAAGTGATTATAGCCAAAATTCATAGAAAGTGCAAAGTATTACAACCTCATACACCTAAGGTTTTACTTGTGAGCGTAAGATGTATGCAATATAGAGATCGGCATTTGAACGCAGTTAAAATATATATATATATAAAAAAACATTGATATTCCAAGACTCAACACAAAAGTCAAGGTTTGTTTAACTGTGCAGATGGGAAAATCTTCCATGCCCTAGAAATAAATATGATATATATTGTATGTATAAACCGACATTTTTAAAAAGGATATTAATAGTATCTTCTAAATCTTCTAAATCCCATTCTATGCTGCGTAGAGAGTTTCTAAGTTCAATCGAAGTCCATTCTACTTCAGCAGCATTTGGTAGTACTGGTGATGTTAGTATTTCTTGCCAGCGTAGGTATAAACCACGTGTCTTATTTAATGCACGGAACACCTCACTAAATATAAAATTTCTTTATTAAAAAAGAGTCTATTAATATAATGTATAAAATATATTAAGGTATATATCATAATTTAATTTGTAAATATATAACAACCAATGTTTTGTTTCTGTAATAAACATGCATCTTTAAAGTCTAATGCCCCTGGGGTTGCTGGTATCCATGGGCAGTTTGAACTTAAGTAAAACTGCTTGTTTCACAAGAAAATCATATAAATAAATATGAATAGCTTGCAATCACACTACTCATATCTTCTTAAGTGTGACCTTGTCTTGTACAAGTACTTAGATGAAAATAACAATTTAAAATCAATGATGTTGATCTAATGAAAAATATAGATGTAAATGAATGGTTCATGAACATGTTAAGATAAATGATATTCAGTTTATCTTTACAATGCTTAAGTTATTTCAATGAAAACTGTATTTTTATTTATTGTATGGAAAGAGAAATTTACAATTAAATAACATAAAATTTTAATTGTTTGCTTAGGCTTTGAATTATTTATCAGTTTCATAAAAAACTCCTTTTTGGAACAGTACAATGGGATTAGAGAAAAAATGTTGTTGTTGTGTCAAATTAAAAGAAAATAAATGCATACTGGCTACTCAGAGGTTGCAGATATATTTTTAATAACAATGCGTTGAAATCTATAACAGATATTAGATATACAATAAAAGTACACTTACTCTTTCACAACATAAAATGGATCTTCCAAAGTCATGTCAAACAACAATAGAAGTCGCTAAAGAGGCACATGTGAGTTTTAATATTTCTAATGTTATTAGACGTAAGCAAAAAATATAACAAACACACGTTTTAATCCCTAATGTTTGCCTATCCCATAAAATATCGACGCAAATACCTACCAATAGACCTATCTTTAGTAGGTGGCAAGTCTCCAATAGTCAGTTTCTATCCTTTGCCCACAAGAAAATTGCACCTGCGCATTACTGCAAAACATCAATGCGCAAACTCTAAAGCAATACAATAAGACAAATGCGTAACTATTTGCGTAATAACTAAAAAAATTACAATAAGACACCATGCACCATAAGATAAAAAATAAATAATTGTAAAAAAATTAACGTAGATTAAAGTGACATATCGCATAGATAATAGACCCTTGGAATTGTTGAATGCCGCTGGGATGTTATTGTTACGCATGCGAGTGTTATGTGTATAATATATTAAAGCTCCAACAAACTATTTTCCTCATAGAGAGAGAGTATGCGAGATATCTTTTACTAAACGTTAATGTCATGGCACGTTTTTTAATCAATAAAAAATATGGTTTTATACTTTCTAAATAAATATCCTTGTGATGTTGGCGTCAAAATCTAATAAAATCGGTAGCGGTTTATATTTTTCATACTAACTTTACATTAGTTAAGGGGCTGGGCTAAAGAGGGCGTAACTACTCGCCCGTTTTAAGGTTAAGGTTGTCGTTTCTGAATTCTGTTCTAACTTCAAGGTTATCATTGAAAATATAATTAATTTTTAATATAAATTCTGAAGTAGGTACCCTACAAAATTCTGCGAAATGGATGAACCAAGTAGTTCTACCCACAATATAATAGATTTAGAGCTTCAGGAGTTGTTACAGGTCAGTAGGTCATTTCTTAAATACACATATTTATATATTATATTCTTCTTACTAAATTAATTATTTACTTATAGATATTGGTCTGAATAAATCATACCTTATGCAAAAAGTGAGCATAATTTATTTTAATCAAGACTGCCTAACCTAACCTTAAATAAAAACGTGGTAATACTATAAATTTGAAGTGACACAATAATAAGACCTTTAATTTACAAACTAATAAATCAAGGAATTAGTCTTGAGCACCATTATCTATAATGTTTAAACTTTCCAACATGTGGTTAGTTGATTTTATCTTATTTCACAATCAATCTATATAGATTAATTTTGAGAGACAATATGGGCTTTTACTAAAAAAAATTCTATAATGCTTGTAAACATACAATCCTGTTTATAATCTTATTATAATAATAATTAGGTTACATTGAGCATATTTCTTTACAATTTGCTACAAAGTTATTGAGTTGTACTTATAAAACAATTCTTTGTATCGTTATTTAATGATCCGTATTTTTTTTCAGAGTGCCTTTAATCATGTGCAACAAGCGGTTATAAAATCTAATAACCTACCTAGAGACTTATCACACAAGCTTTATTCAAACCATCGTGATTTTAGACAAGTCACCAATACACTATCCAGAAATGCTTTAGAATTATCAAATTTTCTATTAAGCTTTGATCATCCTAAAGTCAATTTTACACAGTAAGTAATCTTTACAACAAAGTTATTTATATTAAATATCTCCTACAAATAAACCTTAACTCAAATGCCAACAAATTCGGTATGGTTGTTATTTATTATAGAAATGTATCATTAGATTGCTAATGAAGCCAGATGGAATCCTATAATGTTATGAAACAAATAATACAAATATAACTGTAAATACAATAAATATGAATATAACTGTTAAAATGTCTGTCTTCTTATATTTTAAGTATTCTTTTATCGTGTAGGTTGTCTGGAAGAGATCGCTTATTAGCGATAAGGCCGTCCGTTGCTCTTATATGTTCTAACATCTGTTAATGTCATTTGCTTCTAGTGTTTAAGTGCGATAAAGTGTTAAATAAATAAATATCTTTCACCTTTTTGGTACAAAATTAAAATTTTAATATTACATTGATTAAAATTTTTTTATTAAGTAACAACATTAACTAAGTTTTCAAAAGCAACATTTATAGGAAATCATAATTGATCATAAATTATAATTGCATTGAACTGCCAAAAATTGTTATACTCTAATTTTATTATTAATAATTATTAACTAGATAATAAAACTCTTTTAATACACTGCCAATAAGGTACGTAATATGTAAATCTTTGTTGTAGTGGTGAATTTGAAAATAACTTTGAGAAACTCGTAGATATCAACAACGACGAGGTAGACAAAATTCAGTTGAAGGTAGAATTGGCAACAAAAGGTAAAGGAGACAATGAGATTATCAATAAACCTGTTCTTACAATGCAGGTAATGAAATGATACATATATTTTGCAAAAATAAATAATTCTGGAGATATATTTGTTTAAAATCAACATATTAACATAAAATCTATAGTTTTCAATATTAGCTGTTATATGAGGATATTCACAACCCAACCATAGTAAAATAAACACAAACATATGAGGACTTAGATAATAAATGCTAAACAATAAAATGCAATTGGTCAGGCCATGTTGATTGTATGATAGATAGTGGAATAATAATATACTGGGCGGTCTCAATTGTAGAAATAAAGCATGGTAGGCCCATCTAATTTCTTGCTAGACAATAACAATAAGACAGCAGAAAACAGCTGGATAGAAGAAGCCAAATGTTTTGGAGAAAAATATGGGTGGTGTTTGCTTCACAGTGGATAAATAATTATTATATTTATTTTATGTTACAGAAAAATAGCAATCATTTAATAATGTCTAGTAATATGAAAATGCCTCAATTAAAATTCACCAACAAAATTGATAACTCGCACAACCCTTGGAAGCCTATTATCAAATATAAACCGCATAGTATTCAACCTCTACAATTTACACCTGTTCTTTATGAAGATGGTGAACAATCTGGGTAAGACTGCTTTTGTCTCATGTTCTTTTTTTTTTTAATTTCAGTTGAATCATTATTTAATGTTAAAAGACAATAAATATTGTATTTTAGTGTCACAATCCACCAACATGGAAATAGAAATAGAACTTTTTTGCTATACTGTTAAGTTGTTATTTTATAAAACAGTGTACACACAATAACAAACTTAATGATATATCATAACTATGTATCATTTGTCAACAGATTCAGTCACCCTTACCAACCAGAGATAGACAATTATAAACCACCAAAAACATATACAGTACCAGATGTAGACGAATTAGTGTTACCACCACCGATCGAATCAACAAAACCAACATATGTTTGTACACAACACGATCTCCAGTGCCTTATGTTTAAACTGCATAATGCCAACGAAATCGCAATAGATTTAGAGCATCATAGCCAATATACCTACCAAGGTATGTAATTAATAATGCTTACTCTGTTACATAAAAATATATTATAGGCTGGATAAGGGGTTTCATATATCACTATGTGAATCTCTGAGAGATTATGTCGTGTGAGTGAAAGTACGCATTATCTGTGATAATATTTTCAGTAATTAATATTTCTTTTCTAGGTTTCACCTGTTTAATGCAAATATCAATAGTAGGAGAGGATTTTATAATAGACACGTTAAAACTCCGTGATAAATTGTATCTATTGAATGAAATCTTCACGGATCCGACCAAGCTAAAGGTACATAAAATATATAATATGGATTTTGATACAATTTTTTTCAGCCACATGAGTTGTATATAGGGCGGCTACCTCACCTTTATGAGGGGGCATCCTGTTCGTTTATCCCCTTGTCTATAAAATAAATTTAATCATTTATCCATACACCAGAAACACTTTTAAAATATTCACAAACAATATTTGTATTAAACTTCTGAAATGATTTTGTTCTATCATATTCAGGTGTTTCATGGGGCAACTAACGACATACTCTGGCTACAACGCGATTTTGGTGTTTACGTTGTAGGCCTTTTCGATACATATGTGGCGTCATTCAAACTGCACTTTAAAGAAAAAAAATTAGTTGACCTCCTTCGGCGCTTCTGTAATACAACCACAGATAAAAAGTAAGTCTGGTTTGTTGTTTAGTGTACATTATATACAATGTGAATTAAATCTAAGTGTGATTGGAAAAAAATTGAATATATTTTTTAGATATCAATTGGCCGATTGGAGGATAAGACCCCTACCCACGGAAATGCTTACTTATGCGCAGTTAGATACACATTATTTGATTTTCATTTGGCGTCAATTGAAGAAAATGCTTTTGGAAAAGGATCCAAGCGGGGAAACACTCTTGGAAGTGTTTGAAATTAGCAAGCAAGTGTGTTTAGGTGTAAGTATTATATATCGATTTACAATTTTACTAATGTGTATTGAAGTGCAACTGTTGTTATTTTCATATATGACGAAAATTTGTTTCAGGTGTACCATAAACCAATATTTTTGGAATCAAATTATTTAGAAATATATAAGTATTCTGGAAAAACACTCAACTCCCGCCAGCTGTATGCATTGAAATTACTGTACAAATGGAGAGATGAGAACGCTCGGAAGTTGGATATAAGTGTGGAGTATGTAACTTTGAAATAACAACAATTAAATCATTTCTAATAAACATATTGACATTCAACATAAACATTCTTGATAAAACTAAAATGAAACAAAACACAAAACTAAAAGAAATTAAAAAAGTTTGGGTCTCGTGGAAAAGTACCCACAATGCTGGCGGCATTTCCTCGCTGTATCGCGATGCTTATATGCTGAGCAAGGAAAACACCAGCTCTTGGATCACCGGCACTGACTACCAGGCGCCTATTTAATTCCTTAATAAGCACCTGTGCACTTGCACTTTGAAATAATGTTTTTTATGAAAAAAAAAAAAAATTATTTGTCGCTCGATTATTAATACTACAAAGAGATGTTTTTATTTTACAGTTGCCTTATGAGCAGGATGGCTATGATAAAATTGGCCGAGCAATTGCCGAATGACATAAAAAGCGCTGCCAAATGCTACGATGATCTGTCACATTTTGCTAAGCAAAACATTACCGATGTGGTCAAACTTTTGAATAGTGTATGTATGATTCATATAAATTGTATTAACATCTGTGATAAATATATTGTACGAAATTTTATTTTTTTTACTACTTTTATATAATATTTTTTAAATAATTTATTGATGCATTATCTTACAGGTGCGCGATTGCTCTATGGAACAAGAGGAACCGGTTAACACTCTGGCTTCAACTATGAAGGCATTGCAACACAGTGAGAGTGCCGGTCAAACTGAAGTTCTACAAGCACTCTCAAGGTTAAAATTAACTTTCTATTATTCATTAAAATCGTGCCAAACTATCATGAACACCTAATATTTTATTTATTACATTTCAGTGATGTGACCGCTCAGAAACAGCCACTTGCCACCGTATTGCCATATACACCGGACCCCAATAATGATATTAAGATGGTGAGTCTTATATATCTGTGTGTATAATTGTCTGACGCAAAAAATATTTCAACTGCGGATTGGTTTGAATTAATTTTTAGCGTTAATATTAAATTAGTTAATTCTTCAAGTTCAAGTTGTGTAAATAATGTATGTATAATAATGTGACATTGATAAAAATTTCCTTAGGCTAAGCAAAGTTTATTGTAACTGCTGTAAAAACGGGATCATCTATCGAGGTTTTGTTGCTCTCATGGCATAAATGATAGAGAGGAGAGCATACAGACCACTTAACCAATATGTGGCAAAAGCTGATTTGTGTAAATGTAGTACCAGCAATGGCTTGTCGCTAAACATGCGAAAATTTTAAGGATGTGCGATTGTGTGAGGTTCGCTTAGCGATATTGTTTAGTGTTAACTATTTAAGGTGTATTAATAAAAGTTATGTGTAATTTTTCACTTGCGACGCGAAAACTTAATAGGTTTATGTGTTTACCAACTGTGCCACTCGTTCACTCAACACAACACTCGTTTATCTGTAACAATACTGTTAGCTAATAATAGTTATGTTTTTTTTTTAGGATTTGACTTGCAACATTTACACAAAAGCATTCCTTCCGCCATATGAAAGATACAAATGTTATCTTAATCTCGTTCGGGTAAGAATACAAAACAAAATGGCACGAATTCATGTATTTGCTTCATGGTTATGTTAACATTCCACTTATAATGATCATGCCCGAGCTTTGCTTATTCTTATATAATATTTAAAAAAAAAAAACAATTGCATTCTGAAACATAATTCTGTTGCTATCTCCGCCTCTTTCAATGTTATGAAATCGAATTATTGACCAGTACTTGATGGTACGGGCTATATTCATTTGCTTTTTTTCCAACCAGCATCTATTTGGGCGCTTGGGGATTCCGTATGAGAATGTTTCTAACAATTTTTTCGTTCGCATTTCCATTTACGATAAGAAAATTGGCCTTAATTCATTTTTCCATTCCCAAGTTGTGGGATTAATGAACGGGACCAACGATTGGTAAAGTTTGACTTGGTGTTAAGTATTGTTCCGCTTGAGAAAGAATGTCTGCCTTGCTAACCGCTGTTTAAAATGCTTTCTACGTATGCAATCTAGGAAATTAAGTTTAGCGTTTACGTTTTTGCACCGTTGTTCTTGTTTTATCTTATATATAGTCTTAGTTCTGACACACTTCTGGATTGTCATTACTACACATATCCAGTGTTATGCTCAGTAATACAATAATCACATGGATTTTACAATTCAATAATATTTTCGATCGTTAATACAATTTGTATAAGAACAACACAAATACGAATGATCACATTTCGTTCCTTGTTCATTCGTATTGGGTTTAGGTAGCTTGTGCATGAATTCAGTTAGTAATCTCGTCCCGCATCGTACTATTTATTCGATATGTCAAAATTAACTGATACTTTTAAAAGTGTTCAAGTATAAACAAAACTAATTTTCGACTGCCCATAGCCGAGTTGTTTTACACCTCGGCTGGTTCTGAGATAGCACGAGAGAGCTTCAAACTTTCTATCTTTAAACCTGTTGTGAAGTAGAGTGTTTCTACAAATTTAATTACTTATAGTTTCATTTTACAGGTCCAAAAAACCGGAAAACTTGCCAAGAAAGGGGGGGAAGTGTAAAATTAAAGCTACAAAATCAAAGGATAGCAAACTCGGCTAACCCATTCCAGCAATTACAGAAAGCGTAATGATTATCCATTATATTAAATTACTGAAGTGTGAAATGATTTTGTGAAAAAATATTTTTGTCATTGTTCGGCTACGTTGTATCCACGCATTTAGCTTTAAGTATATTTTTTGGAATATATACTTTATTACTGTATTTAAATAACAAATCTGTGCCAATTTTAGCTTTCTACTTGTTGTAGTGGCTTTTTGATTCCAATTGAAATATTCTAATTAAGAAATTCTCTTCTACACGTCATCTGTATCTCAATTGTCGTTATTTGTAATATGATTAAGTATAGAACTATTACAAGTTATTCATAAGCTTTAAATAAAGCGTGTGGATCGAAATATTGTTAATAATTATATTTTTTTTGAACGCAATGCTGTATTTATATAACATTTGCATTATATTTTTTTTATTTGCACTTATTTATAAAGAAATGTCGAGAGAGGGATGCTGTTGAATCCGTCTTATCTGCGAATACGCCTTTTCACGCGTACTTCTGCGTACAAACCTGATGATACAGAAGCCAGGCAACATCCCAAATGCACAGTTGTAATGCAACCGCCTAGCGTTGTATGTTTGTATGGTTGATTATTTGCTGTCGAGTAAAACCAGCTTCAGCTCTAGACAGATCATTACAAGATCAAATATTAATTTTGATTGAAGACTGATTTAATTAATACGATTTTTTTGTGTAAGGATATTCATTGTAATGATTAATTAATGTAGGTATACAATATGTTTACTACTACTAGTTAATTAAAAATATTTTTGATTGTATATTTGGTTTTCATTTTATGAGGAAACCCAACGGAACAAGGGCATTTTCACTGTGGAGGACTTAAGAGGATAACGGTAAGCGTTTTGAAGGTTGGTCCTTCTGGATAAATTGCATTAGGCGTATTTTTTTTTTACCTTATATCTGATCGAAGCGAATGTTGCATTTTTTTAACCTGTTGTGTAGTTTTTGTGTGAATAATTGTAGTGTTTGTGTAATATTTTATTTTTACATTAATCTGATCGATGCGAATGCTAATTTTTAGTCACTTTTGAACGCCACTAAAAATACATGGGTTCGCTGCGCGCCCTCAGCTATAATGTGTAGTCAAATGTTACTTATTGAACGGTACAGGTAATAGATTTTAGTTGAGATTCCTTTTTAAATTTGATTATTTAGCCTCGAGGTATGTTGCATCACAATTGTCACGTAGTTTGAATTAAACCCGGTATCCTCTCTTGTAAATAAGTCGTCGTCTATCGAATTTGAATAATATTTGAAATTTGCCAATGACACGTTTCAAAGCATGCAGTTACAGCAAGCAATCTCAAGAAAGAATAAAATCTTTAAATGTTATATTTATTTATCCGATACGTCATCGGATATGTCGTCTTTAACTTTAATTTTGTTTTTGAGCACTCTGTTCGGGTACACAGAGTCGTTTCTTTCTTTAAGGACGCCCTTCCCTTCGACAACTTTGCTTCTTGATTTGATATGAAATTTCTTTCTACTTTGTTCTTCGTCGCGACTTTTCCTAGACCGATGCGCTCTCGTGTGCGGTTCGGTGGTGGGTACAACTTTATTATCGTCCTCCGTTACAATATCACGTTTCAGTGCACTTTTAAATGTTTGTCCTCTTGAGGGCTCGTGCAGGGAAAATGTTATCCTATCGTGATGTATCTACAATTATAAAAAATATTAAACTCTTAGATTACTTCTACTGTGTAGAGTGCGGTCTAGTTAATAGACAAACACACAGTCTTATTATCTCTACTCTTAATATAGAAAATACATAAAACGTTATTTTTGCTTTAGCAAGCACATGAAAATATTTGAAACAAAAACATTACTTTAAATAATAAGTCAATTCGTAATGTCGTAATTAGTTCGCGGAAGTGTAATCCTAGTTGTCCGATTAACATTATTCGTTTGATTTTTTTTTATACTAATATAAAATTACAGACCACTCTAATGGCTAGTAGCGGTTCTACCGAATATTACACTGTCTGGCTAATATAAATTGTAAAACTTCAACTCACTCTATATTCGATAGTAATGAAGCACTCCTCCTCATCTTCGCATATTAATGAGTTCACATCAGCGGGCTTCGCAGCATTTGCCGGTCTGCGTCCAACGCGAAAGAAACGCCACAAGGACCGTATCCTTGGTCCACACGCTCGTACAATGTCACTCACCTAATGAATATTCTGCTAATGAGTTCTAAAACCTCTATACTAAACGACAAATATAGCCTTATTAACTATACAAGCTTAATTCAGTATGGTCTATAATAACTATTGAATTTCTAAAGAATCACTTGGTACGGTAATGATTCAGTGCCGATTTACGTATTAAGTATGATTTGGATATGTTCACCCAGCAGTTTATAAATATTTCAATCAAGATTGCGCTTTTATACCTTCATTTGCTCTCCTCCATCGCAAACTCCATTGGTGCGAGGTTCTACACCGAATGTGTTAAGGCAAGCACGATCGTCTGTCATTAATGAGTCTATTTGGAAAGCACACCTTGGAAGATTATCTGTTCGCTCCTGAAAGTTGTAGAAACAATTATCAACTGGAAATCTTACAATTAGGCCTACATATTTACGCAAGTCAACGTTTAAAGTTTGACTGTTCTGAGTATAACTTCAGTTTAATTATGCGTTGTATGCCAGTATTTTTAAAACTAAAGAATTTAGTCGTAGACGCATTTGGGGCACACGTAACCAGTATTTAGAGTAGAAAAGCCAGAGATTAATGGGAAATTACAATTATTTTTAATAATATTCTTGGCATACAAGTTATTAAAAAGTTTATAATTGAACTAAGACTAGTTCAATTATAACATTCAGAAAGTTTAAAAATTACCCATCCGACTTCGTCGCAGCGCTTCGGTTCATCAGAACAAATATAATAATTTATTGCCTTTGAACCGTCTGTTCTTTTTTCAGTCGACCACGTGTACCAGTTCTCAGCAAATTTGAACATACTATTTATATGAATTTGATGGTAAATTAACGGGAATATCATCTCATTAGGGTGAATCGGTCGAAGTTTTTCTGTAGTCGGTTTCTCTTCTTCATAATCTATTGGCTTTTCCGCTCCAATGTGCCTATGCGCCGATTTCTTTGAAAAGGGCATCACAGTTATATCAATTTTCTTCTTGTAATCCCAATTTTCTGTATGCGATTCTTCGTCTTCAATTTTAGAATCTTCATCCGAACGCATAATAACTTTGACTTTCACAGTAAAAGTGCTCTGAATAAGACATAATAATAGCAACCGACTGTACCACATCATATCTGAATCTAGTTTGAACTTCAGAGAAATATAGAGGCGCATGTGAGGAAAGGAAGTTGTTCTTTCAGAAATGCTGATAAGCTGGGTGTGTTTGTAAATAATAGTTTGATGATAAATGTTATCGAGAGCGAATGTATACAGGATGAACAAAGAAAAGAGTATAAGATTATTGCTTTTATTTGGGTACAAAGATGTAGAATATAAAATAAAAATACTGCATTTGGTATCAACCTTTCATCATAAAATTCGATTATGAAAATTAAGCATTTCAAATACACGATTTACATTCATAAAATAATATTAAAGCATAAGAACATTATCACTATACTAATTATTATTTATCTATATAGAAATTGTATAATCGTATAGTACAAATAAAAAAGCGAGTGAAGTTTGGACCATTGTTAGGAATTAAAGTTTTCCATAGTGCTCATTATTATACACCAGCCATTAGAAATTCGTATTTACAAGATACATAATAATTTCAATCTAAAGTGTTATTTCATAGCATTAGGGGGTAAAAACAGCATCACTAAGGCAGAGAGGGTGTTTATTGTACATTATTATTAAGGGGCCTAACATTAAACTATTATAAGATATAGCACTAAGGAATGAGTCTCGAGGTTTCTCATCACAAGACTATAAGCTAGACAGTACAAGAAAGTAAGGCCCGATCGAGTAAATGCGTAATTAAATACCTACTTTCTTAATATAATTAGATCTCTTAAGTGTTCGCTAAGCCTATTACATTGGTTCTGTCTGTGTACAAATAGTGAAAAATCTTCTACGCAAACATTACTTACTTATAATAATTACATCCGAATGTTGTATTAGGCTCATCTAGTTAAGCCGTTCGTTCGGTCCATATTATATCTATGTCAAATATATAACTTGGATAGTCTCCACTCCAGCGATCCCTCGGGATAACTTGAGCGGAGAGATATAGTTTAAAAAAACTCTAGATCTTTTGTTACAGATTGTTTCAAATTAATTGGTCTACATCTAAAATTTAATGATTCGAGTTTCTTATATTTCTAAGGTATGGCATAACATCAAATCTGTTCGTTAAATAAGCTTAATAGATCTCTTAGTCCGAGTCAACTGATGTGAGTGATAGACGCATGTGAAGTTAATTATTCTAATCACGATAATACAATTACACGCTACCTAATAGCTGAAATATTGTCGAAGATTGTCAACACTAACTTTAACACGGCAAACTACGGAAAATAGACAACTGTCAACTATGTGTATACATACATTCTAATATAATACCTATTTTATAATCTGGATCTATAATCTAATGACTAATCGAACGATTAAAACAATTGCGTGAAAATAAATTAACTATCATACTGTGGTAACTAGGTTTTATGTCGATTCAAACGGATAGCAGAAATTAAATCTTCCAAAGAACTTTACGACAAGTTGCATGCCGAGCTTGAACGTATACGTATACGTTAATTTCAAACATTAAACACATAAATATCGATTTTTATATAAAGATATGTAACGCATATGTTTACTGATACAAATGGTTTTTTTTTTAATGAACTTCATTCAATGCTTTGTTATCTTCAATGCATCCATTGCTTAAGTACATACGCGTAGACATCTTACAAATATTTTTACTGCTATTATAAATATGTAGTGGTCTATTACCCTATTATTGGCGTAGGAAGATCAGATTTCTTATGTCTATTAAACGTAGCTCACACGTGAAAGTCTATTCGCAGTAAAAATTTACAATTCAATCACATACATGCAACACGCACACAACACAGAACTAGCTATAAGCTCTTGTAATAATTATCTTAAATACTTAGATTCATTATAAGTTCGCGTTATCCAAATCTGAGCCATATGAAGCCCCTACAGCTAGAGATTGGCATACAGTTTTAAATTAACAAAAATAACGATAAATTTCTCGCTTCGTGGTTCCGTGTTTGATATATTGTCTAGAACATTGTATGACATACTTATATGTGATAATAATGTACAATTAATAAATAAACCGGTATTCATATAGATCAACATTTAGTAACATTTAATGATTACCACGTCAAATCATAGTGGTTGAATATATGTTACATTGTCATATTATTGTCCTATTCAATGGTTTAACAGTCGCATAGGATTTTAAATTATATTCTGTGTAGGAATTGTAATAATGCCAATCTCTATAAGTATAAGTTGTAATAAGTACAACTATAAGATGAGGATAAGTCTAGTTCAACTGTGAAAATGCGTTTATGTGAACGAACAATGGCTGTGAATCGTTGAATAGCCGTGACTACAAACATGCCTACTATTAATCTAGGCCAAATTGGAAACTACTTTTGATAAAATTGAATAACATGAAAACAGATTTTTAAAAAAAAAACTCTTAACAATACATGAAACATCGATTCGTTGCCGCAAACGACATAAAACCTGCAATTCACATTTGTAAGGTTTTACGATATACTTAATAAATTTTTTTTAATTGACTACATTAAAATCCAAAATTAAATATTCGAGGATCTAGTTTGTTTTCACATAAAAATAATTTCTACACACGCTTTAAGTTATTTTGATAAGATATTAAAGACCGAGTCGTCCATATCGGTTGGTATATAATATAGAATGTATGTCAATGTATTGTGATATTTTGTTTGTGAAACTCATATACCATTCAAGTCGTCAACACATTTACCATAGACAATTGTTATTAAGAGAAGACAATTATTGTTAAAATTGCACCACAATTTTGTTTTTTTTTTAAATGTGCCGCGAAACAAAACTGAGCGATTAAATAATTAAAGTCAAATTTTTGACACATAGACAATGTGTGTATGTATGTCATAAACCCACGTGACATATTATGATTGGCATTCGCATAGCACTATCAATATTTGCAAACATTAAATACAATATAATGATACGCCCAGTTTTCTATAAATTATACAACATTCAAACCATAAATAACTATATAGAGAACATTGACATTTGACATCTCTATGGATCGTTTCAGTCTTATGAGTCGGATACGAGCGGATTCGACCTAACGTTATCTGTGCTTTAACATCACGATGTCAACGCTAGGCACTTACGTTGCAGAATTAAATGTATTTCGGCAAATGTCGGTCTATCCGGCTCGTCTCTTCTCCAACAGTCTCTCATGACTTCGTAGAGGTCACGAGGTACGCCTGGTGATCGCTCAATACATTCGAAGAGGTCGTCATCAGCTTGCAAATGTGATATATTTTCCAACACCTGAAAGTAAAACAACTTAATAATAATATAGAAAAGATTGAAAATATATTAAATTTATCGATAATATTTTTAATATAACTTTTTAAATGAATACCCAAACAAATAATATTGATCTGACCTAAACTCTTATATATCGTTTTGCGGTTCATCCAATACAAACTCTTTCGTTAAAAAAACTAACGAATCAATTACTCCTTCGTAAAAACAAATTTAGATACCGCATAAAAGAGACCTAATTTTTAACTCAAACAAATGTATTTATCTGGGCTTTAACAGTAAGCATGTTATTGACGAAATAAAAAAACAATGCGTCAATACAAAATTTTCTAAGTACCTCGGCTTCTGTCAAATGTTCATAAGGAGTCCGTCGGCATAGAGTAAATATCTCGTGTAGTGTAACAGCGAACGCCCACACATCGCTCTTGGTCGTATATTTCCCTCTCAATACCGACTCCCAGGCGGCCCATCTCAACGGCAGCGGTATTCTACCATCCACTTTGTAATAATCACACGCGTACACTTCGTTGTCTGTACCAAAATCGCTTATCTTCACCTGGTATCCTTTGCCGACTAGGCAATTACTGCAAAATAATAGGCCAATTGTTATATACCAAATACAATAGACACAATTAAACGATTAACTCTGATATCAACATTATTGAGACTCAAATTAAATATGAATATAATATATTGATGGATATTTTAAATTACAAATTATTGTTACTTTAGAGATTGTTGTGTCATTATTTTTTGGACACTCTTTACTCTTTGACGTCTGTAAACGTTAAGGTACATTGAAAGCTCATATCACAGGACGGGATTACAATTTATATACGCTTACAACTTATATTAGAACAAAAACATATCACACTTCTCAACTGTTATAATAATATTCATTATCGGTTCTAAAACAAATATGTGACATTAGTCATCAAACTTATCAACTGAACTATTCAAACATCATCACTTAAATACCTTTATATTAACGCCAACCGTCAACTTTAATTAAATTCAATTTTTTAACACAAAAACTAATCTAAGCTGTGCTTCTGTATTGATTATTCGTTATTATAACTTATGTGAAATATTTTTACTCGGGCGTTCGAATGGGCATATCGTATAACCAAATAAATAATGTAACAAACATACCGTGCGGCTAAATCCCTGTGCACAAAGTTCAACGACTCCAAGTATTGCATTCCGGCGGCGATTTGTGTTGCCACGTGCAACAAAGTTGCGAGAGATGGTGGGATAGTCGTACGTAGGAACGAACACAAGTCACCTGGCAACACAACATTTTAATTGTATGAAAAATGGACAAAAATGTTTTTTAATCTGGTAAATTATATTCCCATTTTTATAAGTCGTGATATTTATAACGTAATAACGACAACATATTCACACACTGTCGACAATTATAATAATTCTTAATATATTAAGATATACTTTGTTAAAATATGGTCATCATGCAAATGTTCATAAACAGGGACGATTCAACGTTCACGCGTGATGAACCTTGCGTTAGTTTGTTATACATTACAAAAAAATATAGTTGACATATACAACTTAATAATTATATCGACAATTCAAACTATTTCGACAAAATTATTTCAGCATTTTTTTAACTCACCAAGCTCAAGATATTCGAGAACAACCGCTAATGGAGGTGATCTACAGGCGCCCAACACTCTCGCTAGGTGAGGTGACGACAAAGCAGCCAATATGCGTACATCACGTTCAAACTCTTCCCTGAAAAATACGATAAATTCTATCAAATAATTATACATTCATTTGTACTCTTTGATATATATACTGATTAACACCAATTCCATAATATTTAGTATAATTAAATTGGGTTTGGGTTGTGCGAGGATGGATATGATATCAACCAACAACGATGCAAATTTCCAATACAGAATATAAGGATAAATATTAAACACATGTGGTTTTAAGTTTAAGCATATTTTGTTGCAAACGTTTTATAAAATAATATATTCTCTTTTACTATCAATAAACACATACACATGTCTATTGACATCACACCAAAACATAAAGAGACACAGTTAAACTAATCCCGTTTAGCGTTCAACGGAACCATAAAACAATATGATAAATAATATTTCAACTAAACTAAAATATTTCCATCATAACACGATTCGTATCGTATATATATATTATAATAATATCGCCAGTTGGTTGTCCCATACATTGTGCTGTAAATGAGAATGTATTTTCATACATGATATACCTCTCCTTGAGCGAGGCGTCATGGCATAGAAACTTGACAGCCACCAAACGTCGTTCCGACGTTATTGTCCCGTTGTATTCGGGCACTCCATCCGCCTCAGCGACATAAACCTATAACACGTATGTTTAAAATCAGTGCCAAAGAAATTAAGTTAAAAATATTCAACGTGTTGGTTTTTTTTATTAAAATCGACGGCCTCATAGAAATCTCTGTATATGAAAAGTATGAAACAGTAGTACTGCAGTACTTCGAACTGTCGAACACGAAACTATGTTAGTAAAACCAGCAGTGAAATAGCCGGCTCAGAACAATGCTAGCAAAACCAGAAGTGAAACAGCCGACTCAGAACAATATTAGCAAAACCAGCAGTGAAACAGCCGACTCAGAACAATGCTAGCAAAACCAGCAGTGAAACAGCCGGCTCAGAACAATGTTAGCAAAACCAGCAGTGAAACAGCCGACTCAGAACAATGTTAGCAAAACCAGCAGTGAAACAGCCGACTCAGAACAATGCTAGCAAAACCAGCAGTGAAACAGCCGACTCAGAACAATGTTAGCAAAACCAGCAGTGAAACAGCCGACTCAGAACAATGTTAGCAAAACCAGCAGTGAAACAGCCGACTCAGAACAATGCTAGCAAAACCAGCAGTGAAACAGCCGACTCAGAACAATGTTAGCAAAACCAGCAGTGAAACAGCCGACTCAGAACAATGCTAGCAAAACCAGCAGTGAAACAGCCGACTCAGAACAATGCTAGCAAAACCAGCAGTGAAACAGCCGACTCAGAACAATGCTAGCAAAACCAGCAGTGAAACAGCCGACTCAGAACAGTGAAACCGTGAGAGAATAGTTTGTCGAATCTAGATTATCATTTTATCGCAAAGGCATAACAGATGGCAGCAATGTATTAATGGGAAATATTTTGATTCAAAAAATGATGAATTTAAAAATAACATCAATATTTTACTTTAACCCCTAATATTATATATAAATGATTTTGATATGAATAAACGGAACCGGCAACAATAAAAGAGCGTTATTATTTTGATTTATTATTGGTATAATAAAATCAGAACTGACATTTATAAATATACTATCGATACTTAATTAACTAGGATTAATCAGTAATTATTTAAAACTCACAGTGCCAAAAGCGCCTTCAGCGAGTTTAGAAATCATGCGGAGCCGATGTCGTGGAAATTCAATTACGTTCGTTGTTTCGAGACGTCGTTTTAAATCTATAAGCACCTCTTGTTGACTTGGAGACTGTAAAAGAAATATAAGTGTGAACACAATAATGAGCTTGCGCGTAGCATTAGCTGAATAAATTATTGTCCGGAAATGGTTAAGAATTAAACATTTAGTAATATATCAGTCATAGTCCCACACAAATCCTGAGCAGTGAGCATCCCATTTGGGGCAAGCCCGCGTTTGCAACAATGTAACATTTTAATTTTGGTTTATAGTTTGAAATAATACTAAACATATAATGTATAATATATATTTATGTATACATTCCCATTTTTGTAATATTTTTTTTATTGATTTATTATGTTGTTTTTGCCCAAATAAACGTGTTTCTTCTAAACGTGGTTCTTTATCTAGACTAGATCAATAAGACATTTTAGGTTATTTTGGAAGCTTAGTAGACTTTTCAATAAAATATTGACATACACAAGTGATGGATTCTATATCGAAAGATATAAAAAAAATTATTGTTTAGACACAATTGTTCACGGGTTAAAAATTGTGCTTACCCTCGTACTGTGTTTTGAGCGTAACGAGCCTGCGCATGAGCGTCTCGTTTCCATGTCGACTTCGTGGTCGGTCATGAGCGCAGTTGCGGCTGACGAATCGTCGAGTAAACGACGCTTGGTTAGTAATGGAGCTGATGACAACTCAGGCACTGCATAATCGTAGTTTGAACTGTCTGTTGTTGAAAAATTATTATTTTTATAACAATACGGTAATAGATTCTATAATAACATAGATTTTTTATATGAAACACTTTTATAGTAATTATACCTACAACTTGTAATACTAAAGATAACATTTTTTTAAATGGTTTACAGTGTCTCCGGTTAAGCAATTTATTGCCTATATTTGGAGAAGAGAAAAAGAGCGATCTTACGTTCCTAAGAAATAAAAAATACAAAATAAAGTAGTTTATGTGTGTGTACACATGCATGCGTGTGCTTTATCGAAGTAATTAATAAATTACTTTTAATTAGTTTTATATTTCTTGGTAGTTTTTACTATATCCTAATTAATTTTTACAGTAATGGTATGTTGAGGGGTATATATTTATAAAGATATAATTCAACATATCCATTTGAATGGAAATTACACGATTTATGTACTAAATGAAAATATTGACTTATCAAATGTTTGTATTAAAATCAAATAAACGATTTACCAGACAACGCCGTATTGGAATCCTTCGCGAAGTCTTTCATCTCCAACAGAACGGTGCTGTAGCTAAAGTACGGCGCACATTTCAATGCCTGATACGGCTCCTGGTATTCATCCGATTTCACATCCAATCCACAATCTATAATCATCTTATTCTCTGGCAACATCGATGAACCACAAGTGTTATAATTCTCTGGTGCTGTCCTTTTTTGGGCTATCGTTGTTTTAGCCAGCGGCGACGCGAAGCATTTCCTATGCTTGTGCCGGTGTATTATGAGGAACACCGCAACAATTAGTAATATTACTAAAGCTGTTAGGACGCCGACAACTATCGCCATATACAATGGGTCGTCTTGATGTGCTGTGGGTATTGGAACGTTGTTGGTTGTAATAACTTTCGCCTTGTCTTTGGATTGTGTCGGCTTCGAACTCTCCGGTGTGTAATTCCCTTGAGCGACGTCTGTAATACGTTATTTTATTACGTAAGACTCTTATATATTAAAAAAAAATAAAATAGAACTAAACAAAACTCAACAGTTGAAGAAACAACAGCTAATTTAAGTCATCAAAATTTGTTAGCAACCCTATTATAAATACGTGTTCAGATACTGACCCGAATCAAAGACGACTTCGCTGATAAGAATCCAACGTGCTGAAAACCGCAACTCGATGCGTACCCACTTGCCGATTCGATGGTGTAATTTGATGCTAACATTACGAGAGTTCTCAAATATGTTGTCGCTGACAGGTGCATACCGAATGGGTTCGTCTTGAAAGTGTCGACCTCCGATTGAAAACGAAATAATCGCCTCCGAAAACACCTGAAGAACGTAATGTTACCTTTACATAATTTGCCAACAATATGAAACATGGAAACATGTTTGTAACGATCCACAAAAAATAATAATAAAAAAGTGTCTTTAAAATCTGTTTTTTTAGTTATTTGCTACAATATACGATAACAGAGAACCGTCCTGGCGTATATATTAACTTATTTATCAGCTATAATTTAAATATAACCTGCCAAGACCATGTCCCTTGTCTATATAAAAAATTCAAACTAGTTTCTCACTAAACACTTTCTGCACAGAATACAAATTTTAAGTACTGATTTACAATTGTGCGGTAATTTATTTATTCCTGTTTATTTGTAACATTAATTAATTTTCAGTTAAGACAAGAGTGAACCAATGCTAACATTAACAAATTGTGGTTAGTTTCAAAAACTAAATTTTGGATAGATATTACGTAATATATAAAAATCACTCTCACCTGTACATCCCGCATGAACTTATTATTGCAAAATATATGAACAGCGCTGAATTCCCTAACTTTATCGAACTCAAAGGTTATCACAGGTGGTGTTGGTCTTGAATCATTCCTCCAACCGACCCAAGCGAGATTCTTCGCAGCTTCACGTATTTCGTCCCCACCAAATTGACCGTCAACCAACTTTCCCAGACCGCCTTTCAACTCTTCACCCCACTGGCCGTCATAAATCGAGTCGGTGAGGCCTACGTCATTACTGCGTATATCACCCTTCGGCATCGAATACGCAACTATTCCCACTGCGAACAGAAGTGTTAAGAATAATATATGGGAGCTCCAAGTGAGAAGGGATAGTTAAACTGCAGCACTCGAAATACAAGTGTTCGCTTTACGTATTTAGGTATAAAATTCCATTATAATTTTGTTAGGACGGAACAGAGAGGCAATTTATTATATATTCTTATTAATACCCTCACCCAACTTGAATATTTAATTTAAAACGTACCGTCGTTTAAAATTATAGTAAATCTTATTATCTTCGACAAAACAGTTGTTACGTAGATACAAATTATCATTTGAAGTTAAGATATTTGCAATACCTTATATTATGGTATATAAATCTTAGGCTCATTTATATTCAACTGTAAAGCTTACTTAAATATAAATAATGGCGATTGCATGACGCCTCTAAAGTAAGCATCGATTTATGTTATAAGCATTCAAATTATTACTTTAACACCACGCAAGTCAAATCTATATTAATGGCTATGTTTAAAACAGGAAACGATCGCAAGAAACAATAGTAACAGTATTATGGAAGAAATTCTTTATGTCAACAGTAGTTAAAGATAATACGTAGTTATAAAATGAAAATGAAATTTTTATAATCGCCACGGATTCAGGTAAAATGACTAAAACAATGGAACGTATCAGAGGTATTATTAAGTAGAACGATTTCCAACATTTGCCTATAACAACTCGCATGCACCACGATAACTCCCGGGTACTGCCCCGCCATTACCATGCGAACAATTACTTTTTGTTACATTTTATAGAAAAGTATAATGGCTTCCAATTAAAAACGTTTCGCTATGGCACGACCGTGGCATAATCAATAATAATCCAGTGGCGCTACAACCTTTTATGATTCATAGCCTCAAAAATGCAGCCAGTAATTCAAATCGTTTAGGTCTATCAAATATACGTCCAGTTGCTCAGATATAGTGATGGTATAAATATGTCTTTTAAAACGGACACGGGAAGAAAATAGGTCATCAATCAAGTATCTAAAAAAACAGTTTCGTCGCGTTATTTTACACCGCAAGCATTAAATGCTTACGTAAAATGAAAAATCCACTGACGGTGATTGAGCGCACGAACTAATAGCTGAGACCGCATACGCTCAACCAATATCGGTACTGTTATAAAGAAAAGTATATTAGCTGGCAATTCAAAAAAAAAAGGTTGCTACACCACCTCGGCAGAATCTATAGCAGATTCTGAAAATAACAGAAGCCTTAAAGTTACTCACCATTCCAATAACATCCATAAAGTTCAACTCGCATGCAGACGGTGCGTCGATGGGAACTGTAAGGGATGAAACGAATTTTCGAAGCCCAAATTGGTGGTTCTAGGTGATTTTTCTTTTCCAAATACGTGTTAGTATTACCGGGTAAAATCTGAAAGAAACAAATTGTGAAACACACCGCTCAAATACCTAAACTTCTATACACGATAATACAGATATTACGTTTAACACATGGTCGTATAAACACAGCGTATAACAAAAAATCGTCAACATCCAATTCGTGACTTTTTACCTCACCCATTATGTTCGTAGATATAACATTAACGGACACATATTTCATACTTTGTGTTGGTACTTAATGCTTAACATTAGGTCGACATTGTAATATTTCATTAGTTTTATGTATTTACGCTGTCATCCATTACCTAGACTAGCAGACTAGAATTGTGTTGCCTTAGCGGCACAACATCAAAATGAATAAATACAGTCAGGCCTAACCTCCCGTGCGTCAGCTGGTCGATAGCGCATCCATTTTCCAAGTTTAGGGCGCCAATACTCCAAAGCATATTCTTCGGCGTACTCCACTCCCTGAGAGTTCCCAAAACGGCCTTGAGTCCCTGTCGCCGTAATCACATGGACAGAGTGTAGATTTATCTCTAACCACTCAGTTGACTCTGTCGTGATTTGGGACTTTGGACACCATGCACCACTCTTAATTTCCTGGTTTAATCTAAAGACAATAGAATTAAATACATCATGAAACAATATTAAAGCATGTCTCGGTTTTCAAAGTCATTATTTTATTATTTCACTACCTCTAGCCTGTAACCTTGCGACTGCGTTTAAATATTACAATTATGGAGTGCTATCATGCGTGCTGGGATATCATTTATTTTCTTTGTGGCTCCAAACAATTATGTCCTAGCTCAAAACGCAATATCCAGTTTGACATCACTTTATAAAAATAGTTCAGGTGTAAAATAGACCTAAAAGTGTTCAGTTCCTCTCTATATTATATTTTAAATCGTCAAAAACGCAACCCACCAGGCAAGCCTCTTAATATATTTAAAAATAGTGCTTAGCAAACAGAATATTTTCAATATGAAAATTCCCAAGGGTCCAGACACTGGGAAAGGTGTTATCGATTTATCAGCGGCATCCTGACCGCGTTGAATAACGAATACTCCTCAGAGTGACATTTCTCATACAAAATTAATCGTTGAACGTCGATATCTGGACTATTGACAGTAGAGCGGCGTTATTAAAAAATAAATGCAAAGTATATCGCAACAAATTGAGCTACCCAACATGTCAACATGCATTAAGAGATTAGAGCAACTGTGATACTTCGTTATAACTAATACTCTTAAAACAGCTCACCTACTATGAATTTAAACATTTTATTAAAGTTAATCCTTTCATATATTTTGCACGTATCAAACGGAATTATGCAAAAGAGAAAGTTTTGAGGAAAACCAGCAAAGACTAGTAAATGGCGCTCATTTAATTAGCTTAACGTTTTCGAGTGCTATTCACTAAAGCTAGAATTAAATAAAGGTACGGGAAACATTTATGTACTTTGGAAGTAAAAGTATTCTCGCTGAGGACGCGTTAATCCGGCTTAAGTCTTATCGGCCGGTGTCCTAATCGGTCATCGTAAAACTCGAAGGGTTACATCTACCGCTTACATGAACACAGGTGTTTTAACTATAACCCTTATGATTTTAACAATAAAGTCGATGTATTATACGCGTTTGAAACCATACTATAAACGTTTTAACGGTTCCAAATATTCATTAATTTAATTCCTACTCTTGAGAATTTGCCATGGCTTCGTACTGAACATTTGAATATCGAATGTAAGATAATTAGCATCCAGTGAAGCATGTGAAATAAAATACGATTGTCTGATACAATTATTTTAATATTAAACCGATTGCATAAGCCTGATATTATTAGATAATGCATACAGGAATCGTTTATTCTCATTAGTTACGCACGGAATAATATTGGTTAATCTATGACTAAAGTCAAAAGTTGATAGCGTGCAGTAGCCGAATGTCATAAAAACCTTAGATACGTAAAGCTGCCTCCTGTCGCTAGATAAACCTTAATATTTTATTTTGTACAACTTACACGCGAGTTTCACAAAATAGGCAATTATTGTAATTTGAATATAGCCTTATGAAGAAAACAAAAGAGAATTACGCGCGTTTGATAACTGAAGTCATAGTTATTATTTTCATTTGGTAATTTAATTTTAACAAATGCATAATTACCGAAACTAATAAAAGATCTTTGTATGTTGACGTTGCGTTAACGCAAATCGTTAGCCACATATTCGTGAATTAACTAAAATATATTCATAGAATATGTCGTATTAAAATTTAAAGCACACGATAACTTGTCCCATACGAAAACATAATTAACGAATTAACGAGCGAATACCGCGAAATGATATTTACATTAACGTCATATTAAATCCCTTAGTCGGCGTATATTCACTTTAGCAAATGTAACCGTGGACTCTGTACCCGCATAAAAGCACCTATATTATGCCTACAAAGGTAGCTTTGAAAAATATTCCTAAGCTACATAAAAAAAATACGCAGTACCTTATGAATTTAATTTACTTGTTTTATATATATGTGATAGAAAGCAGACTGTTCAAGCGAAATTTTTACACTAAAGCATTGGCTTCTTGATTTACTTTGGATTTAGAAAAAAAACTCTCGCTGGTTACGCCAAACACAATTGTTAATTTGTGTTTGTTCTGCAGTGTCGACTAATCTGCGAGACGGCGAATCGTTCGCAAAATGGATTTTGTACTCGGCTGTAATAAATAAGAGGTCTTTAGCCTCCACTCACACTCCCGCAAGAGTTTATGTGAGTCTGTCGTGTCATAACTGTTTTCTTGAATAAGGCAAACGGGCTCAACACGCCTCCACTAATTATTTTCCCTTCTGGTGTTTTAGTCAAAAGTATGACGTCCGTGCTCGGTTGCCAATACCTCGTTATGTATCTAACAGGGGAAATGTAGCATGCACCTGGGCTACCGGCCCGGCTATATATCTTCATATGCTGTCATAAAAATGGCCAGCATTTTAAAATGTTAATACCTAATAGCCTTTTATTTTATTGAATATAAAGAAAGCTAATGAAATCTAATAAAAAAAATATGATCCTATTGTCTAATTTAGCTTGAAATTATTGAATAAATTTCATTGTATAATAATTTCAATATAAAAATGACCCCATTTTAAAAACAATGCAGAGTGATGAAAAATGCATCAATCTTTTGTAAGTCTCTCGACACTCCGTTTATGCCAGTAATTAAGCTAGGATGAATGGAAACTGGGACGAAGGCATCGTCGTGTTGCCTAACCGCATTATAAAGTTACTATACCTACAACAAAATATTAACAGCACATTTTTAAACCATGTTTGCTTGAAAAAAGGAGAACAGTTTGGTTGTGATATTTTTAGAGCAAAATCTCATACCGACATACGATCAACTAATATTACCGATAACAATAAGATTTAACCATATATGACTTCATTTTAGCCAAATTATGTACAGTTGTTTGAGATACGATCTAAATGTTATTACTATCTTACCAGTTGTTCGAAACCGCCTTTCCGCGCGTGCTTACACGGCAATACTATGGTGTCCAAAACTAAACGGTTATTGCAAAAGTTCCACACGAGTTTCGAAACATGAGGTTTATTGACATCATTTATTTTCGTATTGGAAATTGGAAACAGATCTTTTCAAATATCTGCTTGAACTTTACAGTTACCATACAGTACAAAATATTAAAGCAGATAGAATATTAGCTTATAATCTTAAACACACCCATAATATTGTAGAAAATAAAGTAAGCGTTATTCAAATATTTCTTATCAATACTAATATTGAAAAGCTTCGGTTGATCGTGAAACTCTTAGGAACGGTTCGAATTGAATTTTTTTTTAATTTATAACATCATCGCTGCAAAAAAGTGGAGATATTATTGTACGGGTTTCTTTCGTAGCCTAGCTGAAGCCGAAGAAAACAGCTATTTATAAAGACCCGGACAGAGAGAAAAACTAGGCTATGGACACCATTTATTGAGGTCATATTACTGGAGGCGTACTATAAAAGCAGAAATTAATCAGCATACAAAAGTGTTACATTGTAAAGGACAATAGGGTTTTCATTCTCATCTTAGGTAAAAGAAACATGCTTCATATAACTAATACAATACTAATTTAATCGACACAAAAGGAAGGCCGTAATTGAGAATGTCCAACTTTAACATTTCCTTATTAATATCCGTAAACGCGTTTTAATAGAAATCATAGGAAAAACACATTTAATAACAGTGGTTTTAACTTATCATTTGTCATATCGGCGCTTCGTCTGACCAATACAACGAACGTTGCAATGCATAATAGTGTTGTTCGGATATTATCAATATCGAGAACTCGATCTGATTAACTGCGAAACCCATTATGTTTAATGTATTGTTAAGGTTTAATATATTTTAATAAACTATACACAATTTAAAGAAATTGAAATGAAATCCCACAAATTCGCATTGGTTCGGTATTGACTTACACAACTTGAATGCATTCTTTCTAGAGAAACCTTACAAATCAACTAAGTAATTTCACTTCATGTATTCATTGAAGGTATAGTTATGTTGTATTTTTGGTAGTACTAAAATATGGCGTATTGTTTTACTAAATACACATAAGATATGAGAATGTTAACTTAATATTGAATTATGGTAAGCTCAAGTCCTCGCGTGTAAGTTTTATTAATTTAAAAAAGTGACAGCGATGCGCCGCCTAGTTTATTCCCCCGCCTACAGCTATAAACAGATATATTTATAAGGCAGATCAATAAAAAGGGAAGCTATAAATTCGTAAACCATTATCAATACAGCATAAATATTTTATCCTCGAAAGATACAGGTATTTCACAAAATACCGTTCATAAAACGTTTTTAATCAGATTGCTATTTTGCAAAATCGAGTGCTGTTGTTATATGCAAATATACAAATGGACTAAAGCAGTAACGCTGAGTGAAATCATTTGCATTGCACTACTAAGATGCGATCATTAAGCCTTATTGACGCGTACTGGAGCGTCCGAGTCATCAATGATGCGTTAAGGAGCGGCTCTAGTAATTGATATCAACGTCCGACAGAGACGTATAAGATTTACAACTCTACACTTTAAATACTAAAGATCATATTCACAAATGTTTTAGAATGTTTTTAATAAACAGAACTGTGTTTTTGCCCTTTTAAATGGCATTAGTAATAGTAGTATATAAATTTGTTCTATAGTGTGGATATACATAAACTTCGCATGGTATGTGCGCGCTCCATTGAACGATTTATGTTGGTGTAGTGAGTTTGGCAGCGAACTATGATAAAGGTATGTAGACGTAAGTTTAGAATGTCAAAACGCAAACTCTAATAAGCAAACTGTTGAATATTTCGTGAAATTTGAGTCGACGATACTTTACAATATCGATTGTTAATTTAGTTTCAAGTAATCGTTACTGGCTGCTCGTAAACGGATAGTTACACAAACTTTACGGCCTGACGGCGACATATAGCGTCATTTATATTACTTTATATTTAATATTGTTCGTTACAAACGCAAGGAGATTATCGATTGTAAAAATAATTTCGTGTACCAAATCTAATGCTGACTTAACACTACTGGGTGCGCGTAGTAATCGAAATCGTGCGTGGTCATAGTTTAACGATTATATTAACAAAAAGCTTATCTGTAAAGTAATTAAAGCAATTCAAATTACGACAACACTTTTATGGAATAATTTACTGACTGATTTATAACTATACTTCTTCATTTAATTATAGATATGATAGTATATATCTAAGTGTAATAAATTTTACTTTATTTAAGATTTCATATAGGTAAATTACTAATAAGGTAAACAATTTAGTTCACCATACACACAATAATACATAAAATTTATGAGTTGAGAGTACGAATTACCCACTACTGTGATTTAAACATAACACACACAAGCATAGACAAACACACAAAACACAGACACACCATTGTTTAGTTTGTCATTAAATATTTAAGTTTGCTCAAATTAAATTAACTGTATATGTTTATATTGTAGAAGAAGAGCGGGGTCTCCTGCCACGGATACCACGTGTACCTACTAGGTAGACCCCAGTCTCAATAGTATTTTCTATTTTTAATATTAAAGAAATTTAAAAAAAAAACATTTTTATTTTCAATTATGGGACAATTCTTTACACATAAAATTATTAATGTACATAAACATACCTGAGTAATTGTCAATACCAGACTATCGTAGACAGACTAAATTCATTATTTGCTTTGTCATTGAGAGATATGTGAACGGAAAATCAGCACACTTTAATACATGAAAGTAACTTAGCGTGTCATCGTGTTACGAGTCGTTATAGATTATATATAGATGTGTTTTTAATAAAACCGCGTGACACGCAATTACGACTACACTATTATTTCAAAAGTATTTTTATTACATTAAAGAAATGGCGGTTATGATCAACATTTTGCGGGAAACATTTCCCGATACATTAAAGTATTTTTATTTTGTTAATATAAATTCATTTGTATCTTTGCTTCACTAAACATTAAAACTGATATCGAATATAACATATAATGTTTTAAGCTTTTTGGTTCTATTTATAACATTACATTTAATAAAAATATACAATTTTAAATGTAATTTTCAATATTCGATGAGATTGAAAAAATAAATCGTTTTTTTCTATATTTCAGAATGTTTACTATGAACGAAAATACAGAGTAGTTTTGCGAGTGCACTGATTTATAAAGACGGATCTTTTTATTAAAAAACTCAGAGAGAAGACGGTCAACTGGCTTGTCTCCTATGTTGTTGTGTTTTTAAACCAATAAAGAAATATCAATACTTTCTCAATATTTACAAGTTTAATATTAAATTTGACAAGTATACATATTTTTGTATTGTATCATAACATTTTTAATTACAGAACTAAAAAAAACAAATCTACTTTTTATGCATTGTGTTGGCAACATTAAACATATAAATTCGTGGTTAGGTTGTCTCTATAAAATTATTATCGAATTAATTTAATAATCAGTTGTTATTTACCTTCCATTCTGTGGTGCGACATTATCGTTGTTGAAGGAGGAACTTGCAGTTATGTCCTTGTCGGGGATTAAACCACTCTCCATACCCAGCGGAGCGATACATTGAGCTGAAAACAATACAACTCTGTTTATATGAAGACAACAAAGTCAAAACCGCACTACGATCAAACCGCCGCGGTTTTTTATCGAAATAGAGCCTAGAAAAAATCTCTTCGCAAACAAGCGCATGTTTAAATCTTAACCGCGACATATTTTAACAACACCAACAGAGGTATCGTTTAATTAAATTTCGTGTCTGTCATGTGATGTTGTTGATTGAAACGAATTATAGAACCGATCGTTCATGATCTAATTTGCAGTTCGATGTTTTACGAAATAAACTTAAATTATAATAAAACCGCAATGAATGGTACTGTTTTTTACGTGATAAAATAACAGTTTCGGGCATTTATCGTCTATATAGTTAAGCATAAGCGGGAGTGAATAGTGTGGGCTCTGTCTAGCGCAAAGTATGCCAGTGACGTCACGCCGCAACCCTCCAGTGTCGGTGGCAAAATTGAAACATATTGCAATAATTACTATTCGTCTGCGCGTATGCCAATATGTGATGATATCTTTTGAAATATTAGTAACTTTTAAGGGTTAGTCGCGCAATGGTTTTTATATTATATTAAACTTTATTTTTTATTGTGTATTAGATTCTATTGTTTAAAGAATTAGTTGTTAGTTGTTAGAAAAGCGAAAAGTCAAACGGACAGTATCTCTCTCTCTCTCTGTCAAATACACGAACTCACATATTCACTTACTTGTACATTAAGCTAAAGGTTGAACTAATTTTAGAATCGTTATTGTTATGGCTACCTAAATAACGTGAAATGATCATCTTGAAAAAACAATTCGTGTTACGAATAATTACATATTAAATTAATTATTCGAACGCGCATCAATTTTTCCACATCATCTGTTGTTTGCGTAGCGAAACATTAATTGTGAAAATTTACAATTCAATAAACTCGTACGCTTCAAATAATTTCGTAAACAAATGACATAATAAAATGTACGGAACAACGCCAATTCAAAACGGAACGCTATTTCAATCGTTAATACAAAGTGATAAAGCATTACTGACAAAATTACGTATATAAATATAGTATTCATCCAATAAGTATGAGAATATTGCAGCCGTTCCAAGAAATAGGTGTTCATAATTAATATTGAAATATCGGGACCTTAATATATGACCATACACGTTATAAATTAATTGACATCGGAAGTGGCACGTTAAAGTTAACTTAATTATTGAGCATGGAAAGTCGAATGGAACAATTAAATAGCAATTATAAAATTTCGATCGATCCGAAAAACCGTCGCTGCATTAAATATTTCATAACGAAACGATATCACATCATTTGCGTTCGTAATGTATCATTTACCAGGCCGTAACGGTTTAGGTGAATTACTCTTGAAAAACTTTAACGTTTCCACTTAATGACAAAAATGAAATTTTCTGATTGCAATCAATTAGTATCTCGAAATGTTAGCAATAGGCACTTAACGTATTGTAGATAATTGAGGGCATACGATAAATTCGTTTGCAATTTGCCCTAAATCTAAGTTACGTCAATTATTTAGGTTTCTCATCCGTAAGGATAAACAATTTACAAACGGTTTATACAACTTTTGTCAAATTCATTACGCAGATACTCATTGAATGAAATAACAATAGACCATCGGGCGGAGTCACGACGCAAGTTCCTTGCTTCCGTCGTATGAGAGCCCTATGATAATTACAATGAATTGTAACACTTGCGTTAGTAAATTTAATTCAATACACGCGCTGCGTATTCGTGAATTTTGTCGTCGTGTCGGTCACAAAAAAGGATTCATTGAAATGCAAGTTTTGTGCGGCGCCAGTTATATTTTTAAACCACCCGATAAGATCGGCTAAGATGTGTCATGTACAAAAATGAGGCAAGCGAAGTCGTGACTGCGATAAACAGTCAAATGATGAATTACTTTGCTACGATTAACGGTATAATTACTTTAAATAGATTTAATTAATAATCATTTTCGACAATTCACAAAATATTGAATTATAATTTTATTTTTACACCACCAAAAAGATGCTCAGCTTTAGAGGCATTAAAAGATTTCGCAAATCGCACAACAAGCAACAAAACATCAATCAATTTGCAAGATGCGCAAACAAAACAAATAATAAAATTAATTATTAAAAATGTTATTTATTTATTTATTTATTAATCGAACCCCATTTCAATATATTATACTCGAGTTAACAAATTAATTACACAAATTTAATTTTGCTTTTAACGATAAATATATCAAATATAAAATTTCTTCCTTAAAACAGGGTACACAAACTATCGACTCATTAGTCAATCTACCAAAATATGATATCGCGTGCTAAGGCCAAGCGCAAACAAACAAAGTATTTATTCATACTAAACATACAATATAGGGATTGTTAATTAGCCTCTGGCGGTGCCGTTGATAACTCTCTGTCGCCACTGGAATGTACTATTTATTAGACAAGACATGAGCGGAAGCGTGCAAACTTCTCAGAAGTTACACAGGAATACAAGACTGCTTAGAATAAAACAGACGTACCTCTGAGACGTATCTTTGTTCAAAATTTTCGATTTACCTGCTGTAGGTACTAAAGTGTCAAGGCGTAACTAGAGACTTGTCGCCATAATTAACAATTGAATGGGTCATTTGACTAAGGATATTTTATATCAAAAAGGGAATCGCTAACCTCTTTTGATAAGAATTGATTACAGTGAACTTTATGGCTATCAAATGTCTGTGCGAGGAGCGAAACCACACACAACTTTTAAGTGAGTTCTTGCTTCTTTTATGCTTAAGAGGAATTAATGATTTATTTTCTCTTGTCTACAACGGTAGGACATCACACACGGAACTGTCATTACGACAGGAAGTTTGCCAATTTACAAATAAATCTTATCAGTCACCAGAAACCAAACATTCCTGTTGCCGCTACAAAATTGGGAGCATACAAACAATAACTGTGTTATTACGGGTTTAAAAACTGCAGCTGTAACGTGCAACGTCAAATTATAGCCGTGAACACTGTAATCCTCAGCACATGTTTGTTTTTTATTGCCCAACACAATTTTACATTTATGAAAACATCAATTTTTACCATCCTTTAATAGAGGTTATGCAATGCGGTATTGTACCATTCAATCATAATTTATATGCATTGAGTCACCATCAACTATATAAGGCACCGAAGAGAGATTTATATCGGCAAACGCACAGGCAGTGATTATTATGTAAACCTAAGCTATGCGCAAGTGGTGCAAATGTGAACAATACATTCCACCTATTAAGCATTCGCCAAGCAAGCACGTTGTTGAGAACAGTGCTTATAAAACATAACGTAAGAATATACTCAAGTTTAGAGCTCATAAAAACGCCCTAGACGTCAATTTGTAACGGATACAATGAAATATCGAATAAATACAAGATTTATCCGAATTTTACGAATGAATGATGCCTATTGTAGTAAACACAAAGAGGAGAGCTTTACCTACGGGTCAAATGCAAATAGGATTCGCTTGTTGCGTGTCTCGCTATTTGAGCGGTGGCCTCTTGTTGCTCAGCGCTGGTGAACAAATTGAAAACGTCATAAAGCCAGATTTGAATATTAATAAATGCTAATAAATGATCCTGCTATACGCAATACCATTTACTTAGACCAGCGATTCACTAACCGCACGGGTTTCCTGTGAATAAAACATTAAGTATACTTTTAGCTTTGAATGTTCAGCCATAAGCAAATCCGGCTTGTAAACATTATGAGCTATTTAAAAATACTGTTTACAATGGTTACGAGATAGCTTTACGACAAATATACGAGGTAGGGAAAGTTTGAGAAGCATCGAGCTTGTGCGTGCTTATGCTCTTGCGTGACATGTAGTCGTCTAATGAATAATAAACAGCGCAACAGCGGCGACTAGTCGCTACTCATTCATATCCATCCATAAAAGGCAATATTCTTTTTTCATAAACTGTTTGAATGTCAACTGAAACAATGGACGGTATACGCCTCAGATCGTTATGTATCTGATACCAGGGGACAAGTTAATCTTGGAATCGGGCCACTGTGCGCTACAAACTAGAATTTTGCGTTTTGAAATAACATCGCGTGACACTACTCAAGGCATTACTTTAATTACTTTTTTTTGTACTAGTTGTTTAGACGCCAGTATACGTGTCCCCCATTAAGCAATTTAAAATTCCCATTCTATTAGATCACAAAAATATTGGTGTAAAACACATAACCGGTCAGTCATTCGATCAAAGTACAGCAAAAAGAGAACGCCCGCAAATAATGCTGCAGGCGATTTTGATCGGCCACACGTTTTTTCACCAGTGGTTTTGTACTTATTTTCGAAATCGATACCAGACGAACAATAAAGTATCGCGTCCCGATGTGACGTGTTTGAAATTCGTTTGAGAGTATACCCCTGGCTTTCCCGTCACACTGAGGTGAATTATTAATAATATTTTAGTAGTTTGCCATTTCGCTCCCAACGGAATTAATAGCTAGCTGTTTTGTATGAAACGTACGTTCTTAGTCGGTAGAATCCACGCTTAAGATGCGACCGTGGCTTCCGTTTTCATTCTTTCAAATCAACATCCATGACGTGATTCGCAATTGTCAACGCGACCGGTCGTGAATGTGAACGGCTTAAGGAGTCTTATTGAATAAGCTTTTAACATCGTGCGATGAACTTTCCATTTTATTGTGTTAGGCCAGATAATTTCTAAAGCTTTAAAAATGGTATGACAATGTGTCCATTGTCTGATAACAACGTACTTATAAGGTTACTTATAAGAATTAAACGATTTGTTTGAATTATGATTAAAGTTCATAATTAGTATGGGAGTTTATTCAAAGAAGGCTTATTATAAAGTCTGATGCATATTTCCGTCGCTTTTGCCTCCAGCGCTTTATTAATCTCAGCACACGACACAACATATCGACCACAAACTTAATCAACTCAAAGTTTCTAATACGCCTACGACTCAGCGGTATAAAACAGATGAGACCAGACTTGTAAAAATAATTATTCTATATTTACAATATCGCCATATTATGAGGGCAGCTGATACAAGTTTTAAAAACCATAACACGCCTCCTATTGTGTGAAGGAAATAGAACGCGGCGTAAGTTAATCGATTCCTTTAAATTTAGTAAACCGGCACACATGAATATTGAAAGTCCTCCCAGAGCGAGAGTAAATTCATACAAAATATTACAACGAGTAAAATACGGTGCTTATTAAAATATTTCGCACTCGATCGAAGTTGCTAGACTCTCAGCTTGTACTTCGTTAAAGTTTCTAATTAAATATTGAGGGCATACCAGACCATCTGAAGTCCTACATTCAAAGAAACATTCCAGTAAGCTATAGGTATAGTCGGTCAATTACCTTAGTTTAGAGCATAAGTCTAGTGTCGCATGATCACTTTGCTACGTGACTTAACGACACTTAATCGTTAAAGAGGTAACGAAGTGTGAGTGATTCTCACAAAGGGCCTTGCCAAAGCTTGAGTGCTCATCGAAAAGCTCAGTTACATATTAGGTAGTTAGCATTTCATTTGGAATGCAAGGTCGTCGTAGCGTAGCGGGCTTTGCAAACGGTAGTTCTCAATAAGCTGCAAATGCTTTTATACAGGTTCCGTTCGGTCGATTTGCATTCGAAGTCGCTGGACTACAATTATTTACTCTTTCGAACTGTTCTCACCACACTTGGCTTTTATTTATTGTCTACGATAAAGTTTACCCCTTTTGCCCCTTCGGCTGTTTTTATTAACACACTTCTTTTATTGCGTATTTTCCGTAGTCGATATCGTATACATAGTTTAATCACGAGAATATAAATTCATATTTATGTATATATTACTTGCTGTAAAATACATTTTTTATGTATTTCACATAATGACAGCCGATGAGGCGCTGAGCTGCGGTTACCAATGCCTATTAAAGATTCATAAACCCCACTTTAGGATAAGCGTAAAGTTTTTATTCATGAGGCTTTTTTTTACTATTACAAAATTGAGTGAGTAAATTAGTTTGTTTAATTTCAAATTGATTAACATACTATATAACTACTTAAATGATTTCGAAATATCACGCTCTTTAACGAGTTCTTTATTAGACTATTTTTTTATTTTCATAGAGTCTGTTATATTTTTTTATGCTAGCTTTATGTTAATCAGACATAAAATAAACAAGGTATATAAAAGTCGGGGTCGCATTCAATTTGCTTTAGAAAAATAGGAAAAAAATATAATACGTATATAACCATTATGCCACAAAACAAGAACGCAATGACAATTTAAAAGCACGCTCATTTGCAAAAATATCGGTCAAGTGTGCCCGACTCTAATGGTAACTAAATACTACATACTACTAACAAGCTCTATTTCGCTAGTTTTTATATTCAACCATCGTTGTTCAACTAAAAGTAGATGGAAATGAGTAAGCCGCTAATATATTATTTTATTATGAAACCGTTGGACATAATTAAAGTCTTAAGATTAATAAAATAATCTCCTTTGTCATTAAAGAGTCAACGGGAAGTTTGCATGTTATATTCACATACTAGCTATGTGTTTGCCAACCTGCATTGTTTTCAACGTTTTGAAAGTTCCTCAAGGCATTTGCTAAGTCTTCATTTTGCAAGGGCGCAGACGGTCGCATACTTTTACCAACACATTTACCTAGCTATTTAGCTACATAGGAAATAATTTGTACATATAGAATACACTCTTTATGCCGTCACGTAAATAGAGAATATTTTGCTACGGGAAAATTTTCAATTCAACATTTTCCTCACTATATCCTGACATCAAAATCGTGACGCATTTTAAGATCCATTAGTTTATTTAGGTCCTAGAAACTCTCGACACTCAGTTGTCGCAAAATATATCTAATCTCAAATGATTTCAAATTCAGATGTATACAATTTCTAACGTATTTATAAATTACCGTGTGTTAATTTATAACATGTGCGATGCAATATAAAACGTAAACACTAGCTCAAAAGATACATAGTTATTTTTGTCTAATTTGTACCAACAATTTTTTTTTAATTCTAGTAATAATTGGTAGTAGTACAATTGTACATTTTTGTCAGAGTGTCGGGAGGGGATAAATGTTATTGGCTGGTCGGTTTGTCTTAAGAGTAAAAAAAGTATTTTACCAACATAACTAGTCAAATGGGGGCAGGCCATTTATTAGCCGCCAGAACGGTTTTCAAAAACTTTACTTAGTAGGAAATAAACTGTTTTATTAAAGCTCAAACACTACAACAAATAACAGATCGTTATTCGTTATCCATAATTATTTTTTCGATGATATGCAAACACAGTTAGCACCGAATATAAAATCAGCTACATCTAGTGAATATCACTTTGCTCAAAATTAATTATCACACACACAAACAGTGTAATTGAAAGCTGTCAAAATAAAATGAATTATTTTTGATGGACTTCGTTTTAATTACGAACAAGCGGCGATGGGTTCGCTTCATAAACATTTCGGATTCAATATTTGAATTTAATACATATATTTACTTAAATATACGATGCATATAAACATTACAAAAATTACAAATAGACTATACGATTATTACGAATAGAGAATTAGCAAAATATGTAATACAAGCAATAATATACTATACACGGTGTATCTCGTATATTGAAAATAAGTCTTCAATATAGAGACTATATATAGTGTACTATTGATGAGCGTAATATTGATGAGGTAGCCAATTATCGGTTGGCCATACCAATACCTGAAGTACGGAAAGTTCATTACAGGCCGTAATGGGTTTCACGGTAGCCCGGAAGGAGTCTTGTGATGCAAGTGGAAACCGCATTAGTTCGTTCCGGAATAAGGGCTAGTGATGTTTAATAGCGTTTTGGGGAAACCCCGATATCCGACAGTGCTTTAAATTAAAGCATTATCTACCAGTAGTGTTTAACTGTGTTTCGGAATAAGAAAGACACACAGAAAACTATGTTATACCTAAACAGATCGACCTATGTCTTGTGAGACGAGAGAGTTTTAGAATTTTGGAGTGATTCGCAAAAATTTTAATATAACACATTTAAAGGGAAACAATAAAACATGCAACGACAGATTATTTAATAAATCTCTATCAAAACATTAACTTATTAATAAACAATTCAGCTAGTTGGTTCTGAAAAATATCGTCGTGATGATTGACGTCTCGTCTCGAGCACTTTAATCATTCAATGCATATACGATTTATCTTTAAATACTTATACTACGCGATACTAGCGAAATTATTAGCCTGTAAATAATTCTTAAAACCGTACAATTTATTCATCACTTTAAATTATTTTTATCAATAAAATTCGACGTGGCAAACCAATTTCAACAGCGTCGCCCGCGCGCCGTATATTTTGCTGAACCGATTACAGTTACATCAACCAATCACGTCGGAGATAAGCTCGTTGGCTACGTACTTACAAAGCTATCACAGTGTACAAGCTTATACATATGTACGTATGTGTATGAAAACTTTTAGTTGATATAGGAATGTACAGGCCCAATTTAATGACACATCAATCAAGCGGCAGTGAACTTTAATTATAAGCTGGTGCTTGGAAAAAATCAAAGAATAACAGTTCTTATGTTGGACTGAGAGCTTCGCTGCAATTTACTAAGACAGGCGTTATACATGACCCGATTTAATCTTCAATAGTAAAGAGGAAGAAAGAAGAGTTTAGTCATTTAATTTTTACATTTTATTCGCCAGCAGAAAGTTTATATAGCATTTATATAAAGCAATATCCATTATTGTATGTAATGGACAATTTATTTTACGATGTATTCCGTTGTATCCTAAATTTGATTTGAAATATATTAAATTAACTCTGCAGATCATGATCTCTATCCTTTTTATAGTTATATCTATAACTGAATCAAAATGTATCGTTTAAAGATCTCGATCTCATTTTTGCCAGATCCTATTGTGTTGGAGGTAAGAATATTCATTATGCTCAATACTTACAAATGTCAAGGGCATGCAGGCAGCAAGCATGAGCGACGAGCAACAATGCTACCCATGAAATCATCTCGAACTGCTCACTTTACCATCTCTTCTAACATTCTATTTCTGGAACAAAACACTAGATGAATACTTGTGAAATACAAATGTATTTTTTGCTATTCTACTTATTTCTTATGTCACACAAATCGGTGGGCGCTATAGTTTTTAATCACTTAACAGATGTGACAAAAATAATTTTCCGTAGAATACCTGAAATATTATCGTGCTGAGAGTGTAAAAGACGATGCAATGATGAATTTCGTTTGAAACATTTCGATCTATTACAGAATCGCAACATGTAAAAAACCAAAATTATCTATTTAGTTTTGCAATGTCTTAGGTTTCTAATTATTTTATAAATATTAAATAGATACGTTTTTGAACAACAATTGCATGATGCACATAAAGCAAACGTTGGACCCCATACAAGGATATCCCTGTGCTGTGGTTTGTTGATATCCAGATTCTTCTCAGGTACATGATAAAAAATACTGTGGTATTAAAACTGGCCAGAACTACATTTTGAAGCAAATCAGTAAGGCACCATCGTTAATTCGAAATTCTAGAGGTGACCACAGTGACACATTGACAAACATTAAAATTTAGACATTCGCAGGCAAATACAAACAAAGACTCTACCACCATCCCAACCACCATCGCAATCAGCTCGCTCTCCAGCCAACCTTACTTGATGTAATAAATTGCCTTAAGCGACGCAGAACATTCAACCTTAGCAACAATGACTGATCACTAAGTCAATATAGGTATGGAAGATGCTTCTGCTTGGGATCAACCACCTGGACACTGATAACCGAATACGTCAGAAATACTAATCGCATGACATCCATGAATCAAAACAAATAAGTGACCAGTGAGTTTGTACATGTATGTGTTTTCTTTAAGTTGTTAAATATTAGCTTCGTCATAACATCCACCAAATGAATTAAACTTACTCTTAATACTAGTTGCATTTTGAGTCATAATATAATTTCGATATTGCTTTACCAACATAAATTATTTATTAATGCACCAGCACTTACAAGATAAGCTCAGTACAATTATTGGGCTAACGTTGCAAACGGAACATAACTACTAGCTTCCAGAATCATGTTTGTTCTATACGCTAAAATCAGCATGATTTTATGTAACGACAAAATGTGTAAATGAATCATTCACTAATATATATATAAATTTGAATACACCTTCGTACATGAGATCATTATTTTAACAGGTAATAAAGAACGGGACATTGGAATGTTTCCTGAAATCGAATTGGATAGAACCTTTCTTACAGACTTCTTTTATTTTTAATTACAATATCAAATTCACACTTTATTATTATATGACGGTATCTTGCCTTAAATATATAGGCCACCTTTATAATAGATACTAGTCATACATATTCGTAGGCATCGGCTTTTTACGTATTGGTTAGATATTATATTTATCCAATATGAAAATTAACCGCATTGTATACCGATAACAAACAACTTTTGATAAACAATTTATTTTGTTTTACCATTGCAATAACACTGATTTAGTTTTTCTAAGGACCCACGCCAAGTTTTACCATGCTTATGTACAACCTAGGTTGCGTGTATGAACGGTAATATATAACGCTGGAAATGTAAACAAAGGTCGAATGACAATGGCTACTTGTTAACAAAAGGATAGATGTTTTTAAAAATGTGTTTCCCAGAGTCGCAACGTAATTGGAATAGGTGACTACACAGACCAAAGTAAAATTATATCAAGGAAGTCCGTTGTTTTATTCCTATATAGGCAAAGTAAAAGTTAATATGAATATCTACTACACTATTAAGACCGAAAACAGTATAATGTAACTCCCATTAACAGACTATGAATTTGCTATGGTGCTGTATGTTGTTGACCCAGATCGGCTTAGCTAACTGGCCAGTTTTCAGAAGCTACCTTTGACACAAGCTACTCGACAAAGCGTTCAGCTTTTTTTGTAAAAAACTAATTCAGCATAAATGACTTCAAAATCCATATATCACTCTAGACAGCTCTAGACACCCACAATTCTATCTTATGATCTCCTGCCAAAGAGTTTGGGTTTGAGTGCATTGAGTTAATTGTTTTGCAATGGGTAATAGGATACAGTAGATATGGTCACGAAAGCTACTGATTAGCTTGCAGGGACCTTAGACAATAATTAAAACCTTTTGGTTAAATCAATCGTCGATACAAGTAAAAAATCTCACCCAAACACACCCTAACATCTGATGAGCATCTATACTGCAGAGAACAACAAGATCCTTATGCAAAAAGAACGACTTGTACCATACAGCTGCCCACAACCAATAGAAATATATATCAACACATATCAATAACTACACAATTAACTAATAAAAATACTGTAATAACATCAGTTTCTTGTCAGAAGTAATTTGAAAAAAAGGCAATTGAATAATTAGGATATAAAAGATAAGAAAAATAATATATGTCGAATGTAATATATTTTATTTTAGGTGAAAATGTTAACAAAAGTTTAGTCAAGTCACGTTATGTATTTTTTTTGTTGTTTATTTCTTTTCACTTAAATGGTAACAAATCTACTACCCATTTATGCAATAAATATGAAGTAGAATGTTATTAACTTATGACTAAACCTAATAATTTGAATAGTTCCTAACTTCACCTTCCTCCTTATATCTTATTCTGTTTTACTGGGCCCATAAATTAATGCAATTTTATTAAGTCTTATATCTGGATATTATTTAAATACAATGCTATTTGGATAGTATAACAAAAATCAGAAATTTTACATAATAGCAACCAAAATACCACAAGAAAAGTATTCATTATATTTTATATGTAAACCCTAGAAGTATAGGTTTGATGAAAAAATGATTAATCAGGAAAATTAATGTTAACATAGTTTTGTTCCTATGGAAAATAAGCTTTTAAATTTATTTTTATTAATTTTAAAAACTTACTACTTTAAGCAAAAAGGAAACATTATTCCTCTATATTAATAACACATTTGAATTTAAAAAAAGAATATTAGTAACCTGCAGTCTAAATAAGGTTATAATACTTCTCTGGCTGTTGTGTTGGTAATAGCTTAAAGTTAATACCTTGAAATCTGTGCATCAAAGTGACCATAACAACCAATAATAATAATATGATTAATACTGGCATCACTCTACATTGCATGCTCATGTCTTGTCAATTTTATAAAGCATTGATGTGAATACACATTTTAGTGCTGGTGTGATTTGGACATTCAAAGAGTTTAAAATTATATGTATAAGCCACTAACTATTTCAACACCATTCTAACAAAAGATGTGATCATATCATTTAATTTTCATTAAAAATTTAAGAACTCACTTATGTTGTCTACAAAACTTGTTAAAGAAATATATTTAATTCATGTATAGGATTTTATTTCATTTTTATAATGATTGGTTTTTATAAATTAAATATTTAAATCAAATTAATACTGTAGGTTTTAATATTTTTTAAATATAAATTAGGAGTACCAATGTGTAATGTATTCAATTTATACAAAATAAACATAACAGTGTAGCAAAATATTATATATATCAATTTATGCCTCAATATCAAGGAGTGAGGAGGCAATGGAACAGAGAGGCCTTTCAGCACTATATTTCAATTCTAATTTATTTTGGTTTAGAACGTTTCGTACTAACTGGACATTTCGTAACAAAGGGCTTCTCAAAAATTAATTTTAGGAATATTTACAGTTTCAATTCGCGAATTAGGTATAAAAATATCTATCAACGCAGTAGTAAAGAGTTCACGGTTCTACTCACCTAAAGCCAGGTACATAGCTGAAACCCAGGAACATGGGGAGTAAATTAGCATAACTTTGTTCTTACACTGTCAGAATAACAATCCGAAACCATACTTGAAAAACACTTATCGTCTTTTTAGCACTGTTCATTCTTTGTATTTAAAATTTTTAAATATATGTTTATTTACAATAAAGATATTTTTCATATAATAATGCTAACATTTATCAGCTTTTACTAATCGACCTCAGCACTATTTAACTCGCTCTCTCTGTAGTCAGCAATCGGTACAATACAATGCCAGAGCAAGTGCATAAAATGTAGTAGGTATTAAAGAGGGGACTCTTGGCTAAAATCCGAAGCCAAACGTGAAACGTTGCCCTCTTGAGATGAGCCCTCAAACTAAAACTACATAATAATGATAATTATTTTAATTAATTTAATTGTATAATATACATACTTATTGCATTTTAGAACAAAAATATGCTTAAATATACCGCACCTTTTTATACGTAGTTTTATTTAAGAATCTTGTTATAAGGGCGAACCATTACTATTTAAATACACAATTATACAAACGTATTAAGATAACGTGGCTTAAATATATATTTTTTTAATTAACAAGATATTTATTTTTTTAATAGATAATTATTTTTAATTACTTCTACATTTTAAAAAGTGTTTTTGTACAAAATTGTTTAATATAATTCGTTGTGACGTAAAATATTTTTTTTTTTGTATGAGGATTAATTAGGTAGTGGAGTCAGCTACACAGAAGTTCTAGAGTAGAAATTTCAAAACAAAATTAATTACAAATAAATATTGCTGAACGCAGAGAAGCAATAACAACTATTTAGTTTTTGAAATTTCGACACATATTGTAATGATAAAAATATATTAAAGTAACGAATATTGCCAATCATATAGATTTTTTGCCTTGTATATTTAGTATTTGACTAAGTTCCTAAGGTGTTATTGTACCAATATGTCATCTGTGGCTAAAAGCAATTCCATAGAGTGTAATTTATAAATTCCGTGGTGATACAAATGAATCTGAGTACCATATAATGGGGTGAATAGTAAATTAAACGTAATTTTGTTTGTTGCATTCGTATTCTGATATTAATAAATGAAATTAGGTATAAGTGAGTTATTACATTCGGCATTATTGAATATCTTATGACTACACAAAGAACATTTGTATAGTAGGTATATTATATAAGTTAGAAGATAATATGGTTTATAGGAGTTTATGTCACAACTCTAGCAGTTAGTACCTGGGATCGCGGAATATTAATATGCCGGAGGATACCTTACACATTGATAGAACTCCCACACCAATATAAATACGTAACGTATAATAGATATACCCAGGGAAACTAGTCAGAGTACTAAAATTCAATCATTTGAAATATTTAATTTACCCAATTAAGATGACAAATTTAGCTCTTACAAACTGTCTACCACGCGTTTAAACTTATAATACAATTCCCTAGAATCTTCTCCAAAGGGAAAATATATAGTAAAAACGTGGTAACCCTGAAAATAAACAATATCTGTGATGCAAGCTAGCGTACTCTGTGCAAACTATAGGTTATATAAGACATCACCCGATTTTATGAATCCTATTAGATCTGACGTCCCCAATCTCTATCCGATCGGCGGATTCGAATTAAGTTCTTTATATAAAAAATTTCAAACTTGGGTTGGTTTTAATATATTTTATAATATATGTAAGCATAAAAACATACTGAAACCGATGCTGAATAACACTAAATAAATATTGAGGATGAACTATGTTTAGATCGCGATCCGATTACAGAAATTTAATCGATGTTCCAATCGTAACTCGGTTCGCACATCACTAAATTTAGATGTATCTACATATTACTACTTAAAAACACCAAGTAGTAAGTACAAATAGCTAATAGATGTGTAGAGACGACTGGTGTATTAGCTGAATTTTCTCCGTTTACCTACATTTGTATTTAAATATTTTTTGCTTACGCACGACTAAATATAATAGTTAAAACTATGGCAAACATTGCTGCCAAACGTGTGAAAAGAGAAATTAAAGAAGTAGTGAAGGGTGGAGAGGTATGTTTGTTATAAATTTATTTTAACATTTTGCTTTTTTGATTATTTGATAAGCACATGTCAACTTAAAAAAAGGCAGTGAAGGTATGTATTATGTGCTAGTAAAAAAAGTAATATTTGCAAATTAATTAAAAAAAACTCCATGATTCAGCATATTCTTTTCTTTTCTTTCCTATACTTTGTAATCCTAGTATTTTATGTCTTACAAGTCTGAATATGATATTCAAAGATTAATAAAAACTATGATTACTTTTAGACTTTTATAACAAATTAAAGTAGAAAATAATATTTATTTTGGGATCAAGATAAATGTGATAATTAAGTAATTATAATCAGTGATGAATTTTTATTATAAGCAAGTCATCTTTACCAACTTCCTAAGCTTAACTAACAAACTGTATGAGTAAATAATCATATATTATACTTATTCATACAAACTTATTTCATTTCTGAAAGCTCTTTGTAACATCAAAGACCTATCTTATGTTCAATGACAAATCATAAAGCTCTAAGTATGATTCCTTTAAAAATTAGGAGTCACAAATTTGGTAGGGTACCTACTTTACTTTTACCTTTTTTTTGTTGCTGTAAACCACTATTACCTCTGCCTCTATAAAATTTAAAATTAATAAACAGAGAATAATTCAATCAAATGAGAATAAAAATTACCTGTCTTTAAAAATGTGCTGCCATGAGTGAAATCAGTCTTATAGCACAATTTTGTTTCATGTCTTTAATTGATTTTGTTGAAACAGTATAATAAGTTATGTAGGGAACACATCATTTAATACATATATGATTGTTTGTGGCATCTAAATAACTCTAGCCCTTCTATACCTTAAGAGAATGATATAAGACTTAATGAACATAATTTAATCGACCATAAAAATTATAGGCAAAAAACAACTATCATATAAACATAGCTTAAATTTGCATATTAAGTATCTTTAAAAAATATCATCTTTATCATTTTAAAGTACTTTATTCATCAGGTATTTGCTTTCAATTTATTAATATACTTAAATACTATACTATAACATTAAATGTATAACCGTTATAAAAGAACTCAAATTTTTGTACACACATAACATAATATGTCATAGTTTGATATTGTTTATTTGGACTAAATATTGTAAATTGTAAACCTTTTGTACATTTGCAAATTAATTATTTATTTTACAGGGTTTACTAAAACTAGAAGTAGTTAACAACAGTTGGACAGATTTACTTGGAGAAATCACTGGGCCACCTGATACCCCATATGAAGGAGGTGTATTTAAACTAGAGATTCAAATTCCAGAAACATATCCATTTACTCCACCAAAAGTATGTTTTATATTAAATGTATAATTTAATTGAACTTTGTGTTAGTATAAGACATCATCTCATATGATGTGTGGGTTAATAAACTGTTGTATAATTTTACTAGAAAATATACATTATTGTCGTAATATTTACTATGCTCATAGATTTTAACTCTCTCCAGAGATTAACTTCATTCTTACTATCATAATGGTTGATTGGTGGGCCCACTAAGACTTTACCAAGCAGATTTTTTATTGACATATCTTGCAAAATTTTAGAGGTGACAATGACATTTGTATAAAATAAATAGTTATTGCTTCGCATTCGTAAAAATATAATTATCTTGAAATAATTAGATGTGCTTGGGAGCATATCTGCTAAGTATAACTATAACTAGCTAAATACACATACACTTTTGACTCTTTTATAACTAGAAAATATGTTATAACTATGAAAGTGATTCTATATTTCAGGGATCCATCAATAAATGCCACAACTAAGTCAGCCTATTTGTCCTCAACAATTTTAGAAAACAGTAATTTATAGAAACACCTTTAAAGGTTTATTATCATTTCTGAAATGAAACATCCAAAACCATCCATTCATCCAAAATAAATGTGATACAATGTGTCTGTGTTTAAATGTACAATGCAGTTTATAGAACATTGCTAACCTATCGGACTAAAGTCTCTTTGATCTATATAACTATAAAAATACAACCATTTTTGCATTATTGCAGGTACGTTTCGTAACAAAAATATGGCACCCGAATGTTTCGTCAGTAACTGGTGCCATTTGCTTAGATATCTTGAAAGATCAATGGGCTGCTGCACTCACCCTAAGGACGGTTATGCTGTCCATACAAGCGTTACTTGCTGCATCAGAACCAAATGATCCTCAAGACGCCGTAGTAGCAAAGCAATACATAGAAAACCAAGAATTGTTTACACTTACAGCGCGACACTGGACTAATGTATATGCCGATGGCCCTGCGAGGGTATTTGAATTTAATCAAAAAGTACAATTATTATTAGAAATGGGGGTTGAGGAGCACGAAGCACGTGTAGCCCTTTCTACTTACAATTGGGACGTTGCAGACGCCACTGATCAATTATTTAGTTAGTAAAAAAACGTACAGAATAAGTCCATCTATAAAAGAATTGATTGAAGAATTGAATATATTTTTCTTATAATATGATTATATCTATATAAGCAAATATTCTGCTATATACATGATAACAGTTATTCATTTCGTTTTCAATTCTAATTTATTTTGGCACACGCCGATTCAAAACTTCGAAACGCAATAAAAATAGTGTGAGAATTATTATAAGATTAAATTACTAAACCAGTACATGTTACAGTACAGTAATATTTACAGTCATTCATCTGTATCTATATAAACAATAGTTATATTTTGAATGAAGGCAAATTATTTGATTCAGTAATAAAACTGGCATATGCCATAAATGATAAAACTATGTTTTATTTTAATTGATCTTTCATAACTTCATTGCAGCAGTTGTAGGAAACATGATTGGAAAGCCCCCCTCTTTGAACCAAATGTTTACTTTAAGATTTTAGAGAGATATTATTCTTATGCCAAAATGGAAGTACCACTATTTATCAAATTTATGCCATTGTCATGTTTTGATTTTTTTGTAGCCATCAACTAAGGATTTTTTTTATAATCAATTGCATTCTTGACGTAAATACTTATTTTAATATAAATGTCTGAGCGTAAATAGTGCTGTCAGGCATTAACCCAGTTTTCGCATTAAGCATATCCTGTATGTTTGTCTTATGTACCAAATTTTTGTAATTAATTTGTGATATAAAGTAAACATATTGATTTTTTTTATAGAATAAGGAGCTTTTTCGGCGACGAATATAGAATGACAGTAACAGGTGGATTTTTGTGGTCTCGGTAAAGTTTGATTTTTTGAACAAATTTCGTCAAACATTTATTAACGCCCTCTGTTAAACGGCTGAGTATTTTATTTATTATTTACAATAAATATTACTAGCCGGGTTATTATAGAAATTAGAGAAAAGTTGTAAATAAATATTTTTAATAAATTTATTTCTTTACTCAATACTTTTGACGGCAAAATTGATTTTTTTAAATATTTGATAAAAATTCAATTATATTATATAAGGCGTATTACGTATCTAATCTGTGCACACCAATAGCAAATTCTCTGCTAATATAACAACTTCAAAAGTCAGATGTCAACTGTTAACTGTCACTAATATTTAAATTATCCAACCTAAAAATTGTAACTTGAATTTAGTTTTTAGCTGATAGTTTAAACTGTCGTCGCATCCGCACAAAGCTTGAAGTTGACACGGTACACATAACACAAATCATCAAGCAAGTTACAATTGGCCGGCCATTTAGTCACTTCAGTCTCATTCGCAGTTGATGTGGAGCTGTTGTTCTCTGTGTCATAATATTTTGTTTTAAAATACGAGGAAGGAAAAGTGAATAACGGAAACCAGAATGTAACTAAACATAGGTGTTTTTTTATTAAAAAATTCTCCTCGTCTCCTTTGTTACTATCGGCGACAAAATACTTTCTAAAACGTATTTAATTTTCCGCGTGTGTCTCATTTCATGCTCGCGCCAACAAACGTGTGTTTCTATGTATAAATATTAATTTTATAGTTGTGAAACATTCAAAATGACAATATCATATGCCGGTGAAGTTCCCAATGGTAGCAGTTTTGGATGTTTCTGGCGGATACTGTGCAAGTAAGTTTAGTTTATTTCAATGAGTGAGTGGTTAACTCTACTGTATGTTTACTATTTCAACTTCGGCCCAGGGCCGTAGACCCGCTAAAGCTTGAACAGCTGTTCCGCGCAGCGATCACTTTACATCGGTATTTTGTACGTGATGAAACTGTGGGCCGTCTGCCCATAGCTACAATTGTTATTACAATGACTCCTCTAGTTATTGTGACGTAGGACTTGTTATGTTAGTTAAACGGCACTCAACTCTCAACTTCGTAATTTATTTTAATATTTAAGAATCAATCAAAAAATCGGGTATGGCCTTCACGTTGTCGCTTTAAAGGTGATTGATATGATTAGTCCAAAGTGAACTGGTGTTCAATGCTGGTTCATTTGACCCTGACAACGAAAAGTGGCGAAAGTTAACTGTGACGCACTATCAACTATCAATACCTACCATTTCAAATCAATTGACTTCACCTGATAAATACGTATTTCATGATTGGTAGCTAGGTTAGCCTTAGGAAAATCAGAACTTAAAACAATATTTGTGTATTCTACGTGGCTTTTATGCATGTTTAGTAATTGCAAACATATACATGATAGCAATAACACCAATATCGCTTTTAAATAAGAATGGAATAGCAGGATCATAGATAGGCCCAACTATGTATTACGAGTCGTTTGACCATAGAAAAAAGATCTACAAAATTGTAAGCATAGCAATAAATTCTTTTACAAAAATAGAAGTTCCTTTTTTTTTTAAATTTTGTGACCGTGACTTCGACCGTGTGGAATAAGTACTTTAGAATCTTTTTTTGTTTAATGCTATTCATTATAATACTATGTCGGTATTTCCAAAATAAATTAAATGAAAGTAAGACGGTTTTAATTAATACAATGTAATTCCTTGTTTCGCCAAAACTCAATTATTAAATGGACAATTGATACAGTGTTGAATACATTTAAGTAAATACGAAAAGAAAACCCATCTATTTGTAGCTGTCAGACATAATTTACGAAGAACAACAGCGAGGACTTTCAATATTAGCAGTCTGTCGTGTGAGTATATTAAACATGATAGAGTAACAGGCAGACGATTAATTTATTGTAATATGTATATATATATATAATTTATTGTATAATCTCTTTTTGCAGTGAGGGCAAAATTCAGAAATAAAAACAATCTAATTCTTGAATTTTATTTAACGTGCTTGCATTCTGACATTATATTTAGGTAATTAATACCTCGATTGTTAACTATAACAGTTGATATGGAAACTAATCAATTTATTGAAAATAAAACTTACGAACAAACCTGTCTTCTAACGATATACCTCTACTTTTTAGTTGTTTGATTACCTGCTTTTTTGAGTTGCAACGACAAATCAAAAAAAAAATGTTGTATAAATGACCGGTACAATGCAACGGTACAATGTTACATGGTCTTAGAGAACAAGAGACATCGTTTGCCTGTATTAAACGCTATTAGATGTCGTAAAAGACTGCTTATTCAGTTTTGTCAGCTTGTAAGTTTGTGGTGTTTGTCATACTTTGAAAAACCATTTGTTCTGTTTGCAGTAATATATCTTTAAACGTATGCTATTATTTTGAAGGTTCTATTCGATGCGATTCTATTCTGTCCAACACAAAGCCTACTCGACTGTTTTAGAATAGACGACCTTTCAGAATTGAATATTGTTAATTTTCATTATTTGTTACGTAGTCTTGGAGTTCATAGCTAAGTGAAGGCAAGTTGGGTGTGTTAAAAGTAAAAGTGTTACTTTTAAGGTGAAATGATAATTGTTACGAAATAATGTAGAGTTCGTGAACCGTTGCTAATCTTACACTGCATAAAATAACCGCGACTATAAAACACGATGGTTTTGACGAAATTGACGTCACGTTAAGTATAAAAGGGGGATTACTTCTTTGTGTGCAATATCGTGTGACCCCGGCTCAGCTTATGCCAACACATTTATTATTTCGCAACATATAGCGATCCTTCTCCTGAGTTTATCTATACCTCATGGAACCATCCTGAACCAACTCTAACACTAATTACCCCTTATATTTAGTTTGTTCTCTGTACAGACTAGTAAAAGTATAAAAGTTTACCTCTAACAAAAGTGTAACGGGCAAACCAACGTACGAACATGTGTGAACCAAATATTACACAGCAATAACATTCTCTTGCTTTTCAAAATATTCTATTTCTATGTATACCACTGTAGCTAGAACACAAAACATTCAAGTTACTTAACAAATAACAACATCTTAAAACGCATTATGGCGAACCGCAGTTTTCTCTTCCTATCGCACCTGTTAATGAAAAAACCCCTGTCAACAAAGAAAAGGTGCTCATGTTTGTGCGCAGGTTTGAGATTTGTAAATCAACACCGAAACGCAATTATGCCTGAGAATCTTCTTATTCGTATCAATCGAACCTTACCATTACATTAAAACCCCGTGAAATATGATACATTCATATTACGTCTTAATAAAAGTTTTTATATGATATCTCATATCTTATTTCAGATGGCGAGGAAGTGTTTATAAGTTGGTGTGGCGCGAGCTGCTAGCGTACCTCACACTGTATTATACTATTAATTTATTATATCGGTTTGCAATGACAGAGGAGCAACAGAGGTAAGTTTTATGTTAGTTTAAGAATATTTGAAATAAGTACGGCGACAATTAATTGACGATTCTCTGTCAGTTATAGGAAGCTATGTTATGCTCGACGGTATTCGGTGTCCATAAGGACTCTCCATTACTCGTACAGTAATTCTCCTAGAGGCTTAAGTTTTATAGGCCTTCGATTTATAACGTAAAGTTTAAATCGTTTGGTTATTAATATTTAACGACCTATTCTTATATTTTCGTGATTATCTGCTTAATTATGACTTGACTATTGTTTAGTTAGGCAATTTATACACGAACAACCTTGATGTTGCATTTTCATTAAGAATAATATTTTTGAGATACTCTTACATACTAATGTTGTAAATGCAAAAGGTACACTTTCACGGCGACAGATTTATTAATCAATTTGCATGAAAATTTGACTTTAATGATCTTTGTCACTGTCAGTAGATTTTTTGGAATATCATACCTTAATGAGTATAACAAATTATATGATTTTTATATAACTTCCAACAAACATAAAAGTATTACTCTTAAAAAATGGTAAATCCTATTCCTTATTGAGAACGTAAACAACGCTCCGAGTACCCAGTAAAAGTTATGTATGACGCTTATTTCCTCTTAAACAGTTTATTTTATTCCGCAAGAATGCATCGTGTTGTTACATTTTTCTCTGTATTATTAATAAATATTGTTGTTACGCTTTAATTACAAGTAATAAATTATAAACAAAATTCTTTACGTCATTTAATATAGGTGATATCAAAGTTTTCAAAATGACTCAGCAGAATATGTTGTTCAAGCGGGGCTTTTCTCGGCTAGTTGTAAGAAGTGATTGATTCAAATTATTATTACTTAGTAGATTTTAACTCACTTTAATGTTTACAAAAAAAATTATAATTAAGGGGGTGTTCATCCAATACGTAATCCCTAATAATCACAACTTCTAGAGTACCTACTTAACGATAAAAATGCAGTTGAAAATAAGAATCTTGCATTATTTACTTTCAATTATGTTAGCTTTCCTTGTTTTGTGGTTTAATACATTTCCCTTTTTATTTATTAATCAGTGTAATTAATTTTAATTTTTGTCTATCTCTGCCTAATTTTATTTACGCTGTACGGGGGAATATTTATATATATGGGTATATATTGAAATAACTTGGTCAAATATTTTAATGAGCATGAGCGGGTTTGTGAGAAATGAGACTTTTTTTATGTAATAAACAAGTCCATTAAAAACTATTATCTCACGGGGCTTAATTTTACGGCAGTTTTAATCAGCGGAAATAATCGCATCAAGGTTGGATTCTTGCATAGAACGTGAATAATATAATAATTGGCGATGCACTATTTTTCCTTCCTCTGTTCATATATGTTAATTCCACAAAATGCGTTACTTACGTATTATAATCGAGATAGATTTTGCATCATTTGTAACAACTTGTTATTTGGATTGTATTTTCGGTAAGATTATATTTTTTTTTTATTAGTAAGTGAAATTCTAACTATGACAGGGTTATGGAAAGTGGTTTATTTATGCATTTTTTTTAATAAAATGGTCCAGTGCAGTGGGTGTTGCTAGACTTTCTTTTTCTTCCTCTCTACGCCCTATAAGAACATCAGTCTAAATTTTGGGTTATTTTGGTGTTACATTTTTATTGTTGTTATTGTCCTGGAATTTTTTTTATCTTACGATTTTGTAATATTAGGGAAATATATATTTAATATTGTACTTTATTATGTATATACTTGTTTTAAATGTAATAATTTTAAGTTGTAAAGTATTTCTGAGAAAAAAGAAAATTTCCTATGTACTTGAATATTTACACGCATTTTACGTTAAAATGCATATTTTCCATATGAATGGTCTCTGTTTTGACTAAGAAAATAATGTTCTCGCATTTAAAACTATAATATTGAATGATTGCTGATATGTTTAATAACCTTCGCATTTAAGTAGATATATATATTTATTTCTGAACTTTACAACGTTACCTTCACGTCTACACTAAAATCACTGTCTTATAATTAAAAATTAGACTATCACTAATATATTTCAATAAGACGATGTTTCTTCGTGAAAGAAACAGCTATAATCAGTCTTAAGTGAGAATTATTTAAAAAGTTTTCCATCCATAATGTAAATTAAACTTAGGTGAGGTTAATTCTTCATTTCTATAATTACTTTACGTGAGAATCTAATGTTTGGGACATTGACATCTAAAAAAATGATTATAGAGAAACTGTCATCTGTATCTGTACGAGTATATGTATGTAAGTAAATGAAAATTATTGGTAACAAACATTACTTGAAATGTATACAACACAAAAATAATTTCTGTAAGGTGAGTTAATATTGCGCGTGTTTATTTTAACATTATTCAAACTACTTAGTACTTACTGATAAAGAAAATCCACAATGATTCTAAGAAATATATGTCAATGCTCATGAATAATAGGTAGACTTTTCCCGGGGATTTTCCGTATTCCAATTTTGCTGTTAATCAAATATGACGTTAAAGTGTTCTTAGATACTTTTTTGTAGGCTATATTTGGTGTTTTGATGTATTTTCACCTAAAAAATTACTTATATGTACCGTTAGTTAGACATTTGCATCTTGCAGTTACAGGTAACATTGTTTCTCTTCTATTTTACTGTGTGCAAACTTAATTTACAATCAATGTTTATTTATGTAATTTCAAGAATGTCTAAAAGTTTACTTATCAAAATATTTTACTTAAATAACGCATGATATGTATACAATAAAAAGGAAGTTGCCGTGAGGCTAAATTGTCGAGTGTATAGTTTCAATACACATATAGTATTATAATATCAGTTACACTAGTTATCCCTCAGTAGGGTCAATAATTTTATGCACCATAACCATCGCATTCAAAGGATTCCGATAACTGCATCTGTTGCAACTGTTTTAATTGATAAACATAGGCATACAATCCGTTAACAGTCTCTACTGAGAGCTATCAGGTAGATAGATAGATATACTTGAACCTGGCCTGACTTTATTCCGGTTTTATGGTTCGTATGTTTTTACTACATTACTATACTATGATTCTATAATAATGAATGGCTTAGGTATTTCGATTACGCTTAGGGAAATTAACGAAATACTTTTTCACGCTTTAAATAAAGTCAGTATGCTTATTTTTGTTTGAATTGGATAAACAGTGGAATGCTTTATTAAAATAATCTATGAACAAACACTCACAAATCAAAGTTTAAAAAGTATACCCACTGATTGCGGCTGCACGGAATCTCCTGCCCAATTAATAATATCAAAAAAGGGAATAGTTGATTCTATGTTATCTAGGTAAGTAGCTTTCCCCCGGATGTGCGCCGCCTGAGTAGTGGAACAGCCGGATAAACATGACACTTCATTCCTGCTTACATTTATTGTTATATAGACTGTTAAAAAAGAGATTACCGATTGACGTTCATGTATTTTGTTATGTCATCTACCTCTCTCGTCTTTTTTTGCTTACCTCATTTAAAACACCTGCAAAGAATCATTCTTTGTCGAAATGAAATGTCTCTCAACAGCAACTCATGGTATAATCCAAGAGTTATGAATCAATCGTACATGCGTTTGATGATTTATTAGGTGGTTAAAAATATATTATTAAAGTATAGTAGAGTAAATTTTAAAATCATATAAAGTATGTTGATATATGTATTTCCCTCATTGTTGTAATTGTTCCCTCTCATTGGTTGTCAATAATAGTGTTCAGTAAATTTCATTTAATAACTTAGGATCCTTCAAGATCGCGTACCAATTTTGAAAAGGCTGGTGAACGAGCCCTGGCCATGCGAGCACATTTCCTGCTCGTTTGCCCCATCTTCTATATAAATGAAACTTAATTAAGTTATTAAAAGCTGTATATAGGGGAATTAATTGATGTTCCATTGTGCAATTGTATTGATTTAATAACAATACGTGTAATTCAGTCAAGTGGGAATGGCCTACCTATGTAGGTGGTTGCTGATGCCGCTGATAACATGACTTGGCTTTGCTATGAAATTATTTACTCACTTTAAAAAAAAAATAAACTACTATATGTGGTAAATGGAGAACCACATAACTCTCATATTTTTCTTTCTCTTCCTCATTAATGCTCTTGTTAAATAATTCGTACGTTTGTCACATAATATAAAATAAGTGAAGGTTAAATTGATTGTGTCGAATAAATGTAATAAAATATGATTACAGTGTCACCTGCAAAATTATGCATGCAAGATATTGCACCAGACAGCATAATAACCGCATACCTAATTAGCTGCTGCCCTCGGCTTCAGTCGTGGTCTGACGTCGTTAAAATGAGTTGATATTGAAAATGAAATTTGAATTTGACATTATACGGATAAGGCTCACCCGACATTTACAATATACACAAAAGTTCACGCGACCCTCCAAATGTATTATCACACATTTATTTACACGAAAATATAAACACACTTTATTAATAAGTAAACATTACGTAATATTATTTTTAATTCAGAAAAAGTAAAGTTTAAATGTTGATATAATTCCCGGAAATAAGTAAGAGATGCTTGAAAGCCGTTTACGTTACACATAAAGTAAACTCGCACAGTCTGTGCCAAGTTCGCGTTGATATTCATTCATTACAATATTTTTGGCGGATTCGATGCAATGTATTCGACGTGCTTCTCATTGTGCCCGGTCCAAAGACCTCGAAATTAAACGCGTTGCGCCCTTCTTATTTATTCCATTGAATGGATAACTTGAGTACACTTTGTATACTCGAAAAGACAATGTATGTTTGTATTATCAGTTTATTAATAGTTAACATTGTCTTTTGTGAGTCATAAATGTGGTTTGCTCCGTCGACAGGGTGGGCTGTATGAATGGCTATTATAAATCGTTAATAATTTAGCACTAAGTATTACACAAGTTTTACAAAATTAAGTCCTGAATAGTGTTATCGTAAATATAACGCCATCTATCAATATGTAGTTTTTAAATTATAGTACCATCCATATAGAGCCAAATTATTGCTTTATAAAATACGTCATTTGTCTAACGGATTAACGTTAATTTAAAACCATCCTCAAAGTAACGTATCTTGTTTTAGTACACTATTAAACGATCATACTTTTCAACCTTATAGTGTAGACATTAGACAATGCTTTGCGTCTATTACATACATGTAACTCCTTGCAGGATTTTCGAGAAAGTGCGTCAGTACTTCGGTGCGCAGAGTGAGACGATTCCAATGTCGTTCGTGCTTGGTTTCTATGTCAGTCTGGTAGTGAAGCGGTGGTGGGAGCAGTACAAGCTGCTTCCATGGCCGGACACACTAGCTCTCTTTATCTCCGCTGGAATTCCTGGTGCGGTGAGTATATTTATGATACATAATAAGATCTGTATATACTATATGACACATTTCCTAGGGCGATATAATCTATTGTTCTATAAATTCGTCGAAACAATTGAAGAATTTATTTTATAGTATTAATGCTAATATTCTTTTAAAAATTTTAATATTTATTATAAATTTCTACAGAAATTTAAATTAATGGTGAAAGTTGCAAAGCGATGGACACTTGGACAATATAATACTAATCTCCATACTAATCTTAATTTCACATGTAAACCTGATCTGTGTTACCTGTTATAAGCTGTGCTCTTAAATGTTTTGGCAATTTATATAATTAAAAGGTAAACATTACCGCGAAATATTTTTTTCTTGTTGCATACTGCGAAACGTCTGTGGCTTTGCGATGATGCGAATAAAACAATATTTAACCGACAGTTGCATAATTCAAGCTTACTATTTGTGATGAGAATTTATTTTCTTGAAGAACACGTAGACTATGTGCGCATAAGCAATACAAAGTACTACCATCACGTTTCTTTCAATAATCAATTAAAACACTTGAACAGTTCAATAATTTTTGACGACTTGGCTCAAGTCCTTAAAATATAAAAAGTTGCATACATAAATCATTTTTTAAGTCAAAATCTGTTTCTGGGCCTATTTCCAATAGTGATGCAATGTCTATTTCATCTAGAAAAAAAGATATTTTTTTTAAATTTATATGATAATACTACCACTACTCGTCCTACTTAAAGTTACATAAAATTCTAATATTATAAACAATTATAAAATAAAAAACAACAATAAATTAAAAATGTTATTCGTTGATTGACTCTAAATTACAGGAGTACGGCTCAAATAGCGTTTAAATAAATTCTCTATAAATCATTGTATTGCTAATTCGAAAAAAGGCCTTGAAGCCTTTGTACACTTGGCGGGTGCGATTCGGGTCTCATACGTACATCGATGGATTTGCAATAACGATTTACATTCTGAGCCGTACAGATGTCATGGCCTGTCCTTGCCCAGTGTGTATTACAGCTTACCTTATACGAACCACCTCCGTTTCTCAGCTGGTCACGCACTTGATTTGTACAATGCGCTTGTCGATAACCTGAGTTTTCTTTGTGGTTTAAGAACATACGGTTACGGATGAACCCGTATAATGGAACGATGTGTGAAAATATTCTTTAGGCCTACATGAAAAAGGCAAATAATGAAACACATGTAGTTGCTTTATTTCTCTCACTGGTTTTCAATGATAGTCTCAATATTTATACAGTTGAAGTTTAATAGATGCATTCCGTGACTTATCTTTCATCGTTTAAATTATACTTGTGGGTTTACAGAACTTTTAAGGAAAACGTCAAAAGTGAAAAAAAAACCGTGAAATATATTTTTTTAATGATTTGAATATTGTTATTAATATTAATTAACATTTGAAAAACAAAACACATGTATAATGTTTTGTTTGTGATATAAAATTGTCTTATTTTGGCTAGGTAATATCTTAACATATAATATAAGCTTACAGCTTGCTTTGAACAGCAAATCCGAATCACATTTAACCATTGCAAATTAACACTATAGAGACTACGTTTTATAGCATTCGGAATTTTAATACAAGTTAACGTGAAATGAGGAAAATTTAGTAACGAATTTTTAAGATTAAACCGGTTATTAGTTGTAGGAAACGCTAATCAAATTAACCTCAGATAGTCGGCGAATTGTTTATTTTTTGGTCCATGATGCCCGTTTTAATGTTTATGCATCGCTTAACACATCTATTAGTGATGCGCGTTCTAATGATATACCGTTTTCACTTTGAATAAAAGGTGATCGTTTTCAAAATTGTTGAGCAAGCACTATTATACTGTAAAGGACTATTTAAACAATAAAAAAGCTTGGGAGTGAGTCGCTCTAAATTCTGCGATTAAAAAACTTAAAAAAACATTTAAAAGCCTAAAAAAATGATAGGTAGCTGTGTTTGTTGTAGGTTGTAGGATCTTCTCAGACCAGTTTGATTTTGAACCCTCCCCTCTAAAATACCTGATGTCTCGTATTATATAGTCTTATTGACTCACAAAGCCGTTGCAAGCGCAAGCGAATGCTCAGAGACATTGTAATTGTTTACGTTATGACTAGACCCTTTTCACCGAACAATACAATAATCGTTCAAAGAGATCAGTAACTATTTTATTCTTGCCTATTAGTTCGTTGTCGTCATAATTTGAAGCAATAGTTATCTCATAACAGTATTACGCGGGTGATAAAGTATGCATGAAATCGGTTTCACTTTAACTATGAGTTACATTTGACGAATACAAGCTCATAAATATTTAACAACGTCCAGATCTGATGGAACTAGTTTTGAAAATGTTATGCTTATTTGGCAGAAGTCTTTTGAATTACATAACATTTTTATAAACTGTACCTTGTAAATGTAAAAAACTATTTTTCGCGCTTTATGGAATGTGTAGTGTATAGACTTGTGAGTCTTAACAATTAATTACTGATAAATTGTTTAAAACGTTTTTCGATCCACGAATATAGAATCACAGACAATGGATAGAATTAAAATACAAAAGATTTCACAAGTTATAATATTAATTGGGCAGTTTTTTGGGTGTGTTATTAAAATATTTTATGCTCTAAGATGCTTATGACGTCTGACGCAGTATTGTTTTTTTTTCTAACAGTAATTGTATTATTTCTTCTTGTGGTATTATATATATTAGAAAAAAATAATAAGACGTAATTCATGTTGTAGGTGTGTTAATTTTTAATTTTGTCAATAAAACTTGATTATGTTAATTTTAAAGAATTGTTCAATTCGTATTTATTTTAAAAAGTGAATTTACGACACGATACCATTTTCTTTTATATTATAGTTATATTCGTTATTTTCAATTTTAAAAAACACTTCTATTACATTAGATGTGATTTTATTAAAGCAAATTGTAAATCTATGTACGTAGATAACATGTGCTATGTGACTTTGCCATATTATTATTGTTAATTGTATATAATAACGTTCATAAAGACGAACAAATCCGTATCTAGACAACCTTCCTAATAAATCTTTGTGCTAGCTTTAATTAGTGGACTGCTCGTTACAGCCTACTGCCATACAAATAACGTAAAATGTGAGGTCATTAATACAATAATACAGAGATTTACAGGCTTGTTCATATAGATATTGTTAAGGTTGATTTTGTAAGAATAAATTAATTTTATTTTAGAGGTTGTGGCGGGTTCCGGTTATTTTGCCTATTCAAAACTTTTAATTTCAGATTATACATATATATATATATCAATTTTATATATTTCGACGCTCGTGTTCTTTGTTAACCTTGTATTAGTTATAATTTACTTTACATATAACTACGGAACTCTAAAAGTCTTTCCAAGGTTTCCCTTACCTACCATTTAATAATAAAACGTGTTTTTAAATACATTACGATGCGGTATAAAATATAATTATGGCCAATTAGTGAGCATATTGTAGGTGATTTTAAGGTAAATATGCTTGCGATTTTCATTACGTATTCACTATCAAACTTATCCTAAAATTTATGTATTTAGATCCTTAACCTCCCGTGCAATTGTAAAAAATAATCATCAAATGAATAAGTTGACAATGTGTCGTCTGTCAGTTAAGATGTATGAAAAGTAGTATGTTTTATGTTAGCAGCTTTTTGTATGCCCTTAAAAAAAGGTTCTCGTTTATACTATGATCCTATTATAAAATGATCTCTCTTTCTTTGAGATATTTAACAGCTGAACATAGAAAGAGTCGAGTAACAGTTCTTACAGTATTTTCAATCCTATAATACAATTAAAACATTGAGCATTAAATTGAGGCTAAAATAACAGAAAAAAGATGACATTTGCTAAAGTATAAAACTGCGGCGTGAGCTTAAATTGATTACCCAATTCGTCGATTATAAATTCAAGGCGTCAATGAAACTTGTGGGCATTATTAGACGCCTTGTCGCGTACCTATGCCAGTTACTAATCATATTGTCTACGTGGTCTGTTTCTTCAAAGTTTTCAAATCTTCAATGTAGGGATAATCAGATATAACACGTCATCGTCGTAATGGACAAATCGGTATTAACTGTATTAAGAACTCGGAGTATTGTACTGTTTATATCGTAATTTAAAAACTATATTGTCATATGATATTCAATGTGAATCAAGGTAAGCAACGAAAAATAGCCAATTGCAAGTCGCCGAGAATCATCTTCAGATGACAATGCAATTTTTGTCTTTACCTAAAAGATTCGCAATTTACACTAGTTTTTACATGATGCTTTAGCTATATAGAATTATATAGCGCAATTTTAGATTTATTTATTTTTTTCTCAAATCGTTGCAATTCTGTGTATCAATTGTGACCGTTGACCACGCGACGTGGTAGTCGTCCGCCGATTACTTTAGGGAAAGTATTTCAAACCATACCAAATTCCAATATATTATATATTACATAACTCGACATGTAATATATTGGAGATTATTTTGAATGTATCGCATCTTCAAGAGTAAAAAAATATCTGACGTGTCGATTATATGCAATACTATTTATATTTTACTATTCTGTAAAGTAAGTACGAAACAAGTTTATTAACGTTGGGCTGATTGGTCGGCACCGTCGAATTGGTCTGACCTCGACCGACTACTGTTAACTATTACAATATTTTTAGTTTACAGAATAATAATAAGTGCATTTCCATAAAGTTACATTCTATTTAATCAAATTTTCTCATACAAAACTTAAACAGTATTTTGTAGTAATGGAATCACCATTTACTACAAAATGTATCAAAACACGAAGTAGCGTCTAGGATAGGGTAAGGATTTGGTTATAATATAACCTAAGGTAATTATTAAAAAGTATGTGCAAGATAACTTAGCTCTACTATTGTGCAACTATTATGGCATTGCCAAAATTTCATCTGACTTCAAATTTGGAGCTTACTATCTCATGAGTTTAAATAGAAGCATTATAGAGATAGCTACTGGGCGGGGCCGGCCGTGCCTGAACTGTTAAAACCCTATGTCGCTCGCAAAAAAACATTTACTAAAAAACGATTGTCAAGAAGTTATGTAATAGGATTTAATTATATGATGATTATGTATAGAGAATAAAGTAGATTGTTAATGGTTTACTTATATGTAAAAACATAAAACCGCAAGAACATCCTCGGCCACAGCCGGGAATGAATGAATTATAGTAATATAAGATTTTTTTTACAAATTAATCGCGCCAACCTTACTTTAAGGTACGCCAATGTGTTTGTTTGTTGATTCGTTGTCTGTGGGCTGCGGTGTGTCTTTTTGGCCGCCCAAAGCTAACTCGCCCTTGCCATGTTGTATTTGAAGGAAGGAAAATTCTCGTTTTACGTGAATTTTTAACTGACTCACAATGCCGCGTCAAAGCGCAAAGTTCCGTCCTGAAGTGAATGACTGCTTGTCGTTGTGTCATTAATATCCCAATATTAGTTAGAGGCTCTGTATACCCTTATACATTACTTACAGTGTTTAAATACTAGTGCACAATTAGATTATGATAATTTTTATTATTGCCTGTGGTTTCATGTGTAGATGTTACTACCGACATACCACCTTCGCTTTAGTATATACAATGTTTATCATCTTGTTAATCTTCTTAATAAAAGTAATAATATACGATTCATCCTTTAATCTAGGACAGTGACCAATGTGTTGTGAAGACACAAAATAATAAAATTCTATCAAACCTGTTATTATTGAGTTATCGAATATAGTATCGCTATTCGCTTCTAGAATTTATATGAAATAGCTTTATATAATGATATATGTAATAACACGAACAATTGATTACATAACAGTAGCCAAGTGTATATTGTTTGTCACTTGATGATTATATTGTATATAGCTATAATAAAGTTAATTATGTTATGACGATTTAGTTTTTTTGCAATTGTTTTTTTACACATATATATTTACGCATATGCATGTGTAAATAAACAATATATATATATCATTATGACGAGTTACAGTAAACGTTTCTTTAAAATTGTTTTAAAAGTCTATCTTAATTTGTGTTCAGTTGAACTTCCACAAATGTTTTTTGCACATTATGTATAAATAGAACCGCCATTGTAACCTTCATACCGAAACAAGTTTTATTAAACAATTGATTCACTTGGTCTTCCTTAAAACGACAATAACACTCTTAGGGCGATTTCAGGGACTCTTTTAAAAATCTAAATATATCACCATAACAATCATGAAATAACTTATGTTTTGTTCAAACAAATAGTAACAATACGTAATTGTTCTTTTTATAAAGTTTAAGTTATTCCAGTAGTATAAAATGATATTTGAATTATGAATAAGATTGGTTTTTCAAAAGAGTTTTTTACATTCGCGAATCGTCCGTTTGAATCCTAATGCTCGGATAATTTCTGTTGCATACTGTAAACCATGTATTTGTAAATACTTGACTTATAATATAAAAAATAACCGGTTGGCTTTAGGATTGAATGAAGTGTTAATAAAAATGTCAACCAGTTATTTTATATAATGGGACAATCCGTTCATATTTATACTGAAGAATAATAACATATCGCAACTGCAGGAAAGAAACGTCACAAAGAACGCTACACACAACCTTATGCGACGCACTATCTAAGTAATACAAAAAGTTTCTGCTTTTTACGGTAACCGGCAAGCTAATTATAACACACAAGATAACTGGTTCAAAGTATATAAAATGTCATTCAGTTTCCTTACAGCATGAATATAGTTAACCCTTGTTTTATTAGTAAATATAAAAGAAAAATGTACGTGGAATCCATATTTCCATATATACTGAAAAAACGAAGTTTAATAGGTTTGGAAATGCTAGATGTTTCATGGTAGATTTTTTAATAGATTAAATCATACCAAATGTCATAAAAATACCCATATCAATCCCAGTCCCTCTATTATTGAATATAAAAATTCAACAAAACTGGTTAATTGTAATAATATTATAGTTATCTTGTAACTGTTGTACAAAAAATGACAAAAGTAAGTAAATTTATTTTCATATAATGAAGCATTTGTATATAAAAACATTTAGTGGAAAATGTTGTTTACGCTGAGATTATGAAAGATCATCTCTATTTAAAATCGTCAACAATTATTTTGCTGACACCAGCTGTGGGTGTCGTGCTGTTCTTTTAATTTGTAACTTCCTCCAGTCTCATTAAGGAAGCTTAGAATTGAGGTGAAGGTTCCATGCACTATACAGCTCAGAATTATTGAAGTATAAGCAATATTATTAGAGGTTAATTCTATGTGGCATTCTTGATAATTCATGTTTGGCTTTACCTACGTAACCTACATGCAATATCATAAATATTCGTTTAAATTTGTATATACTTTCTAAGCGTAATTCACTCTCGTATTTGTCGACGAATCTTCAAATTCAGTTACGTAGATACATTATTGACGTCATTTTTTATGTATTTTTTTATATAAACAATAAATATGCAATACTCATTGCGCTACAGCAACAAGACAGGTTTTTATCATTAATTCACCATTGCATTTTTTTATACCGCTACGTCATTAGTATAGAGACTATTCGTTTGTGAAATAGTAGGGTTTGATCATAGTTCTAATCGCGTTAAGGCCTTTTTCTTAATTAAAATTATAATCACTGATACTTATATAGTATTTATTTTTATCGTATCAGCAATCACTAGTGTACTATAATTTTCTACTTGTACAAACTCAACTGACCTATCAGTGTTTTAATAAGTTATTTCTGCCTGTATTTAACGCGTATAGTGCGACTGTTCTATGAACTATATGAGAAATATGCATCGCATTCATATGTAAACCTGGTAAATGTATAATTAAATCACACCTAGTTAGCATGTGTACACAGAATCCAGGATTGACAACTCATATCATATCTCCGTCTAGCTGTATGATTCGTCCAAAGGCACATATTTATTCATCTCAAACAGTTTACACGATCAACACGTACAAGGCATTGTTAAAATGGATGATAACAATGATTTATTTCTTCAAAACACAATTTATGTGTATTTCTGCAATGTATTTTTATTGCATGCTAGTTTAATATTGCGTACTTTTAGAGCGGTGAAAAGTGTTTGTAGAATTTACATAAAAAAATATATTTTTGATTAAATTTCATATAAACATTATTGTGTTCTCTCGTAGTAAATATAATGAATCTATGACATCATAGTTTTTGATAATAATAATTGCTTTTTTTACATTTAATGCCTGGTTAATTAAAAAAAACATTAACAGCTAGCTATGAATTATATTTTTTGGTCTAACGTTAGTTTGCAAATTTCTCTTTTTTTATAAATTAATGTTATTCCGTGTTTTATTTCGTGTGTAGAACGTAAATATTGTTAAATATATGTGTATTATTCACATACATGCCTTGTGTTTTTACAGGCTTGTCTTGGCTTGTTTTATAATAAAGAATAATACTTGTTTGTATTCAATTATGTTTTACTGATATATCACAATTAAGAGTCGATGAAGATGTATAGGAATAGCTATTTAACTCAAACACCGAGTGTAGTTCATAACAATTTCGGACCATCAATTATCGATCAAATTGATTGAACGTCTTACTAATCTAGTCTTGCCAACACGACCGCATACTGTGAAAAGCGTTAAAAAATATACAGCAAATATTTACTGAACAAGCGTGTCGTATCATTATTTAAAATAAGAATCCAATATTGTTATAACAGGTGTAGTGTTACCACTGAAAACAAGGTTAATAATTTCTTCTATTAAACTTGAGTAAAGTTACCTGTCATTATTTTTTATATAAATATTTAATTTTATATTAACTAAACAAATTAGAAAAACTGTTTAGCATGTCTTCACCTATATATCACAAAATAATTTTAGACACCTTAAATAAAACAAACCTTTAATGATGGTGTTCGTATGTATGTTGTATCTTGTTTGTATTATTATATATATTGTGTTATGTTTTATTATCTTATAAGTGTATTGTTTTTTTTAAATATATTTAGCACATAAGAGGTTTGGGGACAGATGTAATAAAATAAATATATAAAACACTGAGTTGTCGGAAAAAATTGTGTGTGTTCGTGAATTCCGCACGTACAAATATAAAATTAAAGTGGGTGTTTTATAGTTTGACAACTAGTATATGCTACATGGACGTATGGAAGTATAAAAACTTTAACAAGTGTGTGTTGCGACTTTCGAAGTCTTTGATTTTTGAGTGAGGCGTTCGCTTTAAAAGGGAACAGGGTGTTTTATTGGAGGAACAGCTATTATATTGAAATAATGTTAGTATTATTCATATACTGACGCATTAATTTTTTAATCCAAAACGAATACAACTTGTTTAATTTAAATAATGATGTTAGTATGCCATTCTGTTTTAAATAGTAAAATTAACCTAACATTGTAGGTATATAATAAAAATAATATTGTTCCCCTAAGATAACAACATAATGACATTACATAAAAACATCACTTATGAATTGTTAATTTTATTTACAATCATAAAAGTTATATCACCAATAAATAATTATTGCTATTAATTTTCTAATAAGTTACTTATATACTTGCAATCTGTATGTCGTGTCCATATATCTGTTGAAAATATATTAGGCGTGCCATTATTAATAATACAACCTTTAAGCTATAAGAAATTACATTCGTCCCTAAATATTATAAAAAAGTATATTCCCGCCGTTAGCAGTGTGGTGGTTTTTGAAAATTTCTGTTTCGGAATCTTAACAAATAAAAAGAAGTCTTTATAGGCTTTAACAGCATCTATGTTGTTATCTAATAAAATATCTGAAGTTAATTTAATCTTTGTTATCTAATAGATCTGTACTAAAACAGATTTCGTTGTATTTATGCTTAGATTTTATAAACTCACTGCCCCTTGCCACTAGAAGATATCATGTAACTTCTAGTTAATCTCATTGTCACGTCTGTATATTAGATAGTCCATTTATCGATGTACACTATGACTAATAGTTGTTTAGCAGTGATGAAAAATCTTGTGACAACGCTAAAATTTATATATCTTTTTTGAGTTTTACTTGCGCATATTGTGTAAACGCGGAATGATGTACTGCAAAATTGTTTCGGTATTAAAGTTCTAAAGTCCGCGACAACATGTCCAGCTTTTAAGGTTTAAGCCGTATGACCATTTTTCATACAAAATAGACGACTGATATGCGTGCGAATATTCGATAGTATATTTGTAATTTGTTTTTTATGTGACGTTTTTGTTATCAGGATGAAACTGGAAGGCTGATGAGAAGAAATATTGTTAGGTACGCTATATTAGCTTATGTGATCACGCTTCAGAGAGTATCCTTACGTGTGAAAAGGCGATTTCCAACTTGGCAGCACGTTGTTGATTCTGGTGAGTTAGTAATCTAATAAAACAAATTATATTAGTAACTGAACATTCTGCTATTTAAATATCATAAACTGGCTAGTAAATGTGGATGCTTTTGTGCTGTCCTTTTAGAAAAACGCCTAAATGTAGTGACTACTAATACATCTTTCAGTCTATTGTAATATATCGTAACTTAACATAGTAAAGTATTGTGTTAAAGTAATTTAACTAAATTGAATTTATACAACTCGGTAAATTTACTCTTTTGTTATTTTAATAATAATACAGTTTTGTTCTAGGACTCATGCTTGAAAGTGAGCGTAAAGTGTTCGAAAAAATGGATGGAAAAAGTCCAATGTCAAAATATTGGATGCCACTTGTTTGGGCTACGAATATCATCAACAGAGCGAGAAAGGAAGGGCTTATAACAAGTGATCATATCGTCCAAACACTCTTGGTAGAATTATCGGATATAAGACGACGTCTTGGGGCCCTTATAGGTTATGATACAGTATGTGTACCACTGGTTTATACGCAGGTAATATATTTCTCTTATTCACGTCGATGCTAGTTATATGTACAGTCTCTACAGAGTATTGACTATGGACGATGTTTCTAATTTTCTTTATAGTTAACACAGTGAATCCTCGATGAAACCTCTGATATACAATAAAGTATAATTATAGACATTTTTATACATACTCATTAGGAGAATTGTATACAATTCTATTGACCAACAATCATAATTTAAATGTATACGTGTTTCTTATCTAAGTCTATTCATCTTACGTTTTCCAGGTCGTTACACTGGCCCTGTATACATACTTTGTAGCCGCACTTATGGGCCGGCAGCTTATTCCGCCTGCCGCTGGTAGCACTTCGAAATATGAGCCTGATGTTTACTTTCCTCTATTTACGGCTCTTCAGGTATGACATCGAATTAGTAATAAATTGAGGCATGTGTTTTTATTAATATATTGCAAATATGACATATTTTCATTATAATCTTCTATTAACGAAAAGAAAATAAGATTTTCTACCGTCGATTTTGGTACTATTAATGGAACAAAAACTATTTCTAGATATACAAATTTTGTAATGTATATATTTTATATCGGTAACTACTTCAGACTTTGTCTTATATCATTGAGAGTTATTTTTTACAGTTCTGTTTCTACGTGGGATGGTTAAAAGTAGCCGAAGTTCTGATAAATCCGTTTGGTGAAGACGATGACGATATCGAACTCAATTGGTTAATTGACCGACACATTAAGGTATGCAAATCTAATATATACAATAATTTTCCGAAATGATTTGACTAAGTAATAGACTAGTGTAATGTTAATTAAGATTGAAATGGGAGACGCCTGACTATTTTTAATTGTAAATTGACGTGTTACAGGCTCGGCCTAGTTTATACGTTACAAATACTTCTATTTATGTGTAATATAATATAGTGTTATTAAATCTTTAAATATGGGCAACAGTCTATAAGACAGAGATAGTTTAGGTGTGGTGAGAAGTTGTTGATGACACTTTGTCTCTTTCTTCGATGTTGTCAATTGTATGGAGGTTATGCGCTCCATTGTCTATGCCCATGTGTCGGTTAACAATGTATATTTTAATGCAGTTAATAAAAAATATGTGTTCTGTTTATATAAGTGTTTTTTTTAAAATAGATAATACATAAGTAAACGTTAAAAATATTAAGCAATAAAATGCATAATGTACTTTGAATAATTATTGCGATTAAGTACATAGTATGATAACATCTCTATAACCTGAGTTTGAATTGCATCAACTATAATTAATATCACTACTCTGTAATTACCATCTGCGCTACGAACTACGAAGTATTGTAATTTAATAAGTTTTTTTTTTCACCAATATTACGACTTGGAAAACATTGTTTTGTTTTTTACATTACAATTAAAACACGTTTTGCGATTGGTCGATGTGATGATTAAAAAGATTATTTCAACAATGTCATTAATGTTGGGAGCAACACACCGTGATAACTAAAGTAATAATTTATGTAAAATCGTTTTAAGGGAGTGGCGGGCAACTTTCTACCAATTTTTCATAAGTACAGGAGTTAACTACACCAATAAAGTTTTTTTTGTTGAGTCAATCGATCTATAATTCTCTCTCTATATCGATTACCAGTTAAATTAATTACTTGTCGTAAGTGATCTGCCTACTCGTTTGCCTCCTGTTACATAAAAAAATAATAATAAAAGGTCCCTCTGTAATTTCAGGCTGCCTACATGATAGTGGATGAAATGCACGAAGAACACCCGGAACTGTTGAAAGACCAATACTGGGAAGAGGTGGTACCAAAAGACTTGCCGTATACCGTTGCATCTGAACACTACAGACGTCACGAGCCGCCTTGCTCTGCTGATCACTACAAGGTGAAGGCTGAAGATTCAGTTTACGCCAATGTCAATATACCAAGGAAGAGTCATGATGAAACGTATGCGGATTATGTATGTACCTCCATTGTTCAATAGTAAAATGATTGATTGTGAATTAATTACGTCTACCCTCAATAATACAGAAAATATATTTCAATCGGTCACTTAATCGCCATGTAATATTTTAACTAAGTTACCAATGATAAAATTGAAAGTAGTGAAAAATTTGAGGGTATTATCACATGATTCGTGTGATTTATTTAGCCATAAATCATCATTTACAGGAAAGTGTCGACACACCTATAGTTGAGAGGAGGAAAAATTGGTTTCAACGGCAAATATCTCGCGTGGACTCTGTACGGTCAGCATCGACGGCGTACTCGTCCGGTGGTTTATTCGGACGAAACCGTCTCAACTCTGTTGTCTATTCAAGCCCAGAAGCCGGGCAGACATCAACACCAACAACTTCACACCACAAGATGTCATTGTATGAGAGATTGGTTGGACGCAAGTCGGGTAGGGGACAACATAGGCAAAATTCAAAACATGGTGAGTCAATTGACAAATTTTGTATTTATAAAACTCTCTTTTTAAAATTACTTGAGATAAACACATTTTGGCTGATTTACCAATACAATTGTCTGTTGCGTAAGCAAACCTAAAAGGAGTCAAAGAGGCTATTGAATGATGTCAAATTGATTATTACTACAGTTTCACTGAACATGAAAAACAATACTTATATAACTGTGAATTATGTAAACTATATGTATGTTACTTCCAATTGTATAGTATTTCTTTTATTACTCAGGCCAACGAAGCAATGGTTCAGCTATACCAATAACACTTAGAAATAGGCCCCGTATACCGACTCCCGATGTTACAAGGGAAGTAATAGACAGAGAGAATCATCTCGCTATGGGAATGCCGAATATGGGGGTTATTATGGCGCATCAGGTAAAATCTAATTGAGTTTAAATCTAATGAAATTTACATTTTTTTAAATATTTTTATTTAATATAATTTTATTGGTATCATAAATATCAATAATAAATAAATACAATTGTATGAAAACACTTTTGAACAAATTAGTTAAAATGTCTTGAAGAAATGCTCTGTATATTATAGTCTATAAGATAAAGTGGCAAACAAGCTAGACCTGGAATGTCCTGGTCCAGTGTCAACCCTTGAGAGAATCCTCTTCTTTTTTAAAGTATGAGTTCGTAAAAGGTTTCTAGCCAGGATGCGGTTAGAATTTAGAATAATTTCGGCGTGTACGGTGGTATCCCAAATAATATGATTTTAACGTTTCTTAAGGGTTATCAAAACGAGGTTCCGGTGCTGGGTGCTTTAGTTTTGTCACCGATAGAGGAACTGGACAGCGGTTCAGTACATAACACGCTTCATGCTGGACAGCCTGGTACCACGGCGTTGGCGCAAGCGGTGCTTTCACCGAATTTATCGCAAGGTATGGAGACTTTATATTAAACAGATTTATTTTTAATCTATTTACATATAGAACCAGGTATTATAACTAAGGTTACGAAGCTTTCAAAGTAGACCGGTCCTAGAAGTACTTAACGGTACTTCTTTTTCGTTGTTATGTAACTCAAAAGATTGTTGTGTGACATTATTTGGTTTTTTTTTTAAATTTCTGTTGCAATTAAATATCGCGTTCGTGGCTTATGTGGCTGTTTCACCCCGGCTAAGACAAATGACCTATCACTTAACCGATTATGGATGTTCAAACAACACGGTAACTGCCGAACCAATTGGGCACTTGCATGTTTAAATCCTCTCTTTATCTAAGTAAAAATATTGTATTTTAATTTTCAGGTTTACCTGCGATGTTGAATGCAAACAATGTGGTATCATCGGTAACGCTAACACCCATGAATGTTACACAATTAAGTGCAGTCGTCATGTCCACTGCTTCATCGATGCCCCAAGACAGAGCAACCACACCACAAACCACCAGAGCCACGGTTGTTGAGTTGCCATCAGATCGTGACAGCGAACACAGCGGCAGTGGTACGCCCACAAACAATAAAAGCAATCTCAACGGTTCCAAACGCGGTGAAGTCTATGTTTGATACTCAACCATATACAATTGTCTAGGTAACTTTGATGAGAACTATTTGGTCATATTTGACAGTGGCGTAAATTATTAGTTCTAATTGAAATTATTGAGACACATCCGATTAGACATGCTTCTGTAATTCTTTCACCATTTGTCTGTTATATTAGTAAAGAGCTTTTCTTTTTTTTTATATGACATTCAATTCATTGAAAGATTCTCGAATATATTATGTGTTATTCTATCGAATGGAAGTTGTGGGACGGACTAAGTGAGATTTTTTTGTATATCTTCTTTTTTAAAAATCATTGAAATGACAATTTTATTATGAATTATTACTGTGCCACTTTGAATTTATAAGTGTTGATGTATTAGAGATGTTAAGCGATGTAATTATGTTAGTGAAGTTTTTGATTGTTTTTAATTATTGATGAGAATTTATTTTTATAGAAAATGTGTATTGTACAACTATATATTTTTTTAAAGTTTTCTATTTATAACGAACTAAGTAATCGAGCGTCTTTGTCACAAAACATATAACAAGGCAGGTAACATGTAAAAGTGGCGTACGTTAAATATTGTGTGCGTTCGAATTATACATTTGGGAATTCAATCTTAAATAGTACTTATATTAAATTAATTAAGATTAAACATGTCAACATTCCTACTAGCTCGTTATAATTAATAAAAAAACAAACATCGTTATTTAGTCTTCCATAACATATTTTCAAGTGAATACTTACGTTTTATAATATTTAGTAAGCTATTGATAAAATATTAAATGAATTTATTAATGTAATATCGAATATTATTATAAGTGCTTAGTTCCTAATATATTTTTGTAGAGATAGATCTGAACGCACTCAACGCTAAGGGTTAATGTCTTAATGTATTGTATTATAACGTCAAATGTGTGAAGCGCGTATTAGAATAAGGTACCACTGATAAAGATTCCGTCCATTCACGGTGCTTAGGTATTTTGAATTATATTTTGAGTTTAAAAGGTATTTTATTTAATGTTTTTAGCATTTCCAGGATCATTGCCTCTTTTTGATGTCAAAGTCCAAAAAAATCATTCAGGCAGGATTGTTAATAAACCACTTTTGTATGTGTGTAAACTAACTGGCTAACTAACTAACGGGGATGACTTATAATAGTATTTTCAAAGACATAATATAAGTACTTTGTTGAAAACTGTAGAATTATCTATCTTATTAATAAGTGCGTAAAACATTGTAGCTACGTTTTTTTTATTAATTTAAAAGACATTCTTACTTGGTGATCCAATAGAATACAATTATTTTCAAAAAGATATAAAAAAACTAAACCAGTTGGTTGATATTTTGATGTTGACATGTATGGAAACGATCAACGTAATTTAAAATTTACAAGGGGAGAGAAATGTATCTTCTTTCACATAGTTCTTGTGTTTATTGCAATTTTAATTTTATTGACAATTTTTATAATACATCTATATGTTGTTAACCATAGTGAAAAGAGTACACTTAACACACGCCGTTCTGGTAAAAAAGGTAAAAATATTTGTCTTTGAAAAATTCGATAAGTGAATGAACGCATTGTTAGTAAAATGTTTATTTTTGTATTTATCTAAAAAGGTAAGCTATTTGTTATTATTATATATTATAATTATTATATTCTGACCAGCTGATATAACTACCTGCTCTAAGCAATATTCGTACGATTAGGCTCAATGCTTAAAATATATAGGTAAACAGCATTGGCATAACTGGATTAAATAATTTTGTTTAATAAGTATTGAATTCTAAATGAACAGATAGGGAAAAACGATATTATTTTATGTCTACAAAATATTAAACTCAAAATGTCTTTATTCAAGTAGGTCTTTATAAAGACACTTTTGAATCGTCAATGTTTACACTATCACCGGTTCGGAAGGCACTTCATCTTCATTCATCTACCAAGAAAAACCGGCAAGAAACTCCATAGCTGCTCTTTTAAAACACATTAAAGGGATCTTTGTCCTCTAAATATACTTTTACGGTATAGTATGCCTTTTCAACCAAAATACTCGTTACGCACGTTTTAAAGTAATTAGAAGTTAATTTGGTAAAACGTGGGACTTTGTTATAAAAACATATGCCCGTTCCTACAATTACAGATAACCTTCAGGATTTTCCATCAATTGGTGTAGCATATTTGGACATCGCACCAGTTGTGACAATATGCAACACTTTGCTTCTTCTAGCCAAGTGGTCAATCGCTCCCGCTAACTGTGCCATTATGCGGATGAACCCAGAACTGGCTGTTACTTTTATGACATGGAAGATTGACTATGGGATGGAAAAAATATGTCTGTATTTGTTTTACAAGTATATCGTAGGTTTTTACGGCATCAAATGGGCTCTTGAGATATGTAGCTATGAACGGATAAACAGCCACAATTTATAAAAAAAAATTTTTTTAATTAATATTTGTATTTTCTTTAACAGCCTTATTAATTTGACAAGTTTTCTTTATTTAAGAGTTGTTATCGGCGGATTAATTTTTGTTTATATTGTTGCCCGACAAACAATGAAGGTTGTTTATTTACATTTGTAATCAATTCTTATAAAAGCTTGTTTATGCATATATAAATTTTAAGATACCACAAATATAAAAAGAAGCGTGCCACACCCACATTTCAATAAAGACACGTTTAGTAATAATATAGGATTGTTTGAACACGTGGATATGATACCATTACAACAGTATCTGGGTAAGTATTGATTAAAAAACAATTGTACATGCTACTCAATGTAAAAAATAAGTAAAAAGCTTCCGGTCTGCTAACTAGTCTCTCGCCAACCACGATCGATCGAGTCATTCATGATTTAGGTAAATGAGGTATTTACGAATGAGTGAATGTATAAATAGATAAACACCGAGTTACACAACTGTTAACCTACATAAATATTTTCAGTTAATTTAGATTATAATAATATTTGGGATTACAGTGGACTTAATCTACGTATAATTTCAAGACAAAAATTTGAAGGTAATTATTTGTATATAATATATACGACATACTGGACGTGGACGTGCCTTATCAACCTTATAGCAAAATGCTGAATACATGTTATCATAGGGAACTATAAAACGTACTAGCAAATTGAAGCACGTTTAAATCGACAAATTTGTATAGCGCGTAACCTTTGACAATAATGAAGGTTGATTAATATTTAGGGACAAACAGAGTACTAGTTCACGATGCTATATACGTACAGAGAGATGCGTGCATTCGGAATCTATCTTTTATAGGAGATGTGCGAAGCTATGAATACTGCATTACATCCAAGGAAAAACCATCTCTGGGTAATTTGTCTTTATTTTTTGGCGCTTCGTCGTTTGATTAGAAATGTTATAATTTTTTTTCTTGCAGTTTATGGGGCATTAGTTGTGCTAAATAAAGAAGTCTTGGGATTATATTCGTGGGGCGAACGAAATATTTATCGGCTGCCATGTGTTGTACTTAATATCACATTTTATCACGATTGGATTAACACAATTATTTCTTAATAAAAAATACAATTACTTGTATTGGGATAGTTTTTAAAGGCTACGTGTTTCTTTTTCATTTTTTGGTTTAATACTTTAGTGTTGTTTAGAAAGACATAAAATTGACGTATAAAAATAAAAAAATTAAGAAAGAAATTACATACACAAATTAATTACGTTCTTATCGTCTGTGTGTTACATGAATGAGAATGCATTTCAATTAGAAATTACCTATACAGTATTTATGTGTGAGAAGTATTTAAAGTGTACTATTATGGATATTCTACTTAAGCATGCATACAATTCATATTCTTTCAAATTCCCCGCCTAAATTGTATCATCAATCATTCCACGAGGGCACAGAGCATTAAACGCGTTTGTTGATTTGACAAATGCAACAGACCAAAGTACCGAAAACAAAGAATAAGGATCATTCTTTAAACATTCTTGATAATTAAAGACATTTTTTATAGCTTTAATAATTAAAGAATATTATTGTAAAATTTAAAAAAAATCTAGAATATTGTGTATCTAGTATAAAAATGAAAATGTAGAAAATAGAATTGAATTTAAAAATAATGGCCACATTTGAAATTGATTTTGAACTGAAATTTTACAAATAAGAAAAAATAAACTTTAAATTAGTATTCATCATTAGTTTTCAAACAAGTACAAAATTTAAAAAATATACTTTTGCTATATTTCATAAATATTAGGAAAAGCTAAAAGGGAATATATCTAAATTAGTTGTTATAACATTAAAATAATTGTTTTCGTATGATAAAGTCAAAAGTACAACTATGTTGACATTCAATATGGCGGTATGTCGTCAGTGCTGTGCTGTATCGTGGTGAGAATTATTTATTCTTTTAATGGATTCTGCTTGTATTATTTTGTGCATATCTCGTCAATTTTGTGTTCAAGTTATTACTTTATAGTTATTTTTTGTACTCGCGATGCTTTATAAGAGTTATGCGTAATACAGCGTTAGCGGCATTACGATTTAGACGATCGGCTCCGTTTGTCAGGCAGTCAATATCTACCTAATAAAATGTAGAAATATGCTTCGACGCGACGCTCTCAAATATTCAGACAAATTAGAGATATATATTAAAAGTTTATTCGCGCACAATTTAATATGAAGGTTTTATAAGGGTTCACACATTCGATTGTACAAATTATTATGTGGTGCTCAGTGATCATGTTCAAATTAGAAAATTATTAGTGCGTTGGTATCAATTTCCCATCCACTCCCTTCTTTTTTTTGATTAAATAAGAGAAAAAAATGCATGGATACCTACACACTTTTTTGAAAGAGTTAATTCTAATACTTGTTTATTTTCTTTACAGTTCAACTTTAGAGACTAAGTAATTATTATATATATGTAAATACTAAAAGTTAATAACTACAAAAGCAACGCAGCAGCGAATTACAATTTTGAAAACGTAAGGCGATGCAAATTAGAACTCCGATCCAGCAAGCATTGAAGACATCTGAGGAACAATAGTATATTTCCAGTTTTTGTTGTTTTTATAAAGTGTTCTGGTGCATAAATTTGTGATCTTTGTTTTGAAGACTGTGCTCTGGACACAAATATTGAAAATGTGATTTCTTTTTTACAAAATAGCACTATTAAATCATAACACCATACTTCCTCTGTGATATATTGGGTTATAACTGAGATTTAGACACATATTATTTATAAAATATACATATTGATATCGTCTTCTGAGATATCGGAATGTCTAGCAATCCTCAGTGGAAATTGTTCCAGCCGCCAGATTCACACGTATCTCCCTTGCGGGATATATTAGATCTCCAGCATTCTAACATGCAATCCAAGCCAGCATATCGAAACGGTTGGTAATTTATTATAAATACCCTCAATAAATTGAAGAAAATGTATTTTTAATAATTTTAGCACCTCATGTTACCTTTGTTTTTAGGCTCTTTTAGTACTGATTTTCCCAGTTCACCCAGAGATAACTATAATAATATGAATAAGCCAAGTGGTGGTAACAGATTTGCCATGGGCATAAATTGGAATTTAGACACATGTCCAATGGGTGACTCTGTTGGTGTGTTTTCGTCAGGTTCCTCAAACAATCCTCAATATGATGCTGTAAACAACCCACCTATTAGAGAAACTGGGATAATTGAAAAATTACTTGTAAGTCGACATAGTAAAGCTTACTATGTACTTATTATATTGTACTTAAATCTTTAACTTCAATTGTATTCTTGCAAAATTATAATAAATAACTTTTTTAATTATATTATTTATGTAATCAATAAGATAAATTTATTTTCAGCACTCTTATGGCTTCATACAATGTTGTGAAAGACAAGCTCGTTTGTTCTTTCACTTCAGCCAATTCAGTGGCAACATTGATCATTTAAAGATTGGCGATCCAGTAGAATTTGAAATGACTTACGACCGCCGTACAGGAAAACCAATAGCTTCTTTTGTTACTAAAATTGCCCCTGAAGTAGTAATGAGTGAGGCGCGCGTTACAGGCATTGTAACTACAGAAGTTAAGGGCGAAGGTTCCGGTGATAATACTGGAAGAATATCCTATGAAAATCGTGGCGAGTGTTTCTTTTTGCCTTATACAAAGGATGATGTTGAAGGAAATGTGACTTTAAAAAGTGGTGATGCTGTAAGCTTTCAAATTGCAACAAACCAAAGGTTGGTTATATATATAATATATATTTATATTAAACCTAACCTAATATACCCACAACTAGTTATATCTGTTTTAAAATATACTTTTTTATTCTCAAAATCAATAATATTTCAGAGGCACACTGGGTGCTTGTCATGTACGATTTGAGAATCCTGTACACCCGGTAAAATATCATGGGGTTGTCTGTTCAAAAAAAGAAAATTTTGGATTTATCGAACGTGCTGATGTTGTAAAAGAAATATTTTTTCATTATTCTGAAGCCAAATTAAAAGAAGAATTATCCTTAGGCGATGATGTTGAATTCATAATACAAACAAGAAATGTAAGTTAAATGACACTACTAAAATGTATGCAATGTATCTTATAAAAAGTTAATTTGCAGTTTACTGATTTTCAGGGAAAAGAAGTTGCATGTAATATCACAAAATTACCAAGTGGATCTGTTGTGTTTGAAGATATAAATCCTGAGATTATGAGAGGACAAGTACTGAAACCCCTTGAGAGAGGTAACATGATGCGAGTACCACAAAATGATCCACTCCCCGGAAGGATAAAGTACCGTGCAGCAGACCATTCTGAAACTGAGGTAAACTGTGTTGCTCATTTAAGAAAACGTTTTAATTATTTTAACAAATTTTTGAACATTAAATAAACTGGCATACTATTGTTACTATTAGTTTATTTTAAATTCTTATTCTTTAGGTACCATTTGGTGACAAAGATCAATGCGGGGAATTTACACTTAAGCATGGTGATTGGGTCCAATTCCAAGTGGCAACAGACAGACGGGATCAATTGAAACGGGCCACCAATATCTCCCTCCTTGATGAGTCATTCAATGTTTCTGGAGAACGGTGGGTTAAATCCTGTCTAAATATGTGTTATTTTGTATATTATAAATATTTGTATTTCTTATAAGTTCTCAATCATATTACTTTTGAAATATTTTAATATAGTACTAATATATAATTAAAAAATTGTCAACAGAAGGGAACAGGGGATTGTCTGTTCGTTGCGAGAGGGTTTCGGATTTATACGTTGTGTTGAACGAGATCAAACCATGTCCTTCCATTTTGCTGAAGTACTGCGCTTGGGCCAAGAGCTGAGTGTTGGTGATGAGGTATGTTCAACCACATAAGACCACATGTAAATAGGTGGTATGTATATTGTATTATTAATTTGAAAATATTGTTTAAACAGGTGGAATTTACTGTGGACCCAGTTACAACTTTCTCTAACATGAATACCCGTCAATCTGCCATCCGTATTAAGCACTTGCCATCTGGTACTGTTAAGTTTGAGACACTGGTTGAAAAGGGCATCCGGGGTGTTGTCTCTAAAGAGGCACAATCATACTCATCTTCCTCCAGCCCAACACGGTTAGGCAGTTCGGTAAGTAATGACATCAGCAATTATATGATATGTTTAATTTTAATTGTGAAGTGTTACATATTCCCTTACTTATTAGATGATATATAGGTAAGAAATATTGTAACATTAAAAAATAGTATAAAAGAAAAACTAAATTTCCAACCACTTTGTCTGATATAATTGAATTTATTATAGAACATAATATTAATGAGTAAAAGCTTAAATGGCACTTGTTAGAAATTCATTCTAACATTTGATGATAGAGCATAAATTAGTTTCAAAAAGCAAAAAATAGTTGTCATTAGGTCTATAAATTAAATACATTCTGTGATAAAAATAGGTAACATTTTCTTATATATATTTACATTAGTTCTGTAATATTAGTGATATTATGGTATTTTAATACAATGCTAATTGAATTATTTTAAAATCTTGTTTGAATAACATAGGTAATATCCAATTAAATTACAATAATTAACTCTGTGCTTAATAATAGATTGAATGTAAATACAGTGCGATGTATAGTGTTATAAGCTTTGTATATCCTAAACTTATATAGTAAGAATAACTTATAAATGCACATTGAATTATATGTTGTATATATGAAACAATATGGCAAACTAAATATTGATTATTTATTTAAAGCCATGATCCCACTTTTAGAATACACGGTCTATTATAATTGTGTCACTAACCTTTCAAAATAGTTCTGGATGTTTATTATATTTTCCGATTGTTAACAAATCTTTTATTTCTTTACAGGAGAATGGAATCATTACTTGCCACATTAACAACATAAAGAAAAACATACCATTTGCCGCTAAAAAGTGCGAATCGAAAATGCTGCCACGTGTTGGTGACAAAGTCTTATTCGATATTTACCAGGTATATTTAAAATTCTTCATAAAATTTTACAATTTCAATAATTAATTACACTCAAAGTAAAATTAACTGAAATGCAATTCAACATTATCGAATTATATTAAAATACTAGGATTTAACGAATTTAACACAAATTAATTACAATTTTATTTTAACGACATTAATGAATGAGTTTTGATTTAATTTTATGTGATACAGATGCATAATCAATTTGTGCCAGACTGTTGTCATATATATTGCGATAAAACTAAATTGTTTATATATTGACATGATATTGTTTAATTACAGTCAAAGAGGACCAAAGACCTAGTGGCAATGTCTGTGCAAATACAGGTTATGACTAACGGAAATTCATCCAACGGGAGCTCTCGTCTCATCATGCAAGGATTTATCGCAGCTCTGAAGGACGGCTTCGGGTTCATTGAAACCGCTGATCATACCAAGGAAATCTTTTTCCACTTCAGGTATGAATATGTAAAAGATATTATATTATAATAACGAATGAAATCTTTTTTTTTATTTTTCACCATAGATATGGTACAAAAGAAATATTGATGTATTATGCTTTTGCTTATTTTTAAATACTTTACTGCGCTATGCAATGTACTTTATATTTAGCCAGGCAACTTTCTTTGATGTATATAATTTATTATTATTTCGTCCACTTGTATAATAGATTTGACCAATGATATATTTAATTCCTTGAAATAAAATTATTAAAAAAAAAACATTCCACCTTTTACTTATAGAACTCTTCTACAAATGAACCAAACATACACTGAATTATTCCTAATTAAGGGCTTCCTATAATGCTCACTTAAGCTGCGCGCTTATGAAATATTATTGTTTAGAATTGATATTAATTTATTTGTTAAATATACACTTAAATAATTTCCCGGTTATGATACAATAAGCTTAAGATTATATAATATAACTTAATTTTGATAAATTGGCTCTTAATATTGCATTCAAGTTGAGGTTGAAAATTGATAAGCGAATGTTTAATCTGTGTCAGCATATTTGGCGATATAATAGGGTTTGTTGTCCTTTTTTTTCTGTGCGCTAACAACATTGCTCCTGCTTTGAAGGCAAATATTGTCTTTGCATAAAGTCGTGGACATACGTCGCAGACAGAAGGCTGTTCATCTTCTTGTCAATAAATAAATAAATAAATATTATGTATGTGGAAATATGAGTTCAAAACCCATCTAGAATTATTTATATTAATTTAATTAATCTCAGACAGACATTGTATATATTTATATGAAATGTATTTGATTCTGTTTTTGTATGGTTTTATTTAAAAAAGCAGTGTATTTATATTCTGTTTAACATTGACATTTTAGTCACACGTATATATAGGTGCTTATGTTTTAAATGAACATTTCAGCAACCTTGAGCGCAGTCCAGACGGTTTAGAGCTGGGCATGGAAGTTGAATATTCTTTGGGTAGGATCGGCAGTTCTGGTGGTGGGTGTGCCAGCGCTGAGTTTGTTCGTGTTTTGCCACGTGGCACTGTCCTGATTGCCAAGCCATTGGAGGCAACCTTGAATGGCACAGTGACCCGTACGATGCGAGCTTTAAATCCGGACCAACCACAGTACTCTGGTGAGATTTTTTATGTGTTACAGAAATTTTATCTCGCTTAATTATACTTTTTCGTTTTAAACCAGATCACGAAAACGTATTTAAAATGAACGTGTATTTAACTTTTTTATTTTAAAATGTTTTTAGTTAGAAACATACGTTCTATATTATGATAATTTATTTCAGGTATGATCCAATCTGAGAACGGCGTCTCATACGAGTTTGGTATTATGGGGCTAGCCTGCAAACGCGAGATTCTTCAAGTCGGCGACCCGGTGACATTCCAAGCTGACGTCGAGGGACGTGCAACTAACATCGTGCCAATTAGAAAGAAACGACGAGCCGTTGTAGACGCTATAAAGGGTGCGTAATATCATACATAAAACTTATCATTTTTACTAGTTACTATATCTTTCATCTCCGTGAATATTATTAACGACCTCTAGATTTATAACATTAGTATAGATTATTTAATTATATATAAAGAATCTAGAACTTCCTTACAACGTGCTTAAAAATAGTATGTAGTTATTTTTTTTGAAGTTAGGTAACTTTTGTACGCTTGTGTGTTATCAAAGAATTAAAAAAAATGTGTTTATTATACAATTATATTTACTGCCAGTTCTCAGATGTTCTCAAAAGAACGTAAAGCGGTCTGCCATTACATTTAATCGTATGTTCTACAGAACGGTTGTAAAGGTCTGCAACCAGTACACAATGCTCCCATACATCCATACATATCTATATATTCCTTATCTAAGTAATTTAAAGAATGCATGAGACCCAATACATCAACAATTATATTTGTTTACAGGAGGTTTCGGCTTTTTGTCCGTGGACGGTGAAGAGAATCGTCGTCTTTTCTTTCACATGTCCGAGGTGCGCGGCAATCACGCGGAGTTGCAACCAGGCGATTCTGTGGAGTTTGTTATGCTGACTAATCCACGTAATGGAAAATCGTCTGCTTGCAACGTTGTTAAGACCGGGTCGGTAACTAGCTGATAATAACATAGAATTTCATATTAAAATCGTGTGGTATTATATTCTGAGCCTACTGTAGTAACAGTGTTATTTAGTAATCTATTGCTTTTGTTTGACCGCACAAGCCAAAAAAATTGTCAAATAGAGAAATATTTGTATTTAACTAAAGGTCATTCATTAGTTATTATTTTTATACTAGATCTTGATTGATAATTCCATAGCGGGCGAAATGGTTAACAACATTTAAAAAAATATATTACCTAATTAGTGGGTGTGGATGATCTTTTTATCATTACAATACTAATCGACAGGTATGGCCTTACGTAGTTAAGCTTGCTATATATCATATGAATAAAGGTGTTTTTATAGGTTTTCCGGAGCAACACTACGTTGAATGTACGCTAACTGACTGATACCCATATATAAACATTGCAGGAGCAAGGGAGCAGTTTCCAAGGCCCGTCCGGAGCGATTGCTAGCCCGCCTTCGTACTATTTCTCAAGAGGATGCATCCACCCCTCGTGTGATTGTGTCTCGGATGCCACGAGGTCCCGATGGCACACGCGGCTTTCGCTCAAGGCGTCCCTTTAACGGTGAGTTTTACCAGTGAATAATTGATATTACAATTCACCATGCTGAATAGGCTAACATACATTTAGAAATTTTTTAATGACAATATTTAAAAGGTCCTTAAATATTATTAGTTGTAATAAATGAATCATTGAGCTACAGTGATTTAAACAAACGGGTTTAAAGTCATTTTTTTTTAATGAATAATGTCTGTTAATTGATATGTTGATTAAATAAAAGAAGTAATAATTAAATTTATAGAAGTAATAATTTAATTTTCATAACTATAGCCACCAGTTGTGTTTATTTTAAATAATGTTGGTTTCATTAGGTAATCATAAAATTTTGATGTGAAATATTTAATAGATCGCTCGGTTGTAAAAGTAGTAAGCTATATATATAAAATTTTCTTTTTCAGAACAATTAACCGAATAAACAAGGCCTGAAATACAGCTATTTATACTGCTATGCATTGTAGGTATGCATTCTAGATTTGTTTAAATTCAACAAGAGTAAACTCAATCAACCTTGGCACTCTCCACAAGCCCCTATAACATGACTGTAATTCTCTTAGACTAATATGGCAAAATTTTCATTGGTTACTCGTTAACATTTAGCTAATTTTTAATCGAAATTTTATTTGTACATTCCAATTTGCCTTCTACAATGTGGTATCAATTCTGCGAGAATTTCTCCCTTTGGGGGATGATTTAAATAAATTATGTAGAGTTAGCAAAACTTGTTACAAAATATCTTAGTGTAAGTGATAATAAAAAAAAAAACGTTCAAATTTTGTGATGGTATGTAGACCTGAATATTTTTTCAAAAGTGACAAACAAATTGTGATTTTTGAGAGTGCCAACTGTTGTCAAGTTTATGTATTGAAGAGAGACTGACTGATTCTCGGTTTAGCAGCATTTAGGAAATTTTTATTTAAAAAAAAAATAATAATTTATTTAGTTTAGGTTATTCAGTTCACTGTCGTATCATAGTTGCGATCGAGAAAATTCCTTAGATATGAGCATTAAACATATCAAATAATAATTATTTTTTTTGTATGCTTTTTTTTTTGTTAAATTATATGTTTGTATGAGGTTCTTTTTCGCTGGGATAACGTTGTTCAAAATTCCAATTTCATTTTTTTTATACGTAAACTTCACGCGACACATAACAAGTAGGTTTTTTTTTTATATTTACTACAGTTTAAGCAATGTACAAATTCGTGTTACTATGTTAAGCGATTTATGATGTGGCCGTGGCGCGAGGTCGGTTCATATATTACCACTATTAATTTCATAAGAAAATTATAAATGTATTATTTACATACATCTTAAAAATATCATATTAGTATAGTTATGAACCCATATAGTGAGTACATAATGTGGATCCTGTTTAAGCTGAATTTCATTATAAATAATACATACATTGTTAATAACGCTTTAGAATATTGCTGTTTGAAGCCAATATAGTTATATATATATATATATATATATATATATATATATGTAATTTATATTAACCATGTTTAATTTTTCATACGTGTAATAAGGAGGTAAAATCGGATATCGGACATTAATTTTACGTTTAGATATTTTTATTGGAAATCCTTGCGTTTTTTTTTGGTCTGGATTTAGATACAAGAAAAAATACCAAGCATGGGCGTCGAGCGGCGTCGTGCGTGATTTAAATTTTTTTTTAATCTCACCGCAAAACTAGTTTTTTTTTTTCAAAATTCATATATGATAAACGCCGTCGATAAATTATCGTTTCGTATGCAAAATATTAAAAGGCTCATCGCGGTGAATGTAGTGTTTAGGGCGTCATAATTGTGTGTAATGTATTGGCTAATGTTGTCTCTTTGTTATAATGTATAGATCTCTAATGGAAAATTCCCTGTGATGAATTGAAAACTTAATGTGCAATAATTAAAGGATAAATATGTCCCCAGGGCGCATAATCTAGTCTAGTGTTAGAACCTGCTTTTGTTATGTGTCGGGATTGGTTAGGCGGGGGAAAGGGTTGGGGGGGGGGGGGGGTATGGGCATTTGTGAAATATTTTAGAGACTGAAATATAAATAAATATAATCACTAAATTTTGCATGTAAAAAGCCTTAAATTGGAATATTTTGAATCCAAATATTTGTATAATTTTTTACATTGTGAACTAGTTTTTGAACATTTTAATGTTGTTTTTTTTTTTTTTTTGTTTTTTTGTAATACGTAATTTTTAGTAAATCTTAACACCAATATTGTGAAATTATTATATCACGGTGATAATTGGCCTTTGTTAAAGTTGGTTAAGTATATCATTAGGTTATGTCAATAACTAGTGTGGTCTCGTAATAGTCAATAACAATTGGACATTACGAAATTTTTGTATGGAATTTTGAACAATCGTCGCCGATTGCCTTGAGCTTCCTGTTTTTTTTTTTATTTTGCTACATTATACTCTTTTTATATTTGTACAGGTATATATTAAAAAGCGATATTGATTCAACATAAAAGAAAAAAAAACCAAAGTTAATGTTTCACTTTTTAATATAGACTTATACACGCCTGTGTAACCACGTTGTATTATGAAAGTGGATTATTAATATTCGATGTTGTAGTGTATTGATCCCCGGATCGATTCGGGTTTAGGTATTATTATGTACTAGTCTTAACATTAACCATAACCTTCAGTTAAATTATCCGAGAGTTTCCAGTGTCAAAAGATCTGATTAAGTTTACGTCACACAACAATACAGCCACAGGTCATTTCACGTGGCTTCCGAATTTACACGAACAAAAATCAATGTCAATGTATTGTTAACTATTTCATTGTAAGTATCCATTGGTTATTTTCGTTTAATACAGGTTTGGCGGACACAATATGATTGTTTTTACGTGCCTAAAAGAACCTCTTTGTCTCAACTGTCGAATGTTAAATGGTACACCGATACAGAATCGTCTATGATATGACAAAATGATTATGCCAAAAGTTTAATGTGTGTTATTAATGAACAACAATGAGGGTGTGATGTTATTGAACAAAATGAAGGTCATTCGTATGTTTGCGTACCGTAAAATATAATAAATTGTCTGTTTCTGTACAATACTGTCTATTATATACAGAATGCATGTCGTCGAACTTTAGCTCTCAAACGTGCAACAAAGTACACTAAATATAATATATATAAACTAATAAATAATGTGATTAAACAATTTATAAAACTTTTTTTTTTTTAATTTTTACTCTTTTTATGGCATGTCTTTAGTTTTTTTTTTTATAAAGATACAAAATTATTGTAATATATTTACAACTAAACATATCTAAGTCACGTAGTCTACATAAAAATTATGAAATTTAACATATTTTTTTTGTAACCTAACGTAGTGTCTAATTCAATGTGGTGTTACCAAACTTTTCTTGCATTTTCTCACAATTTAACTTATAAAAGCGATTTTTATGATCATAATTCGGCCACAGCTTTATCGCATTGTTTAGGATGGAACCAGGACTCGCTGTGGGCCCTAAGTCCTTGGCCCCAATCACCAAGAAGTCTTTACGCAAATGTCCCAGTCTTACACCCTCTTCCAGTAGCATTGTCGTTCTATTTAATTGTGCTTCAGTCACCGACGTGTGGCTCTCAATTTCCCCACGATAGTCACCTACAGTTGTACAAAATTAGAAGATGTTTATGGTAAGTAGTCTCAAAATAATTTAGTATTGAACTTGAATAGTATAAGATTTTGTTTCTGAGATCTTGTGTTAAATTCTTTGGTCAAATTTTAATAATATCACTCGGCAATCATGAGTGATATGATATAAGATATATAGACACCTCTCACAGATGCGTTGTAAATATCACTGGCGTTTTTATTATGCAGTTGTTTTTATCAAGAACTTTCTATTTTTAATAAGAACTTAATATATCACTGATCATTTACGGTATACCTATAAATCCGATTCCTATGGAGCATCGGTTGTAGCCAAATGTATGTGCTCCTACTATGCTCCATCCTCGACCTTCATAAACGCGCCCATCATTTCCGACCAAGAAATTGTATCTAAATATGCAAAAAAGATTTTTTTTTATAAAGAAACTGTTGTTACAAATACTTTATCTACTCATAGTATTAACTCCCAGTAAAATAAATAAAATAATATCTGTAAGTAATTCAAGATAGAAGACGACTTACGGGATATCATAGTTATAATGACTTATAAAATAGCCTTGCATATTGCGTAGCTCGGCGGCGCATACTTTAAAGCGACTGCACGGTGGGCTGACTGTATGCTGAAAGATGACCAACATCAATGGTTCAAATGCGTCTAATGTGTCGGTGTAGTTGTAAGGGCGGGCCAACCACATCTCCCGAGTGATGCTCCATTCGTGTGGTGCTAAAATATAAGTTCATAGTTTTATTTTAAAACAACATAAATTTTAACGTTAGATTAATAGTTTACTATGGAATTAAATACGATAATCGTTCTTTGCGCGAGAGTTCTATCTTTCCTTCATACAGTACCATGAAACTGGATTAATATAATGCTCCAGTTTTCATTACATTACAGTATATTACATGTATGTTATCTATCGATAGAGAATTGACGAGGGAAGGTCCTTAAACAGATAAGGGACGATCCTTGATCAGTCGAAAGCAGTGACTGACTGACCTGAAGGCCCCAATAAGAAGGTCGAGAGAACTTCGTTAATGCTCTTTAAGGTGGCATATAATATTAAATATATAAGATTTAAATTAAAAGAGGAGTGTTTACACATACCTTTATCTACAGGCGGTTCGGTGAAAGTCGTTGATAGGGTAGTAAAGTAAACAATGAGAGTTATACATGTAAGAAGAACCATAATTGCTACTGCGCAGGACAGTCGTTCTGTACGAGAACTGTTTTTTATGTGATCCCAAAGATATTTCGGAAAGGAAAGCTCTGAAATGTATTATTTTGTTTTAAGTATTTTTATATGCTGTTCCTCGCGTTTCGCTTGACTTAATTAAACACTAGAACAGCGCAAACATACTAGTAGGTCAATATTATTCCACCGATTGGAACTAAAGCCCTCCGGGTTATATGCCATACATGTCACTAAGGTACGGTCAACAGAGAGCATTTATTTCGATATGTTTATTGTTCACTTCGAAAGCAGAGGAAGAAGGACGTATTAATATTTAGTTAATAATCACAATTTTAGTTAGCAAGCAATATTGTTTTAGAAACAATTAAGTATATGTATGTGATTAAGTATTTAAATAGTGTATGCGTGTATGACTCACGGCACACACACCGCATCTAATCACACACATATGTCAAACGTGTGTGCACATGTAGTCTATATAAGGGCATGACCTATTTAAGGGCAAACTGCGATATCAATAAATTTCCAGATATTTGTTAACATATGAATTATATGAGAAGACACATACTTTCATTTTACAAAAGTTTACCTATATAGACATACAAATTCTCCAAATTTACGAATATTCAAGTAGATTTTCCTAAAATAACTATGTTAATTTTATAAATATTAAAGACTGATCACTAAACTAAGTTATTCTTAGTGTAATATTGTAATCTAACATTTAAAAAAACATGCAGATGTTCTTTTATGCCTATTAATACTATAGTTGAACGTCTGCGTAGATAAATTTTATGCTTGAGGCTTGAGGCTCCCAATCCCTCCAACTCGCACAGCGAAGAACAAAATCGTGTGGAAACTAAGGTGCCTTAATCCGGCTATCTCAGTATCACAACGGCATATGTAAGGAGTGGAAAGATGATCAGCTAATTTTTAATTATATTAACATTTAAGAAATCACATTTCCACCAAGATAGACTATTTTTTTAATAGCTCATTTATAAGAACGACACGTGTGTTTTTATGGCTATGTTGATGATATGATAATTGGCGTTAAATATTGAAATGTAATCTCGATGCAATATCATATGTTGTATTAATTTTGTGTAGGGAATTATTATTCTTTAAGAAAAATCAAAGGCTACCTAGGGATAGAACTGATCCGAAATTGGAATATTATTATTCCATATTGTATTCATATTATATGAAAATAATCCTTGCGCACACCTAATGTGTGTTACCATTTACCAAATTTAAATTCATATCTCAGCTATGATAATAAAGCTATTGCAATAACTTAATCAGCTTAATATTACACGCTACAACGTTGGTTTTGATAGCTTAACTCGATACACCAGTTATAGTGTATGTATTGTTATATACTAAAGCCGTGGGTTGCCTGGAAGAGATCGCTTATTAGCAATAAGGCCGCCCGTTCCTCTTATGTGTATTAACATCTTCTACTTCTACTGTTTAAGTGCAATAAAGTGTAAATAAATAAAGCCGATTAAACTAATTTAAACAAAAACTATTGTAGTCTCTGTTATGTCGCCACTTCACAAGATATGTGTCAACTATTCAAGAAAGTCAACGGACATCTACAGAGCAAAGCATTTTGATTTATTTGAACACACCAGTCGTTATATATTGTGTATTAATTTAATTAAGGTAAAAATTATGAAGAGACTAATCGTTTGTAAATTAATTTATTTGTACAGGTAAATCAATAAGTTGTTTATTCATAGAATTTATAATAATCAACTAAGCTGCTGATTTATTAATTACACTTTTAAACTTTGGTGATGTACTTTATATACCTAGTAACGTTCAGGATATGCTTATATTCTTTTATAGTGGTGCTCCTGTGGTAAAGTCGACCCAAAAGGTAGTTTTTAAGTCCTAAAAGGTATATTAATCCGTTCGTGATTGTATATTATACAATGTGTCCAATGTAAAAAAAAATAATAATGTAGAAGTTAATCAGTTCAGATCTTAACTCGACCTGACGATCTCTATTTTATAATAATTTCTCTTACAATTTAAACAATACCAGTCTCAAACTACAATCTTTAAGAAACACAGTATGTTTATTGACTTTTTATAGAGAATCCAACTTATTTTTAAGTGAATAAAGTGTTGTCGAAACTCCAATCTTGTCTACATGTAGGACATGAACTCTTTTGTGACCAAAAAATTATGTCGCCACGTATTTCACCTATATAGACAACCCGTAACATTCATAGGATTCCAATGTATTATTTTGTCCATTGATCGCAATAAATATCGACCGGGCTGGATGGTCAGAGACTGTAATTGGCACTGGGCATAAACGATAAAGTTCGGAGACAACACTCCCACTTCTACCAGTCTTTTTAGTAATATATTAACGTGTTGAAACTGTGCGTCATCAGGCATGTCAATCATGTAATTCCCAATGAACATTATGGATATGCTTCTTCTATTCCAAAATGATACCATAACACCCAAAACGTTGGCCCCTCTTCCCTCAAAAACGAATCCGTTACCCCCCACAAGGAAATTTGGACCTATATCCAACCAATCTCGTATCAAATGATCATCCTGTATGGATAGCATTACTTTCATACAAGCGTATTTCTGATTGCAGTACTTTGTGGCTGAATGTCCTATTATCACGGTAGATACTGGAAGTACAAGAAAGTCAACGCCGTAAGAAGTCCTCGCTTGCCAGTCGTCCCGCCGTAGATACCACGGCTCCTTCAGACCTAATCGGAAAAGTACGAATTTGTAGATTTTGAGGTTTCTTATAAAATATAGTTAAAGGAGAATACAAAATGTTACCTATGTCTAGACGTGATTGATGGCTAAATAGGGTTATGGAGATGAGGTAGACTGCCAGGCCAGATGCTACGAGAAATGCCCAGCAAACGAAGACCGCCACACTGCAGCGTAATGTACGTGCTTTTTTAGGCGATACCAACTCAAGGCCAAGAACGTGGCCTGCGAACAAAATACACTTACACTTAGTATGTGGAGAAGAAGAAACACCTGGACATTTGGAAACTGTCCATTAACAATTTAAAGATTATAAATTATTTAGTTTGTGAATCCTAACGATTATTTTTGACTTACTAAACACATCGCTATCGACCTTCGCTTGTATGACGTTATACTATGACATTGGAATTTCCAATTACAATACAGTTGATTCTAGCCAGATCGTTCTTATTGTTAAAAACGATTTGAAGAGTTTTGCAAGTTCTTTACACTTTAAATTATTTCGAAATAAAAATGTTGTGTTAACTTGACCTATTATTTTGATAAGAGTTCTGACATGTGTAAATAAATTCTATGCCGTAATTTTAGGAAATCCCGCGCCTAATTCTCCAAATATGTTTGTAGTTTTTTTTATAACCGTTGGCTATGTATATAACTTACTATATACACGCACCAAATTTAAACATATTATTATTGTTAAAACGTAATATGTAGTTTCTTCGCACAACACCAGAAATAAAAGTAATTATTTGTTAGATACCGCTAAATAACATCAGTAGACAAACGATATTAGTTATATATAAACGATATTAGCTCATTTTATCTTGAGACTGATATTCTAAGTGTTATAAATAAAATATATCTTTACAAACGACGATAAAAATCGTTGACCTGCATTAAATAGATATAACTAATTGTTTAATAGGCGCGTATAGATAATTGTGTTAATCGACATACTATTTAAACATATGTTCATAAAATATATTATAGCTTCGTATTTAACTATACACACTACACACACACATTAAATTCTTGTAATTATCGATTTTCTTATGTATTTTAACATAGTTTTATATTCTATGTTTTAACCCTATATTGGCTCTGTTTTTATTTTTCTTATTAATACAATCTGTGATATTGTGTTTAATTCTACATTTCCAACTCCAGTGGTAGGCTGTTAAAAAGTATTAGCCTTTATCTCTTTGTTAAGACAATTTCATTTATTATCTCTTAATAAAGATTAAGACAAAGAGATTAATTACACACCGTGTAAGTACATTAGGAGAGAAAGAGACAAATAGAGCATTGTAATGAACATTTTGGAACTCGCTCCGCTTATAGAGAGAAACCCCTTGGAGTAGAAATATTGTACAGCCATGGCCCATGGAAATAGAACGGAAATGCTTTTAAATTAAAATTTAATGGCTTTTTAAGGCTTAAACGTTTAAATGCCAATTATATTCGAATTTTAATTTGATGCTCTATTTCTAGAGGTGAGAACCTTTATTTATAAATGATAAACAGATAATCTGTCAACGATGAAAGTAATTAAGTTGGAAATTGATAACGATAAGACTTCTAACTTACCTTTGTTTAAATTTTTGTAAACTCACATTATCGTCATAGTTAAATAGTTCAAATTGGCTATTGATTCAAATTGAGAACTTATTAGTTCGTTGGTGCACTCTAATTATTATTTATTTATTCACACTACTCGTATGTTGCACTAAAACGACAAAGTAGAAGTAGATAATGTTAATAGATGTTAGTACAATAAGAGCAACATATAAGCGATCTCTTCGTGGCAACCCACAACATAAGAGAGAATACTTATAATACAATTGGACTGGTGCAAGAGGTTCAAAATCGGACTCAATTTCAAGATATCCTAACAAGTTCGATTATACTTCATTATCTTTGATATTGCTTCTTGCATCCTATAATTATTCTATATATAATAATATTTATGTAAGAAAGATGCCGTTTATACGAGTCACTGCGTCAATATGTCGATATAATTATTATATATTATGATATATATGTAATAATATATCACATTTGTGGTAGCTGTTGTCCATTTTAACAATATAAAGTGCTAATATGTTTTGTTTACGCAATTCTCACACTTAAACAACTTAAAACATCTCGGATTCAGCTCAAAACGAATTATTTAAAATGCAATGAGTATTTAATTTGAAATAAAATCTTCAACAAGTTTGACATTCAAATAGTACGCTTATCAAATATCGTATTAAACTTGAAAACTGTACGAATATGGTATTTCACATAATTTTGAATTAATTCATCAGTCTGATATTTCATATTAATTGCATAGATTTATTTTTTCTTATCTGAAAACGTTAACTTGCAAACAAGATGGATAAATGGTTTTGTGATAAAGAGTGTTGATTTCCGATTGGTTACGACTTATCTATGACATTGTTGATTTACTATTTAAATAAAAATATGTCTAACACGCTTGATACACACATATTTATACCAAGTGGCTGATTTGAACGAGACTAGTCTGTTATTTTTACGTGATAAAAATACCATAGTTACAACATTAACACTGATGTATAAGAAATAATTAATGTCAATTATGAGATAAGGTAAAGGCTATTCTATATTTGATACCCATAAAGATCCCAACGCACTCTCCAATCATCTACAGTCTTTATTAATACGTACAACAAACATATAAGTGCAAAATAAATATCGCCATACAATTCGCAAGTCGTCAGTTAACTAAGCGAAATAAAAGTAAACAAACAAGGAAAGCCATTGGCTCGCACTTGGCGGCACACCATTTATGTTTGTTCTATAGATAATTGGTTAATTCGCAGAAGGATATTGATAATAAGATAACCTCCTACCTTTGACCACTTCTTGACTTTGTACATTCTGCGTGACGGATATAAATTTTGGACCGATGTGCACTCTTTTTGAATTGTTCACATTCAAATTGGATATGGATGGTGTTGCTGAGGCGTTGCTTGGTAATGGAGCAATCCGGTCATCATTAACGACGACAGCGTTGACAGCACCCAATCCATTTCGCACACGTTCCTCTAATCTATCGTCGTTTTCTGTCCACATAACACAATGGAAAATAGTCGAAAAAAAAAACAAGACGTACAATGACTACGTATTGCTTGTTGCTCTGAGCTGTGACTAATGAGTACAACGTACCAACATCGCGTTCACAACGCGGTAATCATCGCGGTTTTGAGTTTTGCAACTCTGATAAGGAAACAGACATCAATATTCTTGCTACGATTCTGCGAAATTGACATTTAAAATATATGTATGTAAAATTACAATTTGTTGTACGAAAAACATTTTTAAATTTAATTTAAAAGATACGTTTGACCTTATCGCAGAAGAGCGATCACATCCAGGCAAACCTTGGCAAACTTGTAAATGACAGTTCTTGTTAAGATAAAATAAGTTTCGTTGTTAAATGGTATGTAGTGACATCTGTGATCTGCAGCTACAATAAATATGGTAACGTCATTTGGTTTAAACTGTCGAGCTCTCTTTATTTGCTCCCTATTTCTCTTTATTTCCTCCCTGATTTTTAAACACCCACATGTATTGTGGTGTTTAAGTTTGTGGTAGTAATGTTTATGAGGAATATTCGAGCCATACTGTTATGCTAATATGTTACCATACTGACGTTAGCCACATTCTTTTCGGTAGCAATTTAAAATAGTTCCCTACTTTTGGCGTCGCATTACTTAGGTAGTTCGTGGTGGCTCTTGGCGGTACTTTACGTGAATTTTAACAAATTATTATTGAATATGACGAGACGAGAAGTTGGGTATATGCTTAGCGGTCTGGAGAACTTAGCGCGATTCGGGAACGCTGACGTCATCATTGTCGCTGCAGATCATACATAGATGTCGCAAATTGCAGTTGGTAGTTGTTACGTTGATAAAAATATAATTTTTGAAGCGCATGATTGATGCAAGAACAACTTATAGCAATAGTCGTTATTCGTTAGACGTCATCGGTCATTATCTGACTGACTGACTTACTGATCAACTATCCTTCGCTACACGTACACAGCAAGGGAATTGGGCTTCAGTTTTACCGTCACCGAGTCATCGTCATCACCGAGTGATGTCTGTCAGATTGTCAATCGTCACTTTCAATCCATGAACATATAAAAGTATAGAGACGACTTTTAGTGCGTACTCAAAGTCGTTTTGGTACCTCGAGCTTGGATTTCACCATTTAGTATCACAGATTTAAATAGTTAGTTGGGGAAATACTACTTGACTGTTTTTTTTAAAGTAATTAGGCGACCGATGCACAAAAGCATTACCTACGCGTCGTCTGCATGTATATTTTCAAAGTCGATCTCTCATTTCTCTTTTAAAAAGTCGTTTGAAGACTGTGACTTCTATAAATTACTGAATTACTTTGTCACTAGAGATTGTTTTAACCAGAGTTTAATTATCATTTAGCATAGTCCTACAATATTTTCTATGATACATTGTCCTGTGAGAAAATGTACACCCATGAGTCACGCCAAGGTGTGTGAGCCAGTTAAAACAACAGTATAACAATTTATATTTTTATTATTTTTCAACACAAATCTGTATCATATAACTATGAAATAAAATTCTAATACTACTTAATTTAACAATCCATGTGTTACTGTTGTATAAAGCTTATATATATTTATCTATTTTTAGTTTTACATAAAAAAACATAATATTTTTACAATTTATGATAATTATCACGTGGTTTTGTTATTCTAAGTTGGTACTCACTGCATACACTCTCTCCATAGTACGTACCTTAATTTGTATTTAAACGCCGTTCAACATTTCATGCCGAGGCCAAAAATATCAAGATATGCGCGTATTCGCTGCCCGCGTGCCCGTGATTTTCAAATGCGTGATCAAGCCTAATAACTCGTAAAAAATTTGAATATTCAAATCTTATGCCAATAAGGGCCCAGCCCTTACGAGTGAGGCAATCTGTGTGTGCAATTTTACGTATTGTTAAAATTATAATTTTATAAATAGTTTTTAATTTTAGAATTATATCTAGTACAAATTCTTACAATAAATACTTTTAAATAATGAATGCATCACCTGTTTCGCTATATTAAACATAGCAATGGGACATTCGCTTAAACTAAGTTAATATAAACGTATGCTTAATTACTATATTTGATCTAGACACTTTTATAGTAACATAATTCGGTTTTTTTCATCTCATATGTTTACAATAATTCGTTTCACTGAATATTATAATAATAAATGTATACTTTTTGTGTTATACCGTCATTATGTATAACCTGAATTTAAGTGAACAAATGTAACTGTTTAAGAATGAAACAATCACAATAGATTAATTTGATACACAAAACAATGAGCTCAATCAAGTAAATAAGGTATGTAAACACAGGTGATTTTTTTAAATTAAAAATTCAAACCTATTGTCATCTACGGAAACATATCTGTGAACAACAATAATTATACATTTGTTGTATTGAAGTATTACAATACAGCTTGCCTCTGATTCCTTAAAATCTATTCCATTATCAGTTTTCAAGCGTAGAGAATAAATGTGACATACTCAATACAATGGTGATTAATTTGAAACATGTTCTTTATTTGAAGATTGATGAAATCAGAATAACGGATTTTGTACCTAACTTGTTTTTTTTTTTTGTTTGTTTATGGCAACAGTGCATTTGCACTTATGTTTGTTGAATGATCGTTGATCATTTCGAGTTTCAGAGGTGTGTGACGATAATGTCATCATCGATTTCATCCTTTTCATCATCCTCTTCTGGTGGCTGTGCAGCTGCTTCAGCTGCTGCGACGGGGTTCTCAGCAATCTCCTTCAATCGACGTGTCTGTAAATAAATATGTACAAGCTATTAAACTTTGTATACAGAAATTAAGGCATAGGTTTTATTAAGTTTATTATACAATTGTTGGAGTAACTCCTGGATAGTTTTCTCTATCGTCCCATTTTTTAGCATTCAATAAATATTAAGTCTGTCTGTTGTATAAATATAAATAACATGATTTGTTCAATATTGTTTACCTTTCGTTTATGAAGGATTTCAACAATAAGATATCCGATTACACCAATGAGCAGGACAACCATCATCACATACAGCTTCATCCTGGCGCAAAGGTGTGTGGAGTAAGCGTATGCGACCACAAATCCAGCAGCCTCCCATAGCCTATAGTTGGAGAATGCGGCTTCCTTATTGCGTCTAAATAGTACTCCATACAGTCCTGTAAAACACAGTATATCTCGATTAATATATTTTAAAATTTTAATAGGTAACTTTAATAATCCAGTGTCAATAGATATCTTCAAAAGTAATAGAAAACGTATGTTTAAAGCACTAGAAAAGCAATTATATGTCAAGTTTTGATTAAAACGTGCCTTACAACAGTGCGCGTGACACTTTTGTTGTTAGAAAATCGTAAGATATCGATGTAGAACTATGTATGTGCTTCGATTCGTTTCCTTTTCATATTTAATAAGTATGGTGATAGTTAAGTATCAAAAAATCATTTCAGTACACTTTAGATACAAAGTTATTATGACAAAAGACGTGGATTAGAATACGCATTTAAATTTGGCATTTTTAAATCCGTGATAAATTCAATGATAAAAATAAGATTAAGATTGTTTAATCGTAAAAAAAAAACGACCACTGGACTCGTTATTACCGTGTTACGATGATAATTATGCATTTAATTAGTTTTATAAAGACAATGACGCAAACATGGCGTAGCAGGAAACACGGCAAAACAATCCTTATAAAATTATTAGTACTGACATAAAAATATTCTTTTGTCTATGGGGTTACAATGTATATAGAATATAAAAGGACCCAATAGTAATTAATCATACAAATAAATATAAAATTAGCGTAACACAGAGCGGTCAACCAAAGGCGTAAATAGTTGTATGAATATTTACTATACCGATGTTATTGGTGCGAGCTTACAAAAGCTCACGTGTAACTTAGAAAGTTGAAGATTCAAAAAGTTACTCGTTTCACTACAAATAAACATGCTTGATTTGTTATCCTATGGACTTAGAACACCTAGTTACTAATAAAGTTTAAATCACTGAAAGGAATACTAGTCAATTTTTTTACTTTCCTATCATTAAATTCTTATAACTTTAAATTCTTAATTCAAGCTTCCAAATATTTAAAAGTTTTTAGTAAGCATAGTTAATTAATATAAAACCAGCGACGGCGCATTAGCACTTATTTGTTAGGTAATCGTAAAATCTTCAAAGGTAACCTTAAATGTTGTCAAATAATAAATTATATTTACACATCCCATGTATTTAAACAATGTTTTTTGTACAATAAATAAATAATGTAAAACATCTTTTGAAGCCCGTTCAAAAAAATTTTAATGTTAATTTATAAATAGATTTAAAAATTAGTCTCTTTCAGTCAATTTCGTTTTATATTAAAAAAACTACTGTTGATTGATTGATTTATGAATAATTTATTGTCTCTACCCGATTTTATAATAATTTTATAGATATTTTAAATACAGCATATACATATGTATACATATAGGAAGTAATAATTAGTAAACAAAAAACTGAATGGAAGTTAGTTTTTGCTCACACAAGGAAATATATAACGTGATATAATATTAGCTTTTGAGTAGCTTCAGGCTTTTAGAGGACTTGAGATAGACAGACGTGCAAATATGACGTGTGTTAAAAGTCAAGAGTTATGTTTACCTATATTCAATATGAACAGTTTCTTATAAGTAATCAATAAACCTTGTATTATTTACTTATACATATAGGTTTATAAATTTTGTTTTCAAATTGACTATGTGAGCCGTGAGATGTATTTAACAAAGGCCTCACGAGGTAATGAGTTGTTACCTGGTTACAAGAACTGTCCTAACAGTTAAGTTTTTATGATAACTCTTGAAATGTCGCAAATTACTCGTTAATGTTTGTTGTTTGTAACAAAAAGAAGTTGTGTTGAAGCCGTTACAAATTATGTCGTTGACCTACCCGAAAGTGAAACATTGAAATGATGATTTTATTTTACTAAATGTAGCCAAACATATTTAATTACTTAATTTACGAAAATATGTACCTTTACACGATAAAGCATTATTGTATGTAACGTGTTGTAGAACTTATTATAGTTCAAATATTTTAGAGAGTGTTGATAAGGTTCTAATTTACATAATTCTTCCGGTAATCATATAAACCTTGAGTTTAGTTGCTGTATTTTTTATTATTACTTTTTATTTGATTATTATTATTTTATTACTAGACGTTCAACAAATTTAGTTTAAAATTCTAGAAACATACCATTTACTTGGGTTTGCCAAACAGCATCACCAACTCCCCACAATCCTGATATCACAAAGAAAGTGGTTGGCGTCTCAGGGTTTGGTCTCCATATCAGTAACCACACAATCAGGCCGAGGTGAAGAGCGGCACCCATTATAAGTATAGGAAATCGTCCAATGTACTTCATCACTGAGCCGAAGAGCAATGAGCAAATCGCATTCACCACTCCAAAGCAGATCATAACATATCCAATAGAACGGATACCTAAAGCGCACGATACGTAGGCCTGAAACAATTATATGGAAATACATTTTATGTTTATAAACAGTCGTATTTTGTTTGGGTCAGAGATTAGGAAAAAAATATAATTTGAAATATTAAGTGATTTGATATTGAATACTATCAAAGTCATATTCAAAATCTCTTTATTCAGTAAGGTGTAATCTTCTTATAGAACTGCCATTTATTCATATTATTAATTAAGAACTGTACCTGTGTGTAATCCGCTCCAATAAATGCTTGTTCCATACCGATCCATAATGTTATAGGGATCAACAGTTGTTGATTTGGTTTCTTTAGTTGATATGCAGTAGCCGATAACAGTTGGATACCAGTAAGCTCTTTGGATGGGTCTGATTTCCTTTGCTTCTCACCATACCTAAAGCCAACGAATGTGATAAAGTTTATAAAGCTTATACTGAATTATTTAAATTTGAATGTACCACAATGTTAATTTACAGTTAAGATTTAAATGCTACGGTTCTTATATTGAAATATTTTGCATACAATATAATTGTGGGGCGTATAAGCATGATGTATGAGCATCACAACCCAATTCTGTGAATTCGGTTGCTTTTATACGTTTGAAATTGTGTTTTATATTAAATGATAAATGTATTTTGACCGCCTCTTTTGTGTTTGTATGTCAGTGTTGGTCGCTCGTATGGTATATGATACGAATTATAGTATGATAATAAAATTAATGCTGTTAGTGTCAATTCGAGTAAATAACTTTTTAAAGTAAAGTATTTAAGAAAATAAAAATTCACTATCTCTGCAGCTATTGGACATATCATTTATGTGTTACCAGTAGATAGCCTGTAAAAAACTTTTAACTGCATTATTAACTCGCAGTAAGCAAGCGATATAGAAGCTCTGTGTCACTTCAACTATTTTAACTGACCAATGATAGAGAAAAATATATATATTTAATGAATCTTCAAATTGTGTTATAAATTTTAATTACCTTGAAAGAGGATCCACTAAAAAGGCAACCATAATAACTGCCACAACAACACAGGCAAGGTATATGGCAGTGATTTCGTGTATTTCGTTGTCTGGGGGTCGATGAAGGTTTTGGTTATCGTGGCTGCCCCCACCAATCATACAGAAGTTAGCTCCACATGTCAGGAGTGTACTGCTACTGTTGTCAGTAGACGCGTTACCACTATGAACCCCCGACGAAAACACTGTACAACAATTTTTCATATTATTCACGGTTTAAAGAAAACAGCGAAAGTAATTGATTAATTGAGAGTTATTGACATACCTAAACTGGAAATGAGGTTGCCCCAAAGTTCAGCCGTCTGCCACGCAAGAAAGAAGAATCCAAAGAACCGTACAATTATTCCATCCACAGCTTGGTCTGTTAACTTTGCGTAGACACTTCCAACTTGAGTTAAGTATGTAGCCTTTGATGTCCACATCGGTGCTGCTCCAAGACCCACTAGGACTCCAGCGGGAACCAATGTATAGAAAGCTGGATAAAATTGCGCGGCAATGTATGGAGCGTAACAAAGCATCGAAAGGCACAGGGACCATTTCACGGTCAGCCTCTTAATAAGGAACGTTGGTACAAAGATACAAGAAACAACTTGCGCCGCATAAATGGAACTTAAGGATACAGTACCAAGCCCATCTCGGGCGTTTATGGAGGACTGCAGGTTCGCAGTTCCTTGAAAAGCAGTGAACTGAACCATGAAGGCAGCGCTGACCGCTGCAACGTTCTTCAGTATTCTCCATTTTTCGCTTTTAGAGAGTTTCACTTTTCCAGACGCGTACGAATCATCCTCGATTGGAAGCGGCGGTGGTTTGACAATGTCACTGTTAGTGTCCTTGTCGTGTTGGTAGCCCTCGTTCTTAAATCCCGGCTTGATAGTGTATACGGTGTCCTTGATGGGGCGGTCATCTTCACAGCCTCCGCCGTGCGTCGCAGTCATGCCGTGTTCTCTTTTTTGATCTGTTAACAATGAAATATAAATTAGGTACTGACGAAAATAACACATGGCCACCGGCTAAATAGGTAAATATAAACGAACAATACGTTTTTAATTTACGTATTCCGAATAGAAATATAATAGTTTTTATTGTTTACTGTTATGGTGTTTATCTAATTCGCGTTCGTAAGCACGCTGTGGTAGAATTTATGTATTGGCGCACACAATAAGACGGCTTGTTGTGATCGGGGTGTTTCTAGTTTGTGTAACAATTTCAATTCGATTCGCATTCTACATTACAATGAACGACATCGGCTGAGTACATACAGCACCATTGTATAGTGTTTCACAAACTATTTCGTCATGACATAACCATTGGACGAACACATGGACGCGGAGCTGATTGAAAACCAGCATTTTTCAAACCACAGTAATTCAACAAACAATGCTGGATGGTACTAAAGGATACAGTTAATTATATATATCACATGTTTCGTGGTCTACCACAGTAAAAATTACAGTGTAATTGTAAATTGTATTGTATAAAAATTATGTATTATTAATGTTAAAGCGGTCAAAGAACAGTTTGGTATTACAATAGTTTATTTCGCTATTCCATTGAAGAGGTCTATATAGGTGTTTATAAATTGTCGCTTTACCAGAACACAATATGTACGTATTCACTACAAAACGGCAAATTTGCGGTGAATTTCCGGTAGGTCTAATATAATAATTGGTACACTTATTTTAATGTAGTGACTTATAGATCAAATAGTGTGTTTTAATATATACAATACAACTACATCGTTCATTCATTTCTTATTCTTACAAGGCACGATTAAAATTAACATAATTCTAAATTCACACAATGATATTCACAAAACATTACCACAGCACGATTAGGCAAAGCCAAAAATGGCGAAAACGCAATTAAAAAGTGTCCTATGATGTGATGTTGTAACGCTAGTACATATTCTGCACAAGTAAAGTCCGAAAACAGTTTGCACCCATTCAATGTTCTATTGTGTAACTTAATAGGTATGTACGTTAAGGTTTGCTGAGATCGATGTACTGTGTTGACATTTATCCGTTGTTAATGTTCAAATAATGAACGTGCTCACTGAAAATATATATTCTCGCTTCTTATAGCAGTACTTTCAAATATAAGTTTAAGGGAAGTCATATAGACAGAGTTTTATCTTATCACCACCTGAGGAAGTTAACACAACGATCTAAGTCGCCGTAACCTTGATTTTTGTTAATTAACCGAATTAAGTACCATACTCCACACAATACATAATAAATCTTAAATAATCACATTCTAGCCATATCAGGCTGAGGTCGTTCGGGAACTAGCCTCCATCAGCTCTTGTTTTGTACCATTATCGGCTTTAACAATTCACTTATACTGTATACTTACAGAACGTATCGCAATATAACTAGGAAACCCCGCCAGCATTATGGTTATATTATATTGTATATAGTTATCCCGTTATAAATTAGATAGATATATTGTGCATCTCGTTTGACACATTTAATAAATTGACCAACTCAAATACTAACAAGCTATAATTAGATCTTGTATAACCCTTACTAACACACTTTAAAGTAGCTTTCTTGATTACGTTACGGCACTGTTTGTCTGTAATCAATTGAGATTAGCCATTAAGAACATGTTTTGTTTAATAAATGACTGTTTGTGCCAAAATAAATAGAGGATAATTGCGGTATAAACACGTAACCTAACTATACCAAACATAGATTGTATGGACATTGCTCTATTGTACTTTTTTAATCAGAGTAACAGCCACAAACGTTCAAGTGCAAGCCTGTTATTTCCATTGTTCTCTTGTGTTACTCTTCATATGCGAGATATTACACATATCTTTTATGTTACCTGTCTGTAAACATAATTATAATGTAAGCCTGAATTCAGCGAATAAATGCATGGCACGAACTCAATGAACGCAATAGACATGTGTATGTTTTTAGTATGTAATTATGAGATTAAGAATGGGCGCACATCCAGTGTTACAATATAAAAGATCCCTGTTCGTTTAATAGTTTTAAACTTTCGCCCATAAGGACAAACAGGTTTCGCGCGTTAACAAAGAATGTTTAGAAAATGATAATAATTATTAAGACATAGACATATTTTCATGCCCCTATTACTGCATTTAGGTGAGATTTGAAATGAAAATCAAAATCACGCTAATCTGTCAATGTTTGTTTTATTTTTTGTCGTATACAAGACAACTTGTGATGTTAAGTTATATTTGTGAATTGTTTGTATTTGTGATTGTTTCATTTTTTTTCTTTATATCTTATCTGTGAAACATGTGATGCATCTATATTTTTGACTAATACCTTTCGCTTATGTTCTGTGATGTGTCAGTTTTGTTTCGATCTAACGTCACGCAGGAAATCAGCGAATTTTGGGCGGTATGGCGTGACTAAACAAACAGTATAAATGAGCGATTCTCCCACGGTGTCATAGCTATCTTCATTTCCTGCGTGGTATCCCATCATTATTACGTAATGAGCCGCTCTCAAGGCTGCCCTGACAAATTTGCAATATAACAACAAATTACAAGGATTCACGTTGTGTTGGTACAAAGAAAACGAATTCTAATTTATGTTAAATAATTTTCATAAATTAAACAAAATAACGTATGGCAACTTCTAGATTTTATCAATGTCTTTTAAAATTTAAATTCGGCTATATACATCAATCACATTTCTTTTAATGTGGGCTGATTAGCGAATGCAAGATCAATAGTTCTAATTTAATGGTTCATTATCATTAGGTCATCATGTTTGTATTAATTGAGTATGATTACACAATGACATCAAAAAATACAATTAAGAACGAACTACAAATGTCTATATTATGTAAGAGTTGTATGTTTAGAAATAAACAGCTTTGTTTTTTAGTGGTTACAGGAACTGACGTCTTTAATCACATCGAATAGTTGTTTAGAAACTTAATTGGCATCACAAGATCATTTATCAAGGCGATGTTAAATTATTCCCATTCATTTTGGATATTTTCATATATATATTTATATAAACAAGTCTTAAACCATTAAATATAAAGGTTAAATTGATAAAAAAATCTTTATGGAAAACTTCAATAAACAATTTTCACTGATAAGCAAAGACACGACATCTGAACATTACAGTATTAATTGTTGAAAAATACGTTATTCGCAGATCCCTTGTACTTAATTGATATTTACACGCAACGGTCGTTGAAGTTTTTAACTTGTGTACCATTATTATGATCTTGTTTATTTTAACTTATATTATTTAGTAATACTATACTATATTATAGTATATATATATACTATATTATATAATTGCCCCTCCGATTGCGTGGTTTTTACGATATAAAACTGCTGCTAAATAGTTCGCGTGCGAATGTTAATTGTAATTTATTATTATACTTGGTGTTTCTATTTTAATAAAAAAATATCGGCTAAGACATGTCATGCCAGTTCTTCTCGTCCGCTCTACGCCCTTGATTTGGGAACTGGCTGTAGTGTCAATTTTTTTTATAACTTTTTATTTTGTTGACGATTCACAAGTGAACTGTAGTTACCTATATGAATAAATATATTTTTGAATTTGATTTCAATTTTTGACACCTTAAGTGGAATTCCTATATGTGAGTGAACAGTTGCGATTGTTTGGTGCATCGTGTATTTTTTTATAAGTTAAAAATAATTTCGGAAAGTTGATATATATGGGTATAATTGAACCAAATTTGATCGGTATCGTGATGATATATATAATAAGAATTCGATTATTCTCAGTGTACTGTGTGTTTGTGGGTCGTTATAACATAAATGTGTGCTCCTTTAGTCAAACCTAATTTTTTTTATGTGATATATTATCATATAATTGTGATGCAATCGCTGGAGCGTGTAATGTTTGCAGCTATTTACAACTGTTCTGTAGAGAATACTTGGAAATTTAAAAATGTCCGTTCTATGCCTTGATTTGGGAACTGGCAATAAAAGTAATTCTAGAGATAACCACGTTTTTAAGTAGTCGACGATGCATATCTGCAAGAAAGTTATATTTACCACTACTATGGTTTGGTTTGTGGGGCAAAACGTATGCAAAATGCATTAATTAGAAATTGTAATAATTATAATTGTACCCTTACGAGAATTACTTTTCATAGTTTGCCTAATCGAATTAAAAAATGGACAATAATATCATGTATAAGATGACACCAAAATAAAATGAGTTCATTAAGACAAATGTTACAACTTGAATGCGGTGAGAAATTATTATTCTCTAAGCAAGCTTAACGGTACTTTACAATTTACATCGCGGAATCTTACGAAGCGCCAATCTAAGGATATAAATAGAACAAAGTATTCTAAGCTTTACTCTGTCTGTCTAAGCATGCTCAATACAAAACTACGATATAATAGTGTATGGCATATTTGATAAGTCAACTATGATAAATCCTGAAATGTACATAAATAAAATCCTTGAATTGACCCAAAAATAATTTTCAAATGGTCCTTTTAAGACTGTTCGGTTGATTTATTAAATGATTATTAAAATGATGATCGGCATAACAACGAGAACTCAAGTCGTAATAATAACTATTATTATTATTCAAGCTATACTCAATATATTTACAAAAATCTTTTATACGTGTTTAAAAAAATAATAAAAATGCTGATGTGGATATTATAAGACTAGGAAATAAGCATAAACTGACTATGCCCATAAGTAGGCTCCATAAAATTAGTACCTCAACTTTTTTAAGGTACATTAAAAACTGCCGAAAGCTCTATCTCTCTCCTAACTGGGAAAAGCATAATAATTCACCCTGTAATAACGTAAATAATTTACCACCATGTTGAACTTATTTATATAGAACTTAAATCTATAAATTAAATTTCCTATTTTTACAACGTAAAAATATATAAATATCCCAGCGTTGTACTACGATCACTCTCAATTCGCTTTGTCTAATTAAAGGGTCCAAAACAGAAAGATACATACAAAACACGACAATTAGCAAACCAGTTTATACCAGTTGCAGCTAAATAAATCTAATGTGAAACGGTTAATCTGGATAAAGTTGGGTCCTAACGAGTCAATGATCTTATTTACAACGCTTTAATCAAGGACTTGAATAACACATACAAATGACGTGTTAACTTTCATGGAATTATTAACAATATACGTGATATAACTATGTTGATATAGTTAATTGTATTTAATCTTTATTGGATCTAAGGGGACCTCAGAACTTGACAGGACTTCGGACTTACGTACTTCTCGATTTATTCTATATACGTTAAATATAAATTGAAACGGTAACCGTGAACGATGTGTGATAGCGTTTATTTGTTCGATTTCACATTGACAAGGATAATCAATGTGGCCGTCACTCTACGGCGTAGATGTTCTACGTTTTTTGCTACAATTTTTCAATGGGTACATTACATTTATATAGAATTAATAATTAAAAATATTATTAATAAAATTATTTTATAATTTATCGTCGTCCGAATGTCTCTCTTGTATTTTGATTCCAAATCGGATTAGATATGTCACTGTATTGCTGTTATTTTCAATATCAAGTAGGCATTCTCAATTTATATATAAAACTTTTTAATACTAAAATAATTTTGATAAAGAAAGTTTTAGATATGCTTAAATTTAAACATGAGATTCAAAATAAGCGCATTATTCATTTCTTTTTAATTCACGCATCTCTCATTTATAAACAAGAATATAATTATATTGTGGTTATTTGTAAATTATTTTCGTTAATTACCACACAACAGATTAATTTTGTCAAATAAACTTTTATACATCCTCAGTCAACAAGTAATCGTATTAGGTAACAGCTGGATTTCATTGAAACAGTATTTTATAAGATAACATTTAAATGTTTGCGTAAGACGGATAATTACTTGCATTAAAATATGATGAATGCATAGCAAATATAATATATAAAATTAGGAGGAACATCCTAAACTTTTTTATAAAAACACATACAATAATAATATAGATATAAAATCTTTATTATTATTGTATGATAATAATATGAAAGACGCAGTATCCTTTATACTGCGCGACTATTTAATTGTTTAAAGTATACATAAAACGTCTAACAAAAATAATAAATCAAAGACGGATGTATAGTTTTTATACCAAATTGTAATTGTGGCTTGAGTACTCGCAGAACGCCTACTGATACTCGTGAAGTAATTACTCGCACAAAAAAACACAGTCCAATTCGCGTATTAAATTAAAACAGAATCGCATCGAGTGTATACAAAAACAATTCTTTGGTAATAATTTAGGTTAACATAAAATAAATAGATGTTAATAGACACGATGTTTTCACCATATGTGATAATTGTTTATATTGGCAGTAAGCGGTTGCACATTGAGCACGACAAACAGTCGAAATAAAATTACGTGAATAACACTGTCGCCGAAGAAAAAAAAAAAAAAAGTGTGAGTTATAAGCTGAGCGAGTAACAATTTAATAATTGTTTTGACATGTCAATATTTGGAATAACTGATTTATTGTATTAATAGAATGAATATCTACCAGCCTAGGTTCATATGTCTTACGCTCTTAAATAATCACCCTTACTTTATTTATTAAGGGAACATATACATATAAAAAATACAAGTTAAACAAGTTAATGTGTCAAGAGGTATCGTAAACTAAGTTTCACTGAAAAAGAACAAGCAAAATAAGCATCTAAAGGAATGACAAACAGAAAATAGGTTGAGATAGCAACTACTGTCACATTGGTGAAGAAAATAGTCGCTGACTCAACTCGCTCTTAAACGAAGCTGCAGAGGAGTGCGAAAAGGGGTGTGAATCCAAGGAAGAGCACATTGTATAGATCGTACGAAATCCAATATTGGTTCTGGGTGTGGACAAGTTAATGGTTACATGCGTGCGTTGAGAGTTAACACTCCACTCGAGTGTGTCTTCAATGTCTTAAATTCTTATAACACAAAAATGCGTTTTGAAATATGTGGGTAATACGAGTGGGAAATACGAGCTTGAATGCGAATTTTATTTCACATGAATTTAATTTATTGGGCAACGTTGACACAAATTACACAAGACGACATGTCATATTGTTTGTTGGATAATGAGGAGGATATCACATAAATAATTGCGAATCAGCGCTGACTTTGATGATTTTACGGAAATCTCTACTAAAACGTATACCTTTATAATTGCGTAATAATATATATGAACCCATATTAAATTATACTTTTAATAATATAAAAAAACTCTATACTTAAAGGTTTGCAACTACAGAGTTAACATTTAAAGTGGTTAACGACACCAGCTGGATTTCTAAATATAACTTTTAATGTCTAAGCTCTGAAGTTATTTATAATGCAGTTGTAAGGCTATCTATTCTATACTTAGTAATAGCGAACTGGCAGTCTATTTTTACTTGGAATACTTTCATGACGTTCTTTTAGGACTTGTTTAACCAGTTTTCCACATACATTAAGTAGACATTTCTTCACGGCTATTGAATTTAATTACTCATTACATTTTGAGTGCAATCTCTTAGGTTCTGATGTTTTTTTTAATTAACGTTAACCGAACACCGAGTGAAAGTAGCCACATTTGTGTTCTGCAAGTCGCTAACTAATTATTAAACTGTTTGCCTGCTTAGAGAAGACAAGGAAAACGAGTCCTAGTCTTCTGTAACAAAAAAACGAGCTCAGTGGTAAATTTTAAAAAGCAAAACATGTATGTATTCCTCTGGTCTGGCGGTAATTTGCCAGTGCATCTCAAAGGCGCTTACAATCGTTCGCAAGGCCGTCACCTTTGCGAACTGAGCGCAACCGGTTACCAAAATTCACGTTGACGTCTCGTTCGTACTTGCAACATTAATACGCCGTTATAAGATGTTTACAAATACAAAATAATAAAAAAAGATATCGATTCTAAAAAAGGTCTCATTACCAAATTATAGTAAGTTAATGCCTCGCGTATATTGTCTTTGGTCTTCCATTAAAATAAAATTTATTTAATGTTTATACCTCGGATGCTTTGTTTATTTTATAACAAATTCTGATGTGTGTCATCAATATTTAATTCAAATGTACTTAGCTATTCAAATGTCTTTCTCTCTAAGGCTCAAGTTGTGGAAGAACATGCACAATGTTGAGACTTATGTATATTGTAAAAAAATGAATTCTCTTATTTGTAAGACAAATTTAAATCTTCAATTTATATATAAGCGGAACGCGCGTTGAAGTCAGTTCTTTACAGATACCGGTTTATCTATTAAAACGTGGTTCTATTTTTTACTGGTTCGTTTGTATGGGTAACTAAAAGTTTACGTCGTCGTCACTTATAAAAGGCGTACAGTCTTTATTCCGAATAAATAACAACAATAGACGATAGAGCCAATAAAAACAGACATACATTAAATAATATTTAGGGATAACTTTTGAAAAAATAAGTAAGTGCGATTGAAATTTTTTAAATGATCCAGCCATGGTCGTTGGAAATATGAATGCAACCGTTAAATTAGTATTATAAAATTTGTTTATTAATTTAATAATTTTTGGAAGGTGTTGATTGTCCGGTACATTAACCCGAGTAAAATAACGTTTTTTAACGATTTTGTTCTTCTTTGCACGATATATATATATGTATATTACATGAAGAAGACATTCTAATAATAATTACATATGTTTCGACATTTAATCAGACGAAGACATAACGACCGTATATTGACTGTATTAGCACAAAATAGTAAATATATTATTCATTATAAGATTTTTAATAGAAAAAAATGCAGATTGCGACATATTAAACGCGATTGCAATTAAACAGAATTTATTGACATTCATTTCATTTTTTTTGTATCGTTTATTCATATGTTTGAGAGGCGTTACTACGTCATAGTGATGTTGTAGTGATTAAAATAAAACATGTCTTATTGAACTCGTAAAATCTAGGAAGTCAAAACCTCTCTTTGTATATAGGTTGTTTATTTTTCTCATGCAATTAGTATGTGATCAATCGTTGGTGAGATCAATGTTTAGGTTTAGAGGTCGATCAATCAATCAAAAATTATTTTTGTTCATGTTGTTACGTCGAAAATTTATACAAAAAACTTTAACTACTACAATAGCAAACGCCAGGTATCGAATCAAGGGCGTAGAGCGGAAGATGATCGGTCAAGAAACTCTCCATTTAAATCGCGCATGTTCTAAGGCACGGTTGTAATGAGTCGTTACACTATGCTCCAACGAATGCATCAATATCTAAATCAATCATACTCGACAAGTGTCGAGTTTTCATTCAACGCATCAATCAATTACATTTGTCAATCCAGTGCAGCTGGGTTAGAGCCGGTATTTTCCGATATTGGTACCGAAAAACCAAAAGGAGCTGATATTTCTACGTATGACTCAACATTGACATTGTGTCTATAAAATATGCCTATATATGTTATACAATTATTATTTGCACATCGAAGCTATCGTATTTTAAAATGTCTTTCCTTTATTCCTTTAATATATCATTATTAAATTATTATAAAAGACTAGGTACCAAAAATAATGGACCGCTTTTTATATTTTATGGGATTTTAGAAGCATTGCCATCATTTGGATTAATAATATATTTCAAACTATAATAAACTCATTCACGCTATGTGTTAAAATGTACATAAATTATCGTTGCATTTAATTGTCCATGAAATTATTTTGCGCTTTACAATGCTATCGTCTATATAATCGCTTTTTGAAAACGAGCACTATTCTACGATGTTCCATTATTCGATCCATAAACATTACCGCTCAACAGTTGATAGCGTGAGAAGTGCGAACAATTCCAATTTAAACCCCTATTTTCCTAAATACATAATCAATCAGATACTATTATAAATAAAGCCATCAATAATTCAGTGTATAAAACTGTTTGTTTGTACATAGTACTTGTATATAGAACTCAAGTCTCTTTAATACATATATACTTAATAACCACATGACTTATTGAATGTCACAGTAAAATATAGTTATATGAGCAACGATCACCGTATCGAAATTATAACCGCGACCGTGACGGTTTGCGACTAATCAATGTACTTCACAAATACTTATTTACTGTATGTAGCAGAACATATTATGTGCTATGATTTTTATAGAATTTTTGCCGAGGATAACAAGTCATCGCTCTTCCTGAAACAGACGTCATTGATTTCGAGAATACAAAATTGTGCTGACGTATTTCTTGACGCTGTTTGTAAGACATTGTTAATAAGTCTAATCTGTATTAATACCTGTTGTAATTATTATTTTCATACGGTCCGTTGGGCTTACGAACAGAGATTGACAGGGATAAACCTACTGATACCAACTTAGCTTAGTTTGTTAGCAATATGTGTTTGTAATAAATACATACTACGTGTTTATCGACGCCTTTCACGTTGTAGAAGCCCCGCGGAGCAGTGGCGGGGACCGGGCGATTGACAGGCCAGGCCTTTTCTACAAGAAGAAGAAAATCCGTCAGCACCATCACAGCACAGCCTCGCGTAGCTAATAAACAATCGCATTGCACAAAAGTTCACTTATGTACATAACCTTCGATCAATTTCGCGTATTCGCGTCTTACAGACCTCGGGATGGTTGTGTCAAAAGTATTCAGGTATTATGTACTGTTAGCAATGTACAATTTCTTTTAGGTATTAACGTTTGATATATGTTTCCTTTAAATATATAAAAATGTTCAATATAAAATGCTATAAAATATCGCGATCGTTGGGTTTTATTATGATTATAATCTGGTTTTCATTGACAACCTTTCATTGTTTTCCTTATTACTATTATGCGGTACGTGTATTGTCAATTCATAGATACCAATAATATTTTATATAGTAATGCAAACAATTTTTTATGAAAGGTCGTTTGAGTGATATGCACTTGGAGATCCTAATAGAACGGTGTGACAGGTGGCCGTATTTTGTCATCAATTTTATGATACAGTTCATACCAATATTTTAGAAGCATAGATGTATGGAATATTCATGAATGCGCACATCAGTGGAGGTTCCGGTAAGGTCGGTCTTTGCCATTGCGCCGTTGCTCAAGGTCGGCGATCGTTTGTAATTTTTTTCGCAAGTCAACCGGATTATATGTAACCTGCTCCTCAGACCACATCCATCATTACGTCACCCATTCAAATATTATAATTTATTACAATGTTATTGAGAAATTGACAAATTGGACCTTTGGTTGTGCTTCATAAAAGTGTGTTTTTCAAATAAGAAAATATCTAATTAAGTTTTGTTTCCTTGTGAGTTGGCAATATATTCAAATAGCGTTTAATGATTTATACGTGACCCCAATGATTTTCTATTAAAAAATACAAACACGTGCATATGCAAAATATTGTATTTCCGCAAATTTTGAAGTTTTTCCCGTCAACTTCCTGTTGTTTAGAGGTTACATGATTTTTTTTATTATTATTGATAATATTGTGTTACGAATCTCAAGAGCATTCGAGAATTTAATTATAATTATGCCAGATGTTATCAAGAAAACAATATGCGAGAGACGTTTGCGGAAAACTGTAATAATAATCCTACACGATGCTCAGTGCATCCCTGATAGACAATCTTAAAGCGATTTATGACAATACTTAGTTCCGCTTCTCAACTCCACCTTAAGCGTGTTTGTTTAAATTAAACAATACTTCCGTAATTTTCAAAGAATTATATACCTTATCCTTTTCTCTAATATTAATGTAGCTGAGTGAGGTACAATACAGACCTCCGAAATTGCATCGTGTCAGTGCGTACAAAGATACTATTTCTAAGTACTTAATATTAAATTAAAGTAAAGTAAATTACTAAGTATTTTAATCAGCATTAATTTATAAGTTACATAATTTATAGTATAACCGAATTCAACACAGTTAATCGTTAACATTTAAAATTAAGTGTGTTCGCATATAAATCTTCCATGAATTAAATAATCAATTAATCGTCTCCATGGTTTAGTTATTAATAGTGGGAAATCGGTTCGAACTCTGGGCAAACAAAATGATTCGGATAGCACAAGGCCGATTACCTTATGGCCTTGCGTCTCACGCCTTATTAATTCTTATTAAAACTCAGAAATGCGTCTCAAAACAACTTTTATTACATTATATGGTTAATTCTACATCGGCCGTTCTAAAAGTGTCGAGGTGAGACTTATTACTAAATAATTATTATATTCAAAATGATGTCTAGATATTTTAGCTGACATCGTGTTGCGGATTGTCCTAGAAACATATTTAATACAAATTTGATTGACACAACACAGGTATAACATTTAGGAACCGTTGATATGGTGGGTATTTGACTTTTTTAATCACTTTTCTTTTGTCTATTCATAACGCATTAATATATTGTTCAAACTTATAAAAACTCGCCATAATTAATAGGAAAAATTTATTATTTAAAAGAAAATGTATTATTTTCATTTGTGCAATGCCTTATGACTGGAATTTAACGCTCTGTTGGACTAATACTAATCACATACGTTTTTTCTTGTTAAAAACAAATAACACAATTACTCATTAATATCTCTGCTTGAAGGTAGGTTAATGTATGATATTACAGCGACATCACTTATTAACTATAACTATCCGTTTCCTTACCTAGGGAATAGAAGACGTTAGGTATAGTTCTAAATCTTGTTTTGCTTCAGTTCAAATAGATAATAAGGCAAGGTTGACATTGAAAATATTCAACATTACCCCCATGCGACATCCGGACCCCAAGGTCTCCGTTCAAATAAATTTCGTTAGCGCATTGCTAATATTGAATAGATTTTAAACACGAAAATTTTCGGTTTTTTCTGAAACTCTACGTTCTAGAATTGTAGTGTAGTATTTATTGAATATTGGAAATGCATTTGTAACGATTGATGAGTGCGATTTCTTCGTTATGATACTCTGGTTTTTGGGAATGGGTTAGGTAAAAAAAATTGTAACTTTCTTTTATTTATTTATTGAAATATTTTCAATGTAGTATCAACTATCACTCGTGTATGTCAAGAAAGTGACTGAACAGACCAATTTGATATGATTTATCCAAGTAAGCAGGTTTGGTTTTCTTCTTATAGCTAGGCTACGAGGATTCCGAACTACACCGGTCTGAGAAGATACTCACACAACCTCTCTGGGCTGTAGGTATCTTAGTTATTAAAAACTATAAGTGAATATTAATATACCTGATATATAATTATAAAATATATAATTTTTAAATATCAAACGACATTATAAGCGTCTGAAAATACTCAAGCATAACATTACTGTAACTAAATAAAACAAACTAAGAAATACATAATAAATCTAACATTAAATACGTACATGAAGTTTGATTAACTTCTTGCCAGATTTTTCACACTATCACCAATGCGAATATGAATTGTAAACAATATGTTAAATCGTAGTGATTAGATATACGAGCAATGGAATTACTAATTTATGTCGACATAAACTTTATTAAACGTAACTTATTTGTAAAACTGCGATCGTTAACAAGTAGTTAACAAAGACCACCTCGGATAGCAACTATAATGGACATCATGAGAGCTGTACAAGCCAAACATCACTTTCGAGCTTAAACGAGAAATTTTATAGAAACGGGTGTTGGCACACACACACTACTAGTGTCGTAGGCAGTGACTTCCAGCTGCCCCACAATATATTGTGATTTAAATTAAAAACATATTCTCTTTTTTAAAACAGTTCTCACTAGTAAATATTAAATGCTTCGTATGAGTGATTAACCTTCATAGTAATAAAAGAACCCTGATCTATATTGATGAGCATAACCCAATCGCCTTTATACGCTATTCAGTTTCCATATACAGGAGACAAATGGTTGTGGAGGTCAAGTGTATGCAATTAAATAATAATATTGTAACTTATACTTGTACGGTACTTGTACCTTGGGTTGAAAGAAGTCCGGAAGATCAGGAACATGTAAGGATGGCTACTCGTGTTAAAAAATAACCCTTCAGTCTAGATTAGAACCGTCTAGGACTCTGGGACTGCCTACATTTTTTTTCACTCGTACTGTTCACGGCTAAGGTTAAGGGGGTTAAAGGAAATGTGCATAAAACATACACATTTCATTGGAAAACGTTAGATTGGATTTTCTCTACTATTGTTATGGTTATTGTTACAGTTCAGGCCATTTTTTCCGTGTCGTCTTTAAAAGAACACTATAGGGATGGCCAGTTCCCCGGGGCGAAGGAGACCGACTGTCTATCTAAATATTATATCTACTTTATAGTTAAGTTTTTTTTCCATATTATTAACACTTTCGCGTATGTTGCATGTGTATATTAATATCACCAGAATAACCTTAACGTGTGGATCCCATAGATCTAACACAAAGATATAATTTCAAATTGAGAGAATTTCACACTTAACCTCTCGCTTGAATGCTTCTTAACACACCTCGAATGTATTTGTCAATTAAACTAAATTGTTTAACTATTACAGTGGTTTTATTGCATAAACCACAAGAATTTATTTCAATCTTAATTTGAAACGTTATTGCGAATGTCTAGCATTGTGTTATTTTATTTAAATTAGACACGATTTACATTAATTAACAGTCGTTCACATTTTTTTATACTCATATCTAAGAAAAAAATCTATTAATAATTTGTATATAAGATTATATCTTAGCGAAAATCGTTACATATTAAAATGTTCTGACGCTCCGTATCCAATTCAGGTGTTAATTTAACACTATAAAAATATGACATTGTACGCCTTTAAGAGGCGACGGCCGATTTTGCGAACGCATTAGCATACTAATACAACGGTAATACCACTATTGTCTTGTTGTACCACCGTGTACCTCGCTCGTAAGTAATGCGAACTGTGTATATTTTATGTTTCCAATCATTACATGCTATTTTTAGTTTATCCTTTCTAAAATAAGTTTGACCTCAAATATTAAATTAACTTTTTGTTCATGCATTTTAGAGATACTGGCCAGTGGATTACTCTTTAATTAAAATGTGTACGTCAACCTTTTAAATGTCTTCTTCGAAAGCATTTATTGTCCGTAATGTAATTATCTATAATTTTAGATTTTTATTAGCGATAAGTCCGCCCGTTGCTCCTACATCCTTCATAATCTATTTCTACTGTTTAAGTGTGAATAAATAAAAACCATATTATCCATTATGGATGTTCAGAAAATCCATTTTTATTGGGTAAAGTTGACAATTTGCAATATGTAATCTCTTTTACTGGGAAAATGCAATCAAAAATTAATTACATTTATTAAAATAATGTCAGTTATTAATTTAATCTCTGGACTACACAACCCACTATTAACAAGGTCACAGAATGGCCAACAGAAAAGTCAACAACAGAAATAAGCCTGCAAGGTGCCAAGAGAGACATGCCCAGGCCATCATCCACCATTTGACGGGTGCGTCGCCACCCTTTAAAACTCGATTACCTTCCAATGGGTTATTAAAAATATATATAGTATTAAAAACAAATATAATCTATTCTTAAGACATCTGTTGGTATAGGTCAATATTGTCATCTCAATGATATTTATCGTCTATAAAATTAATGTAATGCTACGCGAATCATTAAATTATAATTATTAACCACCTTATTTAAGGTATAAATCACTGTTTTAACAATCTCTTTTCGCCACAGCGTAAATGGAGTTTCAGATATGGAAATGAAAGAGATGAAGAGTATGATGAATTTTATGCGAGTGAGCGAAAGAGTTATCCAATTTCCAAGTCTTTAGTCTCTGCCTAAATGCGACACAGGTGTAATGTATAAATTTCTAATTATATTATACGACTAACTAATCTTGTGATGTCAAGCCCGGGGAGGTTTATACGATTTTAGCTAACAAAAATATTGTTATTAATGTAACAATATAAAATCTTAATCTGCTATAACGATATGTGAAACTAAATAATGTAGGTTAATGTTACCGATAAACCTGCATTAAGGAATGTTCTTTTAATATCTAACCGTCACGTCTATCATCGATGGCAGTGCAAAGGTTTTACCTGTGAGTATCTCAGATAAAAATCTCTTACATCATCTTCTCTCATGCGATGTTTCCGCTCAACTTTAAAATGACGTGGTAATTAGTTTGCTTATAATCCACCATTACCTGTATTGTGAATGGCAAGGTTACAAATTAACTTTAATAAGTTAAATCAATCAAATTTTATAAACGCAGTGTTAGCGGCGCAAGTGTCTCACGGTTCCGTGTATGGCCAATAAAATAAAACAGTTCATCGGAGAAAGTGAAATGTGAAATCATTGTATATGAGACGTGTATTTACTTTACTTAAAGGATTGATGTGTGTGTGTTGACATGTTTTGCTTCGTTTGAAAGTCAGAATTTCAAACTACACTTGAAAAACATACTAACACGTAAAGCCAAGGTGACCCAGCAGATGTTTAAGCTTAGTTTAGGTTAGCTTTTTATATATAGCTAATAAAAAAATATCATTGACAAAAATATAACATAACAGTACAAATTAAGTTCACGGAAATTAAGTTAAGGACACTTAAAAAAATGTTGTTTAGTCTAAACGGTGATTGAATTTATGATTAACTTAATTTGTTAAGTAACACGACTCTTGATCACTTCAGATCATCATAGTATGCTAATTCGATTTTGAAGTCTTAATAATGAAATGTTCCGGTTTAGGTTAGAAGTGGAAATTCCTACTCTGCCTTCAATGGAATGTTGTATGCGAACATGCGTAGTTGATTATAAAATGTTTAATAAAGTCGTGACCAACTGTTGCATAAGAAAGATTTAAGTTTATTTGCAATGTTGCGCCATTTTAGACTTAATATAAATTCACAGAGTTGAGTCTTGTCCAAATTCCACAAAGATCAACAATCGGTATAAACTGAGAAACTCTATTCATTTTAATCAATAAATATATATTTGTGTGACATTCATTACTATTTTTTTACTATAATATATTATAAAAATAGATATTTCCATTCTATCCAGAGTATTAAAAAAAGTGATGAAAGCTTTGACATCGCATCTAATAACTCAATAGAGTTGTTGATACATTTATCAATATTAATACTAGTTTTAAGTAATAAACGCTACATTAGAAGTATTTTACTGTATTTCCAGTTATCGCGATAATATTTTTGTCTATGCCCACATATTTATTATGTCATAAATCATTACCACACAATGTAAAACAAAGTATGATTATAACAAATATGTTGGGTTATTACTTTTTGCGTACAATACAAAGTCCCTACACAGACAAATATCAGCTTTTGTGTTTAAAGGGTTTTATTTTCAGAAGATATAGGATTAAGCAAGATTGTTAACAAGACAGAAGGCTGAAAGAGAGGAAGGAGCTTCTAGCTAATTGGACGCGGGTTCGACTGGTGCGTCGCCAGCCCACGATGAAGTAGGCTCTTTTGTTTACCCAAAGCAGGTTGGCAGGCTGTTTTTTTATTTAACAGGAGGCAAACTAGCATGCGGATCACGGAGTAAAGTGCTAACCGCCCATGGACACCTGCAACGCCAGGAGGCTTACTAGTGAGTTTAAGTTCGAGTGAGCTTTAAGTAACGCTCTCTTCTTGAAGGCCCCAAGGCGTAACGGTCATTTGTCTTCTAGACAAAAGACACTTGCGTTACCCTGATTCAAAATACCCGGTTCTGTCCAAACCATCGATGGGGGTATCTCGTATCCACTCTCTAACATTGCGTTATATTTACGCAGTAAGCTAAACAAATATAAACCATTTATTAACTTAACAATTATCACACGTTTTATATTTTTTTATCAATTGAACATGTCAATTGCATACATTTTTGTTTAATGATAACGCAAAAGAATGCGCAAGGATCACGTCCTAATCATTGCTTACAATGGTAATAATTATTACAGATAATATTATTTATGACATGAATCATACATATTTTTCCTGTGCATTTTTTAAGCCATAACCAAAATAGACAGCGTTATTTCACAACAGAATGTATAATTGAAAATTAAAAATTCGTTTATATTAAAACATATAGTATGTATTAATGCGAAACGAAGAATTAACACTTGAAGAATGCATTATTTATTAGCCATTTGAACATAACATTGTTTCAAAATCATTGCGTTTATTGAGATATTCGGCCAAGGATTTTCAAATGCGGCGACACCTGTGCGCTAATTTACGCTTTTATAATATTCATATACTATACAACGAATTGCAAATATAAAATATCTAATATAATTTTAAATTAATGTGTGAAACAGGACATGACATATTTTTAACAAATAGAACTGTCCATAGTAAGCCCTACAGATTAACGGCAAACCTTTTAATTGAATGAACAACTCATATGAAAACCACAACTCTATTTTTAATGGAACAGAAGACAAACTTAAAACTCCTAACCGCCACATTAACACACACATTTAAGTTTTAATTAAAGAGTTAATTATTGGTAATGTTAAGAAAATATTTTGTTTATAAACGTTGCGTATTTGCATTCATATTTGACAGTGATGTACGAAGAAACATCGAGAATTTTATTTGTACAGTGCCTATTGAAATGAAGTGCCTATTGTTCGTGGAAGGGTAATCATTTTATTTAACTACCATACCTACCGCCGTGATTTAATTAGATTCTCGATATAAGATTGAACAAAGTTTTCTAATTTATAAGTCCAACTATGTTGAGATATGTTGATTTTTTAATGAAGATATATATATGATAATAGTATAACATCAACCACTCGAAAACTTTGTATATCACTTAGAAGGAATATTTTGAAACGTTTCCTTATTGTTTTTTTCAAAATGCCCACATTCGCAGACTAATAGAGAAAATTAATAGTGAAAGATCACTTAAGTATATTCTATAATCAGACGTATGTGGCTCTATGGCTAGTCCATCGAATTCAATATAAATAAATAATTATTGAAGAGGAATGACACGAATCCGTGAATATTTATTGACATTATTTTTAAATTTGTTTTGAATCCAATTTTGAAATAATTAATCTCAAAAAAAATGTATTTGTACATTTTTTTTCAAATCTAAATAGTGGTTTGCGGTTATTCTGTGTACTGATTTAAGTGAGTGTGATTAGTCTACGCTAAATATATTGTCGTATTAATGATTGCAGATGTTCATCGGCGCCGTCTACAGAAAGTTGCGCCGGCGCCTAGCCTCAGCGAATATTAATTCCTTACATTCGTGATTTGCTTACACGATATTTTCCCCCGAACACCCCATTTTGTATGATAATTCAGCCACACATTCAAAGATGTTATAAAACGATTACTCCCAATGCTTAGGAACACTCTGATACATTTATTCACTAACTCATTAGAAACTTAAAAAAACTATATTTAAAATTTTGCTTTCTCAAATATTAACGATAATTGTTACTAATGTTTTATTAATGTGCCTGCGGGCTGCAATGTACCTTGTTTATTCACTGTTCAAATCTTGTATCTAACCCTTTACTAACACACTTTTAAGTCGCTTTTTCTTTCGGAAAAATTTGAAAAAAAATGTAAAAAAACAAAATGTATTGAAGAATGTATGTAATCTATATGCGTGTACCTGCATTTAACAGTTAGAATAGTTGACGTGCATAGATAACAGACTATTACTCATTGATGCTCTAATTATCATTTTCATTGAAGGAAAATTATTTTTCACGTATGCCAATATGTTTTATCAATGTTTGGTTAATTAATTTGTATTTACATATGATAAAGGTGTTTGTCTGTTGGGGACGCATACAAAATCAATAAAAGTATTTATACATAATAGTTTTTATATATGTTGTATTAATTAAATATATGTATGATGAATATATTATGTATGCTGGACTTCAAACACTTCTTTTACATCATAAGCAATAGGAATCTGGTTATTACACATCATAATTCATTTCTGATGAACAAATGTTAAAGTTAAGATATTAATGATGCGATATTGATTTATGAAAACACCTAGCTATTCCCCGCGGTTACTCCTCCCTTAACGACGTAAATACACGTTTAGTGTGTAATTTTCAAAAAGCTTTTGTAAAATTTCATTATACGAATCGATAATATTAGGTAGATAAATTTGTAAATAGCCGTCGAGCTGTCAAAGAAAGCGACAAAGAACCGACCGGTTGTCATGACGCAGGTGAAAACGCCAATTAAATAACTATCCACATATCCTCAGCAACTGATCAGTCGTTATATAAACAAACATCACGTAAGTGCCTTTGGCCTCATTTAACTCTTTCGCCTTAGTTTTTCAACTGTATTGCGGATTCTTAGATATTTGAAATCGCGTTGACATAAATACAACCTTATGAGCATAAGGATAATATGACACGATCTTACGAACAATTGCACCAAAAGATAAACTCGTAAATCACAGTAAGAATTTAGTGTGATTAGTGCGAACGGCTCTGAGACTAAGGCTATTGTTTTTACAATTGATTGCATGTAGGTTAATTGAAATACAACCAGCCTGACTAATCGCGGCTTAAAATAGACATCTCATTATAAAGCAATATTGGTGTACATTTCTGTTTAGTATGAGATCGTACAAATTTTATATACAATAGTTCCAAACGAATAGTAACAAGTGGACAAGCGGCGATATGTATTTGTTTTCGATTGCAATTATTTACATCACGGTATCCTGTTAAGGACAAAAGCTTGTAATATTTTAACGAACGTGCATACGATTGGAACATCGATAGATATATTGTAATGATAGTTATTATTTCATTGCAAGGCTACTTCGAATTCTGTACGCGGATCACACTAAAACAACCTTGTTACAAGTAGTTTACCGCATGCCGATGGCCATGTGGTAACATTTGACACGACTCATCCGAACGACAATGGAGTTTAGTATTGACATTACACGGATTGAATTCATCGTTGGCCTAGTGGATTAAGCGTGCGAACCAACAATGAAGTTGCGTTCAAACTCCGTTCGCTAATTCTTTTTCACAAAATTCTACAACGCGATAGCTGCTGTAATATAATAAAAAAAATATACGTTTTTTTTATCGTTTTATAAGGTTATTGTTAATTCTAATGGCTTTTTTTTATAGAACACGAGGCCCACCATAATGGTGAATTTCCACCCCTAGACACTCACACGGCTGGTAGCTCGTGAGTGCGTTGCCGGCCTTTAAAGAAAAGGGGGAGGGAAGGGGAAAAGGATGGGCACCGGAAGATCTCACTCACCGAACGAAACGCGAGTACAAAATCAACAAAGTCCAATTGTATCATTTTACGCCGGTTTTCTGTGAGAGAGTGGTGTTTCTCCGGCCGTGCCTGCCAATTCGGCTGAAACTTTAAGTAACAGCATGGCACTCCCAAACAAAAAAAAATCTTTTTCAGACCTTTCTAAGAATCCACTATACAGGTCTGGACCAAGGATACCCATTGATCCCTACACATAGCAAGCAGCATCCAGTGTCAACCCTCACCGCCTTATATATTCCCCATGTTGGGTGTACCTCTCAATCTCATCCCAATTGAACCTTCCTTTCGCGTGATATCGTTTTGTGCATCTTTGTTCTTGGAGACGTGCTTCATGTGGACATGAAGGGACCATGGAGCATTTTCATTTATGTGTTAACGTGAAAACAATACAATCTTTTACTTGTGTGTGTGTGAATTTCGTTTTATAGTTGGTGCACTGCCAACTTTAACAATAAAATGGTGCAAGCTGTACGTGAATATCACCTTCATTTACCAAAAACGATACCGATTTATAAAACTTTAGTAAAATTTTCCTTAAGCAAATAACGTCACATAACTTAATGATTGTAAACATTAGCAGTCGTAATCTGATGATATTCACATTGTCATCGGGCCGTTTAGCCTGTGTCCAACAATCCCAGTAGAGACTCATTATACCTAATAGTTTTTGTTTATAGTATTGCATATTCAAGGGTGGACAAAAAGTTAATGACATACCGGATACTTACACTTTAAGCTAATCGTAAGTTGGCCAAAGGGCGTCTCTAGGAATACATTTAAATTTATCTGAGAATATACTTCATAAACAATTTGAGATTATGCATACCTTAAGTGTATGTGAAACAGCATTTTAGTTTTAAAAAAAAGTAAATTAAACTCTTTTTGTTTTCTAACTTGGACTTAGAATTAGATAAATATACACTTGTGGAATATATTTGTATGATTAAATGTATAGCAAGTTAAAAATCGTATTTCAGTTGACCGTTATCAATATAACGCAATGTAACATGGTTTCATAAACGTTCTTGAATAACACGTCTAGATTAATTGTTATCGATTTGCAAGCGATTACTTTCATTTCACTTTCTGTTCGCCAGCGTTATGCCTGCTAATACAAATCACGATAGCCGACTATTTCTAAAATCCGATATAAGTAGTATATTATTTTTAAAAATTGTTAATATTTAACACTCACAAATGTGTGTTCAATTGAAAATTTGACTTTTTGCTTTCAATTTTCACATGTACGTTTTACGACATTTTCCGTGTACGTCGGTCGAACTGTCTGATGTTCAATAGTTAGAACTCAATTGTTTGACTCATGTGAAACTGTGTTCTAACGGCTTCCAAAGGATACCGGTCTGAGAAGATACAACAACATACTCAGATGATTTTCAGTTAACACTCTGATAAGCTATTGGTTAATGTTGACAACACCCGCAGGTAATATTAGAGATAATACATTCGATGTTCCAATTTCTATTAATAAATAAAAATCAATCAAATAAACAAATATATTTAAAAAAGTAAAAAATATAGATAATAATAATAATATGATACTAATACGATATATAATATATAAAATTCTCGTGACACAGTTTTCGTTGCCTTACTCCTCCGAAACGGGTTGACCGATTCTCCTGAAATTTTCTGAGCATATTGAGTAGGTCTGAGAATCGGCGAACATCTATTTTTAGAGATATTTTTTTTTTGGCAAAACCACTTTTATCGGGATGAGTTTTATATAAAATGTTGTTAAGATACGGATTATATAGGTTAGTCGAGAATCAACAAGAACTTCTTATTAAAATTCTGTTAACGATTTCAGTAGTTTCTCAATCTTAATGTGTTTACGTCTAATACTGTACATTTGTCGGATTTACAGGGTCAGTTAGCTATGTTTTTATACGAAAAATCTCAAATATACTGAGGTAGTTTACTAATAATTGAAATCAGACGGCGGGCAGGCTATTTTGTACTGCCTTTGAATGTCTACACAGTTCCATACACGTAAGATGAATACGTATGTAGAAAAATAATCAGTATCACGCTATATGAGTCAAACTGTGTATAAAAATTGATTTTATGTATTTATAACGGTTTGTTGCATTACTGATATTGTTACGTACATAATGACGTCGGCTTTCAACAATAATATGTTATATCAAACCGCGAACTTCAGTTAAATTGAAGCGTGAACAAATCGAAATAGTCTAATACATATAAATTATATTAAAAGGTGTTTGAATAAATATTACCTTTAAGACGTCAACTATTAGGAAGGGGTAGTGATAACTGATAGAGCCTTAGGCCGAGAATTTAGGCGTTTGCTTTGACATTTAACTTACGTATGTCAGATGCCAATTGACATATATACTAAATCCCCTTTGCGTATCCCATAGCTACCCTAACAAGGTAACAGTTACACATACACGGTAGATAATTTAATATGTCAATGTAACTAATGAGGCACAAATTCATCTTAAGTAAGCCATACCATTTATCTGTGCCGGCTAACGGTTATTTGGATATGTACATTGTACATAGCACATTTAAATTCTACTTTTACTGTAGTGCAAAATTTATGTTACGTCAATATTGTATTGATGACTAAGTGTTTATCCTACACCGTGACGTGCATCATGTGATATTGGGTTTGATTCCAATACAACAGTTATGTAGCGATTCCTAAATTGTCTAGTTGAAATGGGTTAAGGTTGCGGAATCATTCAAAAGTATAATTTATTATATATTGTAAAAACCTAAAATAACATACAGCTGTATTTTTATAGTTAAGTGAAACCTCAAGTCTTTTTATCGCAATTCAATTTATAATAAAATATTTATATATATAATACTTATAGCCGCTATAATTCCATATAAATGTCATGATATTGTTCCGTATCCAAACAAAATACGACTCGAATAATAAACGGCTCACTGGCTAGCAAGAAAGGACCTGTATTTGGAAAACCAGTACTTCACATAATTTTTTCATTATTATTCTAAGCGCTGCGCTGCTAAAATATAGATTTATACCGAAAAAGACAAGGTAGACAATTGTAGTAAAACTAATAAAAACCGCTTAAGGGAAATGACTAGTTAATATATTAAACTTCTACTATTATATCAATTTATTGAATATTAATAGGAAGCGTGACATTGTATCTCTGTGCCTTATGTATTGCTTACAAGAAGCATCTTATTTGCGGAAGTATGATATCTTAAACTGTACTGGATTTGTACGAACGAAATATTTTTTTTTATTTAGCCTTCAGGCCAGTCTACGACATAGCTTTCATATATACATTTTTGCAATAAAATCTTATAGCCTGTTAGAAAAACAATATAAAGTGTATATTATGTGAATTATGCAATGTATTATGATTAGATACGAATATATTATAAGTATCGCATAAATATAAGCATTTAAGAGGAAATTATTATTGATATCAATAAGCTTGAGCTGTTGACCTCAAAGTGCGGATTCAAGGAATAAACAAAATATATTAAATTATGCATTCAAATAATTTCTAGGTACAAGAAAAAGTACCTATAAATATAGCTTTACTGTAATTATAAGATACAAATTATCGTTTCACCCTTATTAAACGGAACTGGTCTTAACAATTCGTGCGGTATATAGTTCTATCAGTAAAGAAAGTATTCATAGTAAATGAACAACTGAGATTATGGCCGCCCTGCACTGTGCAGCTAAATCGTGAGAAAAACGTTTTCTAATGTAATTAAAAATTATACATTCTACGTCTCAAAAAGTCGTGGTGCCGATAACTATTTGGCATTGGAATAACTGTCTACTTGTTGCCTTTATGTTGTTTTAATCACGATTTGAACATTTGCTGATTTAGAATCTATTGAATATTGTAAAATTGTAGTTATATAATTATTCAGAATGTTTCCGCGCTATTTACACATTAAGTGTTTGATAGGATTACTTTTTTGAATAAATAATAACAATTTAAAGGGGATAAAGTAAACTAATCAATATGGTCTATTGTCAGTCCTTATGAGGCTCAGCTTCTGGATGTAGTTTCATGACAGAACAAAAGTTTAGTATACGTTTTTATAACAAAGTCCCAGCACTTATAACCAAATTGACTTCCAACAAATTTTAAACGCGCGTATAGAGTATTTTGGTTGAAAAGGCATACTATACCGTAAACGAATATTTAGAGGACAAAGATCCCTCTTATGTGTCGGCAATTAGCTCAGCATCGGTACAGTTTAATTCTAGAGTAGCCTTACAATGCTTTGTTATTTGAATTGTAAGTAACGTGATTTTGTATTAATTGTTTATTTTAAAAGAGCATCTATCGACTTCTCGGTAGATGACTGCCGGTGGTAGTGTAAAAATTAACTAATCAAAAGTGTCTTTATAAAGACCTACTTGAATAAAGATATATTGAGTTTGAGTTTGAACAGTAATTTGAGTCTTCCAAATCGGAACAAAGAAAAATATGTTTAGGATAATTTGTGGACCGATATGAGACCCCACAAGCGTTGCTTACTTGATGCATCAAAATCCTAAATGTGTTTCATTAGTTCTAAAATTAGTTCTGGCACGCGATGTACCGTAAAGCAATTTTGTTACCGTTGAATGAAGTATCAAAATCATAACTGTTATGACATAATTGACAATAATACAACCTTCAGACTGATATTGCGACCGATAGTTTAGAGCCTTAATAGTTTTATTTTATTAACCAATGCAATTATTTGATTATCGACAATGTAAGATGATGATATTTAAGCATCAAATCCAACTTTTTTAAAATATTACATGCGAACTGTGAAGAGGTCTGGTGGAGGTATGCTATTAAGCAAAACAAAAAAAACCGGATACCGATGTGATTTAACACACTATTAGTTAATTGGAAATATTTGTTTGATATATGCTTTTGTATTGCATTGTATTGTTCGACGGTTTATAGCATGTGTTATAGGCGAAACTAATAAACTACTTGCACCAACTATACAATAAATACATACAATTTGTAACACCAAGACATTACTAATATGTTTATTACATAACAAGTGTTACCTTTAAACGCACTCCAAAACGTTCGCGTTGTGGACTGAACTAATAAGCTATTTTCAAATTTCAATAATATACCTGTGCTGTTTCGAACCATTAACTGTAACGGTGCTCCAGCTGGTAAGTCTGGGTAAGGGCTCAACATTCTAGTTTAAATAAACTACTGCCGCTTTGGTAAGGTCCTGGCACCCCTCGGGTTTTCTATCTCTCCTTTTACGAAGGTATGACATCTCGCCTTTTCCGACTTAATGTGGAGGCTTGCCTGCTATCTGATAATTGCGTTGTTTTCTTTCATATCTAATTTACTGTCTCAGATATGTCCACTAGCTTATTTTTTATATGCTTGTACTATGATAAGTTTTGTTCTAGATATGTGTTATGTTTAGTTATGATGGTCAATGTTCAGCAGATGTAATAGACTATCGGGCCATATCTTGAGATTGAAGTTATAATAATTTAGATGAAAAAAAAAAAATTAAACGTCCGATATGTTATGTTAAGTAAAGTAACTTAGCTCTTTGTTGAAGGTATGTGAATATAATAGACACACAACGCCTTATAGCTTTATAATATTAAAATATTCAATATAAGCTGTTAGCAATTATTCTTTATGCATTTTAAATGTCAGGTTCACAGAATTAATGAAGACTTGTCGTGACCTTAACTGATCTGACCAATGTTGACAGTTTATAATTGTCTTGAGACATTTATTATGGTATAGAATTAGCATTTATAAACAAAGGACCACACGGACAATCGGTTAGGCCTGAGATTATCACGTCTGTTATGTATTTTTCTAATCTATCTAACCATTGTACTCGCACCCTATGTCCGATTTCATTTCGTTTCCCAACCAGTATATAATTTAAAAAAAAAATATGTCAAGAGAAACAGTGCCGATGTAATAAATACAAAGAGATTTGTGTATGAATAAAAGTTTTATTTTCAGATAAACGTTATATTGAGAAAAAATATTATTCACACAAGAGGCATCTGTACAAACAGAGAAATGTTATATACGTGTTTAAAAGATAATTTATTGATTAATTCTTTGTAATTCATATTTTTCTATTAAACATAATATGAATGTAATGCTTAGGCATGTTAACTGGATAACCTCGCAATCACTTGTGTTGGAATAAAATTAACAATTGCAAACTTTTTTATTAATTCTTTGAAATTACATATCTCTGTACAGTTTCTGGTTTGTCTGTGTTAATTTGTTAACCACTTATTCTTTAATAATATAGATTGTTTAAAATTATTGTTACTAACATGTATGTACGTGTCTGGAACAAATATTATTACTTCAAATTGACATTTTCCTTTCTAGATTCAAATAGCGTTTTTCATTACCTATAAGGAATTGTGTTATATTATAGACGTATACAATTGTAACTAGTGCGATATAGCTACACAAATTGTTTATTATTGTAAATAATTTACAATTTGACATATCACATTATGTACTCGATGTATTTAATATATGTCTATGTTATAAATGTAATAATATCGGTTTGCTTAATTTCACCGTGGAAAGTAAATACAGGTTTTTAAGTGAAACAAAAGTAAACACAGAATTAGAACAGTACCGACAGTGAACTAAATTAAATGATACTTACTATATCAAGAAGAAACAAATGATTTAAACGAAATTTAAGGAGAGCTCCATAAGAATAGCTTGTCTCCGATTTGTTAAAATGAAGAATGGTAAGTGTCATTACGATTAACAGATAATTTATTATGCGCATTATTGTATTGTCAACAATACGTTATTTCAATTTTAAAACTCAAACGTCAAAGAATAACTAAAAGTGTTACGGCGCCACACCTTAAGTCATCTTCAGTCTTAGCATTATTTATTTTTATTCAAAAATATATTGTATGTTTTTGCTTATAATTTTTATATAGTTTACAGTAACATTTTCAGCTCCACCTACTTAAGATATGGCACTAACGTAGCTACACACATTCATGTATAGATTCCTTTTTCTCTACTCTATGGTGCACCTAAGAAGAGACTGGACTCTCAGTCTACCAGTATCAGCTACTGCTTCATATGAAACATTTTTTTCCAATAAATAAAGAATTTATTATATGCTTGTAGTTACATACATACTATATAATATAGTATCGCTATATCGTAACGAAATAATTTACAAATTAAAATATTGTTTCACCTACCAATTCAGACATAGAGCCAGTAATGTACGTATGTAAGTTCACAAAAGACATGGTCATATTTTAAACTGTGACGTCCTAAGGTGCATTGTATACAGGGCCATCATTATATTCAATGTGATTTGATTAATAACGTTGCGCGCCACGTGCGTGAAAGCAATTGCGGAACAAATAAATTGAACTATAATTATTGCCCACTGGAATCATCGCCTTTATCAGCGCATGCGCGGACTTTCAATAAATGCCAACTGTCTGCAAGATAATATAATGAATTTGCGATTTGGTTATTATTATAACAATGTAAAGTTTTTGTAGTATTATTATTTTTTCGTTCTGTATACTTCGCAGCCATTGCACCAGTCTAATTGTATTTTAAGTATTCTTCTATTGTGTGGGTTGTCTGGAAGAGATCGCTTATTATCGATAAGGCCGCCCGTTGCTCTTAAATGTACTGACATTTATTAACGTCATTTGCTTCTACTGTTGAAGTGCAATAAAGTGTAAATAAAAATAAAAAAAGATGTTTATAGATGATAGCAACAACTTATTGTTGTTAAAAATTACGTAAATATAAAAATGAATGTTTCATTAGATATTTAAATTGATATTTACAAATCACAGAGGGTCATAATATTAACCATTTGGTATATTTAAAGAAAAGGCGCCCGTGGTTATTACTAGGGCTCATCTTCTACGCGCTTTCTAAAGAAAGTGTCTAGATCCTGCCTCTATTAAGGGTGGCAACCTCCCAAGTACTTTATAATTCGAAGCTATCAACGAGTATTATGACATCTCGGTCTTCGTTTGTTAAAAAACTAAAACAAATTTGATAAACCTTTGAGTGATTAAAAACATTAAAAAAAAATTATTCACAAAGTAGTCGTCCCTATAGCGCCCTCGACATTATTATCAATATAAGGTTTTCGTAATAATTTGAATAATTTATCACGAAGGTCTGAAACTGATGACACTTTCCGCACATTTTACATTCAATTACAACGCTCAACGCCTATACACATTTTGGGATAGTTAAAGTTATACAATTATATAACTAATGAGAAATATAATAATTAATTTATCGAAGAATCATATTATAGTAAAGTGCCATTTAAACAATAAAAAAAACTTAATTAAATGCTGAGATAAGGATATTTGTAAAATAGTGTTCACTAAATTTATAGTTAACCAGCTGAGTGTGGATTCTCGGACCGGTTTATGTTGGAATCCCCGCAGAATAAAATAATAACGAACAACGTAATTGCTATATGAAGAAGTTATATTGTTCTGAAGAGAGTATGATATTTTCAATTAGGACAAAAAGAGGTGGTGCACTTAATAATAACGAAGCTCCTTGGCTATTTATCAGCGTAAAAGTCGTACATAATCGTAAAAATATGCATTGTTAATATATACATACAATTCTTAAGCCGAGAATAAAGAAAGTATAAAGGATAACTTTCTCGCATCGAAACGATACATCATAAAGGAGCATGTCGGTTAATCCACTCATTCTCGAGAAATGTTTGACAACAAATATAAATATATCGTCTTCAAAATCCGGTCAGTGCGACCCAGATAAACTCCCGTTAAACCTTGTTCTGCTTCAGTTCTCCAAAGGCTACAATCGTTCATCCGAGACTTTTGACTAATGAACAGTATATTAATATCCTCAAATAACGACCCGAATGGAGGTTGCGAAGCTCGAAATAAATAAAACACAATCGTTATTCGTCGCTCAAAATCTCCAATCTGATTTGCTCTACTGTATAGTATTTTTTCAAGTTTACAATGTATTTAAAGAGTTCTTTTGGTCTAAGAGTGTTTATTATACGACGAGAGTATTATGACTTGCAAGGTATTAGTTAAAAGTGTTAGCTCCTAAACTACCTAAACATAGACAAAAAATGTCATGATATTGAGAATGTATTTGTCGCGTGGTTATGTGTATGTGTGTGTAATTTATAGAGGGAAAGTGTGTGCGTAAATTATAGGATCGTGTTTATAATATTTAAATATCTTTTAATACACCACTCAAACTCGTTTCAGCTTTAATATTTCGGTCACACAATCCAGACTGGACATAGACATACCACAACAAAAATACTTAATTTTCATGATGTTTAATAAAATTATTGATTCTTCAGATAATAATTCACGTATGAAACCCATATTCCCATTGTAAAAAAGAATTAATTGTTAATATTAAGAATATTATTTTGTTCTTTTTATACGTTCTACTGCCAGACCAGTACTATTAAAAAGTAAACAGACTATCTTAGTTAATGAGGCTAGTGATTATTTTGTCTAATGAGTAGACTTATCACCAACTTGAATTCTGAGCTAAAAGTGCTCGTTGGAACTAAACAATGACATTTGTTAACAAACATCTGTTACAATGTTGAGTCAAATATATAATTAGCACACGAAATTAATATTATTAACTGATCGTAATATATAGAAGCCACTCGGCAACAAAGCTTATATTCAACATTTTTTATTACTGAACAGGACCACACGAAAAGTACCGTCCGTATAGTAGACATAAAAAAGCCATTTTTATCGACTGGTGGCGGCTTCGATGCCTTAAAATCAATTAAATAACGTAGATGCGGACTTAAAAACTTGATCGTCTTATAAATAGTTCATTGACCTAGAAGTTAGGGCATGTTAAGTAATCCCGCTTACAAACGTTTTAGAATGTTTAGATAAAGCAATTATAAAATTACAAATGATAATTGGATTGGTAATAGGAATTATTTGAAACATATGACCTAACTTTAATATAACTGATAAGTTAGGCAATGTCTGGTGTGGTCTTGAAATATATTTAATTGCGTTCGATGTGATGTATGTGGACAGAACTAAACGTTACAAAAGAGAGTTGGATATTTGCGAACGCTATCACTTGAATACTAAACGGAGTTCACGTTTAGATTTCTTTAGATTTGCGTAATAATTATAAAGTTTGGCGTTCTTTCATAAAATAGGCTAAAATATTATCAATTGAGTTGCGACATAATTTATTTGGAGTGACATGACAGATCAGGTTGTCTGTCATGTCTTGACGGAGGAAAGATAACTGACACTTATGTTTAGAGCTTAACTATGACGTTAAATACTTTTCGTATGTTATGTGCCGCGGTGTGGTTTACGTCAATGTTTTATGTGTGTCAATTATTCGCATAGTAATAATTAGTTTCCCAAATATTCATGTTGACCAAATTGACCATTTTTTTTTTTAAATTGTGACAGTTTGGATGGTTGAATAAAGTCCATACGACTAAATCTATGAGATGAGCTCGAGGGCGGTAAGTGTGAGGATTCTCATTTTATGAATATTTGGACCTTATGCGTTATGCACTGTATAAATGGGAAGCAATCTGAATAATTGTAACATTATCGCCTAACACGAGGGCAAGGTGGCGGTCAGCATACGCAAAGCATCAATATTATACAATCGTTTACTTGCATCAATTGAATATTACTGGGTTCAAAAGGGTAAATAAATCTTTATTTAAATTTTGCATACTAGGACACCATGTTGAGGACTTGCATGCTTCCATGTGATGTACAAGTCATTGAACGGGAATAGACTAGACAAAAAGGAGAATAGACATATGAATATAACTTAATTGTGTAACTTAATGCGTGAATGATAGTTGGTTATTTACGCTTTTATATATAAAACATATACGAGTACGTATATCTATGGTAATTATAAGTACTATTTCCCTGAAAACTAAATGAGTTCCTGGATTTCTTTATTTTACAAATACTATGATAGTTAACGGGATGACTGACACGGGAATGTAACAAAGTAATAAATTTACACATATCCAATATTAATTTCCAAAATTATTAATATATTCCAAAAAAAAGGTTTTCAAAGCGATAAAGGTGATATGGCCACATAAAAAGAATTAGCGGTGAGGGAGGGGCCAGCAGACCTGCCATACTTTTCTTGAACAGAATTGGAATGTTCTGGAAAACGTGTCGAGCGTGTATGAGAGTGGGGGGAGTCTATCACTTATAGAGGTATGCAAGGACCGCAACAGGTGAAGATCTGTGGCCTATGACTGTCGGTTAATAAATTACCGTCACAAACCCGTAATTAGTATTAAGTAATACCTAAATATTTGAGTGAAGTTTCGTAAACGTTAACGTCACAAGTTTTACATGAACAATAAAGCTAATTTTTATTTTAAAAGTTTTTATGGTGGCTTATAGACTTACAGTACACATGTAACTTCAGGTTGGGACAGGAAAAGATGGGGGATTCGATTGATGTGTGAATAATGATTTCTATATCTAATATATAAAATTCTCGTGTCACAGTTTTCGTTCCCTTACTCCTCCGAAACGGGTTGACCGATTCTCCTGAAATTTTCTGAGCATATTGATTAGGTCTGAGAATCGGCCAACATTTATTTTAGAGACATGTTTTTGGCAAAACGACGTTTGTCCGGATCAGCTGGTTAGATATAATAATTTTAACTTGCATTGTTGTGCTAAGTTTTTACAATTTATGAATTGCAACTATACGATACGATTATGCATGCTTTTTAGCACACCGAGAATTATGTGTGAAGTCGGTGTGAATCCACCTAATTCCGATTATTATAACCTAAGCCCACAAAGTTATTTTATGTATTAAAATGCCATAGGTATTGTTTTATACACAACGTAATCGTTATGTAACAAACCATTGAGTTTCCTAACATCCACAGACGACCGACTAGAGCGTAAACTGCATCTAACCAGTTAGATCTAGTTTCAAACATTAGAAATAAAAGCATTGGTATTTTGCACTAGGCATAATTGCCGATGATTGTTATCTCAGCTATTTTATTATGTTTTCATAGTTATAACCCAATTAGAAAAAAAAAACATTCCACTTATTTGACCCGACCGTTTGTGATACTTTTGCGTAGATGACAATAATAATATTTTCATTTTTTTTTAACATCTTTATTTATAACATTTTGGGGATTAAATACTGTAGCGCATACAATACATAAACTACAAAATGTTAAAAGGTAATATTATATTTGTGTACCTACTGAGGATTATGAAAATTTGACTAAGCAAAATTACTCTACCTATATATAAATGGTTCAGTACCTTTAATATCCATGACTGATATATTGATTTTAGAATCCCTTTTCTCTTATGCGATATAAATCTGACTCGACTATGTAACTTTTTGAAACGTTTCGTATAATGCCCTAAAACCCTATTAAAATACCCTTCACAGAGGTTCCCTAGCTTTTCTATAAACATGTATTCCAATGTAGGCTTCAGCTAAAAACATTAAAGGTTAACGAACGAACAAAAACTCTCAGTGTTTTGTGTTAACGGCATCCAAATAAATGTAAATTACAATAACATCGAATAATAGAATATTGCCTTCATTGAACTATAGAAATATATCCTCAGAATTAATGGATGGATTTAATTCCAACACATGTGGATTCGGTTTTTTGAGAAAAAATTAAACCTAGTTTGGTTTTTGGTATAACAATTATTCACTCAACAACAACAATTATCAATTTACCTACATGGTAGTAGTTGTCTGGGCTAGAAAGTAGAAATTCTGAGCCGCCTTCAAATTGCGGTAAAGCTTTGAATACTTTTTTTGGATTTTACATTGGTTGATATAGATGAATGTCTTTGTCAACAAATATTTATTTGTAAAACAAATTGTCATATAAATAAAAAATAGATCACATAATTTATAATTTATTTTTAGTTGATAGAACCTGTCTGAAGAGGGGGCACACGAGCAGGAGGCCCACCATAAAGGTGAAGACGCCGTCCATAGACACTCACGTGGCAGGGAGCCCGTGAGTGCGTTGCCGGTCTTTTAGAGAGTGGTACACTTTTGTCTTGAAGGACCCTAAGTCGTACTGGTTCGGAAATACCGTGGCGGGCAGCTGGTTCCATAACGTGGTGGTGCGTGGTATGAAATATCTCACGAAACGCGCAGTGGTGGAACGACTGACATTAAGCTGATACGGGTAGAATTTTGTATTTTATTGAAATTATTACTTAATACCACTACGTGTTTTGATGTATAATGTGTTTAAGTTTAGTATTTAAAGCTTATAAATATGATTTAGCAATGGAACTCTTATGTGTAATGGTTTCATGTTGTTAATTTTTTATATATCTTTATTAAAATTCAATATCTTAACCGTTATTAAAGTCTCGTTGTTAAATTGGAATAAGTTGAACACAAATAATAAGTAGACAAGCATCCCGTATCTGACACGACTGTGTTATAAAAAAAAATATTTATAAGAAAAATATAAATTACATACGTTATTAACGAAGTTATGGTTTTATATTTAAAGGTACGCAAATAATCGTTTTGTTTTATAATTTTCCCATTTTATGGAGGTAGGATTTTAAATTAGGTTTTGCAATAACATTTCTTTTCTGTCGACTGTACAAATTTGATTTGTCAATAGATTAAAAACTAGGTTAAACAAACTAGAAATGTCGCAGAAATCTATGATTTTTAAGTAAATTATGTTTAACATACTACCGACTAACATGTTTTTTTTTAATATAAAATGTTGTGTACCCGTACTGACTAATTAAACCGGCACATAACTAAATATTTTTAATATTATCAAACTTAAATTAGCTAAAAATTAAAATTCTGCGTACGCAGAGGAACCTGTTGTTTATTAGCCAAAATGTTCACGGTTTATTGATTTCAATATATTTTTTGTCTTCCATACTTGCCTGTCACTGAACAGCGTACAAACAAAAGAATCAAGCATACGCAACGAATCAAGCTTCATCTTAAAAAGCGAAGCGAAACATAAAATAAATTTACTCCGCACTCCGTGTCCACTGGCTTTTGCAGCGAGAATATTTACAAATACTATCAGAGCTGTTAACCTTAAGAGTACGTACAACGTCGACCAAACTTGCGGCTTGATAAATGAAAGGGTCGTGATATCTTCATATTATTCCAACAAGAAAAGCCGCAAAATTTTCGTGTTAGTAATTAAACTCGCAAGCAATTAAATACATTCGCTTAAGCACACAGTAATGATTGTATAAACGATTTAAAAATGCACTCACCCCTAAAGATATGTGAGAGGTCCGAATCGCCGTGGATTCCTTTGTATCTCGTGTCAGGAGAGCAGTCCGGTTTTGCATTCACGTAGCAAAGCACGATTACACTGCGTGAGAGAAAGGGCGCGCAACTCTTGCTGGGCACTGTCGCGTGTTGACGCTCGATGAAGCAGTGCGGGAGTGTGTGAACAACAAGACGTGTTAACGATAACAAGTTGCAAGTATAACTAAAGGCCGCGCGGCGCGGGGACCAGTTTAAGTAGTGGCCCGGGCGCACCCGGCGGTCAGCGCCAGCGCAGCCTGCAAAGTCGCTTCAGCCCTCGCTATGCTAAAACGTGATAGCAGTACTCTCACGTAAGTCAGGCGTAAGCGATCGAAACGCACCTTATCTTCTATTCAGATATACATACCCTATATATATGTAGATGTACGTAAACTTAATCTATGTGTGGCAAATTGTGCGGTTCATGTTAAGATTATTCACAGAAATATGCAAAGAAAACTTCCCAACATTACATCTAGACTGTGTTAAAAGTATCGAATAAACCATTCACTTTATTGTTTTGTTTAATATCCTTATCAAGTCTACGTGTTTTCATTGTAAATGCTTCTAAAATATTTTAAACGGTTAACGATAAATCACAATATTTCTTCAATTCTCAAGCCAATTGTTAAACATTTATACGGTCTTAATAAAACTGTAGTTCAAATAAAGAATGAGATATGTCGATGTTGTGTGTTTTATTTACTTATTTAAAATAATAATAATATCATTTAAGTTAGTAAAAAATTTTTTTTCGTTATTTCTATAGTTTTAATTTACGAAAGAACAGTAGATGTAAGTAGTTAAGGTTTATCTATACAACCCAACCCACTAACCAATTGGTGTGCATATGATTTTATTTCTCACAAATTATACTAAATTAATACGCGTTATAATAATTATAATACTCATATTTAAAAAAAACATGTTTTGTTTTAATTTATTTATTTTGTGGTAGTATAGTTTATATAAATAATATACAATTATTTTATTAAACGAGATTAAGATAAAATATTGTAACCAGATGTGTTTCATCCATTGGAGTATGTGATGGGTTCTGGTTTGGAATTCCACAGTGTGGACACGTTAGCCCCGTCCCAACTCCCTCGGACAAGCACAAAAGTTGGCGCAGCCGCAAAGCAGGCGGATAATAAAAGGTCAACGTACAAGAGTCTTTCCTACAACATTGAATTATTGTTTTTGAATTGAATTGAATTCTTTGCAAAAATCCCTTGCAAAACACAATTGGAACTTGGGTGACTGGTGCACGGGCGCTTATTAAAGAATTAAGTAGGCATCTGGAGGTACCGGAGACACAAGTGCTGGTGCTTTTCTCGCTCAGCGTATAAGCATCGCGATACATCAAGCAAATACTGCCATGGCACTTTGTCTCAAAGAACAAACTTTTTAGAATTACATTAATGTATAATACTTTTTTTAAGTTTTATGAATGATTATTGAAAAAAAAAGAAACTTTAAACAATTATAAATATGTTGTGATTAACAAGAAAAATATATTGCTTAATAAGACGTGGTATTTTCTTGACTGATGACTACCGCGCGGTGGAAAATTACAGTTAATATGCGTAACGCTGAAATTAGTTGATCAGCAGATGTGGAGTCTGCCTATATGAATAAATAATACGAATAAAAAAAAAATAAGCATTATTTATTATTATTATTATTATATTTATTATTATTATTATTATTATTATATTTATTATTATTATTATTTATTAATAACATATTCTATTTAAAAAATCATATTATACATCGTATTGAAGGAGTTTATAGTCATATTTCTTACATACTTTGTTGGGTTTCTAGAAACAATACTAATTGATTCTAGGAAAGACAAAACAGTTTTAGATAAAGAGGAGATGACATAAGGCGGCGAACTATAACAATGAATAAAAATTTAAGGCTAATAGTTAATCAAGAATTAAAAATACACGTTTGTTAGACAAACTATGAAGGTTCGACAATGCTTCCGTTGACCGACTACTTCTCGTTTGCCCGAAAAAGGGGCAATAGAAGTAGAATCTTTTTTTATTATTTATTTATTCGATACAACATATATATATATATATATATATATATCGATTCGAAACAATGGCTTTATTATAGATTGAGGTAAATTTTATGCGTTTACCTCCTTATTTATAGAATTGAAAGTTTTAGAAGTCTTTCGTCTTTTTCTGTAATTTTGTGTTTACGGCTGTGATAAAAAGAGACAGATGTATAGGGTTAGGTTCGATAATTTGTTAAATAATTCATACTAAAATATAATAATACCTACGTATGAATTGGGTGAAGATTGTACGTTGTGTTCTCGGCCAGTTAGAAAAAATTAGGCCTGATTAATTCATTAGAAACTCTTGCAATAATATAAAATAAACTGATGTGATAATATTTTGATTAAATAGTAAACAATCTGTTCACTTTGTCATAAAGTACGAGACATTTCAAACATGAAAAATTGTTAACTCATCATACTTAATAGAAACATGCATGTGTAACACGAAAATTTGAGAAACATAAACCTTATCCAACATAATAATAAAGAGATATTTGTAATTATAAGATCTTTGCAATTGCAATTTGCAGCCAAGACCGCATCATTTCGGTTCGCACGATAATTAGTTTTTAATTAACACCAATAAAAAGCGGACTCGCGTTGGATTAACCTTACGATTCATTTGATGATGTACGAAGCAAATCTTTTTAAGGACGTTATTGATTCAGGAAGTAGTTTTTCGATGTGCACAGGCGGTTATTAAAGTATTAAGTAGGGCTGGCAGTCCATAGCGGTCACCCAAGAGCTGGTGCTTTTCACGCTCACCGTTTAAGCAAAAAAAAGCCGCAAGCATTAAAGGTGCTGTGCCACAAGGCGCAAACTTTTAAATGTATTTTAATGTTTTCGTTTTTATTTTAAAATTTATTATCTATATTACTAAAGTAAGTACACATTCCTCTGTTTGTATCAAAATGAATAAATTCTATGATCGAAAGAGACAAATGGTTTTCGTATACAATAGTCTAGATCAGGGCATCTTAAACTATGGTTCGCAACCCCACATAGGGTCGCGTAGCTAATTCTGGGGTCGAGAGATTTTAATGTCGAATATTTATAAATACTATTTCATAATTTGTTCGTGCAATTTTTAATTTTAGATTTTTGTATGTTTCAAAACGAATTATAAAACAACACATATATATAGATGTATATTACTAAATAAATAAATCATGAAAAAATATTTATTTATTTTTCTTATATATTGAGTCGTCAAGAAACACGCATATAAATCATAAATGGGGTCTTGAATGACAAACGTTTGAGTCTACCTTTTTATCAAATTTGAGCTTCGTATGTTAAAATATATATAATTACACGTTGTACTAAAATTAATAAAATAATAAATGGCGAAACTCAGACATCCTAAGATATATCTGGTTTGACATTGTTGCCGACCTTTAATTATATGAAGATAAATTTTATTGGGATAGATATACGTGACAACGATTTCCAGTCTTGCGGAAACATTTGAGACAGCCCGATGTTATTCTGCAAGGCTGCACGTCCGGTAATGAGTTATACAGATGATATGATTAGGTACACTAACGTTCTTTTAATCTACCACCATTTAGCTGTTTCCGGTTCTAAGTATACTAACTGAAAACGTTAATATACGGTGTGATATAACATCAAGTTGCTGGCTACTGCGTACTAACTCTAACTACTAACTACTTACACAGGCTGACGATGATCTATTGTAGTCGTAGATCTTTTGTGTTATAAATTATTTTTTTCTACCGAGTACTGATTATTATAGTCCTGGCTGGATATTTACCGCAACAAATATGCTATATCAGTGGCGATCAGAACCCAAAAGTATAATATGTTGTTGGGTTTTATTATTTTTACAAGTATTTACATTTTAATGTGCCTCTAAAGAATATTGCTTTATATGATAGAATGTTGAATACATAAAAATTTCATAGTAGACGGTATGAACCCATGGGAAATGAAGAGAAATTAACACCTATATAAGATACGCTCGGGAATCGCTTCAGTCTGTGCTGTGAAATTCTCAATAAGAGCATAACATTTATATTAGTTTTAATTTTAATATAAATGTTGGTTATAGTACCAACAGGAAAAATATTAGCATTATTCGCAAACTATCTAAAAAAAAGTCTGTATATTTTATTCGGTTATTCCTCACGAGCCTGAGACCTGTTATGTTTCCGCATAGTTTACTCTTGATATCTGTATAAATGTGGCACGCCTAGCTACACATTGATTATTGCAGAAGTGTTATTCGCTTCTGATCTTTAATATTAAGATTTTTTATTTACGGTTTTTGTATTTTTTTTGATAAATGCTCTACTTGTAGGAGCGAGACTTTGTATAGGAATATAGTCTTCTCGATAAAGGACTGTCTTTCGCTTCGTTAATAGTTTCTTAGATAGAAGCCTTAAACTATCAGACATGACGTAGGATCCCAATCTTATGGTTTTTTTGGTACAAATAATGAATAGACTTATTATAAATATACCAGATTTTAGAAAGGTGTTTTATTCTAGATAGTGCATGACATTTTGCCGATGGTAGGTTATTCTAAGAGGTAAGTTAATGTAGGCACTTACTTGGTAATTAGATAAATTTTCACTTATTATGAACCTGCGAGTATACCTTAAAGATACACTATGCAAATTTTCCGACGCTTCGGATTATAAATGCTAAAACTCTTTTTGTATTAAATGAAATTATATTTTTTATAGCAGTGCCGCCACCTATCCTGTTATAAGTGCTTTATGACAACGTTTTACAAACAAATTACGTCGTTGGTTCATAGACCGTATAAGAGATGGCGCTAATGCTTACATAGAATTATATAATCCAAAGATAGATGGCGCTATGCTTACCAACTTCAATTTTTTTTTGGCAAATTAGCAAGAGACTCACCATAAAACTGAAGTCACCGCCCATAGACACTCACGTGACTGGGAACTCGTGAGTGCGTTACCGGCCTTTTAGGGAGTGGTACGCTTTTTTCTTGAAGAAGCCTAAGTCGGGAAGATCCAGAAACACCGTGGTGGGCAACTGGTTCCATAACTGGTGAAATGTCTTACGAAACGCGCAGTGGTGGAACGACAGTCATCAAGGTGATACGGATGAAATTCTGCCTAGATGTCTGAAGATGAAATTGATGAGCTGCAGGTATTAATCCGAACACTACCCCATGGTAAATACGATAAAAGATGCTGAGAGACCCAACATTTCTACGCAACGCCAAAGGATCAAGCCGGTCGGAGAAAATAAAACATCAAATAACCAGTGTTTCAACTTTATTAAATGAAAACAATTATCTTTATTAGCTACAGCAAGTAAATGTCCATGCATGAACATGTTATAGTTATATAACATTCAATATTTTTTTAAATACTCGAGCACATTAAAAAATATATTCCTTTTTATACTTTGCGACCAATTTTGTACTCATATCTTTTATAATACAATATGATAGCAAAAGACATTGACAGAAGTAAAACAATTTAAAAAAAACTATATACATTCCCAAAAATAATACTACATTTTTATACATACAACCAGACGTACTTTTATCTAGTAATAATTCTAAGTAATATCTAAAGGGAAAGTACATATATTTATTAAGTTTTAAGACTCATTCAACGAACGGTAATTGAAACTACTCGTTCAGGACCATTTATCTTTATTTTTTAGTCTCAAATCCTAACCAAAAAGATAAGCTTAATGGTCTACAGTCTATGGTCACAAAGTTTACTAGAAACCCTAATATTCACAATTTGTGCCAACTGAAGTTTAACCTTTAACACCATCAACAATAAAATACAATGTTAACATTGGGTAAGTAAATTTTTTAACAACGCTTCTATTGTTAAATAGGAACCAACAAAAATGATAAATGCAATGTTATGAACATTGCGATATATAATTTAAAAAAAAAAATACTAATTGTATATACAAGTCTTTCGTGCATATAAAATCTCTGTTTTGCAATACAACACGATACGTGCAAATGCATATGCAATATATGAATAAAATAAATTTATACCTTTAGTATGCACGACACACTTATGAATTTTTGTCACTCTGGAGTGGTATAGATCACCATTATAAACGGTACATGATTTTTTTGATTTTACAACGAATTATTAACAGCTTGGAATGTAATTATAATAAACCAGAGGTTCTCTTTGACAAACTCATTACACAGCCCGTAGAAACGGCGTAATCTTGGTTAAAAAAATAAAGGCACAGACCATTTTCGTTTAATACAACCTTACCTCTTTTGTCAAGGTTCCACTCCAGAATACATTTAAACGAAAAAAGAAGTTAAACATAGCATGAAATTTTCACAATGTATGGCGTACGCTATTAGAATTTTTTTTTTTTGAATATTACCGAAAAATATTCATCGTCTATGGGTAACGAACCGACACAACGCTAACATGTGCTAACATTCGCGAATGTCATTAAATAAATACGATATAAACTTGGACAAGTGTTCCTTCAACAAATTGAATATACTGATTGATGCTTAACATTGCCAGACTAAAAGAAAAAAATATCCAAAATTATTTTCCCTTATCTGTGGGTAAAGGCTCTTTTTACGCACAACTGCTATGCGCCGTTGACAGTTTACATCTGTGGTTGGCGCGGCGTGTTAATCAGGATCTATTTTTCAATCGATGCGCTAAAACACATTAATAACTATCAGTACTGTACAGTATGATTTATTTAAAAAAAAATGAAAACTGTTTACTCACTATTCCTTGGTAGAATTAACGCCTGATTCTCAGAAACTGTACACACATGTGGATTGTTATGGAACATATAGCGGACCGTCAAATGCTTGTCTTCTCCTGCACATGGGTCGTAGAACCCAGCCAATTCCGACTGAAGAGACAGAAGTAATACATAAATATAAGCCAATATGACAAACTTAAAATAAGATAATGTTCGTTAAATGTAGTGTTTTGTAATAAGATTTCTATTTACACAACTGTCAACAATGAACTTAATAATCCAGTTATCTTTAGCAGCGCCATATTATTTTACTCAATTTTTTATAATAACTCAAACATAACTGTCAAATGAACAGTTAAATTTAAAAGCTTTACGAGTGCTGCCATCTTCAACTTGATGTTGAAAACTTTCGACTAATCCAAACTGAAATCTATTACCTTGCTTGCATCGAGTAATTCCAGCCTGGAATCTCTCACAAGACACTGTATGGGGATAGTAACATCGATGACGTCGCCGTAGACGCTCGGAGAGTCAGTAGCACCATCACCAATCTCTTCGGCTGTCGTATCGTGATTTGTTGCTCCTAAAATTATTTATTACCAACTAAATACACAATATTTAATACATTAAAGTATATATATAAAAAATAATAAAATTGAAACATCAGACGTAACAGAATTTCAAGAAACATTACAAAAAGTTACCCAAAAAAGAGTAACGCATTATTAATTATTTTCTCAATGTCAAAACAATATAAGTACTGTGAGAAGGTGACTTTTCAATAGTATCCTCTTGGGGACCCCGTTTAGAGGGTCAGCATATAAAACGATATGTATATAGTAAAGGTAAATCCTTTTTACCTGAAGGAAGTTTTCCATACAGAGCTTTCATAATAACAAGACCCTTCTTCTTTTCTTCATCAGTTCGATTCCTTGAGTACGTTTCGCGCATAAGCTCCACGGTCGCTCTAGCTTGTCTCTGCATCTCTTGTAACCTTAAATATATATATATATATATATATGTTAATTATATTCTTATTCAACACAAATACAAATGTTATATTTTGTAAATCTATAAACTACTACAGACTAATCTATTACCTTTCAAAATTAGCCTCCATAGATCTCTGTCTTTCTCTCTCCTGCCGCTCCCTTGAAATTGGGTCCAATACCAATTTCTTAATTATCAACCACGATACCATCGGTACAACAGTGGCGTAAAAAACTGGAGCAGGTATTACCTCCTCGCAAAGTTGTATCGGTATAACTACAGTCTGGGTTGCGCATGACCATCTGAAATTTGATTTAGAATTGTTAGAAAACGATACATTGTTGGTACAACCCTAGTTCGTGAGAATTCTGCCAGACGCATGTCCTTGATTCTTAAGGCAACCTCGCTATGTTTGCCTTAAGTACTTGGCTGACAAGTGTATGTAATTGTTACACTTATTTAAAATATTTTTATTAATATTAAAACTGTAATAAAATATGTCAATATTCAATTTACATCGGATATACGGCAAAGAAACATTTACTTTATGAAGTTTACGTAATATTACTTAAGTTTAAGTAATATTACTAATGTACAACACATTTGTGTTTTAAAGATTTTATCTATTTTTAATGAGATAAATGAGAGTTTTCTCATAGCATGACTCATACGAAAATATCTAATTTTTAACTTTAAGTTTCTGATAGAAGCTAATAATGTTATAATTACTTGAGCTTAAGCATCACTCCACTTGGTACGCCAAGCATTACAGCGGCTGACACACTGCTATTTTGCGATACCTTTTTTTCTGCCCCATACTCTGCAATGGCACCAAAAGTACCAAATCTGAAAAATAACATTATTATTTATACAGTTTTATGTATATTACAATTTCGTTACATATTTTATGATAAATATTACACAAGGATGATACATTCTTTGGGTTTTGGAGTAGTATTACTGTTAAAATTATAACAAATAATCTCGCAATGCCACTAAGCTGTCTCATTGATAATATTTGCTGCATTGATGACATGTTTAAAGATCAATTCGCATTCTGCTACATATAACATACGCAAGAATTTGTAAAAAATACTATCATTACTTAATAATTATTCTTCTATCGGTATTTATTTTTATAAAGCAATGTAATTCTTAGTATAAAAATACGTAATTTAAATCTACTTTATTTTATTGGTAGGTAGTTCAGTAATTGTCAATAATTTTGCTAGTTTGTTTATAGTGACTCTTTTAAAACTAAATTCATGATCATCTCGCCAAGAAAGGGATAACTTAATAACGATACAAATATACAGATAATTGTATAAGGTTTTAATCTCGCCAGCATTACACAGTAATTATATACTTAATGTGATAAATTTAAATAAACTATTCAATAACTTACTTTAATGCTAGTCGTAACTTCATATCATGTTGTGGTATTTTCCTCATAAAATTGAAAGATATGAACGAATGTGGGTTCCCTATTTGTATGGCAGTATTCAAGTGGTACTTCTCACTGTCTCTTACATATGTGGAGGTCATGGCACCACCTTGAGTGCCTGCTCTGTAGGTGAGATAGCCAACTGAATGTGCGTCTAATTGTAAAGCCATAGCTAGAAAAAAAAACATGTTTACATTTGACAGTATTGATATTATATTAGATTAATTTGACAATTTATATTATATATAAATTATATTTATGTTAGACAAAACCTTACTTGTAACAAGACTAGGTACAATGCCTCGAGGTGTAAACTGCAATCCTGTACCACAGTTGACAAACATTAGTCTGGATATTGTACGGAAAATTTTGAATCCTAAAACTGGCCCATTTCCTATGCCACATTCTAACTCCATCCAACCACGCTCGGAACTTAAACGACGGTTTGATACATTAACAGAACCAGTTCCTGAAAATTGTAAAATATTTAGCACAAGTATGGCCTTATTCTGCAATTATATAATTTGTATTCTACAGAACAACTGGACTATACCAGTTTAAGTTCCAGTCTCACAATATCAATGTTGACTTTGGAGAGGGACTCCTAATGAAGGCACCTTTTTGGATTTGATTTTGGTTAAAGAGCTTTCTTGGTAGTAACTTCATACAGGTGAATAACAATAAATCAACATGCAATATTGGATAAAATTGTGACAATGAAAACTGGATTTTTTACATGACCGCAAGCAAAAATGCAATGGATGAACCCAGGTCAAACCCCACAACAGAATCCTATAGCAAATCTTTGTAATGATTAAATTACCTTTCTATTACGTGGCAGCAATGTATATAATAATAATGACAAATGTTGTGTTTGATTAAATATATTAAATGAAATAAAAATTTACTTAAATTGTTTGGTTATATTAATTAAGTTAATTTACAAATGTTTTACCTATTCCATTTTGTGTTGATATGTTCCCAGAGAGAGTTAAGGTATTTCTTAGTGTCACTGGTGCATCAATTGATTGTTGTATTGTCATACCTGACACTTCAATGGTTGGAATGCCTACAGTATCTTCTCTAAAAACATTATACAGAAAAAATATCAGTAAGTTGATTATTATACCAGTAAACTGATTGTTATACTAGAAAATGAATAACAGTAAAACAATAACACAAAAAACTCAAATATTTCACATAAAGATAAATTAAACGTTAACATATTAAAATTACACAAATAAATAATAGGAAAAATAAGAAACTCACAAAATCTCATACTCATCATAATATTTTGTGAACATATCAGTAGCATTTATTGAGACAGTTATTGTTCCTCGAGGATTTGCACTTTGTTGAAGCCGTCTTTCTTCTCTCTCCCGTTTTAATCTGGTGTGAAAATTATAAATTACAACTTTATACCTACATTATTACTAAATAATGTTACTTAACTCTAATAATGTATAAATTGGTCCATTTAGTTTTTCAGTATATTCTAAGCACAGCCTTAAGGTGAAGTGAGGTATCATGAATTCGCCAATTGAATTGTCAACTGACCAGTGAGTCCAAATATATAATAAATATAATTATATCTTTCTGTTTGTCATAAATATTTACCTTTCATATTCTTCTCTTATTTCTTTAGGTGTTCTTGTGCGGAATATAACTTCCCACCCATCAACTTCCAGACCTCTTTTACCTATAAAAACATTATTATAGTTTAAGAAAATATATATGAGTCTATAGTAGTTAACTTGAGTATTAGCTAGTTATGTGATTTTTATCAGTATATATCAAATAAACCTTTAAAAAAATATAATAATTAAGTAAAGCTTACCTAAAGAATCATATATAGCCCTTTTGTGAGAATCAGAGAGAACTTCATATGCCTCCTTGATTTTATTAAATATTTGCTCGGCCCATTTCTGTTTGTTAGGATCAGTACTATGTTTGTCTGGGTGAAACATGCGCGAAAATCTTCTATATGCACTATTTATTTCTTCTGGAGACGCCTGTTTATGATTTTTATGTTAAGTAGACTTTTCAAATTATACAGGAAAGAAGTTAGTCGTTGATATTTTTGATAAAAAATACCCAACAAGAATGGAATGAGTATTAAGTTCTGGTGCTGAATATATAATATTACATATTTTATTATATTTTTTAAAAGTTAAGTGTGCTAGTACTAGAATATAAATACTATCTATTATGATATTCAATAATAATTTCTATGATGTTAGTAACAAAAACGTTAATTATTGAAGGTAATTGCTTTAACTCTAGTCTAATAAGAGTAAACCGTTTTAGAACACCAAAATAAAAGTTAACCTTTAAATACTAGTGGGATTCTACTTAAGCATTATGGAATTAAGGAAGTAAATAATTTGAAAATTTTATAGGTACAATGCTATAAAAGGAATTATTAAAAATATAAAACAAAATATTTAAGGGTTATATAATAATTAAAACTGTTGTAACAACATGTAATATATTTAAAAACATTTAGTTTAGTTACCGTTTTTGAAACATTGAGTAATTGGTAGTAATTGTCTTCCAATAATAAATTATCTCCCTCTTCTTCCATGATGAAATATATAATAATTTATTAAAAATAAATTGAAATAGATTGTGATGTGTGAAATTTCTTTTTGCTACCGCCGGCCATAGACAATAGATACACCATCGATCGACGATCACTGTAAGATTAAAGTAGTGTAGATAACTTAATTCATTATAACAGTCTATGAATTACAGACTAGAAAGAAAATGTTTTGTCTATGAGTAATGAGTATGAGCTAAAAATTATAATTAGAAACGAACAATAGCCTTGTTATGAAATAAATTAACGTATATATTAATTAAAGGTATCACGAAAAAAATTGACTTTATCTTGAAATTTAAAGTATACGATTACTTGAAGATAATTAGATATGCCTTTATTTTTTATTCCCGCCAGACAAGCCCTACCCTAAATCTATCCTTTAAATACGTCCATCCATTTATAATTAATATATGTTTGTGCTTCTCCAATTTTAAGGGCATATAGGGAGCAGGGAGAGAGAGCGTCTACATTGATCTTTTCTATCGTTCTTCATTTTTTGCATTAGGTACGTTTGACGCCTTAATTTCCTATACGTGAAAAACAGCTAAGTCTATTGGATAACACATGTGTGGCAGCGTCTTCGTAGCATTTTTAGGACATCCCTAAAGATAGCGTACTATTAATTTAATTTTTTCTCGCATGAGGAAATCGTTTGCATTAAAACTTTTTGCGCCATTTCTTTAAGAACTCCCCGCCTACTTAATTAATGTCAACCAATGTCATTTATTTCGTGCTTAATATTAAAGATTAATTTTTATTACCTATAAATAAATTCTTTTATTATAATGTTTCTTTTTGAGATATAAATTAGAGTAAGTTTCTTGAATTCTTTTATTTATCAACTGATTATTTTTCCTGGCAATCATCACTTTTAAAAGATGGGTAAATAAAAAAACACATGAAATTTATCATATTTATAGTAGCTTCAGTTTATAGAGACACAATTAATAAAAAAGGTATCATATTCAAAAAAATATACAATTTTTTTTATAATAAAATAAGACATTCGAAGGCAGACCTTGTGACTAGCATTAATGTAATTATAAATTTGGTAAAATATCAATACAATTATAATTATATGTAATGTTACATAACATGCACATTATATCACATTACTTAGAGATTCTATATACTCAGCTTTATTCTAATAAATAGTTCTTAATTAAAGAATTAGTTATTGTGTCTATCGAAATTGCTCTGATGGAAGTCTGATATTAGCTTGCATATACATACTAGGTATATCAGGACCGAAATATATTTTTGTATTTTGAGAAAATGCTTCTAGTTTCCTCAGTTCCAAGTACTCTTCTGTTAAAAGGAACCGATGTGCTTCAGATTGTTTCTTTAAAGTATAGTATTCTGCGTCTGCCCTTATCTGCTCTTTCTCTTTATGAATGCTATTTTCAATTACCTCCATTTTCTGAAGTGACGCCTTTTCCATTATCTTTTGTTCATACTGAATTTTAGAAACCTGAGCATTTTTTTCAGCTTCAATAACTGCTTTAAGACGGGCGGTTTCTGCTTCTTTCTCAACAACCTGTTATAACATAATATTTATATAGTGGAAGGTTTTATTGAAAATCTTTGTAATACACTTTCTTAGGTAATAATGAATAAAAAGTATATGATATCATAAATATAAGTTTGCATCCTTTTTTTCTCTAAACCTTAATCACTAAACAATTGATTAATGAACACAACCAAGTGAAATAAAGGTTGTAGCTTGTACATTCATTAGTCAGATTTTACCTTTTGGTGCTGTTCTGCAATAAGAAGCTTAGATTTTTCTGCCTCCACAAGTTCATAATTACTACGGATTGCTTCTGGTATTTTAGGCTTTGTAACTCTTACAGCTTGTACTTTTAAACCAAGGGCCATTTCATTTAAGTCTTTTTGTAGAGCCTGTAATAATGTGATTACAAGTTTTATGTTATTCATGTAATAAAATACTATTAATACCAATAATTGCAATATATGTTATAATAAGAATTTGTCAAAAATTTGCTATGTGAAAACAATATGGAAAGTCTTATTAAAACTCACCATCCTCAAATTTTCATCGATCTGATCAAATAGATCAATGTACACTTCATGCAAAGTATGTGAACTGCAGAATTGATTTAACTCATGATGAATTTTATTAAAAATTAGTGTCTTCTCATAATCGGATGTATAGTTACGAACAATGTCTAAAACTGAAAAAAATGCAATAAAATCAGTATTTACTAATAATAAGTCATCAATAATAATCAAATATAACTGATTTCCGACCACTTAAAGGCTCCAGCTTATTCACTATTTCAATCCTTTCAAAATAGATTAAAACACCACCACTGGTACCACAAGGAACATTTTTAACTTCATCTGTTTGTAGGGTAGTCTGTAAATGTTAGATTTCGTACAGAAAGGATCTGAAAGATATATTGTGATGTACACAATATATCTTGTAAAGGTATAAACCTCACCTGAATTGATTTAAATGTTGTAATTAGAGGAAACATCATATGGAATCCAGGTTCGCTTGTCATAGGTAGAAGTGCTCCACCCTAAAAAAATACATTCAAATAATAAATACTGTCCCACCATATAAACTGGAATATTGTTCTAAACACAAAATATATGTTTTAGCATGTGATTTCAATACTATCGACTATCCATAATTCAAATAAATAATGATATTAATTACAATTATATATAACTATAATATATATAATATACAAAAACACTTACACGATAATATACAGCTAAGTGTCCTTCTTCTACCCTATGCAAGGAAAAATTAATGCTGATACCACTTAATAATATCACCAGCGCCAACAAAGCTGCCTGATCAGCCATGGCAATGTAACTAAATATGTTTAGTTCAATGAATATGTTCAGGTTAAAATGCCGACTATCAAGTAATGTCAAATGTATCACTTTCTTACTAGTTAAACTACCGTAGTTGTACGGTAGTTTTAATCAAATATAAATTTTTATTTTAGATCAAGCTCTTTAATATGCATTTTTTAAATTAATCGATTTATTCCAAAAACCTTGTAGACACTAGACACAAGATTAAAATTCAACTTGATAATCTGTTATAGTAGCTGTGTTTAATTTTACCTTCCAGTTTCCACAGACTTAACCAAATGGCACATATCTATTCTGTGGACTATGATCTTCGTAGTTCGTTTATTGTTTGTCCGGTTGAATAAATGTTCCGTTCAGATTTTTACCATTACGACGTTTTTGTGACAAAATGCAGAAGATACCAATGATTTTCTTATTGCGAAAATTTCTTTAAACTTTGTTGAAAATTATTATAAATTGGTGACCTGTGTGAATATAAACGTTTTTATCGGCCATCAGGTATTTACAATCACGTTATATTGTTAGTTTTATTTATTTTACTAAAAATAATTTGATATTTCTTTGCATAATTAATTTATTAATATGCTCAAAAACATATCTTAGTGTCCGATGTGTTGTAACTTTACGTTTCCTTTTATGATACTCATTTGTGTAGGCTGTATGAACTTTTATGGACTAATAGCATGCATACTTAGACTCTAATTAAACGTGACTTTACTCTCTAAATGTGCGTAGTAGCTACTCTCAAATTTCTCTTTTTGTGTTCAAGTGGTATAGAGATTCATTAATATTATTGTACAATATCTAGACAAGGTCTTTAGTTTATGTAAGACCAAGGATTTGCAATTTTTTTTTTCTGAGCCTTTTTTATAGCTCTTCACTATTTGATTGATTCTGAATGTAGATCAATAATATTTTCATTTTATTAATAATGTAAGATAGTAGTTACTTTTTTCAACAATTACATTTTCTTATTTGACTTTGAAAATTGTCATCTGAAAGTGATCAACACATTTAATGAATTTTTGTCTTGCTTGTAGGTTGATATAAGAATATCAAAATGCCATCAACACATCTGAATTTAAGAGAGGATGATGTTGTTCGCTTGGCTTTAGAATTTCTACATAATAGAGACTTACATATAACACAATTATCCTTAGAAAGAGAAACTGGTGTTATTAATGGGAACTATGCAGATGATGTACTGTTTTTGCGACAGCTTATATTAGATGGTCAGTGGGATGATGTACTGGAGTTTATACAGCCGCTGAGCACCTTAAAGGCATTTGAATTAGATAAATTCAACTATGCTATTCTTCGGCATAAATACATAGAGCTTCTTTGTATAAGATCTGAAATTAAAGCCTACAACAATGTAGAAAATATTGTGGATGAAGTAGTGAAAGTTTTAAGTGATTTAGAAAAAATTGCCCCATCCAAAGAGGAGTACTCAAATTTATGCCTATTATTAACTCTACCCAGTATTACAGACCATGCGCAATTTAAAAAATGGAATCCAAGCAATGCTAGAGTTCAGTGCTTTAGAGAAGTGTATCCTCTTGTTGAAAATTTTTTACCCTGTGATAAAAAGTCAAGTGGCATTGTACCGAAATCTGCTAAGAACGACAGATTAATGCAATTGCTGATAAAAGGCATTTTATATGAGTCTTGCGTAAACTATTGCCAGGCTAAAGCTACTGGTTCAAAAGAAGCTCAGTCAAACGATGTCCAATTTTCTCGTCTTTTAGATGGTTCCGGTTTTGATGAATCAGATCTCAGTTTACTATCTTGGTTACAGTCAATACCTGCTGAGACATTTAGTGTTCCTTTTGAACAAAGGATGTTAGATGTGGATGTTGAAAAGTTAGAGCGACCATCTCTTCACACTTCGTGGACTGAACACATGCTTGTTACACCAATAAAACCGCGTACGTTCCCTCATTTAGCCATGCCATTTAGAAGGCCTAGATCAGCCGCCGATGCAATGACAAGATCTTTGAGACCATTGCCAGATGGCGCTCCACGACATCCTGCTCTCATGGCATTGTCTGCTATAGACTATGGACCGTCTTCATCATATTTTGCTGGATTTCATCTCACAGGCATAAAAGGAAACAAATTAATGAACACATCAGTAGATAGACTGTTTGATAACAAAAATAAGGAAAGTATTTACAATGGCCTCAATGAATCTTTGAAACCCATTGATGAGCAACTGAAACCGATTGGTGAGTCGAAAACAAATGAAAGTAGCATTGGGGCATCAACAGCTACAACACCTGAACACAGACGACAAGATTTCTCCGTGTCCACATCTATTTCAACTACTGCTCCACCACCAGAACAGTTGGTACAAAATGAACGAATGCCACATACCCAAATTGCTGCCCCATTGGATGGCGACTTCAGACGTGAACTGTTAAAAGAGTATCAAATACAAAAGCAGCGTGAATGCGATGATTATCTTCGTAACCTGTGCTCATCAGAGATTAGACATCCGTGAGTACAAATCTTATATCGACATGCTGGCCGAATTAATGAGCATTGTATCAAAACTGATTTTCTATAATAATTTTGTTTTTAAATGTATTACAGTGAAGAAAACGAAACTGCCGCAGCACCGCCTATGGCTGTAAAAGGTGCTACCGGACCTGAAGTGAAAAATAAAATGAATGATCAAATATACATGAGGTAATTCTATTTTTTTGGAATATCATATTTTGTTATATGTATTTATGAAATGTTCATTATAACAGGTATCTTATTTTAAGCCTATAAATTTCAGACAAAATGAGATGACGGACACCATGGACGCGCAAGAACCTATGAACGTAAGTTCTTATCAACTTATTACTTCAATTTTGCGAATATATATATAACATATAATATGTGAAACAACTGTATTAAATTTTGACGTTTTATTTGAAAAATGTAAAATGGACGCGTTCGTGTGTATCTTTATATACGAGCGTTGTTTCACTGAACGCCCCATTTCTTCTTGGTTCGGTAAGCACGGTTTTCCGAATGCATTTTCCACTCATTGCACTCTCTGCTCGATGGAATTCTAAACTGTGTCTTATCGTCATACTCTATGCGACTTTACCCTTTCTCTTCACGGTTTGTGATTATATGATTTAATTAAATTAATAGTTTTGTCTCTATGTGAAATGTTAAATGTACAATGTTATTATCTGGCTTTCCATTTACATATTATTCGATTAAAAGTCGAGAAGGACTTAAATAACAAGTCAACCAACACGAATTGACATGCAACGAACCTTTTTTGTGCCATCAATATGAATAATTATATCATACAATTGAATTTTATGAAAGATAATATTTACGGCCCCTTTAAAAAACTTAAATAAGCGGTTTGCAATTGGACCAGTGCGGTGCATTAAATTACAGTACACTCATTGCTGCAGACAATAAAACTCGGAAGTTACAGCCTTATTCTCTGTGATATTTTAAAGTAAAGAGAAATTAATTCGAACAATTGAAAGACTCAAATTTTGAATACACCGTAAATATAAAAATGGATTATCAAAAAATGTATGGAATTAAATAAAATTGATTTCGTTTAATAATTATTATGATATTTGTAAATATTAATAAAATATTTGCTATTATTTTGGGTAAAACAACATTCTTCAAAACATTTAAGTAGGAAGTTGTAATAAGAATTGAGTTTTCTTTTTTCAGTGATTATATTTGTATTTGAAAGCTGTACATGAATTAAATTAGATAAAATAGACTTAAATTAGGATGTTCATATAGTTAAACATATTAATTTTTCAAGGAAGTAACTAAAACATTTTATTACTCTCACCATAGCCAATGACAAAAAATACCGTGCCAGTTATAAAATGGTTACTTTTGATATTAATTTATAGTTTACATAAATTTAAATACATCACCGACAGTTATATCATTTTGATGTGATTGATTTTGTTTATATTACGAATTGCTCTATTATGTAAAGTGTAAACTCTACAGTGAAGGGATTGTGCATTTTAAGGCGTTATAGAGAGTGGTCGTTAACAGTGAAGAAGAAAAATGTATGAAATTTTAGGATAAACCAACCAAAGCCAATTGATTTCGTAGATAAATCAAGTGACGTTACATGGAGTATACACTGTATCTCTATCTATTACAGTATTTACACTCTATTGCATATTTGAACATCACAATTTATACTATTAAGACGTTTTCTGTAACGGCACGAGAAAATGTATTTTTAATTAATTGTTTATTAAATTTAATAGATAAAATATAATAATTAAAAAAGGAAAAATATATATTAATATATTATCCTTCCTCAGTGTCCAAAGGTGGCATGTTAAAGGTGCAGGCGTGTCTAACCCGCTATAATATAAAAATATACAAACAAGAAAAAATATACATAATACAAGTATTAAGGCCAAGTGCAAGGTGATTTTTTCCACAGGCGTTATTTTTAGAATAATATGCTCATGCGACCATGTGATAATATTATACCTACATCCTTAAAATATTTCAAATTGTATTAAATATAGAGGACACATTAGTAAATTTGTTTTCTGTTTTTAAAATAGATTATTAAAATTTAAACTGTAATCTAGCCTAATAAAGCTAATAATATAAATGAAATTTTGAAAGTTACTTTAGTGAATCTGTATTATGCCCCGATTTAGCGAGACATTAAATTCTAGAGCGTAACCGAAATTAGCGTTTCCAAATTTAATTGTATTAGTTACAATTTCACTAAGTTAAAAGTGATTTCATAGTTGTATGCATATTTTTCAGCTACGTTAATTGGCTTACATTAGTTTTGATGAATATTTAATTCAAACCGATTTTATTACCGCGTTATGAAAAAAGTATAAAAAAGTTAAAGTTAAAGTTTAAAACGCGCGTAAAGAGTATTTTGCTTGAAAAGGCATACTACGACGTAAACGAATATTTAGAGGACAAAGATCCCTTTAATGTGTCGGCAATTGGCTCAGCATCGGTACAGTTTAATTCTAGAGTAGCCTTACAATGCTTTGTTATTAGAATTGTAAGTAACGTGATTTTGTATTAATTCCTTATTTTAAAAGAGCATCTATCGAGTTTCTTGCCGTTTCTTTTCGGTAGATGACTGCCTTCCGAACCGGTGGTAGTGTAAAAATTAACTATTCATAAGTGTCTTTATAAAGACCTACTTGAATAAAGATATTTTGAGTTAGAATGATTTTATAAAATAGGTTCTAAACATTAATCACATATGAATACGGATTAAAAATGTATGTTGCTTCATATATACTTCATGTAATCGCTTATGAGTAATTAAGATACATAGTTTTCATTACTTATTAAAAATTACTCATAACTATCAGACGAAAAGTGAAATATCGTTGCCCAGTAACTTAATATCAACCTTTAGATATTTTGTAATGCAGTACAATATCACCATTTAGCATCAAACATTATTAGCAACTAAAATTAATACTAACAAATAGACATACCATGTCACGTATTTACATAATCATTAACGTCGTTACCTCGTTTTTCAATTTAAAATGGTATCCGTGTTTCTAGAATGTACTGTTACATGGAACTACATACAAATTGCCTCTCATATCAAATTACGTACTTTCATCGCGATGCTTTTATTGTTACTGGTGTTTTTTTTTTAATTTTGAACGGTTTTTAAAATGATATACTTTAAGGAATACTGTTCGTGTTTGTGCATAATAAAACCCATTGGTCTGAAATAAATAGGCCACCATTTTAAACATCATATCTTAAGATAATACCCAACTCTTAATATCCAACTAAATAATTACGTTGTGAGAAAACAATAAACGTAAATACATAGATACAGTGGGTATTTAATATGTTTTATTTACTTCGGGTTTCCTTTACATATTTAAGTAAATTAACTTAAATATTACGTCCTTATACATCTGACTTTTAAATATATGCGAATATAATTATAAAGAAAAACGATGCAATGCTTTTAACAGTGTAAGCCTTTGATGGAGCAGCTGTTCGGATGTCTGGTTTCAAGGACGTTTTGTTCATATGAACGAATTCGTTATGTTTGCTTTTAAAGCTTGCTTGCTTTTTGTTAATATTTATAATCACAATGTTTAAACTAGTTTTGCTGCATACAGTGAGTGATGATAACTAAAATGCATATAGAATCGTTAGTTTAGCACATTTGCGTTAATTCTACGAAGTCCCGCGCTGTTTCTATTTGAATTTTAATCATGTAGCGTAGGTTTAAGCTATTAATTAATGTTGTATAATTTTATGTCCAACGTTTTAATGACAAATGGCATGTCAATAACAACCACAACATTCGTTTTTATTGAAGCCCCCGACAGGCGACCTTCGCCTGAACTTGAAGTCACGCCTACATGCTATGTTTTTAATAACACAGTGTGTTTATATATTATTTACCTCCTTGTCACCTACATTTGCATACATGTACGGTATAATTGTGGAACGCTGATAAACGTAGATTTGCGCGCCCGCATGCCGACGTGAGTCATCAGTAAGCGTTCTGCGCACAATGCCGTCCGATCAGTCCAGTCGCGGCGCGGCATACTTAGAGGGCATACCTATTTCTTAATTTATTTTTTATATATTTATTAAATTTTACGTAAAATTGTGCATCAGTCGGCGAATAGAAATAACTCACAAGAGGATTTAATTCGATAAGTGAAAATGACCGCTGTGAAAAAAGCTCTGGCCATGCGTCAGCTGGATTCTATGTTCGGAACCATGACTCTAGAGGGTGAGGGACGTCATTCTCCTTTAGTTAGCTCAACTATAGAGCACGACCCTCACTGCGATGTGCATGGCCGTTGCACTACTCCGTACAGATCATCACTATACTTACACAGTAGGGAGTCAACACCGGGATACTACAGGGATTGTATATCACCTACGAATGGACTTATAATAAGGTATGCGTAATGAAAATTTAGTTTTTGTATGTTAGTTCATCTATTGAAATATTACTTACAAATTATCTGGTGACAGGCGTCGGGGTTCCATTGGATTAGCGCCGTCTCCGGCGAGGGAGCTGGAACACCCGTCCACATTCCCCAGCATTCTTCGGCGTGATAGACACAGTCCATCACAGACTCCGCCGAGGCGAGATACACCAAGCCCCACACAGAAACCAAACTCGAAGAGGCATTCGATGGGGTCGTTCCCGAATCTATCCCGATGTAACGTTGTTAATTATAATAGACGTGACTCGCTAACCAGCAACGTAAGAGATATGAAACGTGATTACGTTGGCTCCACAAGTTCCTTGTCCAGAAAGAGTTCGATCGATACAAAAAAATCGTCGTCGGATTCGTTGGACACTTGGCACATAGGATGGGAGTCGGATCGGCAACGCACGGCATCACCATTACATCATAACGAGAATCTGTCCTGTAGAAATAATAAGGTATTTGTTTTAAACAGTCTCTTTGTTCGCGATAACACCAATCATTTGTAGTAGTGAGCTTTGCGTTCTAAATCTTAAACAAATGCATACATATCTCGTCGGAATAATACATTCCGGAACATATGAAAAAAAAATGAATACTGAATCGGTGAGAGCTTAAATGACAGCCAAATAGTTTTAGATATGAAACTATATTTCACTACCTTGCGATGTGTAAACAAGAATGTTTTCTCGTAATTAATTTTTTCAACTGTGTTGATCATCGTTTTCTATTTGTATGTATGTGAACTACTTTTAAATGTTTAGTTGTATCTCCAATAAGTATGAAGTCGTTTTCAAATACTGGCTTTTTTCACGATTGTCTTACACAACCGTTACGCAAATAAACGTGAGGTAGTAACAATTAATGGTAATTAATGTATTAAGGATAACGAAAGGAACGAGAAGTACGTTCAATTGTTATTGCATAGTACAGCGAGAATTGTTTATAAAAAAAAATGACGTTTACTTCTGTTTAGAATATTTATTTGTTCGTTTATAAAACAGTAGTTTTAACGTTGAGAGTCTTTCTGCCTCTTTGGAAAAATTTAAACTTATGTAATAAAAGTTTGATAATATCGAGTTATGAGCAAGCTCTCTAAATGGCTTGGTCTCAAGCAGCTCGAGTGGTTCGTCGCGACCTATACATCCTTACATGGCCATGTAAGTGGCGACTGGCGAGCCGTCACAACCAACCGACGGATTGTTCTCTAACGAACTGTCAATGACTACTAATTACCAGTAAACGGTTTACGTAAAAGATATACTCATTGATTAAGTGCTATGTTATCACCTCGTTTGTCCTTCAAGTCATTATGTATTTATCGAATATAGTTCAATTACTACTTGAAAGCAACGCAGCTGATCAATATCAATTGAGTAATACGGCCCATAATTACTCATAGGCAATCATGTCCGTACTTTTCTTTATTGTAAATATGAGAACAAGCTTTCAAAGGTTGAAATGTCAAAACGAGTATAAGAAAGGTTCGAAGCGTCATAAATGCGAGGTTTTACTCCGCGCGCCTTTAATTATACAAATTGCACTAGTTAATGGACAAGTTGGTTTATTTTTTTAATTTATCATGTTATCTATATAATTTTACTATATTAAAAATGTAGTGTCAACATAATATCAGTATCTTATCTTCTAAACTATTATTACTTATCAATAATGTTCAAATAGGCCACAATTTTAAGATTTCAGTGTCAAAACCTAATTTTATAAAATACGCGTGTTTAAATATGAATAAACCCACAGAATGCTATTGAACAATTAGAAAATGATAATATTTTAAAATATAATTCTGTCAGCGTAAGCATTTTAACTTGTGTGCATTTTACGAACGATTTGAAATGTTTAGTAGTATTCGATTCGCCTTTATATAGTTGAATCTCGGTTAGTGTCCAGTAATAATTATGACTAAGGTTAATTCAATGTTCATAACATGCCTGCATCCTTCATGTTTCGTATCGTATTACCTAATTCATTCTGTCACAGTCTACTTCTTAATGATATTCAGTATCAGCTCTTTAGAAACGCGGTTTGCCTCCGTAACAATAAAAAATACAATTAATTACTGGCATAAACATGCCAGCAAATGATCTTTGTTGGTTGTAATTTCGTAAGATCCATAACGAAGCGTATTTTTATCTTGTTTAAACGTATTTTTATAAGATAAATCATGTTTTGGTTTTGGTTTTTCATTTGAAGAAATAATATCTGAATGATACAGTATTCTTCTAGACGGTTAAAGTTTTTTTTCAAAGTGTATCGTAGTATGTTTAATGCCGTTTTTCCTTCGCATAAGTTTAACGTGGCTGTACCGAACGTTATACTATGCGTTATAAAATTAATCTACACATGATTGAGAGATTGCAATGATAGAAATTCGGCTTTAAATAAGTTTAAAAAAACCAGACCCATTCTTAATAGGCATTTAGGTAATAAGCCCTCTGAGCCTAACACACGCAATCGGGAATTCTAGTTTCCCCACATGAATATTCAATTATGCACATTGAAAAGAAGTACATTAGTGCGGCAACAGTGGTTGCAAACGCTCCTCAACTCCTCAACTTACACTAAAATTCTATTATTTTTTTTTAAATAACAATCATAATTTTTAGAGACAATTTCTACATGGAGGCAATTTTAATAAACATGTTAGATAGATGTAATTAATAAACCAAAGATAACAAACGACAATGTGCCAATGTTTGCAGTCGGCATTCTTCATGTAAGGTTTTTTTTGGTTAACTATGACTCAGTATCGGTTATGATGTAATTTTACGAATTTATTTTCACAATAGTGCTTTACATAAATTTGTGGCTTGGTAGTATTAAGTACTTAACAATTGAATTTTGACATTGTATCAACGAATAAAGGTACCTGCGTATATTTATGGTTACGTAGTGATCTTATGTCTGTAGTCGCCTTTATAAGATCCAACATATCATATGAAATACAGTGTAAACTCCATGTAAAGTCACTCGATTCAACAACAAACCCTCTAAAGCGTCAAAATCAATTATGCTTTGGTTGGTTTAGCCTTTATTCTAATTCTAACGACCACTCTCTATAATACCATAAAATGCACAGTCCCTTCACTTTACTACATTGTATACTTTGTATAGAGTTCACATTGTAATTAAATTATTTTATTATTAACTATTTTTCGAGTGACATGTGAATACCACAGCGTTACTTGTTTAACATAAAACACGTCTAAGTAGTCGAATAAAATAGAAATTCTTATACAAAATTACCACTCATATTGCGTTGCAAATATTTTATTGGTTATATTCAGAAAGTTTTATTCAATCTTAACTCATGTTGTCTAGGCACGCTTTATTATATATTTTTTAGTATATGTATATAACAGTGTGTAGTGTTTTCTATACCATAACTCTGTATTTGCAACTCTATTTATTTGAGGATTATATTTTTATTAACCGAAATAATAAGTTACAAATGAATTTAATTTAAATTTGTACTAAATTTAATACTTTTTGTACTAATTTAATAATATTATAGCGGTAAACATTTATATTTATTATAAAGGCCCAGTTATTGAACATTGTTTGGAAGTTTTCGTAATTTTAATTAAGATTAATTGTACACAAAAGAATTTCCGATTTGATATATTTTTTGAAAATTTTCCACATTGAAGAATGATTAATACAAAATTACGCGTCGCTCTTATGCCACCATTCTAATACTCCCTCGGATAGTTTGCTCGTTTACTTTACATTAATAATAGTTTACCTGAAGTCAGAATATCCAGTCATCGCTAATAATAACAATTGCAGAATCGTTTTTTTTCCTTCAAGCGTATGTCCTTGTGTATTCATTACAGCGTGTATTGTCATCGTAATTATTGATTCATTTTTCTCGTGTGGGCTGCCCGAGTTTATGATGAGCTTCACCTGACATAAACCAGTTTATTATGGGAACTATATATGGTGGGACCTTGGTTCCATCCGTTACGTATATGGAGACTAGTTAAATCTTTGAATTTTCTTGCATTATTTCAAGTCCTATGTGGGTGATTTAATAGGTCGTTAACCAATTTTTTATCTTATTCAATAGATAAATATCACAGAAATTCTACGGTGACGTAGTTTTATTAGGTCTAATCAGGCGTAAGATGTACGAGAAGCGAAAGTTGTACGTGAGCGTGATAATCAGAAGGTTGATTTGAAAAAGTGTGAATTGAATCAATCATATTAACATGCACGCAATTGGTATTCAAAACCAAGTAATGACTTCGTACGCACCAATAAATAAATAAATTGTATTTCTGTCAAATACTAAAAATATACCCTGGATATTTCAAACAAGATCTGCGTATGCGCTATTAACGCATAGTCAACCACTGTGGGCACTGTGGCGCGTGTGCCACCCCTTTCACTTACGTTCGCGTTCTACGTATTAAGCGGAAAGCTTATATGCCTTTCTCTATCCCTGTCTCTTTCGAACCCGCGGCTCGCTAGTAGTGGGCTCAGCGTGCCCCATTCGCCGTACACTACAACAGTAGCGTAGTTTTCACAGCAACATCCGCACGGAACCGCTATTACCGCGCTCGGATGCTCTATCGCGATCAAAATGAAATCAAAACCACCACAATATATGGACGTACCACCTTTCAGACCTTGGCCGCTCTCCCGGCAAGTGCAACCTAATTTTTATTTTCGACCACCCGATCCAATGGAGACGCGAAACTTTAAGACTTCCTCGTCAAAAGGTTCTACATATTCCGACTTTTCCGCGATGAGTGCTTACAGTAATAAGTCGAGAGATTACTATTTCTTATCGCCTAGCTACCGATCAGCGGGTGCGCCGACTCCAAGCAACACTGCTGATTTATATCTCAACAGGGACAGACCGCGACAACTTCGCAATCCAAAAGCAACTTCGCCGACTTGTCCCTGCAGCCGATCGCGGTCTTTAGAAGATGTCCGGACTGAAGTTGTCACTGAATGGGAGGATGACGACGAAAACGGAAATCGTATCGTTGCACCCGCTACAAAGTTCAGTCGTAGTGCCTACAAAATGAATGCAACATTTCAAAAACAAAATTTTCTAACTCGTCATTCAATGGAAAACATCGCGGAAAAGTCACCTCAAGTGCTGCCACCCAAACGCATCTCCGGCTTGCAGGTAATTACACGACTTTCTAAGACAACAAGTAATTGTGAGGCGACTTATTTTATTAAATACTGTTCATTCGGCTGCCTTATTTCTGTTTTAATGTTATCATTAAGTGTGTGTGCCACTTGTGCGCACTTTCTAACTAATCTACCTTTATATGATTACGCTAAGCGAAATTCATGTTTACTGCGTAACTGCGAAGTTGTGGCATTTCTTTTGTTGCTTTCTTGTGGAATGGAATGCACATATTTTTTTAAGTGTGATTATAGCTTTGTTATGGAAAATGGTAGGAAGCAATGGTGCTGTCAAGACCCGTTCGGCTCCAGTGAACCGCGACCCCATCCTGAGCGCATATTGTAACGGATGCTTAGTATACGCTTTATTTTGTATTTTATACATTACGGTTTTACTTATCTGATGAATTACGCGTCATATCATTCATCTCTATATGTGATTGTGTGACTTTTGAAACACGACTTGAGTGTAAATGGTGTAATTAATAATTGGCAACGCGAACGTGACTATTATACTCACTATTTTGTTTAATAGAAATAGTTTTAGGTTATTATGGCATTATGTAATACAATAATGATGAACGTGGTATTATGTATTATTATTACACTATTATGTTCGAATGACGTGATGTTGAATAGGCAGAAGTTAGTTTTGTGGAAAAGTTGGAGATCGGTATTACGTAATGCATAATATGGCAACAAATTACGTAAAAGTTGAATCGTCGATACGGATAGAAAAAAAACGAGCGACTCATTATGTTTCTAACTCACATTGAAAAAGAAAGTGATTTTGCATAATGTTCCAAATGGTTACCATAATATTGGCTTTCTATGTAAAATCGTGTATTACCTAATCGCTGAATGTTAAATGACTAAAGAGTTTTATGCGGTCAACGTCGTTTTAAAGCAAGTCTAATCTGACTGTATAATTCCAATTTAGTGCACATAATCTTGCTTTCGCGTCATGGACAATATCGGTAAGTTGGTATTTTTATAACCGGTCGTATACTCGTCTGTTTTATGTCAGCCAGGCATTTAGTAATTATTCCTAAAATGCAGTGATGTTTACGAGCAAGTATATAATGGTATGAGTAGAAAGCTTAATCGTTTTAATATCAAGATTAAACTTTACATTAATATGTTAATTAATCTACCTTTGTTAAGTTACACAAACCCTTAATAGATGTAACAAACAACGCGTCAGTGAAAAACTTAACTTTGAAACCCTTGTTATTTCCTATTTATGCTTTAGTCTTTACAACTGAAACATTGTAGTCGTGTTCAACTTGGCAGAATACATATTTTCCCATTAAACTAATCTGTATATGTTTGAATAGAATTTGTTACACTATTGTATTATGATAGTTAATAATCGAATCAGTCTCGATCGAAGCTATTTGTTATCGTGTTTATTACAATTTGGGCTTGAATGTGTATTTCCTTAGCGAGAGAATTTGTTATATAAGCCAATACTCATTTGCCGAACAACGACTATTAAATACACTTAATACAATTATGTAAATAATTTTACATAATTTTTTTTTTTTTCTCCAAGATTCGTATGTTGGGTTTGTAATTGATAATAAAAATCGACTTCCACGTCAATGATAAGTTCTATTCTCTATTATATTGGGGAAATGAAAATGTAATTGTTCGCAAATAACGTCTGGCTTCTCGTCCAGAGTAGGTACATTATCCTTGTATTTGAAAAAAAAAACGTTGTGTTTTCCTATGATAAACTTTCATGCGATGCGGAATGACGTACACAACAACCCGAACGATATTTTTTTAACTCTAACTATTTTATCTTTAGAACATTGTGGTCATCGTTTGAAATGCGGTTGTATCGTGCAGACCTTTTTATCTTTCATCATCACCAATGTCAAAAACTGTCAGAAACTGTCGTCTGATTCTATCATTATACAATATTTATTTATTTTACGGAAACAAAACAGACACCAATAAAATACAATAACAGAAAAAGATATATGAAAAAAATACAGAGGCATCCTAAAACATGTTTCACAGATAAAATATGTTATATACACAGTCACAAGTACAGAAACAACTAAAAAGCCCCGGGAAGAGAAGCAAAAACAAAAAAAATTCTATAAATTAAAAGTAACATACCTAAAATATACGATATATTGTTAATACTATATAATACACAATTGCTATAACAGTGATTTCAATTTCGATTCTTGAATGTTACACCTGAACGCAGCAGAGGGGCACGAAAAAATGTCAAAATCAAGAAAGTTATCATTAAACGTTTTAAACATTCTTTGTAATACATAGCATATGTATATCGAGACGGGGTAGTGTAGTTTATTTAATGGCGTTCAAACATCGATAATTAAAAACGCGGTGTGTTTTAATGTATGCTTGTATCAAAAATAAACAATGAAGATGACATTCTATAGACAAAAAAGAGTTACAACCTACATGGATTAGTCATGTATCTAAAAGGTATTTAACGCGCGACGATTAAGCTTTTTCTCTCTGTGGCAACGACCTTTTATTAACGTTATGTGTGAAGAAAGGATTGTGCCTTATACGTCGATATCAGTACAAACAATTAATTTTTTTAATTCTTAATATTATGCAAGAGTTTAACTTTCGTTGACGTAAGCTAGTTTATTTGCAATTTCAGAAAGATTAGCATAGCTAATCACTACTCGTATTGAGTGCATTTATGTTTGAATTGCTAGTTATATTCAGACAAGTGCAATGCGTCTGTACCTACTAAATAGTACTGTTGTGTTTATTTTAAATTATTGAAGTAGGTTTCAGGTATTTCAAAATTGTAGATGAGAAAGGCCCTACAAATATACGTTATCTTTGTTGTCGATTTGGTGAATGGCTTTTGTGTTAAAATGTTCTAGATAGCTCCGTCCGTGGAAAGCGTAAATGTCAAATAAACCATACAAATTCACGCTCGGCGGGCTTAGAGAGCGAGAAAGGTGTATATTGTTGTCTGATTTGGGATGAATTTCATACTTTCATTTGTTGACGTCAGTGGCTAATTTGTTTTGTGTTAAATTTTTGACCGGTGTAGTTTGAATCGGTTGCGTTGTAGCGTTTAGTAAGCACACGGCGACACTGGTAATGATCATATTTTAAAAAAATAGTGTTGGAAACTTACACGTCACAATAAAAAAAAATACAAGTTACGATAAATATACGATTGCAGAACGCCGAGCTTATGCATTTTTTTGTGTTTAAAGTTTCAGTGGCTTGTATATGATATTATATTTATAGATAAACAGGATTATTTATTTAATAATGAAATAATGTTTTATTTCATTATTAAATTTTGTTACAACTACAAAAAGGTCATTATATTTAAATCTCCCAGTAGACATACTTAGCAAAGTTCTTACATACGTATAAAAACTAAGCACGGCTTTTCCCCATCAAATGTGCCTTTATTAAAAAAGAAGATTTCTTATATTACATACTTCAATTATACATTGTAAGAAATCTATAACACAAGTATAAATAAATAATACTAAGATACATAAATGTACATTAAATTACCTTAGGTAGGTTAAAAGAAAGTGTGTGAACTAATAAACAATAACTCCAAGAAAGACAACTGTAAATAAGTGTAAGTTATGACATATCTTACAAGTGCACAGTGGTACAAATGTAGGAAGTGGAAGCTATGTAGCTAGTTTTTTTTAAAAGAGAAAACGTGAAATGGTCAATAAACAACTTATTAACTTAAAGATAATTTGTTGTGTTATGCTTAGCGTAAACTTTTATTAATAGGATTTTAAAAATATTATAAATAGACCAGTTTGTCATATAAATACGTAATTATACTTATATAAATACTATACTATATATAAATGCTTATATAATATATGATATTACTAAATATATGTTATCGTTATGTATATATTTTTATAATGTTGAACGCATATTGAAACGAACCTTTGGTTAAAAATGTGAAAAATGTTGGTACCAATACAAGAACCGATTTATCCATATCTTAAATTAAACCCGTATGATTTGCATACATGCTTTAAAGCCTAATTGATCTAATTAACTCAAATATCATTCGAACACGACTATCCATTTCCTTTTATGACACATGCACAGTACTAATATGAGCGTTTTATTTTCTATTTAGGCGCAGAACAGAAATGGAGGACTTCAATCGACGCCGATGTCCTCGCCAAACGCCGTGCCAGAAGCTAATGGAGCAAGACCTATGTTTAAACCGGTGACGGTGTTGGAGGATCTTCAGGCGGTTCGGTGTGCTGAGTTCCATCCAAACGGAAAGTTGTACGCCGTTGGATCTAATACGAAAACGCTCAGGATATGCACATACCCGAAAATCGATGACGTCAAGTAAGTTTTAAAATATACACTTATAAAATATTTGCGTATAATAAATGAAACAATGAACGTGTGGTGAAGAAGTTGAACTCGATTGACTATCTTCGACTAATTTAATTTGTGTTTTGGATTGGAGTTTATTTTAAAATTTACTGTACGGCCTGTACTTACCCCACCTTACCTACATTTGTACTTAGCAAGTGTATTCTGTGTCGTTTAATAGATTTCCAATTGACAATAATAAGTTAATAAGGCTGTGTTTGTGAGTCCAACTTGAACCCGATGCACAAGAGATGCATTCTAGTAATCGATTTTTATTTCTTTGTGATCATTTTTCACTTGCTCTTGAAGGTAAATATCACGGGAAAACTGGCATGTCTTGGGCACTTTGGGCTTAAATCGATCGACTTGCTTCCATTAAGATGATCATGTTGTTATAAAAGAGCGATGCTATCCGAGGTTAATATCTTTAAGGGTTGTCCCGCTACTGGTTAAACGACTAACTTTTGTTTTTTTTTATGCGAGAAGAGGCAATCGAGCAGGCGGGTCACTTTGTATGTTCAAAAGACACACCACGTGTTGTAGTTTTAAAAATTAAATTTTACAATTATAAAATTTTGTAGCCTATTAAACATAATAACCGGAAAACTGTATAAAAAGATATAATTAGTAATGCAAATTCAATTGATTTGCCAAACAAAAGCCGGTCAAGCCTCATTGCGTGTAATGGAAACAGTTGAAGTCCAATGCAATGAATTTTTTTTTTTTTTTTATTTTTTTTTTTTAAGGAGGGGGATCTCGCTGTTGGCCAGGAGGCCTTTACAGCTCAGCTCGGGCTGGTTGGCGAGCTTAGCTCAGCCGTGACAAATTTGGTTTGCCGTGACTTGCGCAAGGGCGTCTCCTGTGAGACTCGGACCTCGGCTTGGGCTGTCACGGGGGGGACTAGCCTGAGGGGCTGGACGGAAGCTCACTGTAGGAGTGAGCGACACTTGAAACAAGGGACCACGCCTTCGCCGGCGAAGGCGGTTTTTAACCCTAGCTCTCCTATCTGGTTGTTTGGCCGCGCGGGCGGCATCTAGTGTATTGTTAGCTATAGTAATGGGATCGTCCGGATCCATTAGGGCGTGTCGAGGCCTTTTTTGTCTATTTTTATATTGTGTCTTGCGTACCGGGTACGACGTGTATTTGCGCACTAAGGGGTTGGGATGGTTTTTAGCCTTGTCGAAGTAGCGGGTCGACGCTTCCTTCATCCATTGGGCTATGGTAGGGAGTTCTAGGTCGTAGTGGAGGTCTACGTTTCTCACATACATGGGCGCTCCAGTTGCTATTCTAATGAACCGCATTTGGATCGCTTGCAGTTTGTGGATGTTGGTGGGAGCGCAATGCGCGAAAACTACGCTTGCGTAGGTCATGCATGGACGGACACATGCTTTGTACAGGGTAACCTTGTGTCTGAGCGACATTTGGCTCCTTTTGTTGAGAAGGAAGTGGAGTCGGGACAGGACGAACGCGGCCTTATTCCGAACTGCAGTGGTGTGCTTGTTGAACGACAAGCCTCTGTCTAATGTGACACCTAGGTATTTAATCGTCTTGCGCCACGGGATGGTTTTACCAAATAGAGTTAGCTCTTTCGGTTCTTGATAGTATTGATTTTCCCGGTTATTGCGAGTGAAGATGATCGCACCGCTTTTCTCCGGGTTAATATGAATACCCCATTTCCGAAACCATTCCCCTAGGGTGGTGGCTGCGGATTGGAGTCGGTCTACGATGACCCGCCTGTCTCTGTTGGAAGTGTACAGAGCGGTGTCGTCGGCGTAAAGAGCTAACTCTACTTTAGGGGTTCGAGGAATATCGCTAGTGAATAGCGAAAATAGGAGCGGCGCGAGGACTGAGCCTTGAGGGACTCCGGCCTTTATGGGTCTTGGAGAGGAGAGGGTTCCTTCTACGCGATAGCGAAAGGAGCGCTCGGACAAGAAATCGTGTACAATACGAATTAGTCTTAGAGGCACTTGGAGGTGATAAAGCTTGTAAATCAAGCCGTTGTGCCAGACCTTGTCGAACGCCTTCGCTATATCGAAGAAGAGGGCCCCCGTGGGCGTTTGGCGTTTCACGGTGCAGAGTCCAGAGAGGACGTGCTCCGTGATTCGGTGGACTTGGTGGACGCAAGAGTGGGCTGGTCTAAATCCAAACTGCTCGTCGGGAATAAGGCCGTTTTCGTATGCGTAGTCGGAGAGGCGTATTTTGACTACTTTCTCATACAGCTTACTCAGCGTGTTGAGAAGACTTATGGGGCGGTAACTAGATGGGTCGTTACGGGGCTTGCCTGGTTTGTGAATGCCTATCACAATTGCCTCTTTCCACTGCGCCGGGAAGGTGCAGTTTTCAAGGAGGCAGTTGAAAATGGCTACTAGAAGGCATATCAAGTGGGGCGGGAGGCATCTAATCACTTTATTTGAGATTCCGTCTAGACCTGGCGATTTCCGAGGGCGCGAGCCTCTAATAAGGGCTTTGATTTCGTCTACCGATGTTTTAGGGAGTGGATCGTTCGGAAGGGGCATGGAGACTATTCGTTCCACTTCGCGGTTCACCTGCTCAACATGCGTTGTGTCAGAGTGCTCTAGGTTGGGGGTGCACTGCTCTTCGAGTTTGACTGCTAAGCACTCGGCTTTTTCGTCGTCGTCAAAGGCGTCGGGCATGTTTGGCCGCTTGAGAGGCGGCATAGAGGTGAACGTGTCTATTTTACGGGATTTTGCTAAAGACCAATAGGCCGTGTGCGAGGGGGTTAGTTCACTAGTGAAGCGATCCCAGCGTTCGTTTCGAAGTTCGCGCATTCGTTCTTTGACTGCGCGCTGCACTGCGCGTAGTGCTCTGCGATTGTCAGGCGTCGGCGCCTTGCCGAACGCGCGCGTGGCCGCATTCTTCTCGGTCAACAGTCGCCTAGCGTCTGGCGGAAGCTCCCAGCGTTGAGTAAACTCATCTGGAATCATCCGGGACGCTTCGGCAACCTTGGACTGAATGTGTCTGGTGACCGAGGAGATAGCGGCCAGCGCTTGGTCGGCAGAGACGAGAGTGTCGGGAATGCTGTTGAGGTCGGCAGCGTCCACGGGCTTGAGGGCCTCGCTTAGCTTTTGCAAGTCGAGGATGGGTTTGAGCCTCCTCTCAAAGGTGTCCGGTGGTCCGAGTTCGTAGTGGACCGGGAAGTGGTCAGAGTCTAATTCTTGTAGCACCTCTACGCTCCGCAGCTGGAGTGCTACGTTTCGCAGAGCCGCTACGTCCAAGACATCGGTTGAGAGAAGGCCCATTGGTCCTACGGCTTGACGCGTGGGCTGGATGGGGCCCAGGACGTTGAAGTTGAGTACGTCAACGAGCCTGTTGAGAGCTAATCCATTAGGATTATTTTTGGCGCTATTCCAGTTCTCGTGTTTGCAGTTGAGGTCCCCGAGTATTACTACCGAGGGCCCCATTCCAAACAGAGCTTTGAGATCGCTCTCGAGAACTGTCCTACTGGGTGATAGGTAGGCCGAGACTACTATTATTGGCTGATGGCCGGACATTGCCACGCGGACGGCTGAGCATTCGATATTAGCTAGAGGCGGGGGATCGAGCGGCGCGCAGTGCAGTGCTCGTCTATAATACAGGATGGTACCGCCTAATCGTGAGTCAGTTCGATCGTTGCGAACTGCGACGTAATTCGCGAATCTAGGAGTGCGAACGCTGGGCTTAAGAAATGATTCCTGAACTAGAAAAATGTCTATTTCGCGGTGGGAGAGAAAAACCTGAACCAAATCGAACTGCCGCTTGAGTCCGTTGGCGTTAAATGTCACTAAGGACAATGAATGTGGCTTGAGCCTATGCGCGTTTGTACCTATTTCGGTGTGTTAGGTTTCACGAATTGCCGAATAGAACTGAGGAGTTCGGCATACTCCGCGCACACATATAATTTTGCGTCAACACTCGCTGACGTGTATGCTCTTTGGAAGGCTAAAAGAGCGTCTATATCTATGGCGTTAATTACGCCAATCGCCAGGTCCATGGCACTTTTTGCCTCCTGGGCTACCGCCGTGGTTTGGGGGCGGGGGGTCTTCGCGGGGGGGCGCTCGCTTCTTTTTCCAATTGGAATCTTCGTTGGGACGAAGTTTCCCATTGGAATGTCCATGAGGGCTGGGATCGGGATCGGTTCGGTAGTTGGGGGTTCTACCGGGGGACTAGGGTGGATTGGGAGGGATGGGTATACCTCCTGTGTTATTGCAGGAGGTGGTGGACCCACGGGGGCGTCCCGGGGCTTCCACGCGTTTTGTGCGGGGGCTGGGGCGGGGACGAATTTTTCCTTTGCGGCCGCGGGCCGCCGGTCCGCACCGGGCCTAGCCGAGCGCCTGCTCGCCTTTCCGCCCGCCTTGGGGGCCCTAGGGCAGCCGCGATAACTCGCGGGGTGGCCCTGTTGCCCGCAAAGCACGCAGGAAGGCGGCTCAGCGCATGGCAGTGTCCGAGTGCAGTCGGCGGTCCCGTGGTCGCCTAGGCACTTGACACAACGCGCACGCGCAAAACAATTGCGCGCCGCGTGCCCGTACAGCTGACAGCGGTGACACTGTCGCGTAAAGGAGTGTTTGAGGGGTGTTTCCACCTTTAGGCCCGAGAGCTTACAGCACTCGGCCAGGTTAAATATTTTCTTCCCATGGGCGGAAAGTTCAAGCACTACGAGGACCATGTCGTAGGCTTGTTTGTTGGTCCGGTTTAGCATACGGAATACCTCTTTTACGGGGTATCCCTGCTCTATGAGGTCCGTCTGAACGATGGACGAGTCGATCTCCTTGGGGATGCCTCGGATCACAACTCTGAGAACACGTTCCTCGGGAAGAGGGAACGTGTGGCCTCCTATGCCTTCTGTGCGAAGGTATGAAGTTAGAAAGCGGTGGTGGGCGGGGTCGTACACTTGCACGCAGATGTTGTCGCGCAGTGTTTTCGCCTTATATGTGATGGATTTTTTATCCATCAGGGCGGACAGGGAGGGCCAAATACTTTTGTCCCGGACGTAGACGGGGGGAGGGGCTTTGATGCGATCCTGTTTCGCGGGTGTGGGATATGGTGTGGGAGAGGGCGCGGACTTTGAACCCGCAGCCGACTGGGAAGCCGGATGCGTGTTGCGTTTGGCGGGAGGGTCTTGAGGCGAGTTGGGTGCTCGCCTCTTTTTATTTTTGCGACTTTTGACAGTTTTAAAACCGTCGGAGTCGGAATCGCATGAGGACGCGGACGCCTCAGCGCTGGTGGAGTACGCGGAACGTACTGACATGGCGGACGCGGGCCGCCCGGCCTCTGATTGGCCGCCGTTGCTTAGGTCCAGAGAGCGCGGGGCCTGCGCGGGGGCCTCAGAATCCTTAGTCGGTTCGGGAGTTTTACAGGCCTTCGCGGGGGCCGAGTTTATTTTTTCCAGAATATTTTTACGCGCGGCCTTCGCGGGGGCCGGAGGGGAGGGCTTTGTCGGATTCGCGGGGACCCTCGCGGGGGCCCTGTCTTGCGGGGATGGGGAGCGCGGAGAGTCCGCGTTTTTGTTGAATTCCCGCTCTAGGTCGGGAAACCTATGTCGGAAAAACTCCAACAACCTATCTTTGTATCCTATATCGGGGGGGGGGTGTGTCGTCTGCCATCTGCGTAGCTGAAGGCACGCAGTGTGGCAGTGTGTACCTAAACCTATGTGTGTGTACCTAAGCTGTGTATTCCCTAGGTGTAAAGTCTTCGCTGGTGATAGCGGACGAGACTTTTTGTGTCGCTGACCTAACCAGCCCGTGAGGGGGTCGTGATGGCTGAACCCCCACGGATGTGCGACTGGGACCCGTCCAACAGTGGACCCTGTGTGTGCAGACGGTGGCTAGAGCGCAGTTGGAGTACCTACGCCCCGTGGCAATGCCTACTGAGAGGCTACGCCCACACACAGGGACTTGATGGAAGCAGGCGAGGTTAACGTGCCTTGAAAAAGGCACGGGTGCTGCCCTCGAACAACACTCCCGCCTAAGCGTTAATCGATTCCAACCGTTTGGCACCGTTAGGTGGTTGGAAGATCGACCGCAGGTAAACCCGCGTTAATCATATACTGCAGTCCTTCACTGCTGCTCGGATGCCGCTCGAACGCCAGGGACCTGGCAGACGGGGAGACCTCGGTGCAGCTTGAGTCGGGCTAGAATAAAAAATTCTGAGTTGATAACCACCCAGCGCTTAAGCACTGAACAATTGAACACGCCACTCGACAAGTCAAATGGCGGGAGCAACTGCGCAACACAACCGCACTGGACGGCTGTCGGACCCGGAATGATTTTTTTGCAATGCAATGAACGCGAATTACTTGCATTTATAGAGAGCATACGATCATGGTGGTGCCAATATTAAACTTATGTTTAAGTGGATAAGCGTAAATATAAACTGAATTCTACGTATCGTTGAATATCGCATTTTATTATCATAGCAATAAAGTGTATGGAAATTTTAAAGATAGCCTGGAGAACAGCAATAACAAACAATTTAGGCATTCGTATTATGTTATTTTTCAAGCATAAATCTCTTTCTGTATTGCGCATATAATACTTACTATGTTTGAAGTCTCGCTCAAAGCATTTCTTATTTGTGGTGTATATATAAAATCTTTCGACATGTTTTGTATTTATTCTTCAACCTCGGAATGCACAATTTTATCGTACAAGACATTTATGTAAGATTTTCATTAGATACACTGATACGCCAAAATTTATTTTGTTGCTTTCCACAATTTAATTTTAAATACTTAAACTAATAATTTAAATAATTGAACTTTCACATTAGCGAAGTCCCGGCAACATATTTATTTCATGCTTATAACTATCGTTAACGCTTTGTTACCGGCAACCGGGTTTCAAAATTCCGATTAAATTAATGACATTAAATGAATTTCAGGAAGCGTATTTGAATGCTTGTGTAAAAATAGTGAGTATTCAATGTGCGTCATGTTTGAAATTTAATTTTATTACAGATGAGTTATTTGTAAACATTGGGTCAATATTGAGTTTGCAATCCAATGCAATTGTTTGTAATATGTTGGACCATTATGTTATATACAATTTTTTTATACCTATATATAATAATTATAAATGTAAAAAACGCTATAACTAATTTTACAAGTTTGTGATAAGCAATGGAAGGCATTTTTAGCTTCCGATCGGATCTTTGTTGAACCTATTTACTAACTAAAACTAATATGGTTTATGGAACAGGTGTTATTACATGTGTAAATTTAACCTGCCAGGTAGCTAGTCATTGGAAATTTACACATAGGACGTACCTTATACATGGCGATACCATTTAATTTATGTTTGACAAAGCATACATAAAAGATTTTACATGTCTGTAAATCTTGGCGTAAAATGTAACTGGATAATCTCAATGTAGTATCACGTTACGAAGTGACCTTAACGTAACGACCCTGGTTACACATGGTTGTTCACCTTACAAAATTCACAAACGTGCTAATTTCTCTTTTCATTTGGCATTGTTAAAAGGGCAATTTTACACGTCGACCTTCGACGTACAAGTACATGTATTTTTTTTTATTTTATAATGCATTTTACGGCTACGTAACGTTTCAGTGCGAATTTACCACAGATTCAATTTTAACTAACATAATTATGCGGTTCGACTTAATCAGCCGTTTACTGGCTGGCATTGGTTGAGTTGCGAATTTACATATATTAATTTGATTAATTTATCGAGAGTTACATTCAACTCGGGCACAGTTATTTTTTTTTAATATGACAAAGTGAGGACAATACGCGGAATAGAATAGTGGCGTTTACTTTAATTACATTCAGAGGGAGACTGTGCGTATTGTGTATACGTATATATGTTTTATGATTAAGTGACGTGATACTTACTTTGTATTGCGTTGCTTTTCTAATTGTAATTTCTCTTAGCGTAAATTGTGCTTGTGTATTAATAATATAAATTCCATAATACACATGATTCAAAGGATATAGTAATAATTATTAAAAGTGTTTGTTTGGTAACGATGAAATGAATCATTTCTCATTATATCATTAGCATTTTTCTCATTAATAGATAGATCATTGAAAAATTGTTTTAACTGTATCGAAAAATTTCCGTCTAGTTATTAGTACTGAGTATAACGTAAACAAAACAATTTGGAAATAGGCAATCAGTAAAGCTTTTAACACGAACAAGGTAAATTTGTATCGTCTAGGTGGAATAATATTTTAGTTGCAATTTTCTAGTCCCGGCGTAATAGCTTAATATGTAGAATTTTACAAGCAACTATCATTAGGAGATTGGCAACTAGTATTTTTTCTCTTCAAGGATAAATATTCCGTGGCCTTGGTTGGTAATATGTTTAAAAAATATTTATGATAGCAATTTCTATTGAAATATTTTGCCTTCAATGTTTAAACGCACTCTATTATCTCTTTCCGTTACTCTTTATTGGAAATCATTGGAGATACTTATAGGCTTGATATTTTATTAATAAAAGTACTTCCTAGAGGACTTTAACTAGATGCTGTAATGGTGATACTCATGTAAAACATATTCATAATAAAAGCTTACGTCTCATGTTATTTAACTCCAGTTAAATGTTCACATCGTAAAAAATTTCGCTACCAAGTGTCAACTTTTCGTAAAGGCCTTGATAACGGGTTCTTATACTACATACGTAATGGTATTAAGAATTTGATATTTTTTCGCAATTTTTATGGTAGCCGAATAGAAAATATAACGATACTCGGAATTTAGGATTTCCATATTCATTACAATTTTATATACAGTGTCAACGAACATTTGATAGCCTGCAATCTCTCATTCTCTCACTATTTTATCATCTAATGCTATAAAACTAGCACTAGAGGATAAATCCTCTCATAACATTTGTATAAACAGAACCTTTCAGAAATGCAAGAGTATTTAACACTGGTTTTTTTAAGATAATGACTTGAGTACTATGAAAGTTTTGAAAAAGTCAAGAAGTGTGCACGCAATGGGCGTCATAATGGCATAGTATATTGAAATGTAATCAATTACGTTCTGAGTCAACGGCCTGCAAAAAAAAAATGTTTATGTATGGAACGTTACTTATTCCGAATGCGATTGTTCGACACGAGCGAATAAATTTTATTGAAATACAATGAGTGCTTTTACTGAATGTTGTTCTTAGCTTCTTACATTTAACTTCTGACTCAAAATTTAAATATCATCGGGGTAAATGGCTATTGTTAAGACTTAGAGTTTAATATTTAAGTTATCGCTATCCTTGTGAAATGCTCGTGTATTTAAACTGTGATTGGTTATTAGCGTGAGTTCGAGTTGAGTTGAGTTTAAGTGTGTAATCTCGATTTAAATTTTGTTATTTCGTTCTTCGGACGGTGTTTGAATACGGAATCACATCTCAGTATGGAGGCTGTGTAAATTCAATTAACTGAATTCCCATCTATGTTGACACTTTCCAAAATATTATGTGACTTGTAATTATGCGGAGTGTAAGTGCCAAGTGAATAAAAAAAAACTGTTGCGTATATATAAAAAATATTCCAACATTATTTGAGTTAAAAAGGTGAAATTAAAACGCACTAGGTACACCTAAAGGTTTGTCCATACCAACGTGTTAGAAGTAAATTTATCATTACGAGATAAAGTAAATGCTGATATAATATTAATTTTTCATTTGAGATGATTTAAAACGATGTCGTTAATCAAATATTTAATAGAAAATTATGCAACTCATTCGCACATTAGTAAATTATGTACGCGTTCGTCATTTGGTGTAACATGCGTTAGAATAGAAAGCGGATGCCGAATGCGATATTCGTGCTAATAGCACGTATTTCATAATCCGATATACATTTTACATACGAAATTGCTTCAATGTGAAATGCGATGTCGCTGTGAAATCATATGTAAGGTCAGTCATTATTTTAAGTATGCCCATAATAAATTTGCTACAGCATAGGAAGTGAGTATATTCTGTATCGTTGTATTTGTTGGCTATACAGCGTAACGAATGTAGTGTTTGATATAAGCACGTCCGTTATGTACTCACCGTCCGCATACATTATAGGTCTAGCGTTCGATACCAAATGGAAACAATATTTTTTTTTAAACATTTTTATATAAAATGGTTGCCCCAATTTTAGTTTGTAGATCTCCAAAAACTGTCATGACCGAGTTCAACTGTTTGAGCTTAGAATTGGGTCACTCATATCTAACTTGAATATAAAAGGTTTCGTATATAAACGTATTTGATGAGTCGGTATTGTTCACTCAAAGAACAGTTCCGTTAAAAGACGACCTCTCAGAACTCTTTGAAAAACCATTAAGTTAAATTGACGTACGTAATTGTTCGGGCATATTATATGCTCATAGTGAAATTATTATCTCATATGAATTTGTTTCGTAGACTTTTAACATGTATGCTTAATGGGAGCGTCTAGTGTATACACAAATAATTGATGTTCTGATTGATTTGTGGTGTTGCTTTCAACCAGAGATTCTGATTTGATTACAACGCCTTTTGATAAATTAGGCGCATCGACTGAACTGTCCGTTTTATTCTAGTGTATTCACGTTTCTGCATCTGTATCATCGATCAATTTAATTTATAGCCTGACTCATGTCATTGGACAGATTTATTGTCTGATTATTGTTCACAATGTTTTCCTTCGTCGAGTTAGTACGCATACAAAGAACAATCTATATTACATTAGAATTATATATTTAACTGGCTGAACCGGCAAACGTTGTTTTGCCATATAAATTATTAACAAAGTAGAAATAATTGAATTTCACGGTATTTCGTTTACTACAAAATAAATTTAATTTATACTATAGCATCAATAACACGTGGTAGTCAAGCTATTGAATTGTAGCTTAAATGACACGTTTGTCGGTTTACCATAGCAGTGCCATCTATTGATTGACTTACTCAATCCAGTCGAAAAGTATCGACATCTGTTAGAATCTTTTGGAGTTAACAGATAATTGTGACTGTCAATAATTAATTATATAGACAAATAATTTGCAATAAAATAAAATTACGACTATAATTAAAGATCTAAGCTATCCTATATCTCAAGTTGGACTAGACTGCTCACGGTGTGCCAATTTAATTTAAAATCGGTTATGTAGTTTAGGAATCCATCGTACCAAGTCCAACATCTTAACATGATATAACTATTTAAATTATTTGTGCATTTCGCTGATACGGTATACGTATGCGCATATCTTGAAACATCGCTCTCTATGTGATTCAATAAACTAGCACACACTATATTTTTTCAAATACAGACTCATATCGCTTAACTCAGAATAAGATAAGGCGTCCGTAGTGGTGTTCTCGACTGTTACAATTGTTATGATAGGTCCCGATTACCGTTCTTTACGGTACAGTATAAAATGTCTACCGTCTGAGCCTAACATATTTTTCAAATAAATGGAGGCAGAATTATATAGTCTATTAATATTCCGCATATTGGTTTTAACGGATCATTGTCATCGTCTTGTACATGCGTTATACCTCAATCGAAACTTTATCCATCGGAGTAAGAGCGTGATTCCGCAAAATTTGTACTTTTGTCATGCTTCTAACTACTGTATGCATGAGCGTGAAAGTTATCTCTGGTTGATACAATTTCTCTCTGCCTTATGATTTATGGTTTTAAATGATGCCATTAGAAATTTCAAATTCCAGACTTACCTGCGAATATTCGACTGTTTCTTTTTTAAAATTAATTTATCAGCTGTCGTCTTGGTTAGGTTAATAGAATTTTACGTTGTTTGTAATTAGCTGTTCGATTAAAAATGAAAATCCCCTTTTCAATACAATAGTATTATTTCTGTCATCTAAGTTTTTTTGTTTTTATACCTTGTATGCAGAGACGTGCTGGACATTAGAATTCCGTAAAACAGGAATCGGAATATATATACTGTTGTTTACATTCTGGTAATTAGAAATAGTATTGTTGTTAAAATAAATCATGTTACCTACGTCATGACCCATTTAGTTATCAAAACATCTCGCGTATAATTTGTAAAGTCTACTTTGGCTCTACTTGGCCAAATTGGTTATTACTAGAGCAACATTGTATTACTCTCTAAAACGTTAGTTAATGTAGCTAATTTAAACAATTATTTATTTAATGGATAATTAATTATGTATATGACTTCTCGTTTCAACAACATTACAATTAGTACTGAGTACAAGGTAGAAACATTTATAATGTCGGTCGTAAAGGTCTTCGTGATTTTAATGTCTATCGTTAACCATAATAATATTTCATTTGGCTCAATCAAAATTGGAAAGTATGATGTAGCTTTTGACACATGCACTGTAATTGAAATAAAATATATAATATGTTTCAAAATTAAATGTAAAGTTCTATACGAGTTTTTTATATAATTAAGTAATATTTTAGTGTACGTAATATCGGATTACAGTTAATGGATGAGCACACTTTCTCATCTTAAAAAGGAGAGCTGAATTTAACAGGCTCTACTAACATTATTAAATCTTGCCTCTAGATATCAATATCTGATATTAAAAAGTTTTTTAAAACGTTTTATAGTTTCGCATCCTGTATCGTATACATTTTGCATAATGTTCTATTCTGTATTAAAACTTACCTTACTATAGTACTCGCGTACGTATTATTTATTGTTGAGACAAGAGTCACACGTTTATAATACATATAAACGCAATTTATTTTATTATTATTAAATAATCACATGTTACAAATTCTTATGATTAAGCTAATAATCTATATTACATACTATAAGAGTGTACAATGTTGTGGTCCTTATTTATAGGTGTGAGGTGGTTTGGTACTTATTTGTAAATTATACAATATGACACAGACTTTTCTCTCGTTGTCTACTTTGTTCTAATAAAAACAGATACACCATTAGTGTGCACGGGAATTCAGATTGATTTCAATCTTATTAACAAACCAGTTTGGCTTGTAAATAAAATATAAAGGGATGGAAGTGAAGTGATACTTTATTCTCCGCATGTCTTCCCTTTTTAGACCCGACTGATGAGGTTTATAAATTTATGTAATAATTTATTGTTGGTTCTATTCATGCACATAGTTGATTTTGTATAAGAAAGTTTTTTTTAATATATAGAAAAAAGTTTAAGTAAATATTATATAAATATAAGGTGATAAACAAATTTAATACATTATATATTTTTGTTTTAGGGATACGAGCACTCCGTCAGCGCCGCAGGTGTTGCTGAAGCGAACGAAGCATCACAAAGGCAGCATCTACTGCCTCGCTTGGAGTCCAACTGGAGATCTACTCGCGACAGGATCCAACGACAAAACTGTGAAGTTGATGCGATTTAACAGTAATAACTGCAATTTGGAAGGGCAAGAAGTGAGTTTAAGTTGCTTTCATTTTTTTTTTGTAGAAGAGGTATATAGGAGTATATAGTATATATACTATACTCGAAATAAACATCAGATAAAGGAACAGATAATTCAAATATTGAGGCTACATTTTTGTAAAAAGATTTAATACCCTCATAAAGAAGATAAGGGTAAATAATCGTGTATCATTATTTTTAATATTACTCAATACGGCAGTCTCAAATACAGGTTGTATAAAATTTTGAAAATTATATAATAAAATAACACGCTTTCTGTCTTCTGATTATGTGTTTACGATGCACACTTATTAAAATTGTGTAATTAGCCTAATTACTTTTTATGAAAGGTTTGTATTTTAAACAACACCCTTATGAACGTCTTAAAAGGTGCAAGATTCCAGATAATACAAAAAAAATCTAAAGAAAATTCATTGGAAATAATTCTCTTGTATAATAATGTTGCTCATCTACTCTTTATATTATAGCCACCCTGTTTATATCCAATACGAATCACTGCAAAAGCTACTTATTGAGGCTTTGATCGACATCAAAATAAATTATGTTTACTTTCACTTGGATCGTATAAATTATAAGTAATATCAGGCTTATTATAATCTAATCAGCGTTACGTTAGAGGTGCAACGCCTTCGCTTGGTAGTTTCTATTAATTATGGTCTTACAAAGCTACTAATAAAATGGCGATTGGGATTCCATGTTTACTTTACGTATACGATGCCAATCAAGATTTATTATTAACTCCAAACGTATAATAGTTTTATTTTGGGATGTAATCATACAAATTCTAGTGTCACTTTGTTATTCGTTTACTTAGTAAATATATTCGTCTATATCGTTCGTAATAAACTACGTGTATTAAACACGATATATATATATATATATATATATATATATATAGATATATATGTATATATATATACTATACAAGTATATTATTTAAACAAAATAACGTGGCTGTGTATTATAGTTTTACTCACTCACCTCATTCTATATATATATATATATTGTTATGTCTGAAAATAGTATAAGTAGGTCATTTTTGTGGTCCTCAATAATCGCCCTCGCTTAATAGGTCAGTCGTGATTTATTCCATACCTCGGGGGTTTCAGATAAAGTGAATTTACGTTCATAAATATATTATTCTTACACGTTATTCGTGGAATAGAAACAATGTTGCATATAAGCAACTTTCTAACTTATTACATAAGAAACCTCTTAGCCCGTCAATCATTCAGAATATAATATTAATACAAATATTATTACTTATTTTGTTAAGTATTAAGTTATTTTTAACATACCTCTTATCGACACCTCTGCCATCGATGACATCATACTTTGCCTTGTAAATGCATAATCAAATTCTATAAATATAACACGATTCAAATATTGGAATCGAACGAGATGCCTAATTAATGAATCAAGCCTTAATGAAAGGTACAACCTTTTCGGACGATGAAAGACATTCTTAAACCCAATTTAATTAGCATCGATATTGTTTGGCTATTAATTGTACTCATTCATAAATAATCCATATTTATATAATATTTTGGGTACTTTTATTTACAAACAATTTTATTCATAAGGCCCATGGTATATATAGTTGGTTTACCAGTCATGTCGACATTTCGAACCAAACATTCCACGCAATTCACTCGGCTCTAGTATCATTTTATTAGACGTATTTCAGTAATTGGACTAAACCAAATGTAATAAGCAAAAAGATTATTTGCGGCGTGTGTCTTGTGACTGAATCATACGTGTTAATTTTTTTCGTTTAAAAATCATTATGTCAAATGATTTCGCTGATTGAATGTTGTATGTTAACTATCGTTTAGCAAATACTATGTGTCGTTTATGTAAGTGCTGTTTTATCCACCGTGCGACCCAGTTTTTCACTGAGCAAACCTGCGTGTTAAAGCTTGTAATATAAAAGCGTTATCTTTACGGTGATTTTATTGCGAATAAAATGTTAATATTGAAAGTAGGATTTTTATACATGTATATTTAAATGAATCAGTTCAATGACGAACGCGTTGGTTGTTTATCGAGTACTCGGGTCTTGAGTTTATGTTTTAGTTTGTTTTATCGTGTTAAATTTAAATTTCACAGTTTCTTGTCAATGTAGGCCAGACGTTAAGCTCCTCTCGCTGCTGGATTCAACTTTCTTAATAACGATAAATTTTTAACTTGGATGCTTAATCACCGTTATAGTTTATTCATGCAAGTTAGTGGTTCATTTGGAATAGTATAAAAACAAATTTAAAAAATGTAATATTTTTTTTAAAAGTATAAATTGCATAGAAGAAATATGTTACTTTTTACCTTTGAACCTCGTTAATTTTCGTTTTAAAAATGGGGAAAAAGTTAAATAAAAATATTTCCATTCGAAAGAATTCCCTAGAAATTATGACGTTACAAATTTTGTGTAAGACGCACAGTTTCTGAGATATTGCAAAAAAGTGTTTTCACCCCTTTTTCCAAGATGGCCGTAGGGCGATAACGCTAGCGACCCTTGAAGTAAAGATTCTATTGTCCCCAAAAGCACGTCCCAAAAATAAGATTGCTGCGTCTAAAAAGTCCAAACAAAAGTAACATTTCGATGGACTAAAAATGTAGGGTTTTATTGATTTTGTGTCTATGTACAATGTCTAGTTTAATTTTGTTCGTTTTTTTACCCACAACTTTCTTTTCTTCCTTATATATTATGCGTCAAACATGTGTTTGGATGTACCTTTAGTTTTGTCTAATACCTTTCTCTTATATTATGCTTTTGAACCCTTGCCCAAAAAATACAATTGTGCACTACGCGTAAAAGGTTATTAAAAAACGTTTTTACAAAAACTCAACAAAATACCAAACGAACTTAGATGTTTTTTTTTTTTTGAATAATATATATCTAACAATGTAAATAGTTTGAATTTGAGAATTTGTATCGACGGAATAGTCATATAATTTGTTAAAAAGTTTATTCAAATTCTATAGATAATATTTTCAAAGCCGTCCAAAGTAAAACCTATTTATTGTACAAAGATGAATATTTAACTTGACGTCTGCGTACTGTTATATCTGTTCGTATTAAAAACGAAGTAATTACTAACTTTGTCAATATCGTGTCAAAAACAGATGGCTTGTTTTCGTCTTGTATTTATTTACATTTCACATATAGACTTTGATTAAAATACTTAATGAAAACTTTGGCCTTATTACTCAGTGACTTCCATACATTTAAAGCGATTTAATATTAAACAATTTTAAGACGAAATATATATCGATAAATATATATATATCGAAATAATAGATTGAACTGAAATTAATGTAAGTACCAATAAAATGCAGAACGACGAAAATTAATCATGAAAAGGTATCATGTCAATCAGGATTTAAAAAAATATTCGAGACATCGATGTATGTGGGCTTCCAAGTATTAGGGTGCGTTGTACAGAAATGCGTTGCCTTCTTTTTAGAAATTATGATGATTTGATGATGATATTGAGTTTCGGTCATTAAAACGGGACAATATAGGTACTTTACTGTGTGTGATGGTTGTCCAGAATATATCTTTTTATCGTAATAAGGAGATGGTCAATGTTTTGAATCGATTTATGAAACAGTTTATATTTGTGAAGCCTGCATCGTCATATGTATCCTTCATATGCATACGTAAAGAAAAATCAAATATCAAACGCGCGTCGATTTTTTCATATGTAGGCTGTCGTTTGTATTGAATAGTTTTAGTTGAAAATAGAAGAAAAAAACTTAGATGCATTCTATGCATATTTGAATGATACGTCAAAAATAATTCTCTCGTTTTCATAAAACTTGCGCGGGAGACTGTAAATGGTTTGCTTCACTGACATTTTTCGTGTACCATAATATAAATTACAATACCTGTTACGTACATGCGTGTACATGCGAATTTATCTTGAAAAAAATCCTGAAAATTAAGTATCTGCTTTGGGAAAGTTGTATCTTTTGGTTTTTTTAACCAATCAATGTTATTAATATCTGTATAATTCGTTAGATTCGCATTATGTATATTATTTTAAAATTTGTTGTAGTATATAACATTAAGTGTTAAAATATACATACCATAAAAGTAATATTTTGTATAAACCTTATTTCTAACTTGATTAACTGTGAGGCGATGTAATAATATGAAAGCAATAAAATATACCAGACACTGTCTGTTTAGTGCCATTTCAAGCACACATTGTATTGCTCAGCCTGCCATTCATAAACAAGTCTTAAAAAATACAGATCTAGAATGTATAATTTTCGATTCTACCTTATCTGTATTTTTAAGCATGTTATGATAATCTATTTTTGTTTTGTACAAGGTGCATTTGAATCAAATTGTTTTCGGTAGATTCATTATATTATTATTAACTCGTACCATCGTATTCGTATGGGTAATAAGTGCACCTATCAGGTTTAACTGTAATTTCTTGTTCACAGGTTGAACTAACTATGCATGATGGCACCGTTCGCGACGTCTGCTTCATAGAAGATTCATCGAACAAAACCAGTCTACTTGTAAGTGGCGGTGCTGGAGATTGTAAGATTCATGTCACTGACTGCGCTACAGGAAAACCGCTTATGGTAAGTTTCTGAAGGTGTTAAAGGGTAAACGGGGACTTAATACTAGCAACAAAGTTATATCATAAATCGAATCGAATATATCTTTATTCATACAACTTCCATACACTTATGGATAGTTAATTTTTATCTCTATAGGTTTAACTGTCAGTAATCAAATCAAGGGGCGAATATAACTGGCAAGAAACTATCCGTCATGTCTTTAAATCATGTGTGTTCAATAAAACGAATCTCAATCAATTATATGATCCTGTTTTGCCATACCTTCGTATGATTGAAGCTACACTATGTGATTTATTGTGATAGCTTCAAGAATTACTGAAGGGAATGTTGGCGGCAACGATTTGCAAGCATTTTTTTTAATGTCCATCTTAACATTTAATGAGTGTTTATTGTCAATTGTCATCTGCCACCCTTCATGTACACGTTAATAAGTCCTAATTAGATAAGATTATGACTTTCAATGAAAAGTCAAAATTACATGCACCGAGGTAGAGAAAGCATTAATCAATTATATTTTTATTAATGTGGTAATAGCTGATTGACGAAGACTTTTTAACAGTGTAACATTCTATAAACTGAGAACCATAGTTTACGCAACCGATATGTAGCTGGGACGGCTACTTTGATAGTTGTAAAGAAGTTATATTATAAGCTCAAGAGGAGTTTATCAATACGTGTGTGTGTTGTAAAAACTTAACGCCTGCGTAAAATTTTGTAAGCAGACACATGCGACGCAGATACGCGTTTTTTACGTAATTAGTTTATTTCTATATTAAAATGTCTGGATACATAATAATGCTTACATTTTTAAAGTAAATGCACACATTAGAGTTTCAAATCCTAACCTCTCACCTTGTCAACATACGTATTTTGACGATTTTGTTTTTTAAATAAACCGTTTGTTTAGGCGCTGTTTGGTCACTCGGGTCACGTGCTCTCCCTTTACAACTGGGGTGGTGCGATGTTCGTATCGGGAAGTCAAGACAAAAGTGTGAGATTCTGGGATCTACGTACAGGTGGCTGTGTCAACGTCATCTCACCGCCTATGGGGCACCCTGGCAAAGTACGTATTACAATTGCGATTCATAAGAAAATACCACTTTCCTCTGTCTTGTCAGCCACTTAAAGGACTTCTGAGACCTCAACTATTATGAAATATAACGATGTTCTAAAATAAAAAAAAATATACTAAATGTACTAAAAATTTGGTTTAGACTTTGTCATTAGATTTGAACTTTTTCTTTACTACTACGTACCTATGTATTTTTTTAATGTTTTAACATATAGAGTTAATTAATTTCCAATAAACACATTTAACAGAAGTATTCTACTTCAAAGATTATTTAATTTAAATAATGTTGCCGAGTTGTTTCTTTGTTATTTAAACTGAGACGAACTTTGTTAATACCTGCCAAGTTCCGGATAGGACAACTAATAGTCAAAACTTTGAAGGTTTAACTTAGTCCCATGAAGTGATGTCCGGTTACTTGTCCTGCTGGTCAGTGTTTGACCTAATTGGTCTTTGTGATAGGTTTATAATATGCATTTTAAGTTATGCCGGGTACGTCTTGGTATCTATTAACCGTTATCGGCTCACATCTACGAATTAATTAATATAAAGTATCATGATAAAATTTTTGTATGAAAATTTCTTTGTGTTCATAACCTCTTGTTTAATAGTTTTGTAAAAAGTAAGGTAATCATTGTAGTTAGGCAGATTAAGAAGATAGTTAGTTACACCGTTACTAACTTATAAATATACACTTGGCTGACCACAACTGTCTGACACAAATGATATTAGAAAGTATTACACATAGCTTTTATAATAATGATGAAGAGGCGCGCGATCACCATACTCGGTGAGTGCTGGTTGCTTGTAGTATGGAAATTCAATGTAAGGAAAATGTAATAACATACTGAAAATATTTTCCTACATTTGAACTACTTACATTTCTATATGTTTTCATTTCATTGGAGTTCGCTTTCAAATTTGGCTGTATTAAAGTCTGAGTTTGGTCACTTTTACGATGTATATTATTCTCTATTCAATTTCTTAAAAAATCTGTTAAAATGTATCTATGATTTGTAGCCAACCAATCCCGCCCACGTCAATACATTTGATTGTTTTATTTAATTTTTTGTGTCAGGGTTCGGCTGTAGCATCGCTAGCAGTGGATCCAAGTGGTAGGCTTCTTGTGTGTGGCCATGACGATGGGTCGTGCGCCCTGCACGACGTACGTGGCTCGCGTTCTCTACAACGTTTCACGCCCCACTCGAGTGACGTTAGAAGTGTGCGCTTTTCACCAGGCGCGTATTATCTGCTCACCGCGGGATACGATGGCCGTGTTGTACTTACGGATTTACAGGGTGAGTTAACTTTTGATTCTTATATGATATAAGAGCCATGTTAGTATGTTCTCACATTACATGTCGGATGACGACTATTTAATCATAATCACATATATATATATATATACAAATATATATTATGGTTATATATATATATACAAACAATAAACTTATAAGATACTAAAACAACACACATATATATACACTTGTGTGTATACATATGTATACACACAAAACAATTATATGGGAACTTGAAACATTTAAGATCTAAAATATAATATAATATATATAATAATACAAATACGAACACAATCGGGATTTAAAGTTTTTTTTATGATATTTAAAATACCTCTACGAAAAGTGAGCAGGGTAATTAGTGTCAGGGAGAAAAGTATATACTTAATATTTGGTTGTCTATTGTAATATTAAAGCAGCGGGGTTTGTACGTTTGGTTCAACACGCTAATATCTAGAAATACAGAGTCGGATTCATAAATCCTTTTTATGTTGAATACTACGTCGGGATAGCCATATCCTATAACGATTCTACAAGTACAAGTGGAGCGTAAATGGAGAATGTTACATCTTAAGTAACATTTACGATGTGAGTCTTTTAACGAGGGTGAAATTTCAGACAAAACACCTAGACATCGATAAAGTGAAATTTACATTTCAGACATTATGGTTAACAATTAAATGCTTCTATTGTTTTTCTTATTTAAAAATGATGTACCAAGATTTAGGTTAATGCACCACCACTAGGAACGAAGCACGAATGGAAAATGGTGAGAACTCCCTTTTGAATTGAAAAAAAAAGGTTAAATCAAAAACTCTAACATCAGCCCGCGACGGCTACACCCTTATTAGGGACAAAAGATGTAATCACAAGTATTTCAATCAGAAGTAATTATCTCCAAACATAATTTAATTAAAATTAAGATCTAAGAGAGAATCCTTAACTAGCTAAATAATTTAACTGCGCACTTAGTTTCGATTTAAGAGTTTTATTATAATGTACATTATAAGACACTATGTATACTTAGTCTTGCCATAAATATTGTTATAAAGAAAAGCACGATTTTTTTTTTATACGTAACATTTATTCCTTTCATAGTGAGTTAGTTTAATACATCAATATATAACTATTAAAAATATACAATGTTTATTCGAAGTGGTCTCCATTGGCTGCAATACAGTCTTTTAAACGTTGAGGCCAGTTATCAATAGCAGCACGAACTCTTTCTAGAGGAAAATTCTTCACTGCCAACCGAATGGATCGTTTTAGGGACTCCAAATTATCATGGCGTTTAGAGCAAGCCTTACTCTCTAAAACTGACCATAAATCATAATCCAATGGATTTAGGTCAGGACTTGACGACGGCCAGTTTTCAGTGCTGATAAAGTCCGGAACGTTAGTTTTCAACCAAGATTGGGTGGATCGAGCTCTATGACCCGGTGCCGAGTCTTGTTGAAAGCACCATTCTTTGTTATTGAACATGGTGTTAGTTAAAGGCTTAACTACCGTCTCAAGAATGGTATTTTGATAAACTTGTGCCGACGTTTTAATACCTTTTTCACAAAAATATGGCTCAGTCACCCCTTCATAGCTAACACCCCACCAAACCATCACTGAAGTGGGATAATGCCATGCCCACGTTGTACTCTGTTTACTAATTGCGAAGCTTCTTTAGAGCTTCCAGCATAAATACGGTCATTTTGTTTATTAAAATACTGCTCAATTGTAAAAATTTTCTCATCCGTAAACAAAATTTTTTTGTGACCTCCCTTTGCGTACCGCTTAAGTAGTTGTTTGGATTTTACCACCCTATTCTTCTTTAAATTATCAGTTAAGAAGTGACCAGTACGTCTCTTATAGGCTGCAAGTCCTAAGTCATCTTTTAATATACGCGACATGGTTCTAGGAGCTATCTTCATCTCCCGAGATAAAATCTTTTGCTTACGGACAGGATTTCTTCGAATTCTTTCCCTAACTGCTTTAATCACCTTTTTCACACGAACGGTACGTGGACGGCCAGATCTTTTTCTGTCACAAACAGAGGAGGTATCATTGTACCTATCAATAGCCCGGTAAACAAACATTTGACTAATACCAAGCGGGTGGAGGGTTTTAAAAATTGCACTTTTCTCCATACCTACTTTATGTAAGGCAATCACAGCGATTCGGTTCTCTTTATCACCCCACTCCATTTTAATATAACAAAATATTTAACAATATAATGGCGCGAAAATAAGAAAACACATCAAGCAATCATATAAAAATGACAGATTCCAAATTCAAACGTAATATTTTCTTTTTTTGAATAGTAACAGTATTTATGGCCAGACTAAGTATATAATACAATATGTATTATAATTACTTCTGATTGAAATACTTGTGATTACATATTTTGTCCCTAATAAGGGTGTAGCCGTCGCGGGCTGATGTTAGAGTTTTTGATTTAACCTTTTTTTTCAATTCAAAAGGGAGTTCTCACCATTTTCCATTCGTGCTTCGTTCCTAGTGGTGGTGTTATTAAAACATTCCATTACGACTCGAATGTATAACCAAAAATAAAACCGATATTACAGTTTTCCCATCTCGTCGTCTTGGTAGATATTTCACAACAATGTGTGTCAAAATGCCATGTCATCGTATGCAAATATCGTTTTGTGCCCAATCAATATCCAATCCATCAATATAATTTATGGCGTGTCAAGTGGTGAGAAATCAAACCGTGGTTTTGAGTTAATGTATCTGTCTGGCGGTGAATTGATGTTTAAATTGTCTGTTATCATTGAACATTCGTTTATAAACATTGACTGCAATGGCTACATGCTACGATATTAATATGCGAATATTGCGCCTTAAATATATCCTCACTCATTTGTAAGTTTTAACAAACAAGTTATTTCTAATATTCTCTGATATATTATTAAAATGTATTGATATATTCACGTAATGTAGTATCCTGGTAGCCGTACACGCTAAAGTTAATCATCAGCAATTCTGATACAGATAAAAAATATCCAAACTATTATATTGAACCTAATTTTATATAAATTCAGCGGAAAGCGACAACAATATTATAAATAAGAGTTTATTGTTTTTGTGTATATTTCGTGAGAGCATCGTCAAAGCAAATGGAATTCGGTCGGTAAGCCTCGGGGGTTAGAATGTACAACGTTTGACGAATATACATTCATACATTGATTACCATAAAATTATATATGAAAGCGGTTTTAGCTATGTTGCATTTAAATGGAAACAGAAGACTACTTCTATCATATGTTTATTATTAAAACACAACTAGGCTCCGGAAATGGAAGCTCTCTAGCTCTAGACAAAAATAGAATGCCTATAAAGATTACTAGGAGCAACATACTCTTGGGAAAAGCTATTTGGGTTATGATTTAAATACAAAATCCTCTGCGTCATAAAATAATATATTCATAGATAACGTTATTTTAAAATTTATTTGAGCTATTTTCAGGTTTAATTAACATTAAGGTTATAGAGGTGACTGCCCAATTTAACTGTGCTCGTGTCTAGAGCGTATTATCTATGGGAGCACACACTTGAGTGAATGATACGCATTAGTGAGGCTTATACAGGATGTTTTAGCAAATTGCTTTACACTCGTTGATTTAAGTTGTATAGATGTTTGTTTGGGCCTTGTCGTTAGTTATTTTTATCATAGAATTATAATATTTTAGGATTCACCAGCGTTATTTAAACGGGTGCATTCAAACGCACGGGTTACCTTTTTTGTCAAGTCGTTTTTTTAAATGTAAGAGGAGGCAAACGAACAGGCGGGTCACTTCGAGTGATATGCCAACCGCCGCCCGTGGACACCTGCAACGCCAGGAGGCTTGCAAGTGGGTTGCCGGCCGTTAAGGAAGAGGATCGCTCTTTTTTTGAAGTTCCCCAACTCGTAGCGGCTCGGGAATACTAATTTAATTTTATATTAATACTAATCTAAAATTAATCAATTCTTACCGAACGTCTACTTACGATTGCCGTTAATTTTGGAATAATCTCTACATCCATTATATATTTGACGGTATATTGAAGCTTCATCTGCGAATAGAATATGTAACGGCTTTAATCTGTTTCACCAAATATCAGTGAATACTGTATCTGTATTTTCCTAAACTCTTCGTATTTTGTTAACATTATGTATTGAATAATGCATTATTGAGCTGAGCTTACACTGAGCTTAAAATGACAGTGTACATTCGTGACTAACAATAATCGTATGGTTAATAACAACTAATATTATGTGCAATCATGTCCAAAATGAATAATTAATGAGAATCCAACCTAGTTCCTAACAGAGTGACAGCCTTGAAACTAAACTAAATAAATTTTATATTTCCTCCACAGGTGACCTTACCTGCGCGCTTTCAAGTGTCCCCATAGCGCGACACCCTGATAAGGTGATTTCAGCAAGATGGCACCCGGACGACTTCTCCTTCCTCTCAACATCGGCGGATAAGACTGCAGTACTATGGACTATACCACCCATATAGAGCTACGTAACAAAATATACAGTAAAATTAGTACATAATAATTAAACTATCATGTAACTCGGGAAGAGAGCGATAGTAACTAGGAACAAAAAAACAACTGGCACCTACGACATCTTGCCAATTCATTTCCGGGTATAATATAATCGTAGTATGTTAAGATGTTTTGAATTTTCACAGATATTCTATGTGTAGCAGAATTATACAAAGCGAAATTATATAGTAAACACCTAACAATACATTTCTATTGATTATGTTAAATGCGTGTGTTAATCTCGTCTCGTGCGTTGTATTATTTAACTCTTTAATTCTCATAGTAGAATTTTCAATTGTTTTAACATTAATATTATATCAATTGAATGATGCTTTAATTTCGGTGAGTGATGAAAATTCCAATAAAGATCTGCGTGCACAAACAAGTCGCAAATGAAAATTAGTTAAGTGTATGTTATAATTAACTTATTTTCACGTTAAGGCTAATAATTTTTTTTTTATTTATCCCAACTAAAAATGTTTACTAAGATAATTGTGATCAGTCTTTTGTCACTTTCCGTCGAATTGTATGGACATGTGTTGAAAAGGGACACGCGACGAACACATTTTAAGTTAAGGTAACTAATTGGTGTTATTCTCGTACATCGGATGCTATCACTTAGTCCTAATATTGAATATAATTTATCTTAATAAAATAGAAATTAATTATTATGCTTGCTTTAATTTCGTTATGTACGCCTAATAGTATACGGTTGAGGTCGTCTTTGTGATCAAATAAAGATTAACATTGTTGTATGAGACAAATTTTTTGACGAATTGTGATGGGAATTTAATCGAGATTCTATTTGTATGGATTAGTAGTGTTACGGCTCAAAAAATATGTTAAGTTTAGTTTATATTTAATTTATGCTTATTACAATGACAGTAGATTTTAGACAAATAAAACACATATCATTCCAAAGTTATCGCTTACAAAAAAAAACTATTTCATTGCAGTACACACATTTTCATCAAATTATAAATTATTGGAAACAAAACAGATTTGATTTTTAACGTAAAAAATTGAGAATCAATTTGTGTACGTACGTATGCGAGTACTCGCATACTTTTTAACAATAGTTTGTGAATGTATGCAGCTCTCTACTTTTGATTGACTCGATTTACTTGATTATATGTTACTTCAGTAGTTAATTAAAAATTTAACTTATTTTTTAAGTGATCTGATTAGTGTGAGACGCTTACGGTAATGATCCCATGTAAAGTTCGGTTTTATAGAGCAATAACAATAAAGTTTGCTTTATTAACATATGTCGGATTCAATTAATTGCACTTAACAATATTTTGTCGTGTATGAGATTATTTTACAAAATCTATATACGTTAAAATCCCTGATAGTTAAATATCTGATCATATTGAAAGAAGGCTAAAATACAACAGTATTTAACTATAGATATTATACCACGCATTGGTGTTTAACGTCCATTCAACTGATGTTTGAATAAAATTTGTCACCGTTGAGTTTTAAATGCATCTCCGTAATATATATGTGCTTGCAAATATCTTTTTTTGATGAAAAAAATTTAATTTGTATTCATTTGATAATGGTGCTAATACCCTAAGCCTTTGACTTTAATGTCCCCACTAAGCTAACTCGCGTTGGAACTCTAGGGTTAGTGTGTCAAGTTTGCCGTTGTGTGTTTTAGTCTCTTGGCAGAGCGGTTGTGATCATAAAGCAGTATAGATAAAGCGTGATTAGTTGATATACCGCAACGTCTATGTTTAAGCATAAACAGCATATGGGGAAATTGAGTTAGCACGAGCCTGGTTCTCGTATCACAAATCTATTGATGCTAAAATAGCGAAATAGGATGCAATGTGTTTTTAGATTGATCTATTGCACAAGATGCTCTTCGTGTTGCCTGTTCCGTAGTTCGTGTTTGCCCACTCTGCCCTTGTCACATTCTATAGTCTCGATTCACTTTGTTTTTATTCGCCGTGTTTTAAAGACATAATTCCTTTGTCTGTTTTTTTCAAATGTGTATCCGCGTTTATCTTGCTTAAATGTTATCGCTTCTAATATTCATTTATTAGCGCTACGATTATAAAATGACACGTGCAGATAGTCGATGTATTATTTACCGTATGCACGTTCCAAAGTAGCTTTCACATACTTTGTATTAAGTGTAAGCGGGTTGATATTGTATTGATTATTAATTTATGTAATCTAAAAGATTGTTAGTAACGTAATTGTAACGCAATATAATTGTGTATGCTATGCACAAATTGTTAAAAACGGAATATATTAAACCTCAAAAGTTTAATGTAGTAAATGAATATATATTTTATGTGTTTATTTTATTCTATAATTGTATGTGAAGTTTAACGATTAACATAGTATGGTACGGCATATTTGTTAAACCGAATTTCTTTTATCATTAATTACAGTAACAATATAATCCTTTATTTGCAATTTATTGTTTTATTTATTCAAGGTTTATTTTTGCCATATTAATTATTTCTAAGTCATTTCTAGTGTAGACAAAAAAGAACTAATTGAATGACGATACACGCCCCCCCCCCTGGTGATGGAAAATTATTAAATTACTAAAAGGTAGGGGTTGGTGATAAAATAGGTAAAGGTTTGGGGTGGTATGTATTTTTAAAGCGACATTTAAAAAAATAATTGAACGGTGGACAACCCTTATCACTAAGGCGTATCAAAAATAGATGTTGGCCGATTCTTTAACCTACACAAAATTTCATGAGAATCGGTCATGCCGTTTCGGAGGAGTACGGGAACGGACATTGTGACACGAGAATTTATATATAAGATTTGCAATCAGTCATATGATTATAAAAGAATCTGTTATGCGGAACAGCTTCCCAGTGAGTGCTTCCAACTCATCAGCTGCCAAGGGCTACCATCGCTCTTCTAATTGTAGGATAGATAAACACCTACAAGCAAGCCTTATACTTATATATTACCACATCAAATGCTACAGATTTTTAACAGGCGGTATAACGACATATTTTTGATAGATTGCAAATAGAAATAAGGCATCACCTAACGATAAGAATTCTGCAGACCTATAAACATTTTATATTTCAACAATTGTGGAGAGAACAGATGCTGTAAATGCAATGGGAATAATAAATACGCGTTTATATCAGTTTAATTTGATGGGTAGAGCGTCTGAATCAATCAACTAAATGAGATTTAAACCTGTCTAGATTCTTTTGTTCACTTACGTTTTATATTGAAAATTAATGAAATCTTCCATTTCAGACTATGATATGCATTTTTTGCATAATTAATGATTTCACGTCAATATGTGCAGGACGTTTTCTCATATTTCATGACCATGTTTGAGTATACGTGGGTATTATGCGACTTGATAGTATGGCTATGCTATCGATGGATGGTATGGTAAACTATGAATGAATAACTAGAATAGTTTTATGAATGTATCAAATTAGTGTATAGGTAGAATTCTTGAGACGATAATTACGTTCAATATTCAAGAATGTTCCTTTCAACAACTCCACGCCGGATTATAAACCACGATCCACCAATTGTGGTTAGAAACGACCGTTCCAGACTAGTTATAGAGATATACGCTTGCTCTAAACTCGGCGTATATAGTTATTCGGAGTCCCTAAAACAATTCATATTATACGAATAAGAATAATAATGAAGCCCTTTATTTCAGATATAAAATAAATATTACATAAATTAACTTAAATTCAACTTATACTGTTCTCTGCACAGCGAAACTCTCTGCCATGTACCCTATCCCAAATGGTGCTGGTAATAATAACTGGCCTTAAGGACTGTACTACCAATGGACCACGAATAAGCTTTATGTATTATTCATTTTTATTTATGTATTAGTTTAACACATTGTAATCCTAATAAATTATCAAAAATTACAGTCAACAAATATGCTCGTCACACATATGAACGTGAACCGAAAAATTCAATTCGGTATTATCTTTTTAAATATTATATCAGTTATGTTACATGGATGTGCTTTCATGCTCTCAACATATTTTTTAGAATGAAATTATTAAAATGCTTAAACTTAATCCAAGTTATAAAACATATATATATTGTGTATACTTTTCTCGGACTTGAATGTACGCTGTAAGATGTTGAGGGAGCAGCTGTAATTTTATTATTATTTCATTATATTCAGATGTTACCCCATTATGTAATCTCAATAATGTGACTTCTCCATAAAGTAAATGAATAAATAAGACACATCTATCAACTATAACTATACCTAGTGTGTCTTTGACTCGCACGATAAATACGATGTAATTTGGAGCGTCACAGGAAAAACTTTATTATGTAGTGTGTCAATGACAGCTTAAAGATATAAAACTTTATCACAAACTATCTTAATGAGGAAACTGTTGTCTTGTGCGGAAATTGATTTCCATCTTGATATAATGAGGAAATTATGTTCCTTTAAAGGTAAGTTTATCAAGGTCAATGTGGCCTCTCAAGCAACTTAATGAAACACAGATATTTTGCTTGATAATATATATTTACAAGAAGTATTAATACAAATTATATAAGTATATACAAATTATAAACACTTATTACTATGATGACCTGAAGTGTTAGACTATGAAACAAAAGGCGAAATGACGGTGCATACACTTGTTGGTAATTGGTTTAGAGAAAATAGTAATCGATAATATCTTAGTGGTACACGCTGTTATTTGGCCTTTCGCTTTACAATTCCCTTGGCTATATATACATTTAAAATTATATTTTGGCGCCAGCGTTGACTGTTGCGTGACCTAGAAGGCGCTTAAAATATTTACATAAACTCACCTACATTTTTATTTATAATCAATTGTTTTTTTAATTGTCAGTAGTACAATTTTGTATTAATTGTTTATTTTAAAAGAACAGCTATCGAGTTTCTTGCCGGCTCTTCTCGGAAGGCAGTCGCCTTCCGAACCGGTGGTAGTGTAAAAATTGAAGATTCAAAAGTGTCTTTATAAAGACCTACTTGAATAAAGATATTTTGAGTTTGAGTTTTAATAATGTATATATATGAATGGCATAGTGAAGTGTATAAAGGGTTTAAAGACATTTAATTGGTAGTCTATTAGAAAACGGTTCTGTAGCATTAAATGGATATAAAAATGTCAGCTATACAATATTGATAGTTTACAATGAAGAGTCTTGAATTTCGGGTGTGGCGGGCGGTACTCCAGCGGCGGACATTTTACGACGCTCGTTACGGGCGCGCGACACTGGCCGGTAATACTGCTCGCTTCGACGTCGTCAGCGTTCTGGTGGTGGCGCTTCTGTCTCCAACTCCATCCACAAAGAGCTAATCACGCGGGACGCTGTTGGCAAGATTTAATTATTTCAATTACAAGGTCACACAAACTGCAAGTCTTCACACAGACCGGAAATAGGCGACATATTTGCGATTTTTTCATATCAAACAATTTTTTAAACATATCTATTGCTAGCACTCATCACTTAAGGACGAGGCTTAGTTGATAACTATATTTATACCAAAGTCGATGTCCAAAAGCAAGTTTAAAATTTTAATCAGACATCTTTAAAACTGCTCTAAATTAAAGACAATTCAGTTTGAAAATAATATTTTTATTTCAATACTATTTAAAAGTAATTATATTCTCAGCAACATCGACTCTTTCCAAACATCGGGTTATTTAAAAAAAAAATTTTTGTTTCCAGATCGAATATTGGTTTTGTCATCTAACGAAAATAAGATTGGTGTTATGTAGGACAATAAAAAAAGTGTGTAATACTATATCTATTTAGGATTATTTAAAGATGTTAGATCTAGAATAATCTAGATTATGGATAGGTAGGGTGTTTTAAGTGAATGTTAATGTTAATGTTTTAAGCCTTCGAGCCAGTGTTGGAAAACTATGCACCGAAGTAATATTCGCGGCGGCGGAGAGTTTGTTTGTGAGGGTCAGAACAATTCTGTTGCACAATGCCACGGCGTTTATTTTATTTATTTTTTATTTCTTAAACCTATACAGCTTATCAAAAAAAGTATACACATAAAAATAGATTAAAAATAAAGCCAAAATAAGGTTAAAACATAGAATCGGAAATAGAATCTGAGATCAGAAAAAACAATAACAAAAAAAAAACACGAACAGAATACATATGAACAAGTGGAGTATATTATGTGAAGAACGAGCATTTAAGTGTGTGTGTGAGTGCAATGGTGTTGCTGTGTGAGTGTGTGTGCGAGGTTGAGTCTTAGTTTTTTTAAAAGAATTTCTACTTTAGAATGCTGCACTTGCGAAACAATGTCTCCAGTAAATTCCAGGATGTGTTTGTATGCTATTGTACAACGTATTGTGTGTAATCAGTATTTTAAACTCTTTTTGCAACACGCGTTAAATAGGTTAGTATTACCTTTTACGTTTACCATCTATAAAATATATATCAAAAAAGTAATATAAATTCGTTTCCAATTTGAAATAGCGATTGGTTGATAAAAAAAAATTGTCCGCGCGGTCTATATTAATGTGAAAACTTGTTTCGCTGAAATATGCAAAGTCCAACTTTCATGAAACGTGTGCGGTTTCTTTTCGTGTTCCGCAGTCAGCGAAAATTTTACACATTTTTTTAAACCCATTTTCTGTATACTACTTTAACTGACACCTCAAAGCCTTTTTGTATATGTAAGAATGATAGCAAATTTATACACTAGGTTAAATGCAACAATACAATAAACATTTATTTTAACTCACATCTAAATTAAATTTAGTTAAAAATTAAGATTATAAAGGAAAAAAAAATTTATATATATGATGATGATGATGCGATACACCTCCACGAAAAATAATACTTTCCAAATATGCTTTGAATTAAAACGTCTGTGAATCTAATTACTATTTTTTTCAAGAAGTGAATTACCTGATTAGCTACGAGGTTCTCAATCCAGTTCGAAACTAGAGTAAAGAGGTTTATACCCTGGCATATATATATAGGAATACCTGTTATTCAAAAGGAGGAAAACTCTATTCAAACTAATATTATGGCTTATTACGTATACAAAATCCAAACTTATTATAAATTTGAATGAAACTCTGTAATTATATATGTAAGTATGTGACGATTTCACGCTTAAAGTACTTAACCGATTTTGATGGAATTTTGTATGGAGAAAGATTTAACATTAGGGAGGGCTATAGGCACGACAACAAGAATTGAAGGGGTTGAAATAAGGGTTGAAAATTTGTATAAAATTTCACCAGAACTGTGCCTTTATAAACGGATTTCCAAATTTCTTTTGTATTTAAACCACGTGGACAAATGCTACTAGGCATATAGAAAAAGAAGCTATTAATTTCTCACATCCTCTTAAAGAGGCGAATACTCCTTCCGGCTTTTAATTACCACGTAAGCCTGCCCGGTAGCTTTGAGAAAATCTTAACCACCGATCGTACCCGTAGGGCTTCGTCTCCCACCTTAGGTCTCTCAGTGATATCCATAGATATATTCACTACTTATGTTACGTTACAACTGTAGGCTTTAATCCGTAGGGTGTAGTCTATTGCATTGCCATTAATATTTCAAAACATGGACTATAGGACGTCTTAACATATAAATATTCAATATACTAGAGCTGCTGAGCCATAATTTGTTGGCGTTTTTTGGCGAAAACAACTGGTTATTAGTATGTTTAATCTATTCCATATCCGGATCAAATAGATTAATTAGCACTTAATTAAAAACACAATCTGCGCAACGCTTGCATAATTATATTATTACGATAAATAGTCGTTTGGGCAGACTATAGAACTAAGACATTTAAGTTCTTAAACATCTTCCAAGAAGTAACTTCCCTATATTATTTATTGAGTTTCTTTTTTTTATAGAAGAGGGGACAAACGAGCAGGAGGCCCACCATAAAGGTGAAGTCGCCGCCCATAGACACTCTGGCTGGGAGCTCGTGAGTGTCGGCATTCACTCATCTTTTCTTTCTCACTCACTCAACTTTTCTACAGCAGAAGGCAACATATAGAATTTGTTCCAATAAAATCAGAATTTGTTTGATATTAGGTTGATCGATACAGGTACGAATTGATGCGAGGTACAGGGACAATTCTAGATATGTATTATGTTTTTAAAGAGATATGTAAAAATGTTTTTTTTTAATTTGAAAAAAAAAGAGAAACACGAACACGTTTTAAAAACTTGGATTTAATTGTTTATCGTCGTGTGACCTGAGTGTTTACATCGTCTTATGCATATTATGAACGTAATAAAAATAACTTACAGGATTTTCCATCGTTTCCATTTGGTGATTCGGGTGCTTCTTCGATGCAACTCTGTTCATCTGGAAACTGAACATGCTTCTTCACATTGGACCGGGTCGGCTTAGACAAGACCGATGCTGCGAAAAATAAAGTTAGAGTTAGTACCTTTAAATAGTTATTTAACGTACCATTTGCATCCATTACAAAATAAATAAAACATCCTTACTCAATAATTCAACTCAATTATAGTTTGTAGATATATTATGTCTTATTTTTTCCTCAGGGTCTGTCTAACGCTATATACTTTTGCAATTAGACGTTGTTGATACAGAGTTGTAAATAAAAGTTGTGGATTAATCTGCTCAAATGAGTGAAAGTAAAACGTACCACCCAAAGCAATTAGGTTGTCAATTTAGGGAAATAAATGAACGCTCCATTGAAAGCTCGGGCGGGCCGCGTATCACCCAATTTGACGGGATCCTGCAGTTGCCTTGAAAATTGGGCTCGTGAATTGACTGAAATCAAGTAGCCCGACATTGTTACAAATTAATTCCCGATCCGCGAGCACATGTGTATAATTTTCTTTTGATACCACTGCCGCCTGTTTCCGATTTATGGAAAACAAGAAACTTTCCAAACTTCATTACAATTTGTGAACTCGAAATAACTGAATAAATATATCATGTAGGTATAATTAGGATGTGAAATACTATGTGTTCCGGGTAATGTTATATCTGAGAATTAATATCAATTACATATATGTATAATAAATAAAGTCTGCTCAATTAATTGCATAAAACCTTCTCCAAGGTTTTTTCTTTTCACTTTGTTGTGAATTTTACGATACCCCTGTATGTGTAGGTTTTAGCTATAAATACTACTCAAAAGATACATCCCTCTCATACATTCGTTCCAATATCGGCGTAAATCCAAAGAATAATATGATAAACCTGGTTATGGAAAAACAAATCTTACGTAGAGATAATAAAGTAACAAATACAATAGGGGTTAACCTGAGCCAGGATAATACGAGTACACGTAACGCTTAATCAGGTAAGCATGTGTTATATCTGTGATGAATTTACGCGTACAGCTCTAAATGTTTTAATAAATCATATGTTTATTCGTTACGTGTCTGAATTAACCCAGATAAAATCACAACGATTTTTTTATTATCGTCCACGTTCGTAAACAAAATATAATCAATTCATAAAAGTCGATTGCTGTGATAGTTATGAAATATTGGATCTCCATCAAACGGAGATATAACTCCGGTTGTCATTAGTGACTATCAAATATTTCACAAGTACCAAAGGAATATCTACTACTAATATACTTTTATGAATTGAAGATGTATGTAGATTTTTTTTGTATGAAATCTCGCTGATTGCTGTTTGGGTTTTTAAAGCTCATATTGTGCTGCTTTGTCAAGGTTTTGCTAGGTTTGCCTAAAATAGTTGTTGTTACTAGTAATGATGGCTTGAGGTGCCGCGGGGAGGTTAGCTCCTAGCCTGAATGGCCTTGCCTTACTCTGACTACATGTTATGCTCACAGAGCAAAATCGTGGCCGGTAGCTTTTTAACCTTCAATATTGTCTCCTTATGGCTTTTGTTAACACTATAGTTTTATTTAAGATTTGTCTTTGATAATATAAAAAGCTTAAGTAACACGATTCCTATTATATAACATATCTACTGAATGTGTGTTGATAGTGTTCTCGTTAATTAATGTGTACGTACCTATTTAATGCTAATCAAACACATAACGAAAAGGTAAGGTGAAACTTTATTACAGTCCCATATCAAAAAGTTAATTAAAAGGGAACCGCGAAAGGAAAACGTATTAACATTTACATAATATTAAAATTTTGGCTGAAATTTTATCAAATTTAAGTTGGGACCGCAACGACGACGCAGAAATTACATTGAAGTTGTTTTATTCAACAAAGTTTACCGAAAAAATTCAGCCCATTTTTTTTTGAAAATTCTAATTTTTTGATTATTATGCAAATGTATTTTATGTAATGTATATGAATCTCGGCCGGATTCATATTATAATTGACCTTTGAATGGTGATGAAAGATATAAAGCGTTACTTAAGCACATACCATGTATGTCAGACATAAGATCATCGGCTTAGGAAACTCTTATATTTGTGTTCAAATGTCCGTATGACGTAGACACGCCCGAATTCTATTCTTTTATTAGTTTCCTCCAGTATCGAATATAGCTAGTTATATGACCGCTACGGATTTTAAGAGGCATGATACCGTTTATGAAATAATGTGTAACATACACAAATATTGTTAAAAATGAAGAGGAAATATATATTGACTTATAACATTGACATTTGGCGCTCTATAATTGTGCGTTTTTAAGGCAGTTTCTGCCGCGCACCACCTTATCGTGGAACTGCCAACGCAGGTATTCCCGAACCGCGTTCGACTTGGGGCCCTTCAAGAGAAGAGCGTACCCGTAGGCCGGCAACTCACTTGTAAGCCTCCTAGCGTTGCAGGTGTCTATGGGCGATGGTTAGGACTTCTATCGAAGTGGCCCGCCTACTCATTTGCCTCCTGTTACATAAAAATACATATATATTACAGTGTTAATTATTCGTCTACTGTCCGTGTTACGTGCACTAAGCCGTGAAGTTTCAGCGAGGCTTCAAACACGGGCTCAAACAAACAAAAGATGAAACGATTTCAGTTATTAAACCAGGAAACGTAATATAATGAAACAAACATACATCCATTGTCTATTGATCTCACAGTTTGTTTTTGGCCTTCTTGCTTATTTACGTTGTTCATTCAAGTTTTGATCCCTCAAAAATACGGTTAACGGATAGTTTTGAATATAATTTGTGCGAAATAAAATTCTCGTGGTACAATGTTTGTTCTCGTACTCCTCCGATTCGACTTGACCGTTTCTCATGATATTTTGTGAGCATATTGAGAAGGTCTGACAATCGGCCAAAACCTTTATTAAACCTTAGTGATAAGGGGTGTTCACACTTCACATCTTTAAATGTTTACGTATAGTTATTTTTATGTATAAGTCAAAACAACGTTTGTCGGCTCATAATACTAGATTATTTTATAATTTTCATTTGTTAGTTTCTAAATTATTGTTATACATTGCTCGTATATATAATGTTTAAGTGCGTATTTCTAAAATAAAGTGGCGCGTATAGGAACTAAACCATTACTATGTGTTCGCCAGTCAATACTTTAATCTGTATGTTCTAGTTCACTGTCAATTAAATACGTTAATTGAATAGCAGGTAAACTGACAAATTGATGAAGGGTGACATCGCAATGTTTGGTCAGACGTTCTCAAACAAGATGGATTCCTTTCTATTCCTTTGTCTCTCACCTAATAGCTTCATCCCTAAAAGTATCATTTTTTACATAACGATAAGGCAGAAGTGTTAGGCGAAATTAAAAGATAAAAGTGGTATAATATGTTACATATAGAAACAAACTATATATTTTATACTAACTATGCTATGAGACAAAGGCACTCAAATATATTTCTATACGCTACTTTAATTATATGGAATTATGGTTCAATATTGATCACGGTTTAAATACTGAAATATCTTAATTTCGAAAACAGAGTGTCTTACAAAGATACAAGTTGAATCTATATTTTCTATTTTAAACAGCTTGGTGACCTTTACAGGTCTTTGTGCTGGAAATAACATGTTCATATAAAAAAACAGGTGTGTGCCAAACTAGATTATTAAATTGATTTTCAAGAAATTCAATATATGATAGATTTCATATCGTTTTCAAAACGTATTAACGTTTTACGTTCTAAGACTCGAGAACATTTAGTCATCGGATCAGAATCGGGCCTTTTGGGTAAGTGATAACCCTGGTCTACAATAGTCATTAGCTATATTGCCGAGTAGCCATCTTCCTATGAGGAACGTAACAAGCGAAAAGCAATTTCTATCAGAGGGGCGTCATAACAAGCTCTGAGTTGATTGAAAGGCGATCCCAAAACCTACTTTTTGTTTATGTCGCCTACATTCATAATTTCTGGTAACAGACTTTCCATTATTCCAGTAGATATTACAGTTTCAGTAAAACGCTCGGATCTCGAATTATTTCTGAATATAACTTCGAAGAAGTATATAGCTTTGTGGCTGACGGCAATTAGCTATAAAAGTAGCTCCTACTGAATATATTTTATGTGATTATAAATGAACATTCGTTTTTACTAAAGCCACGTAGAATATATTTTTTGGAAAATATCATCTGGTGGAAACTACGTTTGGTTTAAATGTATGGAGAAAGATATTTAGTTTGTCTTTATATAGTTTAAGACAACTGAGTGCGAACCATTGAAAGTTACGTTGCCTTTAATGCTTTGCCTAAGGATTCGCTGAGTAATAGAAGCCGAATGTCGTTTAATTATTGTGATTACGAGCATGTAATCTTATAGTAAATTGCTGTTTTCTCATAGAATTATTGAGTGCGTCGTTGTTACCTTCTAGTTTTAACCAAATGGTCACGACCGGGGAAATGCCAATCACGTGTTAGGTTAGGGTTACCTTGCTGTAGTTGCGTTTCGTGCCTTAAAAACATTTCCGAAGCCCATCCTCTACCACCGCCCTTCCACCGCGCCCCTTACCAAGTCATTTCCTCCCAAACCATTCGATTCCGTTCAACACCAGCAGTCTTCTGGCGTCATCGCTTCCTTAAATATATAATCATAGCAAAAAAGTTTTTTTTTAATTTTATCCCGATCTGAGAATATAAGATTCAAGTTATGGTTATTAAAAGAAATATATAAAAGAATATCGTTAGTTTTCTTTTTCTACTAGGACGCAATGCCATACTATCCAGGGTCTACCGTAAGACATTATCAGGTATGTCTTTTGGAAATGCTACTACCGATTGTGCACGATATAATAATAATAACACTGTGCTACCCTTAATGTTTTAGGGTCAGATGGTATACGTATGATTGCGTTTACTGACCAATTTTTAAAAGGCAAATAGGAATGTCCGTATCTGATGCATGTTCTCAACCTGTCGGTTTAACAGGTTTTCTGTAGCAACTTCACATCACTAATCATTTTTGTATTAATTGGGTCAGCAATTAAAATTGTTACTTATGATTTGGTATACAATGCTGATGGAATGAAGACTAATCGATTAAGTAGGCTGCATATCGCAACACAAGTGTACTCAACCCTAATCAGCCTATCATGTATGCTTGCATAAAGATTATGTTAATCACAACTTTATAACACGGTTAAATTTAATTAAGTTTCAAAAAAATCCAATGTCACAAAATAATTTATACAACTGGGATTGTTAACAAATTTTGAACGTCGCTAAAACTAAGTTTACATGTGTTCACTGTTTCTCAGATGATGAAGATCCCACAGGAAACTCATGGGTGGTTATTTACAATCCTTACTACATCTTATAATCTACTTATTACATTGATTAATAATACATTTTCGACCAGAATAATTAATTTCCGAGCAGCAGTATTGGTTATGTAATTATTTTTATCATAGTCAGGTTTTTCATCAACGTCCGTTTAATGATAGATTTTAATTTATTAATTGACAAGTCACAGTCGGCAATCAGAATATGTTATAAATAGCGCGAAGCACTGAAGTTTCAATGAATTACTCATTCTATGGAGCCTTCTATTGGGGAGAACAGGTTTATTTTGATTTATTAAATTTAGACTATGTTCATTACAGTTGTTTTTAAATGAATTAACATTTGGACATAAAGTATATTTACATAAATGTCTTTGCTCGCAAATAAGGCAAAGAAGGCTGTTCATATATTTCGTCATATACAGAATACAGGTGTACTGTCTATACTGTTTTAACTAAAAAAAGCACGTCATTTGGACGCAAATAAACTTACTGTGGAATTAAGTTAAAATAACCAAACTAACGTAGAAGAAGTTTAGTATCTTTAAACCAAGATAAACTGTTCAGCAAATAACATTTATATCAATTTCCGCGTATAAAATATTCAAAGGATAAAATCATCTATTTATGTCAAAAGCATACATTATCTGTTATGAAAAATCGGGAAAATGTACACAAAGAAAATCCATTAAGAGGTAAAGAATAAGCGAAGAAAACAGAATAATGAATAAAAAGCATTATTACAGGAACAAAATTATGTGAACGACAAGGTAAAGTTTGTGACATCCGGGCGATACCTATCCGCTAAAAATTAATTGTTTATTAGACAAATGGTGTTTGTCAAAACGAGCAAAAATAACGTATCCCGGAAGTAATTAATTCGATCAATCTACCGTTTAATAGTTATACAGTATCAAATTTAAATTGTCCAATCTTAAATGCCTGATCCTAATTAAACACAATTCCTACTTTTGGACTTTGGGGTACAAGGACACAGGCGCTTATAAAGGAATTAAGTAGGAATTATTATTAAGTATGAATTCATTTTAGTTTTGTGGTTTGTTTTGATTATTATTCTTTGTTTTTTTATAATAAAAATGAAATTACAAACTAACGAAAAAATATATATAGTATATATTATATGAGTGTTTACATTTATCTGTTACAACAACACAGTTGTTTAGGTATTGACTATTGTCATTCCGGTATGGAACTGAATTTAACGTAATGTCATATTTTAAAATAAATTTGCGTTAAAGAACTTAATTACAGGTGGTTTAGGCTTTTTGAGATACAAATGGCCGTCAAAGTTTTGTAAGGAATAAACGAGATGAAAGACTCACGAATTGCTCTAGTTGGTGCCTCGGAGAACTCTTCAGGGTCACACCGACTTGGCAGTGGCCTTGGTGCTGATCGCCTTCGTCCACTAGGAGCTGAACTTGTGGTTGTTGTTTGAGGAGCTTGGGCGATGTATTGAACTCCAGCCAGCTATAATAAATATTACATAAAACCTTTAGCACAGTTAGTACCGTTGTTATGTTATATCGCTGTGTAACAAAGAGTGAATAAATAAATAGGTGTCTCTACTTATCATTATACATACTTTATTATATGTATTATAATAATTTAGGTCAGAGTACAAAGTCTTTGCTCAAACTATGTTTTTTTCCTTTTGGAGTAGATACTTTTGGACCATGGGGTGCAAGTGCACAGGCGCTTATTAAAGAATTAAGTAGGCGCCTGGTAGTCAGTCCCGGTGATCCAAGAGCTGGTGCTTTCCTTGCTCAGCGTATAAGCATCGCGATACAGCGAGGAAATGCCGCCAGCTCTGTGGGTACTCTGCCACAGGGACCAAATTTTTTTTAATTTCTTTTAGTTTTGTGTTTTGTTTTATTTTAGGTTACTTATATTAGTTAGGTTAATATTGAGAATATTTTGTGTTTATTAAATAGTTAATTTTGTTTCTAATTAAAATAATTAATAATATTATAAATAATTAGTTTATACTTGGGGGTTTCAATGGATAAAATAGTGTTATATAAATATATATTTGATTTCAGCTTAAACTTGTGCAAAAAAATTACAACCGAGTGACAAAAAATATGATTCTTATTGAATGTAACGGGTGTACACCTGAGGTGTACTAGTTACAAATAAAAAAAAAATATTATACTTATATACTCACATATTCGATGCAAAATATGCTTTATCATCACTTTTTAATTCCACGATTTCGGTGTAAACTTGCAACGTACAGTTATTAAATTGTTTTTAATGTGTTTAATCTTGTTTGTGCTTAAATACATAATACATAATTATTACGCAAAAAGCGAAGCTTGTTTCAAATATATATTTCTATAAAACTATTTTTATTTGGGAGCAAAACAAACTAATATGTTGCTTTATGAAAACAAAGGTTTATTCTGTTAGTTAAGAAACTACAAGAACAGTTTTTTTTACAAATTCTAATTATTTCAACACATAATATCTTTTACAAAGTTAAGGTATAGCTATATCCAGTTCAAATTCCAGTCTAAATAAACTAAACACCAAAGGGTATATTTACGATAACACTCATAGTAAAATATTCCTATTCTATACAACTCTACCATACTAACATCTCTTCTATGTTATTTTACACGTGTCTTCCACTTCTGTTATTTTTATAATATGATTGTGCTTTTATAATATATGTCCTGCGAGATACAATGCATCGGATAGAACAATGCCAACAATCTAATTCTCTGAGGCAAAAGGCTGTGCGTCCACTCTTAAATTAGATTAATCTTTTCATCCAGTCACCCTATATCTGAATACTCATTTTTGTATATATTTTACACTGATAGGATCATAATTATAATGAACCATAGTAAAATCATCTAATATTACAATTTTATTATCTGCTGTAATATTTATTTGTATTAAAATTGAATACAGACGTATTCAATTTTATGATGGATAAAGGCTTATGCTTAACTGTGCAATGCATTAATTTTATGTTAATCGTAAACATGTCACCCGGTATCTATTTTCGAGTTTCAGACTCAACGTTATTATTAAAATAAGGCTGTGATAGTGATAAGTTTTGTGGCATTGCAGCTGACATCTGCAAACTGCAAAAGTCGGCTATTCGAGAGGTTTTTGATGTATTCCCACGGGTGTCAACAAGTAAGGAGTTTGCTTTGGAAAGTAATATTTTATTGAAATGTATTTACTAACAATAAATGTATAAAGCAAACATATAGATATGTATTGTTATTTCATTTACAAACAAAACAGTCAGTCCTCCTTAATTTTCCAAATAATTTTTTTTTTAAAATACGGCCTTTTAAAATATATATATCACGATCAAGTTTTAAGTACTGATAATAGTTGAACTGTGTAAACCTATTAAGTATTCTTTAATCGAAATAATATATCTATAACATGGCCTATATGAGTAAAACGAACACTTCTTTTATGTTAAGAAAATCATACATAACGTACACGAGTTCTCCAATTACCAGGTAAAAATATTTTAAAAATTAAATATTATATAAATAAGGACTTTTTAATTGGGATTCTAGTGGACCATGCTATGCCATAGTTGTATGTACTGAAAAATACGGACTAAAACCAATGTGATGCAAAGGCTGCGCTGTGCGTGAAAATCCATTATTGCTCTTTGTTAGTTCAAAAATCGCGACCTGCATTGATTGATCTCCGATAGCATAACAGAGGGTATGCTTTTAGGTTGATAGCCACGTCAAAAACATGTAATGTTGATTGATTAGCATGTCAGTGGCGATCAAAGGAGCTTACTATTAATGGCTTAGCGAACTGGCCGCATTGTCAAAATGTAACACGCAATATCAGCTATTGTGAGGAGTAACTACAATGAAAGAGAAATTTGTGTGCCCATCGACCGATAGCCATTGAATGACTAATATTATACGATCGACTCTTCTGCTATTACGGTCTTATTCATAAAAAGTTATAGCACATTTTAAGTAGGATTTTAAAATTAATTGTATTAATAAACGCATTTTAACACACAACTTTTCATTAAAGTTATACAGACCCAAAACCTAGGTCAACCTAGTTATAAATATGGCCGACATCAGACAGATTTTATAGCTAAATATTAGCATAATACAAAATTGAAACATTATACGTGGTTTATAACTAAATATTAAAATATAGACTCTTAGAATTGAGTTTTAATGGCTAAGCGTCATTAAAACTTTCCGATCCAATCAAAACATTTAAAATTTAATTTTCTTTACCATTTTTATTAGATGATAAATGTTACATGCGTTTTGATCGTTAAGGTATAAGAGGTTGGGTGGTTAAGTCGAAATAAGTCTTTGCAATGGGGAAAACTAAGAACTACACCATATAATGAATGTTTCAATTTCCACAAAATTGCCTTCGAAGCTCAGATGGTATTACGAGTTAGATTTATTTACACTACGTTGCTTATACTAAGGGTACAATAGTTATAAATTGAATTAGGAATAGGAAATAATTTTTTTTGACAATTTAAAAGATAAATAAAACTCTTAAGTGTTATTGTAGATTATTTTTATATACTTTGTAATTTCGAGATAAGCGGTAAATTTCTGGTTGTCTTTTTTTATTAGAAACCCTCCTCTTCCTCATAGAGTTTTTTTAGTTATTAATCGTTATTGGCTATGCCCTATTACTACACACTCATAGCCATACGTACGCAGTTACAAAGGAGTATTGTTCTAGAACAACTAAATAAATCTAGATTTAACGTCATTTTTCGCGATACTTGCCTTTGATTAGTATTTATTTGTTTATGATACTAAAAGTGCAATAGTGCAGTTATATAAAGGAATGACTCGAAATTTGAACGTTCGTTACCACTAAGGTAATAAATACCGCTCATTAAAATATGATATACGCAGACGTGTTCTCCTTGTGGGAGATAGGCAAATGATGATGAAACTCACACTTAGCACTTCATCCAACACCTCACTAATTCTACAATCTAAAATTTACTACAAAAAAACAAACGCGAACATTTTTCTAATTACAGTACTCAATTAGCTTCAGGGACTCAACGTACAAATTCAAGTAAAAATAATAAGTCTTTTGTTAGCCTCAATGTTTTTCAATGTGCGCAATTAACACTTGATAACTGGTGTGTCTGAGACACAGACTTACAAACAGACGGAGATATGTCCTGTCTAATTTGAGGGGACTTCAAGCAATTAAATCTAGGAAAGCCGAGTTATAAGGCCGAGCGTGAAATGTGTTTCACATCTATTGATTATCGGCTTAACATTTTGTTCAGCAAAACTTAATTGTACTATAATTTGGCAGTGATTAAACATCGGGCTTGAAATGTTCACTCGTTGCCGACTTTAATTATTTTCCACGAACTTAGGTTTGTAATTTATAGGAAGTGTTCTATTGTCTCTTATATTTAAATTTAACTGTACGTTTAGGGTGATCAATTAATAATTATTAATGTCTTTTAGGTGTTAATAATAATTCCGCATTGTAATTGTAAATTTAGAATCTGTGTATTGAATAATGTGTTATTCTTGCTAATGAACGTGTATGCTTATTAATTAAAGGTAATTAAAAAAATATTCTTCAAATTTTGTTTGTTTATATTTTTTTATTTATTTTAGAGCCATAATACTTACCCTATCGGAATAGTCGAACGCCACGGTACCTCGGCCATCAATGTACTCTTGAAACTGAGATATGACGCACACCAAAGCGTATATCTGCAAAGAAATATATTTCGTTACTGACATCCAAAAAAAGAAAACATCTTACAATCATCTGGTATGCAGAAATTAGAACTTAATACATTGTACAAAACTATATTATTTGCACATATTGGAGTTAAATAAAAATATATAAGGTAATGTTTGTTATAGTCTTGAGCCTATATGTTCGGCAGAACCATCAAACGCTGTATTAGCATTTTAGACCCTACCATTTTAGTGGGTCCATCGCCAACATAATAGTTAAGCAAAATAAGCCCAGTGGAATTTTCATCAAGCTTAGCAAGTTGGGTTTATAATAAAATATCGTTGTACATTTTTACGTACAGAGTTCTTGAACCGTAAAGCGACTGCTTACTCGTAGCAAAAACGGTTTTTGTAATACCAAGTAATTTTAAGAAAATACCCCAACCACCTTAGACAATATAGCTAGCAGCTGTTGATTTTGTCTAGAGCTAACTCTGTGTTCAAAGTTCAATACGAAAATATTTTTCTTATGATAGACTTTAAGATTCGGCAACAGTTCACTAAAGTTTAACATTTTTTTTTTAAATAATGATTTTTGATTTATACAACGATGTGAAAACTAAGGGAATTTATGTATTGATAAAATTAAATTGCTTTAAACAGGACAAAAATGAAGATTACAACATCGGTAATTTTAATAAAAAAGTTCCTGTTTAACTGACTTGAATAGATTTCTAAGTGCATAATTGAATAGCCTTTGTAATAGCTTTTTAATGCCCACGACGAAGTAAAAATCAGGAGACCACGTCTATCTCCTGAACATTACTATAAGTATATATACGATTGTCTAAGTACCGTTCGTGTAAAATTTGCTTTTAAAATGCTTTGGTTTTAAAATAAAATGTTTGTTATTTTTTTAATTTAATATTTACGGAACACGGAGTATAATTAATTATAAAATCGTGCCGTTATTTTGTAAAACCCTTGACCGTCGTTTATAATTTCAAACAAATTAAGAATTATGTATGCACCTGGTAGTCAGTACCAGTTACCTAGAGCTGACGCTTTTCTCATTCGACGTAGAAGCATTGCGATACAGCAATGTAATGCCAGCATTATGTGTCTGCCATTTAAATTTATTTTGTTTATTTATGTCATTATCTGTATATTAGAATTATATTCAGTGAAATTACAAATCATATTACCTCATTAGAATTTTAAACTTTTTTAACAAAATTATAAATAATTAGTGATGTAATAAAAACAATTACCAATAAAAATTCTATAGCTTAATAGAATTTTTATTGGTAATTGTTTTATGTTAGTATTATTTTGAATTACAATGAATTGCCCCTGTTCATACAATGTTACGGGTAATTAGAACAATCTAGAGACTGCAACTGTTGAGCTTAGAATTTAATTTTAACCGCGATATTATGAAGTTTTAGCATCCTAAGCGTCAATTATATATACTTTTGCAATTAAATAACGGATATATTTATGTTTAATTATATATAAAGTATCATAAAAATCCACTATTAGATATTGGTGATAAAACTGAACGAACGTCGGTCACAATTACGTTTGCCCGATCGTCTAACTAACAAAATAAGACAATCATTGAATTAAATTCAGAATAGTCTCCTGTGTGTATAGAATACGCATGTAATAAACAAGCATGCTGAGAAAATTAAATTGAGTGCCTATTAGTGCAGAATCTCGTGGGATATCTAACAATTATAAAGTAATAACGTTCCAGCTAGGGAAGAAAATGCTTCATGAAAAATCACACTGTATACACAGTCAAGTTATGTATATAGATGTGAAAACAATTTTTAAAAATCGATTTTCTTCTTATGCAAAGAATGTGACGTTTTATATAAACATTTAGGACTTATTTTCAAGATATACACATGTGAATAAATAAGGAATCGTATTAATTAATGTTTTTTTACAAAATATATATGTTTTATATAATTAAGTGATTTTTATAGCTTTTATTTTAATAAAACATCGACAAGTAATATTGAACGTAGTGTATTTTTATGTAGGTACCCAAAATAAAGTGTGTAGGTATAGTGTAAAAGATCCCAAGAGCATTTTTATGTTGGGACAGGCTCTCGACAAGGAAATTTAATGCTTCGGTTTAAACCGAGATATCCGTAGATTTTTTTATTATTTTTATATTTGGAGACTGAAACTACGAGCTGCCAATACCCTGTAGAACATTGACAATTGAAGAACAGTATATTGATTTTATTATGTTACTAGCTTTCCGCCCGCGGCTTCGCCCACGTGTAATTTGGTTAAGTATATAGCGTTTTTTAATGATCTCAACAGGGCTTTCTTTCACGGGCTAAAATCTTGTTACAATTGGAATTATATATAGCCTGTGTTACTCAGGGATGATGTAGCTTTACAGGATCGGATGATTCAGGGAAATCGAGGGCAACTTTCAAATTAACGTACAGGCAATTACTATTCTGACTATTTTATATTCTGATAGTCATCTTCTTATGTTGATGAGCTGATGATGGAAGGTAAAACTCCTCAGCGGTTAAGAGTTGAAAGAAAATTCTTACGAAGTTATGAGTACGAAATACGTACTTGTGAGGTTATTAATTATTAGCTTGGCCAAATAATAAAAGATAAACCTCATTAACGTTAAGGATGTAGGTGGAAAAATGGATGCGGACAAACGATAAACGTCTCTTCACTCGTTTCCTTTTACTTGTTTGTATAGGTAGTGTTCACTCAAAATAATCATAGGGTAAAACGTTAATGAAAGTTTGAACTACATGGTAGTCATTACATAATGGGGCATCTTAATACCGCGATGGATATATTTGGCCTAAGTAAAAGTTCTTTAAAAAAAAACTAAGACTCAACCGCACACTCACTCACACAGCAACACCATTGCACACACTGCATACACACACACACACACACTATAATGTTCGTACTTCACATAGTTCCACTTCTTCGTGTGTATATATATTTTTACTTATTTCCGGTTCTATATTTTATCTATTTTTATTGTGTAAACTGTTTTTGATAAGCTGTATAGGTTTAAGAAATAAAAAAATAAAATAAATCTAGGTTGATGACGAATTTTATCAACGCCATCTATCGAGCACATTGTTCAACACTTCAACCGCGCCCGCGCGCACTGCGTTATTTGTAATTTTTGTTACCTCTCATAAGTTTTAATATTAAGATTAACTCATATTAGAACATATTTAACAATATATAACTAATCAATCAATATAAAAAATTTTTGAAGCAGTGGTTGAAGTAAATTTTCAATTGACCATAACTTCTCTTTCTCTTAACGGATTTTGACAAAATAAACTTTTGACAACGCTCCCAATTATATGTAATCCAACCGCGTTCAAATCCGTTCAGTAGTTTTCAAGTTATAACGTACCAGACGGAGTGACAGACAGACAGACAAGAATTCCAAAAATTGTTTTTTTGGTTTTATATTATATTGTATTTTTGGGTTATATATTTAATGTACAGATTTTCGATTTTACTGTCTTATTATTAGTATAGATAGATTTTATAAAAATATTTTGACGGTCACAATACCTAATTAATTTAAAAATTAGCGTCATTGCAAAGCTATAAACAGTGATATATATATATAAATGAAAGTTTAGATTTAATGGAAGATGCGAAAAAGTATATTTGAAAAGCGATACGCGCCGAAATCAATCATACGATATTAAATAAATGGAAGAACAACATACTGTGTTGACCTCAGATGAATTAGGGCATTGGTGTAATGAATACTTTGGTATGTTTTCGTTTAAATAAAAAGCTTCACGACGAAAGCTTTAAACTATCTTTAATTAATGTGATGAATGTATTATTTTTAATAGTTGAATTAGTTTTACTATTTTTGTGCTTTTATGTACACAAACGCTAACAAAGATGGTGTGGAAAATCAGGAATTATAGCTTAAACTCGACATTGTGTGCTTTCTGTGCCTTCGCACTGAATGGCTTTTCCATACTTTGACAGCTCACCTGTATAATGGAATATCGTAAAGTTACGTGAATTCTCGTGTTGTACTGTCAAAATTCATTTTTCCTAGTCAATTAAAACTTTATTTCGTTGAAAATTTAACTACAAATGTGCACACTATCACAACATTTATTTATGTATTCTATATCACCTCTTAAAAATATTTATATTAAAAAAAACCTTTTTAAAATCTAAATTATAGGTCCAAGACGCAGTTCCGGTGAAATACTTAACTCACACTTCGACTTTCATATTTTTAACTTACTTGTACAGGCTTTATTATAAGGTGGCCGTAATTAAAAAGTTTCGTATTGGATAAATGAGTTATTTCAACGATAACTTAGTTTACAATCAATAGAATCGATATATTTCTAGCTGGCCTTCATTGGGTCATCGTTATTCGCATGTAGCATGTATCCAATCAAGGGACTAATGGCTACAGTTACATATTCACTATGTGAATCGGTCATGCCGATATATACCGGTAAAACCGGTTTACCGATATTTATTTCAAAGAGTTCACTGAGAGCGACAAGGCCTTGCTTGACTTGGCACTCGAGATTTAAATTATACTGTAATTATATTTTATTTTTTGCAACGAGATGTAAATGTGCATTTCAAAATTTAAAAGCAATCAGTGTTCCTAATCTTGAGTCGCGTTTTCTATTTATACATTTCCTGATGATAAGACTAAGCGTATTACAATCTGAAATATTACTCGGTTATTTGATATGTTGGAGAGTAACACAAAATAACGTAAACCGTTACGTAAACCTAGCGTAAATAATGGTATACGTTTGAATACTACCGAGAGCACTGAAGTTTTTTATTTTCCAATCTCAACAGTAATTAATTTTATGGTGATTAAAGTAAAATTATAGCTGTGTACAGAATCGGAGGGGTCATTAATCACTTGCTTCAGACACTTCACTTAGTTTTTCTTTTCCAATGCCTTGATTAAAGTGACTCGTGAAAATTAAAAACAGGGTTCGCCGTCTTCCCAGTATTAGGATATACTTTCGATACAGATTTCATAATTAAGTGATATAATTCTGTAAATGACGGAATCTGACATTATCAAACCACGACGAAATTGAAATAATGTAATTATGGAAAAATGTAACGCTTAAGTACATACACGGCTTAGCTGCCGATAAGCTTTGTTTATGAAGTAATATATTTGCTGTTAAATTAATCATAAAATATATTAAAATAATACATACAAGAAAATGTGTCTAGCTAGTGTACAAAATTGTACACACATTTTGTGGCAATTATCATACAGCCCCTTACATTCAATAACACTAAAGGTAATTGTTGCCAGGCCACGCTACATTGCCGTGAGGGGTCAAGGTAGCGTATAGGTCTTCTGTAAAAAATGGATGTGTTTACGCTACTACCATACCACTGCTTTATAATTTGAAAGCAATTAATTATTGTCATAAAATGTGTGGAAAGTTTCAGGGCAGACAATGTATATACTTAGTCTTGCCATAAATATTGTTATAAAGAAAAGCACGATTTTTTTTTTATACGTAACATTTATTCCTTTCATAGTGAGTTAGTTTAATACATCAATATATAACTATTAAAAATATACAATGTTTATTCGAAGTGGTCTCCATTGGCTGCAATACAGTCTTTTAAACGTTGAGGCCAGTTATCAATAGCAGCACGAACTCTTTCTAGAGGAAAATTCTTCACTGCCAACCGAATGGATCGTTTTAGGGACTCCAAATTATCATGGCGTTTAGAGCAAGCCTTACTCTCTAAAACTGACCATAAATCATAATCCAATGGATTTAGGTCAGGACTTGACGACGGCCAGTTTTCAATGCTGATAAAGTCCGGAACGTTAGTTTTCAACCAAGATTGGGTGGATCGAGCTCTATGACCCGGTGCCGAGTCTTGTTGAAAGCACCATTCTTTGTTATTGAACATGGTGTTAGTTAAAGGCTTAACTACCGTCTCAAGAATGGTATTTTGATAAACTTGTGCCGACGTTTTAATACCTTTTTCACAAAAATATGGCTTAGTCACCCCTTCATAGCTAACACCCCACCAAACCATCACTGAAGTGGGATAATGCCCACGTTGTACTCTGTTTACTAATTGCGAAGCTTCTTTAGAGCTTCCAGCATAAATACGGTCATTTTGTTTATTAAAATACTGCTCAATTGTAAAAATATTCTCATCCGTAAACAAAATTTTTTTGTGACCTCCCTTTGCGTACCGCTTAAGTAGTTGTTTGGATTTTACCACCCTATTCTTCTTTAAATTATCAGTTAAGAAGTGACCAGTACGTCTCTTATAGGCTGCAAGTCCTAAGTCATCTTTTAATATACGCGACATGGTTCTAGGAGCTATCTTCATCTCCCGAGATAAAATCTTTTGCTTACGGACAGGATTTCTTCGAATTCTTTCCCTAACTGCTTTAATCACCTTTTTCACACGAACGGTACGTGGACGGCCAGATCTTTTTCTGTCACAAACAGAGGTGGTATCATTGTACCTATCAATAGCCCGGTAAACAAACATTTGACTAATACCAAGCGGGCGGAGGGTTTTAAATTTGCACTTTTCTCCATACCTACTTTATGTAAGGCAATCACAGCGATTCGGTTCTCTTTATCACCCCACTCCATTTTAATATAACAAAATATTTAACAATATAATGGCGCGAAAATAAGAAAACACATCAAGCAATCATATAAAAATGACAGATTCCAAATTCAAACGTAATATTTTCTTTTTTTGAATAGTAACAGTATTTATGGCCAGACTAAGTAATATATCTGCTGCATATAGACTTTGAATTCTATGTTGTTGTTTACAAACTTACAAGTAATATTCATGTAAATAATTGTGTTATTATCATTGTCCAATAATATGTTGATATGTTGTTTTGTTTCATGAGACATATTGCATTTTGCTATTTTTTCTTTTGTATTCTTGATTGCTTTTTGTATATTGATGGAATATGAAAGAGCGTATTCTCAAGACAAACAATTTATTCATAGGTCTACAATAAACAATAATTATTCAATGTGACAAGAAAACCTCAATGAATTATTTTAAATACTCCCACTTTCCTAAGTGGGAGTGCCATGCTGTTACCTTAGGGTTTCAGCCGAATGGGCAGGCACGGCCGGAGAAATACCACTCTCTCACAGAAAACCGGTGTGAAGTGATGCAATTGGACTTTGTTCATTTTGTACTCGCGTTTCGTTCGGTGAGTGAGATCTTCCGGTGCCCATCCTTTCCCCTTCCCCGCCCTCTTGTAACCCTCCATTTCCTTTTTTTTCCTTTCCTCCTCATTCCCTCTCCTTCCCTGTCCCCCCAAACAAATACTTGAATGATGGTGCAAAATAAAAAGAAATTACCCCAGGGGGGTACCACCTGTCGTGGAGAATCCCCTCCTGCGTGTCCACCTAACTGTTTTGTTGTTGGGCCCCCAGGCTGCCCTTCGTATTCTGGGGGGGGCAATTTTGCGCTCATATCTAAAAACACATCTCATAAATGTCGGGGCAAACAGAGTAAGCATCACTTGGCACCTTCCTCATCGCTTACTGTGGACTTCTGCAATGTGAGGGGGCTTGTTTCGAACTTAAACGCTGTTCACCACCACCTTGAAACAGCTTTGCCGGCCTTACTCTTTCTTACCGAGACACAGATTTCTTCTCCTGGCGACACCTCTTTCCTCTCCTACCCTGGTTATAAATTAGAAGATAGATTCTTGCCAAGGGCTGGAGTGTGTGTCTATGTCCGGGATGACATTTGCTCTCGTCGCCTCACGTTTCCTGAAGGAAAAGACCTATCGATTCTTTGGCTCCGCGTAGACTGCGATGACCATCCGCGATTCTACGCATGCCTTTATAGGTCTCATAGCGGTAATGCCGAAATTGACCGACTTGTGGAGCACATACAATCGGCTACAGACTCCTTGATTGCAAATGTTCCTACCGCTGAAGTCGTAGTTCTTGGCGATTTTAACGCCCACCATACCGACTGGCTCGGCTCTACTACCACCGACTATGCGGGAAGAATATTTCACGACTTTGCCTTGGCCTACGACCTGACTCAAATGGTGCCCTCGATCACGAGAATCCCAGATGTCGAAGGTCATAATCCTTCACTGTTGGACCTGCTGCTGACTTCTCACCCGGACGGGTATCATGTATCAGTTGATTCCCCATTAGGATCTTCAGATCACTGCCTTGTTCGGAGTACTATAAGAACAACGCGACTCACTAGACCTCGTTTTGCAGGTTGTCGTCGCGTCTGGCACTATAGGTCAGCAGACTGGGATGGAATGCGCTCCTTTTTTGCTTCCTACCCGTGGGGGCCGATTTGTTTTTCGTCGGATGATCCGAATGCTGCTGCCGACTCTGTCGCTGATGTGGTGCTGCAGGGAATGGAGCTTTTTATTCCTTTCTCTGCTGTGCCCATCGGTGGCAAGTCCCAACCTTGGTTCAGACAGTCTTGCAAAATGGCGGTGCGCCGAAAGCTTGAATGTTATCGTACCTGGGCTCAAGCGGCAGCATCACGTGATGTAAATACCAGCGTTCTTAAAAAAGCATACAACTCGGCCTCTAGGTCCCTCAAAAGTGCCATTGCTAAGGCAAAGTCTATTCACATCAGCAGAATTGGTGATAGACTGGCTCGGCTCCCTTCTGGGACACGTGCATTCTGGTCTCTTGCCAAGGCTGTTCAAGGAAACTTCTGTAAGCCATCTCTTCCACCACTACTTGGGGCGAACAACCTGATGGCCAACACCCCGAAAGAGAAAGCCGATCTTTTAGGCTCTCTTTTCGGGTCCAACTCGACGATTGATGACCACGGGAATACTCTACCGACGTTATTGCGGTGTGATACCTCGATGCCCGAAATTGTTTTTCGGCTTCGTGCTGTACGCAAAGCCCTTACTTCCCTGGATATTCATAAGTCGAGTGGACCGGATGGTATTCCTCCAATAGTGCTGCGCACTTGTGCTCCTGAGTTGGCTCCGGTCCTGACGCGTCTTTTCCGGCACTCTTATTCACTCGGCATTGTCCCGAACGCTTGGAAGACCGCCTTGGTTCACCCGATTCCTAAAAAAGGCGAACGCTCTGATCCTTCAAACTACCGCCCAATAGCTGTTACCCCTTTATTTTCTAAGATAATGGAGACTGTTATCAACAGCCAGCTCCTTCGTTACCTAGAGGAATGCCAGCTGATTAGTGACCGTCAATACGGTTTCCGCCGAGGCCGCTCAGCTGGTGATCTTCTAGTTTTCTTAACTCATAAATGGGCAGAAGCTGTTGAGTCTAAAGGGGAAGCACTGGCGGTTAGTCTGGACATAGCAAAGGCCTTTGATCGGGTATGGCACAAGGCGCTTCTCTCAAAACTTCCAGCATATGGGCTTCCCGTGAAGTTATGCGACTGGATCTCCAGTTTTTTGGCCGATCGGAACATCAAGGTCGCTGTCGACGGTGCATGTTCCGACCTCAAATCCATAAACGCTGGAGTTCCCCAAGGCTGTGTACTCTCTCCTACGCTGTTCCTCTTGCATATCAATGATATGTTGCACTTAAGCAGCCTTCATTGTTATGCGGATGACAGTACTGGAGATGCTCTATATCACGGCCGTGCAAATATTTCCCGGGTTGATGTCGAGCAGTGTCGGGACAAACTTGTATCTGAAGTCGAGACTCTACTGCGTGGAGTCTCGGATTGGGGTCGACTTAACTCAGTCCAATTTAACCCCTCGAAGACCCAGGTTTGCGCGTTTACCGCTAAAAAGAATCCCTTTGTCGTGGCCCCACTATTCGATAACACTCCTCTTAAAGCCTCAGCCAGTATTGGAATTATTGGTGTCGATATATCGAGCGATGTCCAGTTCTGCAATCATTTGGAAGGTAAGGCTAAGTTAGCCTCTAAAAAGCTTGGTGTTCTCAGCAGGGCGCGTCAGTATTTCACATCAGGCCATCGCTTGCAACTCTATAAAGCGCAAATTCGGCCTCATATGGAGTACTGTTCCCACCTCTGGGCGGGGGCGCCCCAATACCAGCTCCTTCCATTTGATCGCATCCAACGCAGAGCGGCTCGTATCGTCGACGACCCCATCCTTTCCAATCGGCTTGATCCTTTGGCTCTGCGTAGAGATGTAGGCTCCCTCTGCATCTTCTACCGCATTTATCATGGGGAGTGCTCTGATGAATTGTTCGGGCTAATACCTGCAGCGGAATTCCATCACCGGACATCAAGGCAGAATACGAAATTCCATCCGTACCACCTTGATGTCTGGCGTTCCACGACTGTGCGTTTTTTAAGGCAGTTTCTGCCGCGCACCACCTCTTTGTGGAACCAACTGCCAGCGCAGGTATTCCCGATCCGCTACGACTTGGGGACCTTCAAAAAAAGAGCGTTCCTCTTCCTTAAAGGCCGGCAACTCACTTGTAAGCCTCCTGGCGTTGCAGGTGTCCATGGGCGGCGGTTGTCACATCACTCGAAGTGACCCGCCTGCTCGTTTGCCTCCTCTCACATAAAAAAAAAAAAAAAAAAATCAATAATATTGTGACATACTAAAAGATAATACCCGCTTGGCTCCGAATGAAAATGTTTTACGTGCATTTAAATATTTGTTAAATCGGATCAGATATCAAAATTTCACATATCCTGTCATAGAATCAAAAAAGTCAAGCTTAATTACGTCCTGCGTCATATTAAGTAAATTCTTTTATAAGGACACTTTGTTTCATACATAATTTTAGATTCCAAAAGCAAAAGTATGTAGAGCTTTATGAAGTAGACAAGCTTCTTAGATTTGCTATAAAACGATACGGTTAAAAGCATCCTTAATTTCCAAGTTCATTATAAACATACAATTTTAATGAACATTTTCGCAAGTTTATTGCACAGGATGCGAGATGTAAAAATTTAACAGCTCCTGAGTACTCTTAAAATATTTTATGATGTTGCGGATGGATCACTGTTTATTTCTTACATTGTTGAACGTTTATACCTTGTGGTTAAATATAACACTTTGCAATCGACAACTGGACGCCACTGCTTAGGAGAAATATATATTATCAAATTTTATTTTATTTTTTTATTTCTTAAACCTATAACAGCTTATCACAAACAGTTTACACAATAAAAATAGATTAAACACAAAGCCAAAATAAGGTAAAAACATACAATCGAAAATAGAATCCAAGATCAGAAAAAAAAAATACAACAAAAAAAAACACGAACAGACGAAAATAAATAAAAATATATATATACATATGAACAAGTGCAGTATATTATGTAAAGAACGAGCATTTAAGTGTGTGTGTGTGTGTGTGTTTATGTGTGTATTAGTATGTGCAATGGTGTTTCTGTGTGAGTGAGTGTGCGAGGTTGAGTCTTAGTTTTTTTTAAAAGAATTTCTACTTAGGCCAAATATATCTAAGGAATATCAGGAATCTTTTCACACACGGTCATTTAGCCCCAAGGTAAGCCATTTATTAGCTTGTGTTATGGATGCTAACACGACGGATAAACTACATATACTTACATATACATACAGCCAACAGATATGCTCATCACATAATCGTTGACCGTACCTGGGTTTGAACCCGGGACCCTCTGATCGACCCTCATGCTAGGGAACCATTGCGCCAACCGAGTCTTCATAAATTGTATATTGTTAAGTAAGAGAGAGAGAGAGCCTATCCTCCAAACAGAAGTAATTCTTTGCTAAAATGGAGACACCTGGTATTTTTTCAAACCAATAAGCAATAAAGTTTTATATATATATACATGTATTTTAGTGATTGCTGAGGATGTCAGGGACACATTGTCGCGTCAAAACGACTTGTTTACGGTGTATTGTGATGGAAGTCTTGTTTTGATTTTTTTACATCAAAGTACCTACTAGCATTACAGTTTTTTTATACTAACAAATGTGTTATCTATCATGATAATAAAGGCGGTAGTGATAGAAACACTGAATATTATTATAAAATTCTAAAAACAGTTGTAGAACTCTTCGCACCATATTTGGTTTCATAAACGAATGTAACCCTACAGAATATAGAAAATACAATGCATATTTACTGTACCATTATTTCTATTATTTCTGCTACGTGAAATCGCGAATCTTGGTAATACGATTAACAAAACACAGCGGTTGTAAAACGTAATTCGCAAGAGGTAAACGATTGATACTGTTGGATAAATCTGGAACGAGTAATTATTGACCAATCACTTGAAACGAACATTATTTAAAACTACTTACGCCGGGATTGCTGCTACTTTTCATCAGATACATTTGATTATTAATGTGAATATGAAATATCCTATTGGAAATCTCGTTACTATACATATGAACGAAACTCTAAGCTATTCAAATTCGATTCGTTTCTCCAACTTACGTATTTGCATAAATTATGAACCCCGATTCAGCGAATGAAATTAAGCATGTAATGTAAATTATATTTTTCTTACGAATATAATCGTTCTTACAAAATATTTATCTAGACTAATGTAAAACAAAAAAATGTTCTACATAGCACTGCCTCCCGATGGTAATGTTAGGAATTACGAATCAAAAGTATCTTTTAAACCTACTTGAGTAAATATAGTTTGAGTTTGAGATTATAAGCACTATAACACTGTTTACGTCTGGTCGTCTGTATACGGTAAGATCGCTTTTTTGATCATTTTTATTATCGTATAGGCATTCGTTTGTCTGCGCCTGACACATGACTTGTGTTCTTGAGTCTAAGGCCTTACGAAGCTTGGATTCAATGTGGGAGCAAGTTTTAATTAGGTTTTTCAGTCTTATATATTTTATACGACTAAGCGATCAGCCTTCTGTGTCTGACAGTTTTGCTATTTTTACAACATGAATACAACAAGTATCAATCTTTGGTTGTCACACCATGTTAATCATTACAACATAAATTAGGACTTAAGATGTAACCGTAGGATTTCTATTATTTTTAAAGTCCGGTTTGTAGTTGGCTGTTGTAGTAATATAGAAATAACGAGGATAGTACATTTTTTTTTAAATTATCTTTGATTCACTAAAATAAAGTTTTGTAAAATATACAAATATTTGTAATCCTATATCAATTTTCTTACCCGGCTATTGTGGGGATGTGTTAGCTCTTTCGTGTTTTACAGATCAGTAACTAGTTACAATCCACTTAATTCTAACTGCTTATTCTCTAATATAGTATTTCATTTCTTATCAAGCATTTACACTTGTTTTAATTAAGTGTTGGAGAGACCAAGCTAACTTTATTAACAATTAAATTTAGAAAAATACACTGACTAATAAATTATTTTAATGCGGGCGTTCTCTTCGCGTTAGCGTAGTTTGACCAGCCATACCCATAGTTTCAACGCTATTATTATATGCACCAATAATGGAGAACTGAACTGAAATTAATTAACCTACAAGTGATCTGGACGTTAGGGTTTAATCAAACCAACCATTACATTCACTGTTTCTACAATATTTGCTTATATAATATTGAATGTTTAAATAGTTACTTAGTCTGGCCATAAATACTGTTACTATTCAAAAAAAGAAAATATTACGTTTGAATTTGGAATCTGTCATTTTTATATGGTTGCTTGATGTGTTTTCTTATTTTCGCGCCATTATATTGTTAAATATTTTGTTATATTAAAATGGAGTGGGGTGATAAAGAGAACCGAATCGCTGTGATTGCCTTACATAAAGTAGGTATGGAGAAAAATGCAATTTTTAAAACCCTCCACCCGCTTGGTATTAGTCAAATGTTTGTTTACCGGGCTATTGATAGGTACAATGATACCTCCTCTGTTTGTGACAGAAAAAGATCTGGCCGTCCACGTACCGTTCGTGTGAAAAAGGTGATTAAAGCAGTAAGGGAAAGAATTCGAAGAAATCCTGTCCGTAAGCAAAAGATTTTATCTCGGGAGATGAAGATAGCTCCTAGAACCATGTCGCGTATATTAAAAGATGACTTAGGACTTGCAGCCTATAAGAGACGTACTGGTCACTTCTTAACTGATAATTTAAAGAAGAATAGGGTGGTAAAATCCAAACAACTACTTAAGCGGTACGCAAAGGGAGGTCACAAAAAAATTTTGTTTACGGATGAGAAAATTTTTACAATTGAGCAGTATTTTAATAAACAAAATGACCGTATTTATGCTGGAAGCTCTAAAGAAGCTTCGCAATTAGTAAACAGAGTACAAAGTGGGCATTATCCCACTTCAGTGATGGTTTGGTGGGGTGTTAGCTATGAAGGGGTGACTGAGCCATATTTTTGTGAAAAAGGTATTAAAACGTCGGCACAAGTTTATCAAAATACCATTCTTGAGACGGTAGTTAAGCCTTTAACTAAGACCATGTTCAATAACAAAGAATGGTGCTTTCAACAAGACTCGGCACCGGGTCATAGAGCTCGATCCACCCAATCTTGGTTGAAAACTAACGTTCCGGACTTTATCAGCACTGAAAACTGGCCGTCGTCAAGTCCTGACCTAAATCCATTGGATTATGATTTATGGTCAGTTTTAGAGAGTAAGGCTTGCTCTAAACGCCATGATAATTTGGAGTCCCTAAAACGATCCATTCGGTTGGCAGTGAAGAATTTTCCTCTAGAAAGAGTTCGTGCTGCTATTGATAACTGGCCTCAACGTTTAAAAGACTGTATTGCAGCCAATGGAGACCACTTCGAATAAACATTGTATATTTTTAATAGTTATATATTGATGTATTAAACTAACTCACTATGAAAGGAATAAATGTTACGTATAAAAAAAAATCGTGCTTTTCTTTATAACAATATTTATGGCAAGACTAAGTATATATTGACAGTGGAAATTTATTATATAGATCACATATTATGTTGTATCTCTGTAGGCTGACTTTTAAAACAAAAGAGCGTTATGTAATTTGGAAGATAAGTAACGCGCATGTGTTGTTTTAGATTCGTTAATAATTGTAATAGTTAATTTTTATCAATGCAACCATTTAAAAAAAAAAATATTAAAGATAGTCCTGCAATGGTACGTTGCGTATTTTGCGGTATTTGATGCGATGTAATCCACCGCAACCAAATACCTTTTGTAAATAAATATGTTTGAACAAATAAATAGAATAAATCATTATTAATGTACAAGGTGTTTGGTAACTAGTCGCAGTTACCAAACAATTTATATATTTAAAATGTATATAATTAAATATATAAATTTTCTCGCCACGCCGCGCTAAATGACATCACTCGCCGCTCTCTTGCTACTGCCAATGTTCCGGCAATCCTAAAGCTAACGGCTATGGCAAGAGATGATGGTAGACGATTGGATGGAATGACTTTGATCCCATGGAGTATGGGAAGGGCTATGGTCTGGGATGCCACTTGTGTGGACACTTTAGCACCGTCCCACCTTCCTATCACAAGCTCCAAAGCTGGCGCGGCTGCAGAGTGGGCGGACAAAAAGAAAAGGTCAAAGTACAAAAGTCTTTCCTCAAACTATGTTTTTTTTTCCATTTGGGGTAGATATTTTTGGACCATGGGGTGCAAGTGCACAGGCGCTTATTAAAGAATTAAGTAGGCGCCTGGTAGTCAGTACCGGTGATCCAAGAGCTGGTGCTTTCCTTGCTCAGCGTAGAAGCATCGCGATACAGCGAGGAAATGCCGCCAGCATTGTTGGTACTCTGCCACAGGGACCGAACATTTTAAATTTGTTTTAGTTTTGTGTTTTGTTTTATTTTTAGTTACTTATATTACATTAGGTTAATATTAAGAATATTTTAGTGTTTATTTAATAATTCTGTACATGAAATATATTTTCAATACATTAAATATTCATTTAACAAGATTTTAACATTTAATGTAAGCTGTTACGTAGCAGGAAAAATGTACGTTAAGGGATGCGTAATAAAAAGACGTTCAATTTAAAACGTGAACTATAAAAATGCACACTTTATTCAACTGACACATCCTGAGGTTTAAAAAAACATATTGTATGCGCGATATTAATTAAACGCAACTGTACAAAGACATTGTACAATGTGCTTATAATTAACCGACCGACTATTTACGTATAGTCGTAGTATGTTATATATACTTATATTTTGCGTCTAGTTACAGTTAACATAAGTATATAACTAAGCATGTCTCATATTTTATATGTTGGAATACATTCCGTATTAAAGATACTTTAATTGCAACGTTTTAAAAAGTACTCAACTATCTCTCTTTTCATCACAGTGTAAACACAATTTTGTGTTGAAACAGAAGTCTACTTAGCCCGAATGTTGAGTTAGAAGAGCAATTCGATTGATTTGTTTGTAATGAAGGGATGAAAAACGTTCTCAAAGTTTATTCATTAAGATTTTGTAAGAGTCTTCATTATTCTATTCTGTTGATTTAATACAGTAATTCTTAATTTGCCCATCATCTCATTACAAAAGGTGTGGCCGGATGCCTAAACTAGTTCCTGTATCTCAGAATTGTACCTCCTATCGAGTTTTTTTTAATAAATTTTTAATAAGTAATCATATCTCGTCGGGAACATTGTGTTATGATATGACGCTTTTGCATGACTTGGTCTCGGGCAGAATAGACTGTAGCGGGCTACTGGAAAGCATAAACTTTCTGGTACCCGCCTATGCCTTGCCTTGTTCCAGGTCCCTCATGCAAGAACAAGCTACGGACAAAACTCGATCTTGTGTCGCGCAGCAAGAACCTATAATGAGTCCTATCTGTCCTTGGATGTATTTGGCCTAAGTAGAAATTCTTTAAAAAAAAAACTAAGACTCAACCTCGCACACTCACTCACACAGCAACACCATTGCACACACACACTTAAATGCTCGTTCTTCACATAATATACTCCACTTGTTCATATGTATAATATATATTTTCATTTATTATTTTCTGTTCGTGTTTTTTTTGTTGTTTCTGATCTTAGATTCTATTTCCGGTTCTATGTTTTAACCTTATTTTGGCTTCATTTTTAATGTGTAAACTTTTTTTGATAAGCTGTATAGGTTTAACAAATAAAAAAAAATAAAAAAAATTGAAAAATAGTGTTGAATCTAAGATTAATTTAAAATACATATTCAAATGTATCATTGAATTGATGTGAACATATTTCGTGAATAACTGACCCGGCAACCTTTGTTTTGCCATATACATAAAAACCTTGCCATGAAAAGAGTTGATCGTAGAAGGGTAAAAATTTTAGAATTATATGAATGTTTTAATTTGTAATCGGGACAAAGTTCAAATACTTGGCAGGAATTCCTTTTTTAATAAGAAGGGTATTTTTGAACGCTGTATTAATGCTAAAGAATTAAAAACAAAATTAAGTGATGGATCGGGTTATCATACCCGTAACTGCAAAAAAATATGAGAATATCGTGAGAATCGGTTGTGCCGTTTCGTAGGAGTCAAAACGCGCAAAAGGCCACATGACATGAAGAGTCGTGAGATTTGGTACTTTTATTACCAGGGCCAAGAGATAGACGAACCCAAAATAGGGATATTGATAATTGAATTAATACTTACGTTGAGTGCGATTATAAAGAAGTCCAGAGTGAAGAGAAACGATGTTATTGGGTTGAAGTTGAACTGAAACAAAAGTAAAAGTCAAAAACATTTCCCACGAGAAGGAATTTAAAATAATATTCTTTTAAAACTGTTTACAACTTAAAGCCTTTTGTCGGCGGAATTAGAATTGAACCAGGGATGTAACTGAAGTTTATCGTAACCAAATTCGGAATCGTAATTGTTAAATTTGATTTATCGGAATCGGAGTTTTTAAAGTTGATTTAACGGAATCGGAGTTTTTAAAGTTGATTTAACGGAATCGGAGTTTGTAAAGTTGACTTATCGGAATCAAAATCAAAGTCGGAGATGACGAGATGTTAAAAGTTTAATTAAAGGACAATTAAAATCATTATTCGGAACCGGAACCGAAAGTGTAAAAATAATCGAGAAGTTCCGACATATCGGAATTGGAGTCGAAGCTCCGTAACATCCCTGAACGAAATTGCCTATTCCTATAAAAAAACTTTTTGTAATTTTCCTTCTAAATGAGCAATTATTCCTTTGAAGCCTTTAGAAGCCTAAGAGACGGAGGCGATACACAAGTTCTTTAAATAAGATACTATACTTAGGAATACTTATAGTCTAAAGGAGATTAATGCTTTTTTTGTTTAAATTGAATGTAATAATAGAATTTGTATTCTATTTGAATTTGTCTTGTGACAAAACAAGAAAGAAAACACTGATTTAAAAAATATTTCAAATTATACAAACTATTTGAATTACTGAATTATATTATAGAGGGCATAAGTAAGTAGTTAAGGTAACTCCTACCTAAAAGCACAATTAAAATCATACAAAAAATGTGTAACAATCATAATATCCGTGGACAGCCATCCTATAAAATATAAATATTGACACAATTATTAGCGAAGGCCCAACCAACCGATAAAAATTAATCCAGACTGTTGAGACTAGTTTAACGCAGGTTATATCAAAATAATAAAAGTGCTTTCATTATTTATCTCTTATATGATATATATATACAAACTTGTTTGATACAAAAGTTAAAATTGTTTATTTTTTTTTAATATAGCTAATCCATTTACATGTGTTTAATAACGCCTTGGTTAGTTTGATGTATTAAGTTGTAAAATTGTAGAATTATTTAACTTAAAAAATGTAATACTTACTTCTTCAATACTTACAGTTTGCAAGTAAAAGAGATAGCAGACGTTGATTAGCTCAACAAGAGTTTCCAATCCCATTGAAACAATCCAAGGGAGAAGCATAAATTTGATGTCCTGCAATCAATAAATAAATAAATATATATATATATATATATATATATATATAAATACATATATGCACATTCCATATGATGTGTGACATGTGACGTACCATCTCTTTCACACCGTTGTTTTCAGTAAATTTCGTCATAAACCCACCAGGAATATTCGTAACGTATATATCAAATAGTAAAGCGCTAAAAAGTAATATGCTTTAAGCGATTTTTACTAACATTATGATTAAACAAGTGATTTCGTGATCGATTGTTTTTACTATTGAAATTAGTTATTAAGATTAATGAAAGATTTTTTTTTGTTAAATTGGAATATAGCGCTTGTAAAACCATATATGCAGAGGACTCGATATCATATTTTATGTATTGCCATAAAGTTTTACTATTGACCCAGCTCTTACGCGCTTACAGACGTCCACCAATGTCCTATAATATAAGCGCAGTCCAAGTATGTTCTGTTTAATACGGATAAATAGTTGGACAACTGATTTCTTTAAACACCGATTCGACAATAAACTAAAGGCTAGTCCAGATCTTTGTGGCGACATCTACGTTGAGCACTTTTCTGTTTAATTTCTTTTTAATTCGTGCTTCGTTCTTGGTTTTTATTGTAGCTAAACTATACAATAATACATATTCTGCTTGTTAAATATATATTTTACCTTATATACTCCCACTATAAGCAAAACGCACGAGATGAGACCCAAGCTGCTGCATGCTAATAGTGTGATGTTCAGCGATACTGTTACTGTAACAAGAAAGTTTTCAATTGTCTTTTTGATTTATTTTACGTAATATTTTATGAACAAGGTCGTGATAATAAATTTACATAATAATAATATCAACATATTTTATGTTATATATTTTAGTTTATACAGCGCTACGTACATGTGTATTGGAGCAGTTAAAGATCAGTGTTAGAAGTCATATTTTTTTGTTTTCGAATATATGAAACATTGCAAGTTAAAGTATTGTTTGAAACTCGTATAACAGCTTGTAAGAGCGTAGACGAGGGGATATATTGCGTGTTCTATCCATAAGAGAATTGAACTTTCTATATTATAAGGTTATTTTCATATTTTCTCCACGTAAAGCATCGTTTTCCAGGTCACTGACGTCCATTACACTCATTGACTATGTTGGTCGGTCGTCCTTTATATCTATTGTATGCTAAAAATATGTTTTATTAATAAACATTAAATTATTTTTAATACATACGCTGTATTGTTTGTTAAACTGTGCTTAAGTTAAAACAGAAAATCAATTGCATTTGCAAGTATGAGTGAATTTTACAATAGTTCCAATTCACACATGCATAATTTAAATGTTTTTAAATTTCTGTTTTTTTATAACATACAGGGATAGATGTGTTTGCGAAAGTAATTTAGAGATGATAAAATGAAATTTAATGAAATGTCTATAATGAATTCTATGAAAAGTGTTTTGCTTCCCCAAACATTTGCATTCAAAACATGAAGCCATATTAGTAATTTCATTCGACTGACTTTCCGCTTTGGACCATACAGTCCAATGAAGTGAACAATTTAAGGACTAAATTAGGTAATTATTAATTTTTCGGACTGTTTGGGGGGTCAATATAAGCTTAACTTCAAGTTAAGGTCGAACCTTGCTCACCAGCCGCCATCCTGGAAAAAGGGGTGAAAACATTTTATACGCAATATATCAGAAACTATGCGTCTTACAAAAAAAATGTAATGTCACAATTTGTAGCATATTATTTTGCCTACAAATATGTTTAACATCTTACTATTTGTCCTAAATTAAAAACTAAAGAAGTTAAAAGCTAAAATGTAATATTTTATTTCCATACATTTTATACTTTTCCATCCATTTTTGTTTTTATCAATCCACTAATATGTCATTCAAATTATATTGGATCGTGTCATACTTTTGTAAGAAAAACATACTTTTATTGAAAACAAAATGCATTATAAGCTATAGTTTTTATGTAAAACGGAACGTTGTTTTAAACTTTGTCGTAGCTATGTCGATTAAACTGTCTCCGTACCGATAGGTCCTTCTCGGATTGCTTAATTACTGTCGAGCTTCGTTACACTCCAGCTGTTTCCATCTCGGTCTTGAGGATTAGGTCGACCATATATATTTCTACCCTGAGGTGTGTACGGCCAATGTCCACGCAATACACGTTTAAACTAATTATCCTACGGCCCTATACGTTCCTATTAATCAATTCCCCATATTCTATACAATTCCCTTAGCGGCGGACGAAACACCTTGCCAGTACACACTTTAATTAAGTAATTCGTTTGCCGCCCTATAAACTAAAAATAATATTAGTATAAATGTATTCGTGGCTTGTATAAACAATCACTGATATATACACAGTGTATATGATTTGTTAAATATATTATCAAACACATCATAATATGTAATAAAATCGGGATTTTCCTTTGCTTAAATTTGTAACTGACACTATCTAAATGGATTCCGATTACCAGAGTGGAGGTTCACTAAGAAGTTTTAACTGCTATAATCTTATTTTAATTGGAAATTTGTTCAATCGCAAGTCATTTGGATTTTTATCATGTCATTATATTTTAATATCGTTAAAACTTTTCTGTGTTAGTTGCAAGACATATTTTATAGTTAAGCAACGAATGGTACAAATATTTATTAAATCATTGGTATATTTCTTTTTTCGTACTTTCAGTGTCAGTCCAAAACAATAAACAAACACAGTCAATTGTCTTTCCACTTAATACATAGATTTACACTCACAGGTGATTTAAATTATTAATAATATTTATATTTTAGACAAATAACATTTTTACGCAATGAATACGCATTTTATTTTATAATCAACAGTTTTTTACAAATAAATTTTATATTAAGGATTGTATTAGAAGTGCAAGAAAATAACTATAAGAGAGAAAAGGAAAAAAACAATATCGGAGAGCACCATTGAAAACTAACGAAGCATTAATTTCCAACTCCTTACATTTGAATACAATCACATTTTCTTTTCATATTACAACATTACTTAATATTTTTTGTTATAAAACTTATTTATTATTCCCTATGTACAAGGCGACCTAATAAAATATAGGAGTTGTGGTGTATTAAACCACACTCTCTGCTTAATTTAGGAAAGCTAATTTATTAAGTTGTTTGTATTATTTACTTAGATGCTCGAGAATTGGAAAATCATCTATATTAATTAATGAGATGAAACAGTGGAGAAAATTCTATATTTACATTTCTATTAAATATATTAGCATTCATATAAATCATTTACTTTCCGTGGTAATTAAGTAATTTCCAAAAAAAATCATGTGAAAGGTTACATTATCGTATGTAGAAAGTAATGTTATATCTTTAGTCGGAAAAGTTACATTGTAAATCAAAAGATGCAAAATTAAAGTAAAAAAGGCCACCTATCATTTATCAAGAAAGTAAAATTTGACAATTTTTATCCGCAATAGTAAGAAGTATCTTGACGACCCGTTATTTCCCCACGGCATATATTTCAGATTACACGGACCAGTATTTAATGAACGCTGTGAGAATCAGATGCGTGATGAACAACTATTAGGACTATCATGAAAACAGTTTTATTTATGTATTTTCTTTAATATAAAACTAAATCATGATTTTACTAGTGTGATAACTGAACGTTTTGAGCGCCAATATTCGTATGCCAGACGTGTTTCGCATTCATACCGGTATATAAGCTTTATTATAATACTAATAATATCATATACATTCTAAATAATCAAAGACTTAGTGATTGTTTAATAAAAAAACGCTTTCTGTCAATCCGTCGCGTTTGCTCTCTACATATTTAACCTACTTTCCTTATTGTTAATATGGACCGCATTCAAACCCAATTTCTATGTTGAGTCAATGAGGTATAAAAAATATACTTACTTGGAGTTATTTTTTCCGGCTCAAGAAAACTCTCCGATTCGGGTTCAGTCATTTGGCCGGATAGGTAGCGATGCTCAACGTCGATAAAGTGCCCCATCGTTACTATGGTTACCGCGAAGTATACCTGCATAATATTATCAAGATTATTTCACACGGAATGCCCCTTTAGGATAAACTATTTCTTTTTGATCTCTACATTCGCAATTAGTACCAGGACTATGAGCGAATATGGTCCGTGTCTTTGACTTGCGGAACTGCTTCTAACTAGCCTAAGCTCAACTGCTGCCAATAGCTACCAGAAAACGGTAGTCCAATATATAATCTCTGAGGATTGCTTTTAATTTTTCATTGAAATAATTATCTATTGGACGATACACTAAATTTTTATTACATTTTAACATATACCAATACTGGCAACAAATTAAGAGTCCACTGTCTCTAATCCAACTTGTCTTATAACTCAAAAATCTAGGTTCACTTTAATAAACAATACCCAGAATGTCAAACTTTATTAGGAACAATAATCCAATAATGCCATGAACTGTGCTAATTGTATAAATTATGGAAGGTATGATGCAATTTCCGGTGACCTGCAATTAGCGACGGTCGTCCCATTATTATCCAATTAGAGAAAAAAATATACCTGATTTGTTCTTCTGTCGTAATTCAATAACGTTATTTTATGTATTTATGTATTAATAACCAAGTTACTTATTCTATTTTATTTATCTCCTCGCTGTATCGCGATGCTTATAAGCTGAGCAAGGAAAGCACCAGCTCTTGGATCACCGGTACTGACTACAAAAATTATTGAATGCCCCCTGCATTGTGGGTACTCTGCCACAGGAACCAAACTTTTTAAATTTGTTTTATTTTTTTTTATAGAAGAGGGGGCAAACGAGCAGGAGGCCCACCATAAAGGTGAGGTGGCAGCCCATAGACACTCACGCGGCTGGTAGCTCGTGAGTGCGTTCCCGGCCTATAAAGGAAATTTGGGAAATGGAGGGGGTTGGGGAAGAGGAGGAGGGAGGGGAAAGGATGGGCACCGGAAGATCTCACTCACCGAACGAAACGCGAGTACAAAATGAACAAAGTCCAATTGTATCACTTTACGCCGGTTTTCTGTGAGAGAGTGGTATTTCTCCGGCCGTGCCTGCCCATTCGGCTGAAACTCTAAGTTACTGCATGGCACTCCCACTCAAAAGTTTTAGTTTTGTGTTTTGTTTTATTTTATTTATCTATTTATAAAATCCAAAAAAGGTATACCAAATATTTTATTTCAAAAACATAATTGAATGTCACAAATAATACTGGATATTTCATGTGTTGTGGATCCAGGCTCTTCTGAGGTGCATGATAAAAGTGTGTATGTATGCGTATTTGGCGTATGGGTGCCTACTCTCGCTTCCCGAACAATTATAATTAATAGAATTATAATGCCAAAATATTTTTAGAATTTATTTTTTAGAACTTTGATTGCTACCGTAATTGACTACCAAGATTTGGTAGTAAAGCACGAATCGATTTGTTTATTACCCAATACATGAGCTTTTTAATGAGTTCTATTCTACTAGTAATGTATTTATCTCCTATACGTGTTTCCTCCTTTTCCAATGTGAGGCCTACTGTACCTACTGTACTGTATCAATGCTTAATCCTCATAATTAACCCACGTGGTGATTTATCAAATATATCTTAACTTTCCATATCTTTATTATTTTGAATTGTTTTAAAAGCGCTTTAAAAATATTCAGTGGTATAGATAAGTAGATGTTTTTTCTCTACCAAAAACCATTACCAGTTCTGCCAACCGTCAGATTTATTAGGTTTCATAAATTTAATGAGCACTCTATCATAAATCTTACGCCTTTGAGACGCACCTAGCATTATTTACGGCTAATTTCAAGAAAATTATGTTCGTTAGGTTTACCTGCGAGTAACAATTATTTTCAGCTAAGAAACATTCTTAGAACTAATTCTACGAAACAATACTTTGTAATATTTTTATTGCGAATTTGATTAAATAACTCAAATATTTATGCTGCATGCATTACAGCGCAAGTATGTTATTTTAATAATACACTCAAACTCAAGATATCTTTATTCAAGTAGTTACAAAGACACTTTTGAATCGTCAATTTGCACACTACCACCTGTTAGGCAGTTACTTACCGAGAAAAACCGGCAAGGAACTCGATAGCTTTTCTTTAAAAAAACATTTCATACAAAATTATGTTACTAACATGACAAATTCAAATAACTAAAGCATTGTAAGGCTACTCAAGAATTAAACTGTCCCTGATGCTGAGCTAATTTCCGACACCAAAGGGATCTTTGTCCTCTAATCTAGATCAACCTTGGCCTCGAATTGCATGCGATTTATCAATAATACTAGAATTGACTAGACTAGAGAGACCCTTCAGTGCTTTTACCGCAAAGCGTTTAAAGTCTAATACAATATAGAAATTAAAATCCATTTGGTCCCTCATAATTGAATGTCGCTTTAGATAATGTTAATATCGTTTGACTATTGTTTGTGAATGGTCAGTTAGTTATCCTGGTAAGCTTTCCTTTTTGAAGACGTCAACATCACATATTTTACTTACGGTGACATGAGAGAATACGATTCGTTGTCTGGCGTTGTTTAAGTTGGTAATTTGAGAAGTTTTTCTACCTCTTTTGTTTAGTTTTAAACATGTATTGGTTCAGCAATGTGATATGTTAGGACTGCAGACATTATTACAGCGGGTGTGTTTTTATAGGAATTTTATTATTACCGATCGTATACTGATGTCGGTGATTTTTTATGTAACAGTTCCAATGTATAGCATACCCTATTCATATAACAAGGTTATAAATTACACAGGAACTAATTAATAATTATACAACAATTAAAAACACAAAATATTAATACAAATGCATTAATATTTTTTAATATTAATACAAAAGTATTAATATTTTATGCTAAAGCTTTTACTTCCAAAATCTTTAGCTTTCACTGAAGATAACTTTAGGTGACGTAAGGAATAATCTTGTGGATATCACACGGGTTAGGTAAGAAAGCTTTGACAGTATGGCGTTGTGTTATTTATTATTGACTGTTAGGAGGCCAAGGTCACTTTGTGAATCGAGCGTTAGTAATTACTCTAATAACAATTTTTCTTTAAGACCTATAAATAACGCACTTACCATTTTATGACAGTAATTACATTTCATCATTTATACTTAGATCCTCTTGTGATATAGATATTTTAAAAATAATGTTAAATGATTGCTCATAGACACGATAGTGTCTTGCTATTAAAAAATATATGCTCATAAAACGAATTGTTTGACAATATTTCTATTATGATTAGGATGTGATAAATAAAGTATGCATATTTTGATTTGATATTATTTTTTAATAAATTTTAAAGGAGCTAATCAAATCGTAATATATGCTCTGGCTGACCGGACCCCTGATGGAACCCCACAGCGCTACTCGTCTACAATGACATTTCTTTATAAGTAAATTGCAGATCACCAATATATAATTGTATGTGGTTATGAAAGAGAAATAATTGTATCTACCCGCCTTACACGCATCAGTCTTGTCAGGCTATCGATTTGTTAAATATTTCATTTGTAACACGATAACGACTGAGAGCAAATAAATTTATCGTGAAGTCCCGATATTCATCTATTGGAATGAAATAAATTTCCGATATGATTTTCGAAGATATATTTGAACGACATTTGGAGACAGCTGACTAGGACTTTTTGTTAGTACAAATACTACTAAGTTATTGTAATATATTGGTAGTGGATTTGTATGCATATTATATTATCTAAGCTTTATTAAGAATCAAAGAGTGAAATATGTTATATAAATGTGAACCTAAACATACAAATACCAAAACTTATAAAATACTTATCAATAAAACTAGACTTAGGATCTTACAAACTAGGCTACGTTATAAAAACAAGTCCATTGTTTCATATGAAATGCAAAAAAAAATTGGCGTATGGAAATAATCACACATAAAGTCTTTAAGGTTTGTGCGTTAGAAGGCATCTAATAATATATTAAACACGAACAAACAAAATGACGGTAGCGCATCTATAATTATAGAAAGATGAATGTATGAGAGCTTAACGTTGATACACCCAGGCAGCCTCGTAAGAAGCACGTAGTTTAACTAAAAAAAACTTTTTGTTTAAGCATGGTTTCTTTAACATGTAACGTAAAATAAACTTACCATAGTGTATAAAGCTGAGGCGTAGCAGCCTCTACGAAGACTACGCCAACAGCAGCACGACTGTATAATAGCCATATCGACGGTCCTGTAATAAACAAACACAATATTAATTTGTTTTGTTAAACTTATCATAAATGCAAGTTTCCTGACAAATTTAATTGGAATTTATAAAAATATCTTTTTGAACTTTACAATATATTTAAAACAACTGCCGATTTCGTAGTTGATTTAAAATTAAGTAAGTAGTTTAAAAGTAACTAATCGTGAATCTGTCGTATAAGATTATTGTACAGCACAAATAAAGTTTTCCGTGTGTGGTAACTTTTAAGTGATATGTTGATAAGGATTCTAGCGAATCATACCTTGTTGGTCTGTTGCTTTAGAATTCCGAGAGTTGACAGAAATACTAAGCTTAAAGTGACATTCGGAGTTGAGGCTTAGATCTGTCCTCTGTATGTCAAATACATATATTAGGCTAGCTATGAATTGACTTCACACTAAACTGATCCAGGGCGCGATATGTTTAATTCTAAATTATCTTTATGACAATCATTAAATTACTGTATTCACTAATTTTTACACAGATCGCACTTGGGTGAAGAGGCCTCGTAGAACAAGTACTTGTATTAAATGTATGGAGACTTCGTGTTATGAGATCTTTTTGCCTAGATTCTCATTAACGAATGCATTTGTTCACATGGATAATTAAAAAACTAAAGAATCATCGCAATAAGTATACAAATAAAAGACTTTACAAGTCACACAGTATATGGATAGCGACCTTATAAAAAGCTCTTTTCTAGTATTTAGCAGAGTCAATACGTCGGGAAAACCGAGAAAGCCAAATTAAGCTTAAAAGCTTAACTGAAAATTGACCACCAAATTATGCTGGTTTCTTTTCCTCATCTTGAAAAATATTATATTCTATGAAAAATCAAAATTTAAGCCTTAATCTCGATTTTTCATAAAATACTTGGCTTTCTCGGTTCATTGGCTATTATAAATGTATATTATGACTGGACGTCAGGGTGTTACATTCACCAAGTAATTTTGTCATTGTCCCATTATTAAATATCGAAAATATAATATGAAATACCTTATAAGAACATGTTGAGATTGGAGCTAAGATTTTATATTGATTTTATGGCGGTGGGTCCGCGATATCCCAAGATTAAATCTTGGCAAAAGTTTAAGTGAATATAAAACACGAACGTGTCAAAACTGCATAATTAAAGGTAACCAACAAAATGTGTTTAACATTATGTAAGGTCTACAATGTACGCTACGATTATGCCACGCTCATATATAATGAACGTGATAAATATGAGGTCATCAAGAGATCTCCAGAAGTGTACTTGCTTACTTTATTTATAGGTCTTGCGCACAGGCATATCATTTTAAATTGCGATCTAACCCTAATAATGAGTATTTTTGTATAACGTGATTTGCCAAGTTTTAATATTATAAGAGTAGTGTCCACACATATTACACCTTAACGTGTTCTTGAAATTGTTTATCTGAGTACTAACTCAAAAAATTACTTATTATTCACGCAGTTTGAAACACACGTAGTTTTAAGAAGATTTATTTTTAAGACTACGTGTGTTTGTGTAGATCGGAGATAATAAGAGAAGTCTCCTATGGCCAGGGAATAACTTGAATGTTTACACTTTTTTTTTGTTTAGACTAATCAATTCGCACAAAAATACAAAAGGATTTTTAGTTTATTTAGTCATTTTAGAGAATCTACACGTAAATTCACGTGCGAGATGATTGAGTGAGATTAAATTGTAAGAGTAAATAAGGTACTGTAGTTACTAAACAATCTAATTGCCAATGTTTGAAAATTGACTTAGTTTGGTCCCGGTCTGCATGATTTTAGGTGATAAGCCATCAGATGTTTACTTCATCCTTTATTATCGGCATCAAATGCGCTACCTTATGAGAATCGAATAGTTAAACCATTCGATCAATACTGATGTTTTAGATTTATAATATACGAAATTAATTACTTTTAAATGATCAGGAAAATATTTGAGACGAACATAATTGGATCTCTTGAATATTTTTATTTATTTACAAATTATTATTCCTATGTGTGTTCAATCATTTCTTATTTAACTACCAGCAACGTTATAAAAGCACAATCTTGTGAGGCGCGCGGACCAACACTGCTCTTCAAATAATTTCCATCTTATTGTGAATCGCACAAATGTCACAATAACACTATTTATTATAAAGCTACAAATTAATATGAATTATTGAAGCATTATTATTATCATTTTTTTATAGAAGAGCGGCAAACGAGCAGGAGGCCCACCATAAAGGTGAAGTCGCCACCCATAGACACTCACGCTGGTAGCTCGTGAGTGCGTTGCCGGCCTTTAAAGGTAAATTGGGATATGGAGGGGTATTAATGTGGAATTACGTAAATTGCGAATACAATGGGCAAGCTCTGTATGGTAATTGCGTCCGTCAGCAAAAAAATTATAAAGGCTTTTGATTCAATTGCCAATTTATCCACAGTCGATGTATGTAACATGGCCGAATTGTAAAATTTATTGTTTCGTGAAATTGTCGAGCATGAAGCATGATATCAATGAATAAGCCACGATTAATATGTTAAATATGGTTAATGAAGAGCCATTCACCAATGTGTGGTTCTTGTTGGTATGAAGGAATAGGTTTATTTTTTTGTCCACCAAACCGAATGAATAAATTGTTTTGTTAGTTTTGTGACGAGAATATTCCAATCCGGCCTCGTCATAGGTTTAATGTGTTATTTGAAACTAAAAAAACTGAAAACTGCCATTCGGCCAAGTAAGGAACTCTTACTCACAAAGTTACTGGAAGTTAGCTTCAAAGTCCCAAAGTTAAAAGAAAGTTTAACTATAAACTTTTACTTTCTTCACTATAGTAAACCGCATAATATAAAGTATTCTACATGAGCCTTCAGCTTTGTTAATCATATTACAATTATATATCATTCAATGGGAAGTCCATACTATTTAATTACAATTATAGTTTATACACAGAAAGTGTTGATTTTACATCATCGTGATTTATAAGCGAGGCTTTTAATAATTATTCAAACGAAGGCCACCTTTAACAAAGGAATAGATAATTCTGGTACGCTTGTGTTAAGAAAATGTGTTATATTGTATAGATAGATAGAATTGCTTACTGCAAAACTAAGCTAGAATGTAAAAAAGGCCAATAGTACAATAGATAAAATCTAATATGTAAATTTCTCGTATCGCGAGTGTTGGTTGCTAAATTCCTTCGGCTCGACCGATTCTAATGAAAATTGATCTGTTTTTCACCTATTGGGTAGGTTAAGAGTCGGTCAATATCTTCTTTATACTTTTAAATGTGGTGGTTCACCTCTCTGTTAAGTTTTTTAATGATACATCATTCAGAAATAAGACTATATACTTTACACTTTACACTATACACAAATTACAAAAATACGTCAAATTCTCTACGCATTTTAATGAAAAGATCTTTAAGTGAATTCATAAAACTTCCTTTTTTTTATCACTTAACATTACAATCTATCTTATTCTTTACACAAGTTATCTAAGTAAAGTCTTTAACTATATAGCTCATAGAACTTTAATTCTATCATTTTAAGTCAGGACGGCTATTTACGACAGGAAATACCTATTAACTAATACAATTATTCACGGCTACTTATTCTCATAGCTTACGATTATCTATGTCAGAATAAATTGATTTGCGGATATCGTCTCCGAGATGACAAATGGAACTATAATAGTTTATTCGAAGCGCTCAATACGAGATAGAAACGTTGATTAATTGGATCGTCCCATTTTATTAAAGCGTAAAACCTTGTTAAACTATCAAAACTATTTTTTTAAAACAAATCGATAAAATCAGTTTAATTTTTTATTAATGGCAAGCACAGCCTTCTTCAATGCTAACACAAGTAAACAAACTAAGTCGGTTAAAATTATATAATAAACTTTTTAAATATACCTACATGTTTCAATGTAGGTATACATATTTCTTAAGTGTGCGGTAGACTCAAATAGTGTTATAGTTCATCACACCTGCGTCCTTCTAACGAAGTATTCAAACATAATCAAAGCAAATTTGCGGGCCTACCAAAACTTTCTAGGCACGTATGGAAGGCCAAAGTTCAAAGTTATAGATAACTATTTCTTTAATTAATTGTTGAATTTATTTGAGACGAATTTGTTGTGGCCTAGACGTTTAAGTGTACCTGCTAGTTCGTATTGTCATAAAATATTCATAATATTTACGAACGTATATGTAAAAGGTATTTTTTAGAATATTATTTAAAATATTATCCTAGCGAACTTTATCGTTGTTTCATGGCCTTGATTTTTTGGAGCCAGCTACAACTCTCGTAATGGACATCGACGTCGGACGATTGACCCATCCTTATTAAGTACGTACGCCAGTCACATGTATTAAAGCTATCATGTGGGCCTGGACAATATTGATTTAAGTTTTAACATCAAAGCCTCCAAAAAGAGGCAGTTGAACAAGAGAGAGAACATTTCGCCACAAAACCACTGCGGGTTAGGTGACGCGAAGATTCACCTCCTATGTAGACAAATATTATAATATTATTATTATTGTAATTTCACCTATCTGGTGAGCGTCCTTTGCCCCATCATTAGTTTACGTGAAGCATTCATCTTAAAGGAATATTATTTCCCCATACATAGGTAATTATTGGTACATTTCGATTTTTAATCATAATTATAGAATGCTAAAATTAATATGTATAAAAATATAAACCAAATATTAAAATTCATGATAAACAAAAATTTTATCATTTAAAACTAATAATTAAACTAGGCTCTGGTAATTAGAAATCTTAAAAGAAAATGAGAACACACAAGTTTTCTTATAAAATGTAAGCGTACTTTTGAACTTTGTATGAGTAACTAAGTTCTTTTAATCAGAGCGGAAATGAGAATAACAATAGTTATATACTGAGAACAAAGAACCGCAAGCCTATATACAGCTTTATTATTTACTTCTAGATAACATAAGCCATCCATATACAATGCAATTACTTTTTTATTTCTATAAAAGATGATTTACGAGCTTTTTAAGTTATGGTACTAATATACTATATTCACGCCGTTACATCGAAACTTACAAAAAAAACATTAGTAGCTATTTAAAAAGTACAACTTACTTCCTGTACATTCTAATCAAATCAAGTGCCATACAATTTCAAATAGTTAAGTGTCGTCAGTAACTCAGTGGATGGAAAACGTGAAAGGAAATAAAACAGTTTTTCTTTTATCGCCGGAGCGTACGATAAGTCCCAAAACGAGTCACTTGTCAAGTTGTCACCAATATTTCTATAGTATCAGGTTCGGGAGTTGTTTTCTGTGAGGAAATTTGGGAAATGTTTCCTAATGTGTTGTAATATTTAGATTTGTTTACATCATTTAAAATAATGGATCAATAACAATATTTAAGTATTAGTATGTTTTGAATTCTTCTGATTTGGACGGTGTATGGAACTGTTTCCACGAATGTGGTTGTCATTGCGACTCAGACTGTTTTGTCTGTTCTCAGCGACAAGACATCACGGTTGCCGGGTCTTTTAAATATTTTTGTTTATGTAAAGTAATACATATAATTGAACGCAGTGCACACGCAAATTTCATATCGGTTATTAATTTGTTATATTTCAGTGCAAATCTGTAACGCCAATTAAGACAATGTACCTTTTACTATAGAACCTTAACTGTTACAGGTATTTAATATGAATTAACTTCCAGTTAATAAACGCAGAAGAGATAAACACGTTTTAATACAAATTAATTTACGAAGCAAACAGTTTTTGTACTAATACATACCGTTCTTCGAAGTTCATTTATTAATTTCGACTGAAGTTCACATTTTTGATGGTATTTACTTATCATGGCATAAAAGTGACGTATAAAACTTTTGGGTTGACAATTTTTTCGGAATTTAATTTCGTTATTACATTGGTTTAACGGTGAAAGTTTGTCAGATAAGTTCAAATTAATATATGTGGGGCCAAAACTTTACATTATGAAGGTCCATAACTTTTTTTAGTCCGGTTACAATTAACCATATTTTAAGTGTTAGTATAATAAAATTAAAATCGTAAAAAAGAAGAAGAAAATACACAAATTCTAAGGATTTATTATTGCGTAAATAGATTTTTAGGTTATTTGAAAATTCACCAAATCCTCTGATTTGATAAAATATTATATAATTATGTAATATAACATTTTGTTTAGGAATTGTACCACTTAAAATAAATAAATATTAACTAGGTCTCGTATGCTTTACGTATATCGCGGTCGACAAGGCTTACATTAATTTATATATTAATATAAGCCTTGTCGAGAGAGATTAGACCCCATTTATTTAATTAAAAATACTCATAAATTCGCTCAAACGAATAGTTGTGAAGCGTGGAGCTAAAATTTAAAAATTGCATTTACATACACAAAGATAATTAACAATTAAATTTAACAATTACATTTTTTTTAAAATATATAATTCATTATGAGAAATTTCAAATACACTTTGCAATATTTTATCAAGAAGTACGTTTTGTAAAATAACGTTATACTCAGGCGCCAAGTAAAATAAACAGTCATAGCAATATTTAACGATCAAAACGTGTGTAGTGTTGGGTGTAATCGAAAAATAGCGCATATGTTCAGGGTTGCCACATACAAAACCAACTAAATATTTTAAGATATAAATAAACACTTGCTACAGACAAGGAGCATCGTATTTAGAAAAGGCACCTGGTTCATGTGGGCTGGCGGTGCGCAGTGCGGTCTTGGCGGGTCGCAGCATCATTGTTTAGTTACAGAGCACTGTCTTATAAATAAGAAAGGAACGTATTAACCTCACCTCGTTTTCTTCAAAGCCCACAACACTAATAAAGTATTTATTACAAGTCTATGAATTGGAAACATAGCGTAACTCGGTTAGACCCGGGGGACCCGATTTACATCTTGTGTTTTCGTTGCTAACAGCTAATAAACTATATGCCCATCTTATAATTCATGACCGTCACGGGGATCGAACCAATGAGTTCCGCAATACGGCATGGTAACTGGTGTGCACATCGAGTCGTCACTAAAACATTATTTATATAAGACGACGACGATATAAAGGATTCATTCAATTTTTTTGGTGAACATAAAATCTGTATATTTCTGTGACGCAAGATGTTCAAGGTTTGTTAATAAAATAACTTGTTTTATGGTTTTTTATTTCTTTAAATGTAATTGATGTAATTGAGATTATAATAATGTTTAAAATAATATTCATTGGAATTTTAGGTGCCAACCCTAGAAATAATATTATTCATGTCAAGACAACACAAATAAATTTCACAAATGAATGGATAACAAATACATATAATTTATTTAATTACAATATATCATATATTATCACGAATTCCATGATCGAACTTCAGACAGTTTTATAACTGACAAGTTGTAAATTCTATGTCAGGGTGGGCAAGATAACACACCATCAGAAAGCAGGATGGTAAAATTAGGATTTAACAGAGTTATTACATTTTAAAGTAAATAATCGATAGCCAAGTACTTTTTTCGTGACAATATTAAAATGTTACGGGTCTCTGTACTTCACGGGCTAACAATACATGCGTAGATAACTAAATTTTTGCTTCAAGGATAAAAACGCCATGTTCGAATAAATTAATAGCCATAATGTTATGAAATTACTAGTAAAAATCGGCCGAAATTAAGAACTGCATCATATACTTGGCTTCTAATATTGAGTTACTAATTCAATTTCTTTATTTATATGTATTTTATTACAACGAGGACGCACATACGGGCTTTTTAAAGAAAATGAAAACCGTTGAAAACATGTATAGACAGAACCTGTGCCCAATATAGTATATTTCTTATAATATTTAATCAATAATATTTTTCTTTATAGAATGTCAATACGCAAGTCAGAATAATTCACCCACCCTCATGTTGTACTCTCATACACATGTAAAAAATGTTTTCTTTCAAATAAGCACATTTATGTATCAGATTAAAACTGTTCATGACAAATTTGTCATTCTTTCATTTATAAGTTTTATAGATAAACAATAATCAATATGGGTATATGGTAATAAAATATGTTTCATCATGTTAAATTATAACGTTTCAAATAAACTATAATTATATATTTTTATAAATAACTTAAAATAAAATTAAAACAAAAAAAATAATTTAAATAAGTAACTTAAAATAAAATAAAGCACAAAACTAAAACAAATTTAAAAAGTTTGGTCCATGTGGCAGAGTAACCACAATGCTGGCGGCATTCCCTCGCTGTATGGCGATGCTTCTACGCTGAGCAAGGAAAGCACCAGCTCTTGGATCACCGGTACTGACTGTTCTATTTAGATTTGTTATTTGTATATATCAAAATAAAACGTTCATAGGAATGGCTTAAAAATCTAAACAGTGTTTGTCAAAATATCTGTAATTTAACTCCATTGATAGATTAGCTGGCATTGTAGTTTATAATTGAAGCCACTGCGCTTTACTAAGTTCTCATAAATGAACATAGAGGCAATCTAAAATTTCGTTTGAAATGCGCAGAGCGTTTCGTTTTCATTCCGCGGTTCAATGAACTACTCCTTTGCCATCTTTACTTATACAGTGAAGGCTAACATTTGCGATGTCCACGTTACACTATGTACTTTGTTAGTGACTTGGAATGCCCAAGTGGAATGCCAACCGGATTATTCCAGGCATATTCCACTTCAAGATTAGAGGAGTAACTACTACAATCACATTGAGTATACATCGTAGTTCACAGCGACCGTTACCTTTTGGAGTGACATAATTCAAATTCACTTCGGGGTCGACTTATTTCTTTTTTATTTGAAAAAAAATTCGTCATTATCTATAGTATTATATTGTAGTACGACTGGTTCGCGAGGACCTATGTACTTAAGCTAAATGACAAATATTTTCGCAACATCCCCTATGGGCACTATTAAAGTAACTTTACCAACAATGGCCGCTCCGTACATTTTACAAACTTCTCAAAGGGATATTTAATTATCCCTGCTTGCATGTATATGCTTAGTATGGAACTACTTCCACTATTTGTAGGATACTGAGAAGCTTTGCATGGAGTTTTGCTTAATATTTGGGCATCGAAAATCTATACTGAGTATTTTTTTTATACATGAGGAGACAAACAAACAGAGGCACAGTTATGTTTGTTCGCTAGACTGAAACACAAAACATGACGTATATAATCTAAAGTTTGACTGACGACCCCAAAATCATGTATTGTGTGTATGACCCAGATTTACCAGACTTTGAACACGTAAAAATTTCAATTATATGTCAAAATTCATCTTTGACTTAATATTTTGAAAATGCCCATACAGCAGTGTTCCGCAAATTCTGAAGCTGGTTAGGTAATAAGCAAAGGCTTAATTTGTTCGATTGTGATTAGACAAACGGTCATGGGTATGTGACGTATAACGCGTGTCAAAGTCAAAGTTAATTCATATACCATACGAATTAACTTTGATGACAAGTTATCTTCTATAATATAAAGATCGCAAAATGTGTTGGTAATAACACAACAACAACAACGCATAACTCAACAACGCCTGGACCAATTTGGCCAATTCTTTTTTTTTAATGTTCGTTAAAGTTCAAGGATTGTTTTTACCGCGGGAAAAAATCGAATAATTGCCGGAGAAACCCTAAAACAGCCCTTTTCTGTTTTCTACACAGACGTTATAAAACGTAGAGCTCAAATTAAAGCATTATTGCTATTATGTAAAGTTCAATGTTGTCTAAACAATGTGGGTTGTCAATTTGCACTCTATTATAGCTAGGTACACCAAATTGGAATTCAATTATATCTATCAATTTTTTTTGGATTTTATGGCACTTTTGTTAATTAAATCATTTTTCATCGCCGCTCGATAACTGATCATTTCACATTTAAATAGTTATATAAATAATTTGCATGGCATAACATCATTTCAGCTAGTTATGAAATAAATGTTAATAAGTAAATACTAATAAAGCGCCGTAAGTTGTTACTATAACCTTCAGCTCTCTGAAACATCAAGGCATACCATCTAAACAATTTCATAGGAATGTACAAAACATCTAAGAGTTATATAGGCCCCTCTAAAACCCTCAAAGATACTTCATCTTAACTCGAGTGGGCAAAGGAGCGAAATATTGGGACTGAATATTTCACAATAATTCCAAGGTCTCAGAATAAATATAACCTTATTATTTCAACAGTGTTTCAATATTGGTATATTAAATTCTATTGCTTACTCATCCTTCGATACACGATTTATATTTCCACGGTTTCCGCGTTAATTAGTAGATAGTACCATGCACATTATAATTACGTGCCTAGTAATTCCACCATCTATTGTGGAGTTATTAAATAATGTGAAGCACAGTTTTATACACAATTAAATATTTAATAGTCCATAATTTTGCATTAAAAGCTTCGTAATAAGAATTTTTGTACATAAAACGTTTACGCAAGATATGAGAGACGTAGAAGTAACTCTTACATCTGTGCTTTATTTAGAATAGAAGGAAACACGTTTAGGACACACATACACGGCAATTACAACAACACATTAGATCCAAAAATATATAACAAAGTGAGAATATATACATAAATATACAGTAATATTTTTAAATATAAACTAAATAAATGACCGCGGGTGTGATCTTAATGGGTTAATACACCTAATAGTTAACATGTATTTGGTAATACTCCTTTATTTTTGTCAAATAACCATTACATTTGTGTTTTTGTTACCGTGAAATAAATACTATTTGAATAAAGTAAAAAACGCTTATTAAAGAATTAAGTTGGCGCCTGGTAGTCAGTACCGGTGATCCAAGAGCTGGTGCTTTTCTTGCTCAGCGTATAAGCATCACGATACAGTGAGGAAATGCCGCCAGCATTGTGGGTACTCTGCTACAGGGACCAAACTTTTTAAATTTGTTTTGGTTTTGTGTTTTGTTTTATTTTAAGTTACTTATATTAGTAAGGTTAATATTAAAAAGTGTTTATTTAATAATTAATTTTGTTTCAAATTCATGTTTGTAAGGGCGTAACAAAGAGAAATGTGAACACAAATCTAACGGTTACATATAAAACCAGTTTTTATGCCTTTTTTTGAATAATATATCACAAAGATGACATTGTAATGTGGGCAAGTGTTGTGCTTATTAAATATGAATACACACTGAGTACTCTTAAAGCGGATAAAGGTCACGAACGGAACGGTGAACGAGAGTGAAAGTACTACGAGGCACTCAGATATATAAAGTAAATCATACTTGTAGCTAACTTGTAGCGTACCTTTACCGAAACTTTGTATGAACAAAGAAAGCGCGCTTACACTATAAGGCTTCTTTATATTTGTAGTATTTTGTGGGTGTGCTACGTTTCGTTTAACGTTCTTCGATAAGTAGAGCAAACTTACATGTAAAATTTTACTCACTTTTTCTAGACCAATATTAGCACTATTCTACGCCATAAGGTTTTTGTTCTATAGGTGAAATAGCTGGGGGCACAGCATTAAGGTTGAAGTCGCCGCCCATAAACACTCACGTGGCTGGGCGAGTGTGCGTTCCCGGCCTTTTACCAAAGAATTATTGAAGGACCCTAAGTCGTATCGTACGGGTAGAATTTTTTATTCTGCCTACAGTCACATTTACTACATTAGTACAGCCATTATAACTAGAAATGAGTTTTCTTAACGCAAGGTATAGGTACAGTACTTTGTTCCAATCCAATTTTATATAAATTGAATTACATATAAGTTAAATTAATAATTTAATAATATGTGATATTTGATTATAAAGGTATCAGGTCCCCGAAACAAGCACTCAACTAGCATAAGACTCGCACTATATAATAATTTAAAATCAATGTCTATATACCATAAAAATTGCATGAAATAAATGTACAGCCAAATACTTTCGCATAAGCATACAATTTATCAGGAGATAAATCCGAGTACGTTTTAATCTTGTCTCCAGTCCAATGATTATTGGTAATTGGATTTCCACAAATAACAGATTTCAAAGTTAATTTTACAGACATAGTTCACATAACGTGTATTGTATGGTTAGTCATGTTGATAATTGGTTCTATTATTTATATTAACGCCAATCCTCAAACTCACACCAAATTAATTACTGACCTAATTAAAATTTAACATACCTTTAAGTGTGGATCATATATATATATAAATTGAAATTCGATATTGAAAGGTGTTTGCTTGTGGAAGAAGAGCAAACGATTATTATTTTATTTACTAAGCTGGTACACAATTGAAACATGCGGAAGGTAACGAGGCCAAAAATTTAATGGCGTCAGCTACGGACCTTCTTGCGTAAATATATGACAAATGCTGAAAAGTGTTACTATAATGATTTTTAATTAATTTTTTTTTTGAATTAGGAACATGATGACCTTTGTATTGTTAAAGTTCTTAGGTTGACCATCTTTAACATATTCGTAATTTGGTTTTATGTAACATGTAATACCCAACGCAAGCAAGGAAAGACTTAGTTTAATACAAGCTATCAAAACAATCTTGAGACAGCTGTTTCAGTCATTTCCAAGTTATATATATTAGATGTATTGCTTGCTAAAGTTGGAAATGAAAATATTATTTTGGTTTTATTTTTCTTTTCGTTTCACAATACAACTTTTTCCATTTTCCTCTCGGCTTTTAATGAAAATACTTTATATATTTAATTTTTATAGAAATGCATAGCTTTTTCAATTATTAAAATATAAATCATGTTACCTTACAGGTACTTAATTAAAATCGGCTAAGCAGTTAAGCTCGCTAAATTATTATATAAAAAAACATCTTGTTTTGTTGTCCGTACTTACAAGAACCTCGTTTAAAAAGTACAGAGACCTGTTCAGTTTGTTTTAAATATACTAAAACCATAAACACACGCAATATTCTATTATTCGCGATTGCAAACGTAAAATATCCATGCAAAAGTTTACAATTTGGCATAATGTTACAAAATTTACATTAAATCTTACCTTAATTCAGGTATATACGGAGTGAAGCCGATTTAAAACCTTTATAATGAATAAACCTTGCATAGATCATCCCCCTTTGTACTTTTTCGACTTTCAAATAACTTTGAATGTACTTAAAACACTACATTTTATTGAAATTATCGTCCATTTCATACAACAGTTATATTCATTTGGACTTTGGATTTATCATTATATTTTGATGGTTACTTTAACGCAAAATGTTCCGATTTTTGTTGAAACAACAAGAGGAGTACGTCCTCCCTGTCCCGTCGCGCGAATCAAACTGATTTTCTATTTTCACTTTTCGTAACTCGCCCGAACCACCGTTAGCAATCGTGCGGCAGAATGGGAAACATTATTATAGACATATTTCTCTTGTAATTCACTCGCTCATACAATAATTATTTTAATCACAATGCATTTCTATATTAATATAAAACATATTGTCTATGAGTATTGAATAGTTAACACAATAACAAATATATAAAAATTGAGAATATATAAAATTTTCTTAATAAAAAGATATTTTATTATATATATAAATCGATGTTAAAACGTATGCGTGTGGAATTATTAAACATTTCTTTGATATACATATTATCGGCAAAAATTTTATTAAAAGCTTAAGCAAAATATTTGATTATAAACCTGAATGAAAAATAACTTTACTATTTTCAAATCGTCAAAGTAATGCAGTATAGAAATATATCTCGTAGGCTGTAGGCTTTTTAGGTCGTAGCAGAGGAGAAATAAGTTACGCGGCTTTGATCATCGCGTTACGATATTCTACGAGTTTGTTCCAAGACCCAACTCAAATTACGTATTTTGCTAAGCTTATATTGACGCTTCGGGCTTAAGGTTTGTGCGGCACAGAAGTGACCACTGCCATTATACTAACATCTTTAACAGATATTCCCACAAAAAATTTAGAACCGTATAAGGAACGTTTAAAACCCATCATAGAACTAAAACATTCCATATAACGTTTAAACTATTAATCTCTGTATGAGATTTTCAAAGTAGGGATAAGTCAATTTGACTTCCAAAGAGTCAATAGGGTAATATATATATATATATATATATATAAAGGTATATGACAGCGCACCCTTCGCTTGCCCCTTGCGCCCTAAATACGGTCATAGCTCAATACATTATCAAGTACAAATTAAACAAAGCTCTTTCGCACTGCCAAACGAATCATGACAAGTATCATTTTCTACGAACATAGATTTGGGAAAATTTACCATTATAATATATTACATAACGTAACGTATTTACGCTACCCCAAACAAAAAAATATGGATGTAATGTAATGTATATGGATTTAACATAATATCATATAATAGTTATCGTACTAAAATAATTGTATATTTTATATATTTATTTATTTTACACTTTATCGCACTTAAACACTAGAAGCAAATGACGTTAACAGATGTTAGTACATATAAGAGCAACGGGCGGCCTTATCGCTAATAAGCGATCTCTTCCAGACAACCCACGTTTGTCCACGTATATTTTGCCGTTATACGGTGGGATGATGTCATCGGTCCTGTGCTAACGGAGTTCTCTCGACCGCTAAGTCGGTGGTTTTCACTGTTTGAGTTTCCTCCATTTTCATTTGGAGGGCCCACAGTATAATTAGTCGGCACGTGTTTCGGTTACACAGTTGTGAAGATTGTAATGTACAACTTTAACCGAAATTGAAATTCACGATACTTCACAGACAAGTATTGTTTGTGGTGCTTTAGGCGGGCATACATTGAAAAACGAACATAAATCACAAACAATCCACAAAACATTTTTGTTTTTATTATTTAAAAAATAATACAAAATTGTGTTAATTTTACGTTTCTTTGAAAATCAAAAACTATTTGTATTATTAAACATCAAACACATCAAATATTTCAAAACTGTCTCTCGAACAAGCAATTTAAAAAAAATATTCACACGGCGTTGCTATTTGGTCCAATTGCCACAGCAAAAAATATTTTGTCAAATTCTAATTCATTTTAAAAATGATTAATCAATATACTTTAAATGAATGAAAAGTATTTAGTAGTTATATTTATAACAGTTACAAGACTGAGAACTTGTATATAAAAGAATAGAGAAAAAAAGAAACTATTAATTTACAATAGGACGAAGTAGTAACGAGTTCAAGCTTAAAGCTTTACTGAACTCTAATTTCAACAATCAATGTCCCGTGTAATCTCAGTATTTTGATTTGAATTAATAATGCTTGTATGCACAGCGTTGTATCGCGTTATCGCAGTTATACGCGAACAATAACACGTTATAACTATTAAACAATAGTTGTTTGTCAAATATGTGTTTGGTAAGGTTTCGATAAAGCTAACTGCTTCCCACTCATTCCCTTGTAATTCGACTAACAACATGTACTGTCGCCTGATAAGCCTCGGAGTTCTCGTATTATGTTTCGCGAGTGTTGTAAGTACGAAAACCAGGTTATTTATATGAATTCCGAATATGAGGTTTGGTTTATATACTTTGCTTCCTATTAAAACTTATCTTCATACTGTATGGATGGGTGTGTGACTGTGAGGAATGCTCTTTCCGATCAGCATAATTCTATTGTAGATGATGCGTGTTTGTAATGTAACATGTTATTGTGTTCAATATGAAATGTGTTAGACAAATTTAATTTTAAAAAATCTTGAAAATTACAACAATTATTTAGCGAAGTCGCAGATCGTGTTTTGCAAATTTTCTGAATATTAGTTTATATATTTATCCACATAGAATCGTATGTGTGTACGTCAAAACATTTTCTTATATGGAACTACTAGGGTTTCAAAATAAACCGGTCTGAGAAGATATCGATAATTAACTCAGCTGGAACTATCAGTTTTTTTAGCGTGATCACTATTTTACAAATGTCCTTATCACAGCATCTTATCATATCGGTTGACGAATTCCCATGTTTACGTATCATTTAAATAGTCGTATGTGGAATAAATAATCTTCCTTAAAGGCCGGCAACTGCCTTGTAAGCCTCCTGGCGTTGCAGGTGTCCACGGGCGTTGGTCAGCAATCACTCGATACATAAAAATAATTACAATATAATCAGAAACTTGTATGTGTTTGAAATTATACTGTTAATTTATTTAAAAAGCAAAGACGCGATTTGTTCCATTGACGTAACAGAATTTAACTAATCCTGTTTATAAATTAAAGAAAATTTATACAATTTCAGAGTTGTAAATTCAGAATTTCTGAAAGTTATTAAGTTTTATAAATTAACTCAGGAACTATCCATAATTTGAATAAACTAAGCGATAATACAGTTAAAAAGTTTGAATTATATCTATCTGGAACACGTAATAAGGAGATAATTTTTAACAACTTTAATTAAGTGGTCGTGGCAACATCCACAATTCTCTGTAATGTCTGCGCCAACTGGTAATTTTCCCATTAAGCTCGCGGATCAAGACAGTTTTCCGACGAAACGGCTTATTTTATTATCTTAATAACTTTATTTTGAGACAAATGTGGGTTACAACAATATTGACATCCCAATTTTCCTGTTCTAATAATTATTTTATGCCACAAAAGGCGTTAATATTTATTGTTAATTATATATACAGTTAATATTCACTCTAAACACTATGTACAATGAAAATTAATATTACTTTTTAATTAATATTACGTAATTAATCTGTATATCAAATATATAAAATTCTCATGTCACAATGTTCGTTCCAGTACTCCTCCGAAGCGGCTTCACCGATTCTCATGAAGTTTTGTGAGCATGTTGAGTAGGTCAGAGAATCGGCCAACATCTATTTTTAATACCTTACCACCTACCCTTCACATTTTTTAATTTATTTATTATATCGCATTTAAAAATACAGCAGCAGCTTGTAAATATTGTATATGTATATAAAGAATATAATTTTGAATTATGTAGCAGAAAAATGTATACAGTAAATATATGTTATGATGCTTTGTTGTAATAATAAATATTACACCAACAATGCTTTCACAATTAAACCACAGAGCAACAAACCTTGTATAATTCAGATTGCATTTACATTATTTTGCTCTGCTTTTAACTCGACAACGGATTAAACGATCATTGGCAATTTCAGTCGCATTTCCGTACGTTGTACGAGTGACGTCACACTTAGGCAAACTCCGTGAGCTTTATCGCATTCAGATTTAATATAACATTGTATGTGTAATACAGTTACCTCAATAATCATAAAAAAATATTATTTAAGCTTCCGTGAGTGTGTAATTGTGTGTGCGTGCCGGTGCGTGTTAATGTGGATGCGAGTGGGTGTCAGTGTGTATGGGTGTGTGAGAGAGAAAGAGATTGAATAAATTCGAACCAATAAGTGATAACAAGGATGCAGCCTTAGTAAATCGTAATAACGTTTCTGGAAATCCAAATAAGAGATACGATTTAGTTAATTTAATAACTTAAAATTAAGAGAATACTTCCAGGCAGACTAACACCAGTATACGAGTATGTACTTGAAAATGTTTGACTTTTGATTATAATTATTTACAGATATCTAAAATAGTCCTACCACATAAATTACGATACTTAGAGAACATGTTAAACGCCGAAGTTATTGCAAAAGCCGCGAAGATACGTCAAAGGATGGAAGCCAATCCCAACATACAAGGTAGTGACAAAAGTTGGCCCATGATTCTCGGAAAATATCAGGAAGACGAGAAGAAAAATGCCCCATTATACTCATATAATAGTCTTTATGGACGAAGAATGCCGACATTTTAATGTTTTATTGTAGTTATTAAAATACTAGTTATAATTTTCGTTTTTAGTTAATATCAATAAGCGCCTACTTCTCTTACATTTTTACCTTCCAATTCATCATAGTTTGATTATAGGTGGAAAACTATGTTTATAACATCGTAGATGGCTAGTATTAAGTAAAACGCTTATGGCATTTGTGGTCTTAGGCTAAAATTCCGTCTAGATTAGCATCTCATACATTTATGATCTATAACTTTACTCAGAGACTCCGATATGTGAGCTACTTTGTCTAGAAATGTCGACGTCGTGCCGATCTTTTTCCTCATCGTACGATTAATTATGTATTTATTTAAATAAAACGTAATAATACGTGATACAAAAAAACATATAATGTGTAGCGTAACGGCGGTAAACATGAAAAAATTGAATCCGGCAAATTCAATATACCTACAATTAATGATGAGCTAACGAGGTTTGTATAGATTGGTATTTGAAGTGTATTTCTTTCTGCGGAAAGCAAACCCTGATTAAGAACCTATTAAGTGAAATTTCTTTTTACGGTAGGAAAAAGGTGAAGATTTGTAAATAGCTATAGGAAAAAATCATTATAATTTCTATCTAGTAATAGGTGGTTAAGTCATCATTTTCGTTTGTATAGTAAAATTTGTTCTAAACTTCTTAAAGTAGGTACTCTTGTGTAGCTTGTATATTTAGCGTTATTGGATTCGTATCAATTACGCATTTTAATCACAAATACATGTGTCTGCGTGGAAGTTGATTTTTTTTGATTTTTTTTCAAAGCGCAAATGTTTTCAAATAACTCAAGCACACGTCTACGTAAGTGAAAAAGGTCCAACACTAAAACAACTAAATATATTTAAATCAAATAAAAATACTTGAAATATCTAAATATATTGATCAATACTCCATAAATATCGCTTCATTGTTCGATCCGGTTACTTATGTGAAAGAAAGTTTGTTCAAATATACTTACATTTCCTTTGCAGTTTTTAACAGGAAACAAAACTATGTATTGGCATTAATGAATTGCTTTTTCCAAGTCGCCAGAAACTTACGTTGTTCAAATATTGTATGTAGCTACTAGCTAGTTTTATAAAATTCTTTTATCATTCACATAATGTTAACAGTTCATTCATTATTTATTTTATCATTAAGTTTGTGTTTCAAACTCTTATCAGTTATCATTGATGATAACCAGACATCAAGTTATAACTTGGGAGACCAATTATCTTGATATAGAGCAATTACTGCCAAAACCATACCATTTGTACAATTGCTTGTTGAATTTGAGAGAGTTTGACTAGTTCAGTAGTGATTTTGCGTTTTGAATTAAATTGAGTCGGTTTAACGCCTCAATGGAAAGGAAGTGGGTCAAACGAAAAAGTTTGGTTATTGTGATTTGACGTTTAGACATTGGTACGTAACCGCGAGACTTATTTTTTATATGTAAAGGAATCTATTCTATATAGGTTTCAAAAAAACTTCTCATCCTTTGTTATTGCCTTAATGGCCAAAGGTAAAATATAAGGTTTATTTCATATTAAGTATTCTCACTAATAGACTACCTGAATTGAGTAAAACAATTAAACCACTCACAAACTGACACCAAAGTGGTAAGTTATACGTTAACTCTAAAGCTATTAATCTCTTTGACAACGGTTTGATTTAATATTCGATTTAAAACTTTAATCAATAACGTAATATTCATATAACAGTTATAAACTAGTGAAAAAATATGACATTTATTTGGATCGAGCTATTAGCTATGTTTTCCAAAATCTAATAATTAAAGAGGTTAGGTTCAAAGCTAACGTTAATACATATCGATTAACAAATGCTGTCATATGCACTTTCTGTGAGAAATCGCAGCAATTGCTCACACAATCGTTGGTTGGATTATTATCTCTGAAGAAGAAGATATGAAAAACAATTTTCTCATCATTGATATATATATATTAATTTTTTAATCTAATACTTGAGCATGAATCAAAAATTATTCCACTCTGTGGACAAAGATGTTTGACAGATTACAACTGTCAAATGTCTTCTTTGTCAATGCGTTATTCGTAACACGACCTCAGGATTAACTGACACATTAGCTAATACTGCTCTAATATACTAATTACTATCGTCACTAGCAATCTGTGAGATAACATGATTTGCATATGTAATCGCTGTCAAAGCTTTAAAAGGATCTAATTATATTTTCATACCTAATTAAATGTCTTGTATGTGCTCAAACATTACATATGTATGAGTATCTTTCAGGCTTTCTTAGCTTGTTCGTATCGAACCAAGGCTTCGACTAACTGGTTTCGTCTGTAATTCATTGAATCCCGACTGAACCTTTTCTGATAAGTCAGTCAGTCACTTAAAAATACACATTTAAAAGTAATCAATATTTTAATTTTTAATTGATTCATACATTTTATTAATAAAACTTATGGTACATTGAATTTAATTAATGACGCATACTTTTTATAATCTAATTATTGTACTTCTATTTTACAACAAATAATATATAATTCACGATTTACAGTTCATACAGAATAAATCCTGTCATAGTTATTAACAAAAATCTAACAATAAAACAGCAAATAAATTATATTTCAGAAACAATAATAAAAGAAATCCCAGGTGACATACGGACGGTGTTAATTTTTGTTAAAATTCATTAAATAATAAATAACACAAAACAAGCTTGGGACAACATAATATGGAATAATTGTAAAAACTTTAGTCTTTGTGCAGATTTAAATTGAACAATAAAATATAGAAAGTTAATATTCAAAGTCGGTTATATCTATCTTAAATCACTCAGTTCCATCAGTTACAATGAACATTAAAATGTCTATATAATTAGCACGGACAGACATAATGTATTGACTTTTATTTCGCTGAACCACTGTACACCCTAACCATAATAACGGTGTGTAGGCTTTTGAGATATATCTATTGACTTTAAATATAAGTTGGCTTTCAATTGTACTGGACAATAAGGTAACAATGTTTAATGTACGGAGTAAATTGCATTGTGCTTAACAAGTTTGTTTAGAACTAGAATCTGTATGTATGTAATAAATCACTTCAAGCATTTACATAAAACATCTTTGACAAAAAATAAATGTATCTATAACACATTCTAACCGTTTATTGACATTGTGTAACGATTATAATCACAATATATACAAAAAAAAACCTTTACATTTACAAAATTTGATATGTAAATTAATCTCTAAAGAATGTTATAAATATTTTTTTTAATTACAAGTCATTGAGAATTTGAGAGTTTATCTATTATTTACATTATAAATTACACAATCACAATGTAACAAGATGAGTATGACAATAAAATAATATATTAATTAAAACCTATTAGCAGTCTATAATTTGAAAGTGTTTTATTGCTAGTTGAATGTCGTCCAGCCCTTAGCTACAGAGCTGGACTCTTGGTCACAACCCGAGCTACTAGTAAGGTTCAGACTAAATTGACTAAAATCCAAGCCATACTCGTGCAAGAGAGCACTATCGGTTGTCGCATTATTTTTTTCTATTTTATCCTTCTTATCTCTGTACCTGAGCGGATCAAAATCTGCAAGTGCTGGCGGTGAAACGTCCAGTTTTATTAGATCCACGTCTGAGTCGCACGTCTGAAAATAACATTGTAGTTTAAATAACACGTAATAATAAAATTACTTTGCAACACTGACCCGAAGCCAAACAGGGTGAATATGAAAATGAACGAATACACCTATCCAGACACACACAACTCACACGTAAAACTTACCGTTATAATAAAAAAAATACTTTTAATCTTAAATAGTTTCGTTTTCAAACGTCCATACTACAAGGCTAGTCGTTACTTTCTGAAAAAAGAAATTTTTCAAAAAAAAAATTTTGTCCTTTTCATCGTTGTAATTTTTAAATGATTGAAAATTTTATTAATTATGCCATTCATGCCTCTTGCCTTAGACAGTTTGGGTAACGCAATCCATATAATCAATGTCAACAGCCACTCCAAAAATACAGTGACATTAATAAATCGAATTAGTTTGACATTTCAAAAGGTTACTTATAAAGTTTATGCAGTTTTTAATACTTTTTGTTAGATGATGCGTGATTAACGATAATCTTGTTTGAGTTATACTCAACTTCTGGTGTTTGAACTAATGTAAGAAAAATCTGATCGATTTCTGAAATGAAACAATTCGCGGACAAATACATTCTGGACAAAAATCACAGGGTTTGATTTCTACGTCAGTATTGCAAAACACACACACAGCAAAAAAATTATGCTAATAACAGTAGAAGCATATGACATGCAAACGTGCGACAAGACTGGTGAAATATAGTGCGAATAAATGGAATTTTATTTAAGGAACTTGTATACAAGCGTTTTTAGCTACATGTAATATTTATATAAAATTGCAATAGTACATGCAAAAATTTCGGTGTCAATTTGACTTAAAGCCGTAACTTAACGACCTGTCCCTAATCCCATCCCTACCATTAAGGCTTAATCAGATTATTATTGATTTAGAAGTAGTCAAAAATGTGAATTGCATTTCTTTAAATTCCTTTATTTGGTAGAGGAAAATGAAAATAAAACTTCTCTCGCTGAATCATATATTTATTTTCAAGTTCAATCTATAACATTTTCAAATTATAACATGTAGCATTCCATACATTTTTATTATTTTAACAAATCATAGAAAAATTATAGTTTAATATGAAAAACATTGTGCGACATGCGGAAAAGGAATCTTAAAAGTGTACTTTTTTCAATATATTTTTGACTATTTATTTAACTTAACATTTTTTTTTATTATCTCAAAAAAGTGTCACCTATTCTACAATCACAATACTGACTTGGTCATTATTAACTATACCTAATATCACAATAAATCTGTAAACGAATTCTATAAACGTCGCGATATCATTCAAGTTTTTATTTAAATTGTCTTTATATATTCAAACTCGCATAAAAGTTCCAAAAATATATTCTCATAATGTATATAATGTCAAAAATTTATTCTTTACGCGAATGAAAATGTTAAGGCAGTGCAGTGAAGCGGGACAAAGATAAATAATTTGACACGAAAGCATACATAACAGAATAAAGCATGAAAAGCAAAATGGGAAAAAAAAATTTGTGAAAGATTATTTTTCAATAAATGTGAAAATTTTAGTAATGTTTCGTGGTTAATCAAATTTAAGTCCTAATATATATTAATTAATACCTAGTCACTGTTTAGGAGAGACACGTTTAGCCCTAATGAATACACAGCCAAGTTATTGTGTTTTTTTCTTATATTTATTAAAAACATAACACGTATCCCCATGACATTATTATCAAAGCTAAAACGCAATACAGAATTACCTCGTGAGGTGCCAGCGTTATCGGTTCGGGACGCTTTTCTTGAGTTGTACTAGCTTGTGCACTTATACCATTGCAATTAGGCTGTTCCTTTAACACGGTTAGTCGTATTGTTGGCCTGTTATTCATATTGTCCTCGGTCATCTTGAATATGCTCAAACGGAACGGTTTCTTCTGTGGCTCATTTCTTGTGATATTGCTTACGAAAAGCGGCTTGGGTGGTGTGAAAATCGCCCTTGTGCACCGCGGTGGTGGCGACGGTGTTACAGAAATATCTATCAAATTGCCGGTCGGCACAATTGGATAACGGACTGGGGTTAGAGGACGTGCCGGTAAACGAGGTGGGGTTTGTAGTAACATGGTTCTCTGCAAAATAAAATTAAAGCATCGTCCTATTCTTCGTGGGCAAGACAACTCGACACTACAAAGTATGCAGAAAGCCAATATAAATTAAAACCACTAATATTTATCACATACTTTTTATTACATTAGAGTCTATATATCTCGTTCAACTAATGATTTTACAAAGTGTTGTAATTAAAACCTATTATTCAATACTTTATTGACAGTCCCGAGTATCGGCTTTCTGTTATCGTTGCTGTATGAATTGTCTTATTTCGAACATGAAAGTATAGAACAGTTAAATCCGTGCAATCACCATGTCCATACAATGCGATATTACTGTGGACTGTGATATTACATATGACAACTGCATGTTTACCAACGATCAAAATAAAAAAATGTTTAATTTCAACATTCCTGTGAAACGCAATGCCTCTTAATCATGCCCACATAGCACATAGAAAGCGGAGATGTTTTGGACTAATACTAATTCAAACACACAAAACTATGGCATAACAACATAACACTTGACACGTCGACTTAGGAGCTGGCCAAGGATGAAAAAGAAATTAATAAATCACTATATACAGTGGAGCATAATCTACGCATCAAAGGCTATGTGAAGGTGAAATGAGAATACATGAAATATAAATTCAAAGTCCGAAAATGTCAGCCATTGTCACATGTCGGTGTTGTATTTTAAGCTAAAGGAGTTGTTAGAACCGTGTTGAATTAGTACGCAAGTGCACCGTGACACCCAACATGTACCAGAATGTTTTTTTTTTTTAAATATTGAAGACAGACATTTTCGGATGTATAGTGCAATGGTGTGTTAACTCACAGCTTTGTCGGGCAAGCTCATTTCTGTGTCGTGGACGGCGCTAGGGAAACTTTCCCGTCTATTGAGAAGTAGCTCCATCTCAGTCCAAAGATCGAGGGATACTGCGGGTGGTTCGCGTGACCGCACATTCGTCGGTGACGGCTCAGAGGATGACGATACCGGCGTCACTGAGCCGCAAGAGAATCTGTAAATCAACCTCGGATGACACACGTTCATATATCAAACAAACTAGTTAAAAAATAACTCAAGTTTTCATTTGAGAATTTATATTAACGTTTATAATAAATTAAAAAGCTTTAGAGATTAGATTCTGATTAAACACACTCGTATGATATTAACAAATTTTAATACTAGTGATTATTATGATTTAATATTACCTGCTGTCGTCTGTCGTAGTAACGGAGGAACGAGGAGACCCTGTTTTAGGCATTTTACTCTTCAATCCTTTCACAGCCGATTTTACGTTTTTGCCTCCTTGCCGCACCTATTGATAAAAATATTTATAGAACACACGAAGATACATAAAAACATTTAAGTATCTACGCTTATTACATATACGAAACTATATGCAATATAATAATCACGAAATTCGGTTAAATTTGGTAATCTTAAACATCATTATATTTTACAGTTGAAGGTACTTATATTTTTTTAATGAAATATTATTAGTTTATATTTGCGACAAAATCGGAATTAATATAAATATTCTTAATATTAAACCTAAAGTAAAAATAACTTAAAATAAAACAAAACCTAAAGCTAAAAGAAAATTTTCAAAGTTTGGTCCATGTGGCAATGTTAAACGCTGAGCGAGAAACGAAAACTGAATATCAGGTTGTCTCCACTATTCCTTAATAAGTGCCTATGCACACAAGTGCATATGGGGTACAAAACCCAGGGTGGAATCTCTATTCCAAAGGAAACAAATTCAAAGATGGAACAAAGACTTTTGTACTTTGACCTTTTCTTTTTTTCCACGTGCTCAGAAAAGGCCATTTTGTAAAAGGCCTTCGACTACAAAGCTTTATTAATTATATTTAAGTATCTACTATAATACAATTAAATTGAAAAATCAGCAATAAAATAATTATATAATTATCGAGTTTTTATTCACTTTGTGAAATGCTTAATACACCGTAAACTTAAACTTATTGATTCCTAGTAGCACTAATTATTATCAAATATCCTTGATTTATTCAAATTACTTACTTTTTAACCACTTTCTTTCTTTCTATGAATCACTTAAACACGTGAGTATTGGAGCGGGTTCACAATGACTACCGTGACACAAACGCACGTTAACACAAATTTATTTAAAACATTAACAATTGATTTGAAATTTGATCTGTGAGATTTGACAGCGACATATGACATACGTCATATGTTGCTGTAGACTGGATACGGGGATTTTCGTCAGAGTTGGTTACAAGGCTTTTGGACAGTCATTATAAAATCGGTTTGAATACATGGCATTTCGACAAGGATTTATTTTTCTTTGTATAATATAATGGCCGGAATTAAACTTTTTTTTAAAATTATATTAGCATTTTATGAGCTTTCTCCACTTTATAGTTTGTAAAAAAACTTAACTTACCGTTTTGACAGCCGATTGCACCGCGGGATTCGCCTGTAAATATTGATATATTATATTTTTATACGTATATATTGTTACACAAATGAAAAACAGGTTAAAAATATTTACCTTATCTTTAACTGTTTTAAAAAAAGCTCCACCTTCTTTCTTAACATTTCTAGCCCAGTCCTTGTATTGTTGTTTTAGCTTTTGGCCGCTGCCAGAACTAGTTTTGTCAGCGTAAAAGTTGCATTCCATCTCGAATTCGTCGTTAAAACCTTTGCCGGAGTTGAGGAGATCCAGCCTCTCTTCTATAAACTATTATGAAACAAAAAACAGTGGAATAAATAATATTTTAAATATCTGTAAACATTTACGTGTTATTCAGATAACGTTATAGCACATTTTAAGTGGGATATGAAAATATTTGTAGACAATTGTAAAGGGATTTTGGTGGACCATGCTATGCCATAGTCGTATGTACTGAAAAATACCGACTAAAACTAACGTGATGCAAAGGCTGCGCTGTGCGTGAAAATCCATTATTGCTCTTTGTTAGTTCAAAAATCGCGACCTGCATTGATTGATCTCCGATAGCATAACAGAGGGTATGCTTTTAGGTTGATAGCCACGTCAAAAACATGTAATGTTGATTGATTAGCATGTCAGTGGCGATCAAAGGAGCTTACTATTAATGGCTTAGCGAACTGGCCGCATTGTCAAAATGTAACACGCAATATCAGCTATTGTGAGGAGTAAGTAATATGAAAGACAAATTTGTGTGCCCATCGACCGATAGCCATTGAATGACTAATATTATATGATCGACACTTCTGCTCGTACGGTCTTATTCATAAAAATTATAGCACTTTTTAAGTAGGATTTAAAATTAATTTAACACACAATTTAACATACAACTTTTCATAACAATTATACAGACCCAGACCCTAGTTTATTAGTGTTATAAATATGGCCAACATCGAACAGCTGATTATGACGAACTATTTTGAATCTTTCATTACCATAACCGCGGTTTATTTGATGCAATAACAATGACTAATATTTGCATTTTTTGATAAGATCTTTATATGTAGCATACAAATATTGTAGTGGATAATAAATGGAAAACACTCGCGTCATCTTTAGAGATAATCTCTCTACTTATTTAGTAATCGTTTGGTTCTTAATTGAGCTAACAATAATATAATCGATAAAATGTAAATCTTTTAAAACTTATAAAAATAACTGCTTCATACGGCTTATTTGTAGTTAATAGTTTAAGTATATTTGTAGTATAAATTATTTGAACCGAAATATCTTATGAAAACTAACATTTTTATAATATTTTTCTTAGAAGAGGGGGCCAAAGGCATATCAAAAATCTGATGACCATAGTCACATGGCCAGGAGATCGTCGGTGCACTGCCGGCAGTTTATGAATTCGTATGTGATCTTAATGCTCTCAAATTAGTATTTATATTATTAAATTTCTCTCAATAAATTATTTTATATACAATGACATACAAATAATGAGAATCTTGTGTTAATAATTACTCACTTGCTGAAATATTTGCGATTCCAGCATTCGACCGAGAAATTGTTGCATATGCTTTTTCGTCTTCACAAATACTTCGGGGTTGAATTTGAAATGCTCGTTCTCGATACTAAAATGAAAACAAATAATTAAAGCATTTTAAACGCAAATTAATTTATAACATAATACGGAGTTCTAAACAGGTATTAACTCATGATAGCTCAAATTATTAACAACGACTTTTGAACGTCACTAAAGCTTACATGGGTTTGCTGCCCTCAGCTGAGAAGGAGAAACAAGAGACTCCGTGTCAGGGTTGTCATTTATAGTTATTTATTTATTCACATATAAGAGAAACGGGCGGCTATATAAGCGATCACTTCCAGGCAACCAACAAAATAAAAGAATACTTAATATACAATTTGACTGGTGCGAAGGGTGCAAAAAGCTAATTTAAAAGTAAAACTATAAATAAATACATTATGGACAACAAATGCTTTCGAAGGAGAAATTTAAAATGATGATAGTGAAGAGATCGGGAAGTGAGTGAGTGAGAATTAATCTACTGAGTGAATGTAATTGACCTAAAACTATTTATTTTCGTAACAGTATTATTAGTGATATAATATTTTACATCATCACGGCTTTCACAATTAATTTCGATTTCAATTTATTAATAGACAAGTCTTGTATAGCATTAGGCAGTCAAGAACAGAATTAAGAGAAAAAGTAATATATTCTTTAAAAAAAAACAATAAAACGGACTCGGAAAGCGTCTGCCATATCGGCACAATTTTCAGAAATATTTGCATTATTTGCACACTTGTAAATCAAATGAAACAAATAATATTATGTCTGTGTTTATCATAATATACACAGGAGGCCACAGAAGGCGTAGGAGCAGGCGGGTGGCTAAGAATAAAATAAATTGCCCATGAGCACATTGTTTTATCGAACAGGAGGCAAATAAGCAGGCGGCGGCACATTCACCACCTTTAATAGACGTACGTTACTTGCATCGCTCTTTTCTCAATGGTGCTGTTGTATAGATTCCTAAACACTACTTGGCAGTTGGTTTATTTCATAAAAATTAACGGAACGTAAATATAAAAATGTATTACCATATCGCGTCCCTGTATCCACCAATCAAACAAACTAAAGCACGAAGGAACGCCCTTGATACGGCGTCGCCTAATGCATTCTTGTCGCCTAGGGATTTTTTTAAATTTACTACCTGAAAACATATAAAACATTTTCATGGGGCACAGGCACATGAAGTAATAAGGTTTAGTTTGTAGTTGTAAGACTTATTAATGGAGAAGAGATTCACATTTTAGTATAAAGACGGCGAAATAAATTTTCAATGCTTAGCGACTGATCTAAGCATTTTTCTTAAAATATTTGAATAGCACGGTCGTACTGTCATATGATTTTCATATTATGTAATGAAACAACTATCAATTAAAAAAAAAGAGTGAGTATTGGCCAAATTTGACCATCAAATAATCCATACTTACCAACATATGCGGAAGACTCTCAGTATCATTGAATGCGGACCGCAATTCATTCGTATCTATATCTATTATCACAATTTCACCGAGATCAGACATTCGCACAGTCTAAAACAGAAATTTATAAATACAATTTATTTGTAATATTCATTTGAAGAAATGTAAATAAAAATGTAGAAACAATGTTTCACATAAACACACCTCAAATACACTTCTGGGTACTCCGATAAGAAATGGCATTGGAGCTAGCAGGTAATCCACCAAACACTTAGGCAATATTGGAATGTATATGTGTTGCCAGGACATAGGAAATAGCATAGCATTCGCGGCTTGAACACAAGCAGATAAACGCGATGGTTTCGAAGCAACTAATGCTACCCGACGCTCATTTAACAATGCCGCCCATAAACCAATCATACAGTTCGCGTCTAATGCACTGAAGAATTCCGTGACGTTGCACTGTTCAAAAATAATGATATTACTTGTAAATTTTTAATTATTATGTTTATGTTTAGAGATTATTAAAAAGAGATATTATGAATAATTGACACTAAAAACCCAAACGTAACGATAATGGAACTTACATTCTCTGGAATACTGGGTAATTTATCATCAGGACATTGGCAAGAAAAGACACCGTGACCAGCATTGTATGTTACTTTTAAGGTATGACCAGGCATTGGTGGCCGGATTCTGCATGCTTCCAAAAATGACGGCAATTCACTACGCTCCGTACTGTTTATCAAGTTCGCTATGCAGTTTAATAATCTGAAAATCGATATAACATTTTGCAACATTTTTATTAAAAAAAAAGTTCTTAAGGATAAAACGATGATGATATAAACAAAACCTTATTAAGCCTGTAGCTTAAGTCACGGGCACCGCATATGGGCTTAAGGCCTACAAATGAACTCTCGCAAGTTTAGCGTAGATTTTAATAATGCCACTAAGAACGCAGAGCACACAGTACATACATATATTAACTCGCATTAAGTTTGACTAGTGCTAATAGAATAACTATAATAATAAGACAAAGACTGATCATTGAAGCTGTGATACATTCCCTGGCTCCAAAGTAGGTAATAAAAAAATAGTGTATCCTAAACTTTAATTTTTTTTAAAGTAGTCTGCTTAATTCATTTATATATCAATCTATGTTAATTTTTTTCACATTACAAAGTGGTTAGTTTCTATATTTTTTATAGTGATATCGAATCTCAACTATGATGACACATGTCATTGTCCACCATATAAATAACGCAAGCATTAACATAATCATTTATAAAGCAGCTGTTGCAAGGCGAGAGGTATCTAAGACATTGTATTGTATTAGTTTATATGAGAACAGAAGCAGTAAAATATATTACATTTTCATAACCATCTAATGAAACCTTGATATAATAAATTAATTAGGCAAGTAAAATACTAACTTTCAGTAGATAGTTATAAAAAAATTAGTTATAAATAGAATTTACTTGATACTCACTTATAAAAAATATCATGCCAAGGAAGGTGTGATAACAAAAGTAGAGTTGTATTGGCCTTTGGATCGTATCGGCAGAATCCAAATGTGTACTTAGAATCAACTGAGGTCAATACAAATGAATAGTGTTGGACATAGGATCTGAAAAGAATATGAAATAATAATAATATTTTATATATACACTCTGTAACCAACCACTAGAGAACACAAAACTTTTTTAAAAAAACTTACTTATCAAGAGGGCATGGAAAAGAAAATTTTGGAATGTGATTTAATTTTTCTTCGTTGCCATAATTTTCTGGATATTTTTGTATGATTGACAGTTCCTTAACAGGTGACACTTCACAAAACAATTCAAACAGATGGCGCACGGATCCTCTGTAATTGAAATTAAAGTGTTTATTGCTTTAGTAACATTGTGTTCATATCACATTGTCAACATTGTTGTTATGTTATGCCTGTGCCTAAATCGTAACAATTAGACAAATTTAAATTTTAAAGAATCATCCAATTCCGAAAATTTTTACAAAGAATTTTATTTTACATTGAATATATAAATAATATTGAAATTACTATTGTCTTAAGAAAAGGCAAAAAAATACAAGCTGTTTAATGTACAAAACTAATTCTAACAAATAACTTGATAAAGTTTTGAATGGTTCAAAGTCCTGCCTTCAGTAGTTTAGGTAATATATATTAAAATTATTCCTAAAATATCAATGATTGAAATATGTTTCCCATAAATATATAATAATTAAAGTCTTGATAAATATGATAAGTTGGTATAATAATATAATTATACAATACTTATCAGTAGTATACTAAATAATGATAAGTAGTTCAATTATACTTGATTATCATGATATGTGTATTCTATGCATAATTTATTTGTACAGTTATATTTAAAAAAAAAATATTTTTACATAAAAAGGTTATGAAGTCTATAATTGCCATTTAAAGTCTTTATTCTGTCTTATATTTTATATATCTTTTATTTTACATAATATGGTGATACAATTTTAGTGATATAATGCTAAGGTCAAAGATTGCAATTAGGTTGAGTAAACCAAACTTAAAACTAATTAGAGCTATTGTCATAGCTTAACCTTAAAAAATATTGTGCACCAGGAGAATTTCAATTATTATTGTGTTTCTTTTCTCTTTATACTGAAAGTATGTTTATATTCCACATATAATTGTACCAGCAATTACATGATTTTTCATATATTAAGAACTATGAGGGTTTCAAAATAAACCCAGGCTGAGAAGATACCCCCAACAAACTCAGCTGGTTACCTATCAGTTTGTTTAACCCTGATCACTGGAACAAGGGCAACTAATTCCCCAGCTTTTGTAGACTTATTAATATATAATATTAAAATAGAAAGTTTTTAAGTTCAGCAGTATTTTATTGGTTTTTATTTTACACAAGAGCTTTAATAAAAGTAAAATAACTACTTTTACTCAGTATTTGGATAAATTTTCAGATACTTTCTGTTTTGTTTTAATAGATAAATTAGTTCATATGCAGTGGCAATAAACAGCAGTGATTCGACATCAACGTCGTTATCATTTTAACAATATTTTCAGTTCTGACCTGATCCGTGTACCCATGATGGAGATCTCCTTTAAACGACTGCACTTTCTTCCTTGGCCTACTGATGCTGTTACAGCATAATTTCCAGTAATATATGAATGGTAGGCACAATACACTTTTAAAACTTAATGGTATCTTGTAATCATATATTCTCTAAATTTAAGAACTCAACGTAGGCGTCTAAAGCGGAAACAGTCGTATTCGGAAACTAAAAGGCCATCGATGATCAATCATCAAATGATCAAACTTCAAATCACTTCACTTCATAGTCATTTTTTTATTTATGAGTTATGACGGAGCTAATAGCTTCATATTTAAAAAGCTCTGACCACAGAGTAAAAGTACTTGGTCAATGTTATGACTGCCAACAGTACTTTTGTACAACGGGGTATATTAAAACTTATCACTCCGACAACACTTTTTCAACGAAGATATAGTATATTTTTGCTAACCAATATCTTTGCTAAGTCTATCAAGAAAACCAGTATATAAGTACAAGTTGGCCGCCATACCGGATAGACTAAGAGGCTGCAGCGTCCTAATCTACGTCGCGGTGAAATATACTATTTAATTTCTATTAATATTCTTATTAAGAAAACTTTTTTACCAATCTTTTGATTATAATTGTATGTACATTATTTAAAAAAATATATATTTACTATATATGAATGGTTTAAAACGAAAAAAAATTAAGGATAGAAAAAAATCGAAATTTTCTAACTTAAACTTTTTACAAAAATATTATTAAACAACTAAGTAAACTCATAAATCAAAGACATGCATAGGATGTAATAAATAATATTAAAAAGATAAGAAATAATAAAAAATACAACATGAATAGAAGCGATAAATCGCATACTATGCGCTAGCGCTCTTTTTACGTGATATAAACTGTATCTATTTTGTGACTAAGCTAAAATGTATTTTTAAATTATATAAATTAAATTTTCTTTTAAATATTTTACAGCTGGTAACTAAAAGTTATAGGTCATTCGTTATGGTCAATGCCCGTCGTCAGACTGTTCTTTCATCTTTGACAGATGACAATTCTATTTGATAATTGATTCAATGAAATGTATTACCTTAATATTAGCCAATAGCCAGTAGCTTCTGGATCATTACTAATAAATATGTAATAATTCATTCTTTCTATATTCTTCTTAAAATGAAGACATTTGAATTATAAACTAATTAATAATTTTTTATAGGTGAAAAAAAATCCCGCATATACGGTAGATATTAATTTTATAACATTGAAATTTAATGTATTTTATGGCTATATTTAAAAATTATGGAGTGGACTTTATAAAAATATTTGAAATTTAACTTTACTTTAAGAAAACCTAATATTTTCTTTTAATATGGTCTAGGGTCCATGTTTATCATCATTTCGTCTCCTGCTGCATTTAACAATGAAAATAAACAAGAAACTTCTGCCGATTAAGGGTCACTTTTTATTAAATAATGCTGGTATGTAAAAAAGTTATTTACTTTTGAAATGTATAGTAGCAGGTCAAATGTTGACAGACTACAACTGGTTTAACCTTGGTCTTTTTTATAGTAATTATCTAATCTATAATTCCAAATATTTTCTAATTATATCAGTAATTACTATTCCTTTTAATGTATAGTTATTTCATATTAGACAAGCTATTTCTATTAATTTTAAGTAATCAAGTATAATTCTTTTAGGCCAAGAATATATATATACATATATATATTTATAATTGAAAAATATCTTACAGCATTCATAAATTTTATCACCATTAACAGATATCTTCATCAAATATGTTTGTATAATGTAGATAATGTTCAAATAATGATAAGGCAATGTAATTTTTACACATGTAAGCTACATTCATAAAACTTTATTTTAGGTACGGCTCCACTTATCCCCTATTTGTCCACGTATGCCAGACAATTAGGATTTTCACCCACCACTGTCGGGTTAATCTACACAATACTGCCAATATTTAGTCTTATAGGGACACCAATTTTTGGTTATCTAGCAGATAGGTAAGGTTCAATTATTAAATAACAGATATAGATTTTAAAAAATCTTCCCTACCTGTGTATACCAGATGTGATATATTAAAATAATGGGCTAGATAATTGTCAATTAAAGACAATAGTGCTTCAAAACACATTTTTTATGTCCTACATTTATTTATATAAATATAAATATATATATATATATATATATATATATATATAAATAAATGTTCATCAATTCTATATATATATATATATAGAATTGATGAACATGGTTTTTCAAATACACTCAGCGAGACTATGCCATGCCATATTAGTAATTGTTAAATTTATCTATCAGATAAAAAAATGCAATGTAATTTATTCATACAATTAGATAAGGCAGCAGATGGCAATATGGTGTTGATTATCATATGTTGTTCATACTCAGACAATATAACTATACTTAATACTACTGATTTTGTAGATAAAATCCAGATACTTATTTTTGTTTACTAGAAAATTATATTATTGTTTGACAGTAATTAAATTATATGTTGCCCTCTAAGTTAGTTTAACAAAAGTAGTGTACCATACATTTATACCATACATTTGTACCATACATAAATATATTTGTAAATATTTGTGGCAAAGGAAACTATTCTTTATACTATGGAATCTGTCTAATTTTTAACTTAATACTATTTTAATTATTCATTAAGTGCTACTTTAAGCAAGTTTTATTTTCTTACATAATAATGATGTAATATTCTTTTTATACTTTTATATTTTCTTATACTTTTATATTTTCTTATAGGTTTCGTATACAGAAATCCATATTTATATTCTCACAGGTAGTGATAATAATAACGTTTATGAGCATATATTTTATACCTCAAAGTGGATTGAATCTTACAGTGGAGCTAGATTGTGGTGATGGTGCTACAGTATTAAAAAGTTGTTATAAAAACGCTAGAGAAATTGATCAATGCAAGATCTTGTCATTGGGTAGACAAAACTCAACTGCACAATGCAAGGTGTGTTATTATTTTTTTACATTTAATGAGTTTATTTTACTAAAGTGATTATCCGTATCTTTTTTATCACAGTCATATAGCATTTAATGTAACAGAATGAGACAAGAGCTTATTGATAAAGGCAATAACAGTTAACGTTGGACCATATTTTAATTTTTTATCAATAGCTAAAAAAGATTTTATATGCTCATAAGTATATAAGATCATTTAATTTTTTATGTAAAATAATGCATAAAACAAACAAGATTTTTATATGGTTGAAGCCCGACTGTCTATACAATTGAGTTAAAGAATAATTCATTGTAAATTATACAGATGACCTGTGATATGACATCTCCAAAAATGTGGCAAACAGTGTGTGAACATTGGCATATACCAAAATATTGTTACAATTATACAAATAATATAAATTATACATCTTCTATTACTAATATTAGTATAAAAGAGGATAAGTGTGCTTATATATCAACTGACAATGTGACGCTTGAAGGTAAGATATAGTATAAGGCAGTAAGTGTTCTTTTTCTTATTAAAGGGAATTCATGTAATCATGGCTTTATAAAGGAGTTCATATAATGATCAGAATTGGTGATTAATGTCTAATTTTTTTATGAGATGTAAGATTGAATTGATTTTTTTTGTATGAAAATTGTCATCAGCTAAAATTTAATTAAGTTATATAACATTGAAATAACGCGCCTCATAGACAACGAATAGATAGCGGTTGTTATAATTTAGGTATCTGCATTTAAATTAACTATTTAGATGACAAAACATTAGTTGATATATTTGACTATATTATGATTACCAAACGATATTGACATTTTTAATCAATTATACTTACATACAAAATATTTATGTTCTTAATTACTCACTAAAGCAAGAAATATTTGAACCATGCAAAAAATATTAGTTTGCCCCTATAAGCATATTTTTATAATATGCCTTAATGTTTTAGGGTACACCTTTAAACCGAGCTGTCGCATTGGTGGTGGCTTTGTTGATGTCAATGAGCCCTGTTCCCTTAAATGTGCAAATGAGCAGCTGTCAACAATAATTGGTGAAAATAAGGCGAATATGACATGTTCAAACGATACATTGAATTATCGTTTGTGCAATAAAGATATTGGAAATATTGTAATGGGGACTCAATTAGAAACATGTCAGGTATGTAAAAGATTATAAACCAATTGTAATGCATAAATATATTGTTTTAAACGTTTCTTTTGTTATGTAATTTGTAATTTGTGAACAATTGTTTTGAGATGACAATAAATAAATTTTCAAATCAAACACACACACGAGCCCCCTGGCTGTGTGAGTGTTTATGGGCGGCGTCACTTTTCTGTTCATATAATTTTCTTAACTTATTTTAAAGACAAATAAGTTAAGAAAATTTTATGAACCTAATAATCAAGATGGAAACTGGTAATCTGGTAACAGTCCAGGTATATAGGTCTAAAATTATACATTTACAAAAATATATTTCTGTATCGTTTGTTAATCCATTGGTATTTATAAAAAAATAACATAAATTAAAATTTTGAAAAAAAAAATCATTTCACAAAAAATGATCATATAAAAAAAATAGTGTAACAGATGTTTTCTACAATTTCTTTAATTATAAAGTTTACCTTGAATTTTTTTATTTTAATTTTTTTATGACAAAACTGAGGGAAAATGTGAATGTCTTAACATCAATTATAATTTTATTTATAATTCACAATATTCATATATAGGGTAATGTTGCTTCTATGCTACTACTTCTATTAGAATGGTAGAATATTACTTCAAAGGATTATTATTAGAAATAAACTGTTTTATAGTTTCTTATATAGGTTCTTACAATTAGCATAGTACAAGATATGGACATACAGTCCACAACTGGTTGATGACCCATGACATTCATGCTTAGCCACAAAATCATTTTTTTTAATACTTATTTCAGGCTAATTGTGAGCTTGACACCTCAGCACCGTGGAAATTAATGGAGATCTGTCTCGGCTGGGGTGCTGACGTAACAAATGTCTGTGCACCAAAAACACCGGCCGGTGAACATTTACCAAAAACCATCTCGTTCACAGGCAACATTCGTTTGTCCTCAACAGTTACGGAGCACAGCTGCGTCTTCATGAGACTAACGGATATTAAAATGCCCGATGGTATATATTAATTTTTATATTTATACATGCATAACCATCCAATGAATTTCAGCCTAAATTAGCATATGCTAGCCTAAAAATGATATTTTATTTGTTGTCACCAAATATTCAAACAACTCTGTTATAAGTAAGGGTTAACTTAAGTATGGTGAGCATGTACAGTATTAATCAGTCATATTATATACACTATTTGTGTGTATGAATTATTATATATCAATATTTAATTAATTAATCGCTTGATAATTACTTTTAATTTTTTTAACGTAACAGTTACAATTCGATTTTTATGTATGTATGAATGCAGCGTAATAAAAGTAACATACATACATTATGTACTTACGATACTTTTTACACGTTGATACTATTTGTTTGGGGACTTAATTAGTTAATTAAAATTGTAATTACAGGCAGCGTGCACTATCCAAATTGCATATCCAAAGCCCAATATGAAATGGAGATGAACTTGTTCCATCCTACGTGTGAGATCGATTGTGATCATGCGCAGGTAACTTTTATATATTGTAACATATACGGTAAATTATAAATATATTTCACACGTGTTTGGTTCAATAGAAAAAGCACGGAACACGGCAAGGAATGCAAAGGCAAAAATGCATTATGATGCCTTAGTTTAGACACTGAAGATGAATGAGAATAGATATGAGTATGAGGTATCGGGGAAGAAACAAAGATTTTCGTTCGCAGTGTATCTGAAATGATATAAAAAATATGATAGGCATTTTATAACCATTACGACTTAGAGTCCTTTAAGAAAAAAGCATACCAATCCCTAAAAGGCTGGCAACGCATTAATGAGCTACCAGCAGATAAAGAAAGAGAATTTATAGCTATGGATGATGACAGATAAGGACAGGAATATTTTTGTTTTGTGTGTGCGTCTTAAATATACATAGAAATAAAAGATATATGGCTTATGTAATACATAATTAAAATAATTGAAATTAACGCGTTTTTGAAAATCAGTTATATACACATACTAGTGACAATATGTTAATAACACAAATGCGCGAATCGGAAATCAAATACGAGATTAGTCTGTAATATATATGCTGGAATTACTTTGCCTAAAAAATGTATACAAGCCTTAATTTTTTTTTTTAGGTTAACGAACTTCTCCAATCGGTGAAAGATAGTAAGAGCGAGGAGACATATCAGTATACAAAACAATTTTGGTTTTTTTCTATTCTCATGATTATAAACTGGATCGCTGGTGGTGTGGTCGTCGCGTTTGGTGATGCTATATGTTTCAATCTTCTGGGTGAGTTTTATATATGAGAAAAGTGCATCGACCACTCTTCATACATTGTTGGGCGCAAAATTTGATGTATTACCAAATATATGTCATATTATATAAAAAATATCTAATATAAGCTGCCTTAGTTGCTAGTTTCATACAAGAGACTTTGAATACGAGGTTAGGTCACTGTCATGTCAAAAGTGACATTTCTCATTTTTGACATGACAGTGACGGACAGTTTAAGGACTTGTCACCTTGCCTTTTAACATTTCGTGTATAATCTGAACGAAAATTTTTTTTATTTCAAATGATAATTTTCTATTATTTAGCAACTGTAAAAAATAATTTTGTTTTGGTGATTTTGATTCAGTTAAAATCAAAATATTTTTTTTTTCAACTATTTCTATCGTGCTTCGTGTCGTAAAAGGCTAATTGAAACGTTGGTATTAATACATTTTGGTGATGTAAAAAAAACCGATTCAAAAGTATTGTTCTATATACCTACTTGGATTTAGAGTTTTTAACTAATAATCACTTGTAATTTAAATAAATATAGTTTATTTTATAGCTTAAGTAAAATGTTAAAAGCAATTTAAAAAAATAAGTTTGTACACATTTGTAACTGTCCATAGCGTAAACGATCAATAAACAGTTCCATCTTTACGTATATTTAGTAAATCTACAATATATTATATACTTAGTCTTGCCATAAATATTGTTATAAAGAAAAGCACGATTTTTTTTTTATACGTAACATTTATTCCTTTCATAGTGAGTTAGTTTAATACATCAATATATAACTATTAAAAATATATAATGTTTATTCGAAGTGGTCTCCATTGGCTGCAATACAGTCTTTTAAACGTTGAGGCCAGTTATCAATAGCAGCACGAACTCTTTCTAGAGGAAAATTCTTCACTGCCAACCGAATGGATCGTTTTAGGGACTCCAAATTATCATGGCGTTTAGAGCAAGCCTTACTCTCTAAAACTGACCATAAATCATAATCCAATGGATTTAGGTCAGGACTTGACGACGGCCAGTTTTCAGTGCTGATAAAGTCCGGAACGTTAGTTTTCAACCAAGATTGGGTGGATCGAGCTCTATGACCCGGTGCCGAGTCTTGTTGAAAGCTCCATTCTTTGTTATTGAACATGGTGTTAGTTAAAGGCTTAACTACCGTCTCAAGAATGGTATTTTGATAAACTTGTGCCGACGTTTTAATACCTTTTTCACAAAAATATGGCTCAGTCACCCCTTCATAGCTAACACCCCACCAAACCATCACTGAAGTGGGATAATGCCCACGTTGTACTCTGTTTACTAATTGCGAAGCTTCTTTAGAGCTTCCAGCATAAATACGGTCATTTTGTTTATTAAAATACTGCTCAATTGTAAAAATTTTCTCATCCGTAAACAAAATTTTTTTGTGACCTCCCTTTGCGTACCGCTTAAGTAGTTGTTTGGATTTTACCACCCTATTCTTCTTTAAATTATCAGTTAAGAAGTGACCAGTACGTCTCTTATAGGCTGCAAGTCCTAAGTCATCTTTTAATATACGCGACATGGTTCTAGGAGCTATCTTCATCTCCCGAGATAAAATCTTTTGCTTACGGACAGGATTTCTTCGAATTCTTTCCCTAACTGCTTTAATCACCTTTTTCACACGAACGGTACGTGGACGGCCAGATCTTTTTCTGTCACAAACAGAGGAGGTATCATTGTACCTATCAATAGCCCGGTAAACAAACATTTGACTAATACCAAGCGGGTGGAGGGTTTTAAAAATTGCACTTTTCTCCATACCTACTTTATGTAAGGCAATCACAGCGATTCGGTTCTCTTTATCACCCCACTCCATTTTAATATAACAAAATATTTAACAATATAATGGCGCGAAAATAAGAAAACACATCAAGCAATCATATAAAAATGACAGATTCCAAATTCAAACGTAATATTTTCTTTTTTTGAATAGTAACAGTATTTATGGCCAGACTAAGTATATATATATCATCTTATCAGAAATCATCTTATAATTTAAAATTTCTTTTAGGGAGCAAAAAAAATTCGTTTGGAAAGCAGCGTTTATGGGGCTCCATTGGCTTTGGGTTACTGTCGCTTATCACTGGAAGTCTTATAGACGTATACAGCACTGGTGCATACAAAGATTACACTGTTGCCTTCGTGCTAATGTTTGTTTTTATGTGTGGAGACGTTTTAGTATCGTCTTATTTAAAGGTAAGTTTTCCTGATATTGATTTTGGATTAGTAATAAATTATACTTTTCATAATTCCGAACCAATACGATATAGGGTCCTTGTACTCCCGTAAAGGCCGGCAACGCACTCACGAGCTCTCAGCCACGTGAGTGTCTATGGGCGGTGACTTGACCTTTATGGTGTGGCTCCTCTTCTATAAAATATAAATATCAATCCGCATTTCCTCTCCCTTAAATGCCGGCAAATTGTAGGCCTCTTGGTATTCCAGGTGTTCGTGGGTTAGCACGTCATTTAAAGTGACCCGACTGCTTGTTTGCATTCTGTTTCATAAAAAAACGTCACCTCAAATTCCCATACTCCGATAAACATCCTTTTTTTTATAAACATGGAGGAAATGCGTTAAGCATCGGTTAAGCATCGGACCGGGTGAGACATACCCGCTAAAACACTCCTCGGGTGTAACCCACAACTCCGCATATGGGGGGACCACTGGGATCGCGTTTGCACTCTCCCTGAGATAAACATCCTTTACATTAAAAAAAAACTTTTTATGTCACAAAAATAAACATATTATTTTCATTATTGAAACAGGGGACAACCAGCGGCCCTATCGTGAGCGATCCCTTCCAGGCAACCGACGAGATGGGCATCTATAAAATCTATTAAATACTTAATTTTTGTATCAGGTGGAATCCGTGAAAGTCTCGTTGAACATCCTCGCTGACGTTGGGGCTTTGTTTAAATCGGCACAGAACTGTATATTCATATTATGGACTGTAAGCGTTGGGATGTGTACGGGCATGTTTTGGCAGTTTTTGTTTTGGCATGTTGAGGACGTTGCCAGACTAACGTGTGACGGTGTTGATTATGTGAAGACATTACAGGGGCTGATAAATGCAATACAGACGTTTGGTGGTGAAATGCCATTCATGTTTTTGTCTGGTAAGTATTTAACATAAACGGCACGCCACGTAACGCCACGCTACTATTTCTTTAGTGATCAGAGGGTGACATAGTAAAATAAATAATTAATAATCTGTCGTCCTGATTACAAATTGAATCATTAAAATGTATACCAATAAGTCAATTAAAACAGTTTAAGTCCATAAGGATCCTTTTTCTTAAAACACTTTCAATTACTTCATTTCAACTAACTTCAACTGGCTCTTTGATTGAATTGTGATTTTTTCGTACGATAATTGTATATGAATGATACAGTGCTGTTACAACAATTGGTTTTGCCTACATAAATGTTTTATTATCAGCTCTGTGTATCGCGATGTTATTGTATGCATCAAAATTGTTGACTTCTGAATCTCCAATTTTATACACAGTTAAATATATTATTTTTCCTTTTTAAATAGTCTTGTATCAGTGATCGTTTGTGTACGTTAGTCCTTAAAGAGCCCAATTTAAAGTGACAACTAAATATATCAACTTTCTTGTGATGAATAAGTTTCAAATTTCAGGTTATATCATAAAGAAATTTGGTCACGTGAACTTGATGAGTCTGGTACTGGTCGCATTTGGTTTCCGTTTCGTACTATACTCCTTGCTCACCAATCCCTGGTGGGTGCTGCCTATAGAATTATTCCAGGGTATAACCTTCGGAATGCTCTACCCTACGATGACCTCGTACGCCAGTTTTCTATCTCCACCTGGAACGGAAACAACAGTCCAAGTGAGAAATCAAATCTATTCAAAACAAGACCAATGGGAAACACTCGTATCGTTGCTGCCCATTGCCACTATTTATTAAAATGTAAACAAACGGGAGCAATGGGCAGCAACGATATCAGTGTCGCCTGTGCACCTATTATTCCCATACAGTGTTGTGAATGATAATTTAACAAAATTTATATTTCAGGGCTTAGTCGGCGCCATATTTATTGGTGTTGGTACCTCAATGGGTAGTTTGATTGGTGGTTACTTGTACCAGGCATACAATGGCTGGAACTCGTTCCGTTGGTTTGGTTTTGCAGCATTTAATCTCGGTTTTCTACACATAATAGCACAGTATTTTCTTAAAGACAAACCCCACGTCGATCAAGGTAAAAATAACGGAATGATTTGGAGTTAGGATGCTTTGTAAAATGCGCTACTAACTTGATATATACCCTGGAAAATTATTTATTTATTTAATAAGGCACACCAACAACACACATACAAACATAACCCGAACAAAATTACAAAGAAAAAACACACAAGGCATGTTTGTTCATAAATTATAGGGATGCACAGCATTACAGGTATACAATAAACAATTTTAAAAAACAACTAAACAATAAAAAACTCTACACACAGAAATAAAACAAAAAATCAACGTTCCTAAATTGGAGTCTATCGTGAATTTGAATAGCATTCAATGAATGTATTAAATGTTCGAACTAAGTTTTTTTGTTACATTTTGTATTATTATAAATGTTAGCTTTAAAGTTACTTATGAGTTGTAAACGATTCCACCGTTACGCAGAAGTACTTAATATTTTAAATGTTGATTTTTGTAGTTGAGAACCGCGCCATCTGTTGCTTGCTTGAAACTTATACAGCTAAATTTTTGTACATCTAACAATTTAGTTTTTATATACATATAAAAAAATTGGTGCGTTTATCTCTATTATTGAAATATCTATTTTATGCAGCTTGAGATACTGGCATATGTAAGACTTTTTATGGCACTCTATTAATTAAATGCGTCGTCAGGAGATGGCGTAAAATACACTTCTACTTATACACATTGGAAGGTGTTATTTTCTTTCCTGTTTTGTATCTCAATTAAATATTTATAATTATTATTTATTTTCAAATTTAAGTTGACCTAAATTCTCGGCTGATGTGAATTTTCATTTTTTTGATGAAAACATTATTTTAATTGAAAACTATTTTAGATAAAACAACGTTCACGAAGTTTTCTAATTGTAATTTAAATAAGATAAGAACTCCCCTTTAAAAAAATACGAACACTCATATACACATATCTCAATAAAAAAAGTTAGCGTTATAACCCACTCTGACATGCCATTCGGTAAATTGACTATTTTTGTTAAAAAGGGAGTTCTAATCTGAGCTTTAAAATTTGATGTCTCATATTTATATTTTATAGTTATTACGCATATTTTTTTCTATGAATCTCTGTTTTATGTACTGATATTGTGTATTGATTTGTAGCTTTTTAACGTTTTTTTAAAATTATTTCACGGTTATATTTGAGTTTAATATTTTTTTTTAATACTTAATGTATAGAAAATTTGTGTTTTGTTTTTTGAAGTATGACATAATGATTTAAAAGAAGTACGCTGACAATTTGCATATAATTATCTGTCAGTGAGAGTGGCCACACTGTCATAGGCTGTTAAATGTCGCATTGTAAAATGTACCTTGTATAACAACACTGACATACAATTAGGGTAAATTTTGGCATATGGCAACTTTTTTGTTCATATATTGTTTATATATTTTTTCATAAATATTTCAGTTATATGTGGTGTTGGTGTTATATTTCATTTTTTATGTATTATTTGATTATTAGCGGTGTTTTCAGGTTATTCCTCTGTGATTCACTATGGCCAAACCAATGACGCGGTGAATATATTGGACGACGATCCCGATAATACGTAAACAATTTTAAAGATAAATACTAAATGATTGTGCAGCCCCACTTGGAACACGCATCTCCAGTTTGGAATACCCACAACACCATATATATATCACGCAACTGGAGGCCCTACATAGGAAATTCCTACGTATTTGTGTGGGATGCTGTAGGGCTAATTGTACTCTTAAAAGTATATTCCCTGAGCCAAAGTCGATATTCAATAGACTGTGTAACCTTAAAATATGCTCTCATGAAATTACTAAGGCCGATCTTCTGGAACTTCTACCATTTAATGTACCTGGTCTTTACGTACGCATGTTACTTTTAAGTTGCCCACACCCAGAACCAATATTGGGTTTCGTACGATCTATACAATGTGCTCTTCCTTGGATTCACACCCCTTTTCGCACTCCTCTGCAGCTTCATTTATGAGTGAGTTGAGTCAGCGACTTTTGTCTCCACCAATGTAGTGATAGTAGTTGCTATCTCACCACCTTGTTATTTTTTTTCTGTTTGTCATTCCTTTAGTTTGCCTTTTTTTTTCGGTGAAACTTAGTTTAAGATACATATTACCTCTTAACTTTACTGTGATGTGTCTGTATATGTTTCCTTAATAAATAAATATATGAGATGCACTTAGACAAGCGGCTATTTGACAATTTGGTGCAATCATGTGTTAACAACACAAACAACTGGTCTATTCTTATAACGTATTTCTTAAGGGAAACATACTTCGGGAAGTTATATTTCTAAATATCTACTTAAATATATAAAAGACGTAGAAGTATTTTTTTAACATTTTATTGAAACGGGTTTTTTTTAAGTTTCGTGATAATCATTCCGATTGGCTATCTTAGCCATTTCTTGAGCCTCAATAATTATTTGCAGCTCTTATAAAATCGTGTGTTTTATATGGTTCTCAACAATGAAAGTCGTTATCTTTTTAAGTGTTTTTTTTTTAGAAAAATTGTTTTTTGTATAAAAGGTGGTTGTTATGTGTAACGTACTTAATTATATATTTTTATATCGAGCTTGTGGTGTTATTGTATTCTGATAAGTTTTATATTTTCAATAAATTTTATTGTAATATTCGGTATTTTATATTTTACTATCCTAATTATATAAAAAATATATATACAGAGCTTGTAGCTAAAACTTGTTTGTTATTATTAATATATATTTACAACGACGATGGGGATAATTTTGGAACTCGATTCCAGCTTAGATATTAGTCGCAGTAGTAAGCCATGCGACATAGGGACACTAATTTTAATATCGTACAACTGTGGAACTTTATTTTTATTGTCAGTAATTGGTCCGAGTATTTCTCGGGAATATAGAAACCGGATAGAAAATAAATTGTTCAATTTTTATAAAGCTCAAAATCATACACACAAGTTAAAAAGAATGGAAAAGTCTTGGTAAATTGTGTTATGTTTGTGTGAAATATTTGTTTTTAAATCGCATATAAAAAAATATTGTTGATCAAGATATTAGTCATCACACATCACGTGATTGCATTCCATTCTCACTAGCATTGAAAGACGATTATACTATTTTTTTTTAATAAGTCGACTGAAATTATTGAACTGAGCAGATATTATTTAAAATCTGACCTAAATAAGACTTATGTGTACATCTAACTAAGCTAAATGTCAGTGTCACTTAACGTGGGAACAGACGGCCAGAACACCAGAAATTGTGCTAAAAACGTATCAATTTAGAAACCCTAAGCTAAGCTAATTTAATTTTTTTTATAGAAGAGGTGGCGTACGAGCTGGAGGCACACCAACAAGGGGATGTCTGGGAGCTCGTGAGTGCGTTGCGGCCTTTTAGGGACTGGTACGCTTTTTTCTTGAAGAACCCTGATTCGTACTTAATTGTTTGGAAATAGTGTGGTAGGCAGTTGGTTCCATAACGTGGTGGTGCGTGGTAAGAAATGTCTCATGATAATCAACGCGCAGTGGTGGAACGACGGAAATCGAGATGATAAGGGTGGAATTTCGTATTATGCCTAGATGTCTGAAGATGAAATTCAGCTGCAGTAGGTACGAACAACCCCTCCAAACACTCCCCATGGTACTACTGTACGTCTTAGATGTACTTGCATACTAAAAATCATCTGTCACATGTACTTACATAAAATTTTATTAATCGCTTATGTAATTCACAATAAATTTACCGTGTCAAATCATAAAACATTTTATATAACCAACCGTTAATCGATTTGGCCGAACGATTCCCATGTGAAAATGTTACATATTAACCTTTTCCCCTTACTTAATATGGTTTGAAATTACCGCTTCGAACATAGTTGACATTCAAATAATGGTCTTATGTTGTTCTTTATGCGGTTCATCATACCTGATACCTGAGACTATGTAACAGACACTAATTCTGTTTTAACTAAATCTAAGACACGATATTAAAAAGATTGCCCTTGATAAAAATGTTATTTAACGAAGCTAGGTTGCATATGTAAAGAATTGTTAAAATGCCTTATTGGTTGTATGGCTGATCGAAATAACTCAAAGTTTACAATTAGCTTGACCTAATTAAAGTGTTAATGAAATTCATTAAAGTAGGTAACGCTTTAGGCGGTTTAGGAGGTGCCTTTTCGCAAAATTTCGTGGCTATTCCGACGCGACTCCTCCTTTCAATGCGATTGGCCTTACGCGACCCAGCTCAACCAATTACGCCACGGCCTTCCCCACTTCGATAATTGATTAAGATTAAGAAACTTCTTAAAACTCATTCTGGTTAAATAGCCCAGTTTAAAAAAAAATGGTGTCTATATATTTGGTAGTTATATTGTTTTGTGTAAGTTTTCCTCGATTTTGTATACGACACTTATCGGCTTATAAAAAAAACACGCAGCATTAGTATAATGTGACTGCGATGCGCTTCAGTCGTACTGTCGGACGATGTAACGCTTTTCTCGCTCGGAACTCGAGGTAACCACACGTCCGCCCGCCCATCGCTGAAGCATTGCATTGTAAAGTTTTGCCGCGCTCAAGTGAATATTTAATTTAACTCTATTCTGGATATACTTGTGATATTATTGTGAATGTGACATATTAACTGAGTGTATTTTTTAAACTGTCACATACATTCGTAGTGAATAAGGATTTTGGGACAATACATAATATATTATTCAAACTGGGTAAGATTTTGGAATATTAAAATTATATTATTATAAATATACTTATTGGGATTTAATCAAACAAATATTTAATATGTTGATTCACGTAAAATTCTGTGAACGATTGTAATTAACAACATATATACGAACAACTTGATATAATGAAGACAAAACAATAGCAGGTCGTTAAAAACAAAACAATATAATTCTAATTAAAGTATATATTTTTTGGGCAAATGCGCTTGTATAAAATACAATACATATGCAATATACCGGAAATCGTGTCTGTGAGTAAAATAAGCCTTTATCCACATAAGCAAAACCAGTCATTTGCTTTTACAGTATTTTTGATTACCGGGAAATTGTCATTGCCACCAATGGTGTTGTATTATGATGACGTACGACTAAATAATACAATTATTAAATAAGTTTGTACTGAAATTACATTAAACTAAGTTTCGATAAATGGCGATAATGAATCAGATTGAATGTTTTAATTTTTCTTTAATTTTTGTCATAATGCATAATAAACAATATTAGTAATATTATCTAAATAGGATCACTGGCAAAATTTATTCTTAACATTGCTTTCTGTGGTATATTTTGTATATAAAAAACTAAAGTATAAAACTAAAACAAATTTGAAAAGTTTGGTTTCTGTGGCAACGTACCCACAATGCTGGCGGCATTTCCTTGCTGTATCGCGATGTTTATACGCTTTTTTGTTTTACTTTTAAGTTAAATATAAAAAAGAACAATATAAAAACTGTAATAGTGTTAATTTGATATCAACATTAATTAGGTTGTGCAGTTTTTACAAGTCATTTTAAATGACAACGAAACAGCAAATATATGTATATATATATATGTATATATATAGGCGTTTTTATTGCATCATTGAATTATTTATCACAGTTCCTATAGGAACAATGTAGAATTTAATTGTAAAGTTTGATAAAAGTAAACTTTCGTAAGACAATAAAGATGTATGGACTTTTCTTTTATGAAGCAGAGGAATATCGAGTCGTCGGGTCTCTAACAATTAGGTTATTATCCAATACTTATTGTCATACACGTGACTACAAGATGTTATGAAATATGATTATGAGGATGTGATATTTCAGTGCAAAAATCATACTTCTTCGTGAAAATCCGGCAACTCACTTATGTGCCTTCTCGCGTTGCAGGTGTCCATCGGTACCCGAAAAAGTGACCAGCCTGCTCGTTAGCCTTGTGTTTTATTAAGAAATTAAATATATCCCTATATACAAACGTTGTTCTGTGACAATTTAATAATTGAAATCGTAATTGAATAGCAATGAATATTTCTGACTTTAGTCAATTTAGGCTCAGATTACACCTTCCCATATAAAGTATCATGGACACGTCTCGACCTCGGCGGACCCGATCTGATTCAGTCTAAATTTCGCTCATAACTAAAACACTCCTTGTCTTCTGTTTAACCGAAACGGGAGATCAAGTCTCAATCATTTTGTGTTCTAGCATTTAGACCAGAACCCCTAAGTCATTTTTAAAATTTCCTACTGTATGATAAAAAGCTTTTTCATTTTTGACTTCGTTACCTGTGACTTTAACTTCCCGACTATTTCCGGCCAATTGACTTAATTATTAACAACATAAATTTGAAAACAATTTCTCAGCCTTTTTTCTTTACAAATTTTATTTTACGTATATTTGAATAATTTAAGATGAGTTTAATTTTATAACTAACAAAATATTTATGGTAAACTATTTATTTAAAATTGTAGGAATCTTAATCTGTTAAGACACAATTGACGTGAATTAAACTCTAAACTCTAACTCCAAGGGCGGTTTTAAACTTTTTACAAAGAACTTTAGTAATTATAGTACATTTTTTAACATTTCACAGCACAGCCCAAATTGTAGTAATATATAAACGCAACGGGTGATCTATTTAACTATTAATTTATTTTACGCGGTGACAATTCTCTTTTTAATACTCTTGTATTCATAAGCTGTGGTGTTGTTGTGCAGATCTTGTCACGTGACAGTTTGAAGAAAAATTAAATTAGTATTCCAACGAATTGAATTTTTCTTGTAAAAGATTTTTGTCTAGACAATTGATCAATTACACGCCATACATGTAGGCCGTGGGTTTCAATAAAATTATTTAACAATATTGTTTTTGATATATCCGCAACAGATTCCAATGTTTTACAATAACGATTTACGAGAATCGTGGAATTTATATGACAGGAATGTTTATGTAATTTAAAATCAAATTCACTCTTCTCTACTCAACAGTATATAATGATTAACGTATATGAACAAAGGTTAGGACGGTTGCACATTATTTACACACATTATAGGGATTTTATGTATGAAATTATTTTTTTGCCCGTACTACGATTTGACACAGAACCTTGATGGATATAAGGTATTCGTAATGGGTGTTTAAGGTTCTTTTTTGAAAAAAGGCCTACATTCGATTATATAGTTTCTTTATTTTTTTTGTTCAGCTTAGACGGGACAGATGAATATCGTCGATTTTTAAATGCGGCAGAAACAGATTACAATATTAATGTAGCGTTTGCTAATGTGGATAGTTAAAATGTGTTTGTGATGGAAAATTGTCAAAAACGAACCACGCCCATACAGGTGAACAAACAATATTGAATGAGATGGTGGAAGCAGATCCGAAGCAAATTTAGAATTTTATATCAACAGAAAGAAACGCGTGTCGATACTTGTGTTGCCTTGTTGAATCTATACAGAAACTAGCTTATTCCGACAAACGTCGTTTTGCCAAAAAAAATTTTAAAATTGTCTCTAAAAATAGATGTTGGCCGATTCTCAGACCTACTCAATATGCTGGAAAATTTCAGGAGAATCGGTCAACCCGTTTCGGAGGAGTAAGGGAACGAAAACTGTGACACGAGAATTTTATATACAGTTTGATTAATATTGGATCGAATTGTGACATGTGATAAAAAGTGAATTCTTTCTGATCCAAAAGCAAAGAATGCAGTGTAATTACTAACTAACTAAAACTGTAACTGTTTGATGATCTCAGCATGCTGTTAGTTACTATAGTTTTTTTTTCAAATAATAAATAAACAAAAAATATTTGGATACAATACCAAGTTTTCTTCCCAAGAGGCAGTACAAATGCTTGAACACAATTTGTCAATTCTTGATCACCAGAATTAAATCGCAAGGAATTAGCATTAAGGACCTTATTAGATGTGAATTCATAGAAAACAATACTAAACTATTTCACTAAACAAATATGTTTTATTAAAAGATTTCAAACTTTAAGCTCTAATTAAATTTATAGTAATCTTAAGAGGTGTCCGCGATTCAGAAGCACTTAACAGACGTTAACACGACTATTCCATTGTTAGATGCAAGGTAGGATGGGGAGCATTATATAAAGTCTCGTATGTAAAAAGAAATTGAACAATTAACTTTCAAGTGACGTTTGCAAAATGACATACGACGCTTAAAAAGCATACAAAGTACAGCGAATTCTTTTAGAGGAATTCGCTGTCAATAGTGTCAGTGAACAATTAATGATACTTGACATAAATGCGTAGGGCCAGTCACGATCCAATATGAGCGGCGACATAACCTTTCTAGCCTCCTGCTCGTTTCTCCACTCTACCATAAAGAATGCTTCAAGAACAGCTTTGTACGGAGGACATTAATTACTCTAAGTACCATTCTAAAAACACTGACCATCAATAAAAACTCTACTTCATATAAAAGTCACTTGACTAATCAGTAACCACCATTACATAAGTACGTTGTGTTTAAAGCACAGCTCTTATGCTGCCATTTAATAACTGTCCGCTAAAATTTAAACATCAAATGTTTGTAACTATAATCGGTCTGAAATTATTTGGATATGTATTTTTTACTAACGATTAATCCGTTTAAAAGATTTTGTATTAGACGACTGGAACGTCAATGCCAGACATAGAGGGTCTGACCTAACCTGGGGCCTTGATGCCTGATACTTCTCCATTCCTCACTGTCTGATGCCATAAGTTATTAAGTCCAAAAATTGGTAATTGTTGGTGCTATCATTGCAGATGTGTACAACGGTACTGTAAAGCATCCTTGGCAATTTATATGAGTGGCGGATAGTTACTTGCCAGTTCTTCTCGTACCGCTCTACGCCCTTGATTTGGGAACTGGCGGTAAATGTATATCAGTCAAAATTGTATGTCTTATTTTCATGTAAATTATTACTTGATGATTTTTCACCACCCTTTTTAATCCATGTATTATTTTATAACAAGCCTTTTAAAACAATTGTAAACATTACTACATTAAACATATTCTGTTATTACATTATTGGAATATTCACGATGGGTATGGCGAAATTGAATATTATCATGCGGTTTTATTTAATCGTAGATAACAAGTGAAACACATTTTAAACATTGTTATTCGATATTTTTCAATAACGTTTATTGTTCAAAAACTTTGTGTAAAAATTACAGACATATATTAATACTTTATACGCCCATGTATCCTATACCTGCTCTTAAGCCCGGGCAGTTCACCTTTGTTCGTTCGAAACCAGTGCACGAAGTAAATAATAAAAACAAAATGACTAATTTGATTACAATGTTTTAATTATACGATATTACGTGTTTTATTTAGTTATACAAAAGGTTTAAACCTAATTTAACTATGCAAACAGTGTTCTCGCTCTTCTGTCAGTTATTATTAAATGTTTTATTTTACAGCTTTCATAGGAATTCATTATAAAAATGTGGATTTCTTATATATTAATTGATCGAGGATGATAGAATTAGTAGATATTATTTTTAAATTGAATATAAATAATTATATTATTTACTTTGGTATAAGAAGATTTAGTGCTTTTTTATAAACTAAAGACTAGATACAAATAAATCATGATTATGTGAAATGTTTCTAAAAATTACATTATATTAATGTAATAGATGAGTATCTACAAAATACGACCTACAGCTTTTCCAAATCGGATAACTTAGAAAAAGCCAGCACATGATAAAAAGGAGTACGCTTTCGGAGGGAAATTATGATTTGCGAGTTAAGGATATTGATTGGTCTTGGGTTATTTTTTAAGTGATATGAAATGTTCGTTTTTATTCCGTAGGGTTTCTTATTATTATTGGGTACATACTGGTTGTGTTTTCAGTGAGCCAAGGAGCAGATGGCGGGTGCATTCAATGCGCCGACGCATGTCCGCTGACGGCCGCGGGCTTTTACTCTGCTTCAGACGCGATGATGAACGACATTTCAGCCAGCTCCTACGCAGCAGACGCACGTAGAATGCAACTCTATACCCACCCACACGTCAGTCATAGGGTAAGTACCTAAGCACATATAGCATTACTTATCACAGAACAGTAATCTTAGATAGTGTAAAAATATCAATTCTAAAACATTAAGACAAGTGTTATGCAATTTATTATGTATAAAACTTTTTTATTTGTATTTTTTACATGTCTTTTACTATAAAAATTTCAATATTGAAAACCAGCATGAAGTGATGCAATTGGACTTTGTTCATTTTGTACTCGCGTTTCGTTCGGTGAGTGAGATCTTCCGGTGCCCATCCTTTCCCCTCCGCCGTCCTCTTCCCCTACCCCCACATTTCCTAATTTTCCTTATTCCCTATAAAAAAAAATTGTCAGCTACTAATTGTTCGTGCTACAAGTTGGTCCTATTGCAATTACCGAATTTCAAATTACCCTTTTTCCGATTTGCCAAAGCGATTTTATCGAATTCTAAGTATATGTAAGCCGACGGTAGTATGTTTCAGAAATCTGCTATAAGACACCTTAAGTGCCTTTGTACATATTTCAATGGAACTATCAACGATCGAGTGATATTTACTTCATGTTACATTTTGTATTTACTGCGGTAAATACTTTGGCAAGCAAAGTTTTAAATGAATGCATTCGTTGCAATTTATTAGGTAACAGACATATGGGTACATGTGGGTTATTAAATCATATCCTCGCTGTCCGTCATACCATCTCTGAGCCTTTCGTAAGACATTTCTTACCACGTTATGGAATCTGTCAGCTGTCAGCCACCATGTCCATTAAGTAATAGGCGTTTTATAAAATGCCGGCAACGCACCCACGAGCTGCCAGCCACATGAGTGTCTATGGGCGGCGACTTCACCTTTATGTTTCTTCCTGCTAGTTTGTCCCCTCTTCTATAAAAAAAATATATTTTTTAAATTAGTTTGAAAAGCACAAAATAAAATATTTGTATATAGAGTTTGTAAGTATGACTTATTTAAACACACACATTGAATTATTACCTACTAATTAGTACATAAAACAAAATGTATTTTTATTGCTAATCTCTCATAATAATGATATGGTATTACTGTACTTGAAAAACATTATCCGTATGTAAACGTATGTTTTTAAGAGGATTACATTTGCCTTTAATAACAATCAAAATAAAATGCCTTCCAACTGGATTTATTTTATTTGTAGTGTAGTGTACAACAGAAGGCTTTGAGTCCGCATCATTTTAATGATAGTTTTACATTTTGGTACTTTTCGTTCGGTCCACCATATATTAATAGGAACACGACTGGAATACTAATATAAATATTAATAAGTATTTTATCGTTTATGTGGCTTTTTAAAGAATGAAGCTATTTTTTATATTGTATTTATTACGTATTGCAATACATACACAAAATCAATACACATATTGTTTTTGTTTTGTTTTCATAAATTAAATCATTTAAGCGAAATGTCTTGTTGTTCTGATGATATATCTCTATTGCATCGTGATTGATGCTATTAACCTGCCCTATTAGAACTTTGAGATTTAACCACTCTGTCAATTCTCTTAGAGTTAATGTAAAAAAAAACCCCACAATTAAGGGAGCCAAAGACGTCATGAGTCTTAAGGTCCACATTCGTTAAGTGATTGTAAAATAATTTATTTATCACCAATGTCTTTCTGTACAGCATTGGATCTGTAATAATAATATGTGACGTTTTCCTATTCTGAAGTTATCAATATGAACTCTTGTTATCTCCTCTCCGTCATTAACAGTTACATCACCGACCTTGTTTGTTTGACATTTCTTGCAAAATATCTTCGAAACATATTATCGTGTGTGTGTGTTTTTTTTTAAATGAACTATGTACTAAATAAAATGAAAGTTAAATCGATCAACAGCTAATATTTATTAAAATAGAAATAAATATGAAACGTTTGATTTTGTGCTTCTAACCCATTGTATGGATTTAATTTTCGTGCCGGTCAAATATATTTTAGAGGACATACTACTGGTAATGAAGACTAGAATTGCATACGAAATACAAATAAACACGAAACATAAATGTATAAACATAAATCGACATAGAGAACCTGCTGGTCGAGTGTTTCTATATGACTATCGGTTGGAATACGAATTAACCACTACTGTAAGTTAAAAGAAACACACACAAACATACACGCACACACGCTATTGTTTTGTTTCAAAATATATGTGTTTATATTGTAAAAGGTACCACGAGTACCTACTGGATAGCCCCAGCCTAAATATTGATTTTGTATGTTAAAGAAATAAAGGTTTTTTTTTAAATTTCTAAATTCGTAAAATTGCTTTATTATTATTTTATTATTTAAGAAAATGGTATAACAATAAGTTCTTACAGCGTGCAGCGAGCCTAGTGCTGTTGCTTTGCTCGCTCAGCATTAAGGCTAGAAAATGCAACAGCATCTTTGTTTTAGTATTAGTTTTTGTTTTATTGTATAATTTAGTTTGTCCATTAGGGGAATATATTAATCATATCATTATATAAAAAATCCAATTCTCTTCGACCTATAGAATTAAAGAATTATGATTGAATGTCTAAGAAGCTAAAAGCACCGTTGTAGGAGTTTTTATAGCCATAAAACGGTAAGACACAATAATTAATAAAAATAACATCTGTGCCTTTTATCTATCGACCATGACATAAGTTCAGATTGTACCCAACTAGATATAGTCAATGACAAATCTCATTGAATACAATATTTTAAAAAAAAATGAAATAACATTGATATATTATGCCTAACCTGACTAAATTTAGTTTAATTCATTAAAGAGAAAAAGGTAGTTTTAATTTGATAACTATAATATTTTAAGTCAATTATAAACCGTCACTCAATTATTATCAATGAAGCGGTTGTGTAAGCGTTTGATTTGGTTTAACGGCTGGTTATTTATTTCTGTGTTTATTAATGTTGTCAAAGAGATGAATGGCATAAATTTTATTAAAGTAATTGTTTACTTATTAATTGGATTCATATAGATAAAAGACGATTATTTCGATAATGTATGAAACTATCAGATTTATTGTTGTCGTTCTATTGACGCGCTGGAATCGAGCTGGAATCGCGCTGGAATCGCGCTTACTCCTTTGTTATAATAGTTAATTTTTAAGAACCCCTTTAATTACACCTCACCATTTAACAACTTTAATTACACGACTGCACGATTAAACAATTTTTCACAGACCTGAAGAAACATATGTCCCTGTCATATGTTTCTTCAGGTCTGTGAAACATCAGACAAGATCACAGACTATAAATTTGCATCATTTAATAGTTTTTGTAGTGGTGGCGTTGGTAAGCAGTGGAAAGTCGAATTGTTGTAGTGATTATTGAAAATTAACTGTTAATTGATAATTGTTTGATTAATATCCTCTTGATATATTTGATATTATGAAAACTATTCGGCAGTACAAAATAGGATGTTAATTAGGTGTAATAATCTGAAACTAGGTAACCATTTATTATTTCGTAGATAATGCAAAAGACCTTTCAATCAAACCTCGTCGAACTTTAGTTTGAATGCTTAAAGAAAAAGGAAAATCGTAATCGTCATAAAAGTTGGTTCAAAGAACTCTTTGTTCAAATTACCCAAGTGTCGATTTGATGAAATACCGATAAATTTGGTGCAAGCTATTATTTAAACGTCAGGTTTGCAAATAAAATATTATATGGAACATTTTATTGAGCTGAAATATGTAGGGTCAGCAAAATACTCGCGTATTTAGATTATTCTTTTAAGCAAAAAGTAAACAACCTCAATTGATATGTGGGTTGCGTCCTATTACAGATCAACTATACAATATATATTTATACAATACTTACTTTTTATACAATATATATAATATGCAATATATATTTAACTGTGCATTGATATATCAATTGTAGCTTAAAATAACCTTTAAAAAAGCCTCTAAAAATGTACTCGCGTAATCAAACACTTATCATTTGTTTAACGGATTACACGATTTGAAATTCGTTTTAGAAGCGTCTTTGTTACCTTATATGTATCTTGTTACCAACATTTCCTACATCTCTTTCAACACTCAAGTATATATAGTTCATCAGTTGTAACATAACACAGGCTATAAATAGCTAACAGCTAACCGTGTGTTAAATTTCGATACTTGTAATAAGTATAAATTATATTATATAATTTTGAAGTTAGTCGTAAATTTATAGCGAAGACTCGGAGAGGCAACCCTTGTACTTCAGCTGGCCGTCGCTCAAGATTCAAATGGCTCCTTGTAATACGAGCGGTCCGCTTGTGACAAATGCATTGATTTTTTTAGTGTGCATTGACCGGTTCTCATATAACACAATTGCGAACCATATAATTTCACTTTGGCAATATGTAATGTATACTATTGAGGTGTTCAAGGGTCAAGAACCTGTTGTTTGTAATTATATATACCTTTGTCAATGAAATACTCGTATATGGATAATATTACCTTATTTGAGAGATTATTAGTTTGTTAATTTAATGAAAATAATAATAATTACAAGTATTCTTAAAATAAGAATATAAACAAAATCATCAACTGTTTTTAAGACCCAAATATAAAAAAATAATCTTTAGAGTTTTATTAATATGTTTAAACAGTCAATAAATATTTATAAAAACAAATACGTCTGTTACTAAGATTAAATCATGATAAAGGCAATATTACTTGTAAACAGCAAGTACAAACAAATCTCTGTTTCTTGCAGTTAAATCCAACTTCCGGTTTTTCTTGATCTGTTGAACTCGTACGATTTTTTTTATTTATGTAAAGTAGAAATTGAATTAAACGAATGTATTGTATATATTTCTTATTAATAAACAAAACTATACAACATCGTTAAGAAGCTAATATTAAAAAAAACGTAAATAACTAATAGTCTTACAGATTTGGTTTAAATAATAACTTTTATACCGATAAGTACTATCTGCTCCAATTTATATCACTCCGATTTCAATTTGCCCAGAGGCTTAAAGAGCCCGAAGTTAAATTAACCCAATTATTTGTCGTTTATTGTATACATATGTTATGTATAGCCTATATGTTATGTATAGCCTATATGTTATGTATAGCCTGTTCTTTAGTAAATAAAGTGTATTTATTAATCAAAACAACTTTACGACTTACAGCTCATAGTTGGTTGGTTTTAATGTTTCTACGAGTCGTAGTTTGGATAAAATCTGCTTATGTGAGCATTAGCATTAGCTGTTAAAACCTGTCAATGTTTAAACAAAATACTTATTTTAGTAGATTAGTATCAACTAATCATGTAATGTTGATTTGGTATTTTTAATTTTTTACTTACAAATTTTAAATGATTCAATTTGCATCAAATCTCTTACATTTTGGTTTGGCAGTGAACTTGAATAATTGTATGCTTGTTTATTATAATACATGGTGACGCGATTCTTCGTAAATGAAGTAATAATAATCGCAAGAGGTAACAGGTGTGTCTGTTGTTATATTCTTTATAAACAAAAACGTGGATATTTAATTGGAAATGTATGGACTAATATAAATAAACAGTGTTATGTTATCAAATTTGCTGTATGAATTCAAGGTTTGTGTTTTAAAATCACACCCGTATTAAGTACAATATATGCATGTGTCAACATTTTATCAGATTTCAAATAACGAACTATCTCTCATCTATCATAAAGTGGCCAATTTTACAAACTTCCAACCCAAATCAATTTAAAAATCTCACTCACAATACGAATTAAATAAAGGGATCTTTAGTGTGTCTCCTTCGATGAGATTTAATCTACATGGGTTCAAGAAATCAAAAATACCGTTCGCAGTTTGTGAAATGTGTACTTATTACATTTATCCTTCACAAGTTTTTGCCCTCGGTTTTAACCTTAAGAGTTCCATGTACATGGTAAACACAGAAACGACAACAATTTTAGTTTCTGTTTTCCTCCGCTTAACCTTAAGAGCCTTCGGAGACTCTTAGAGTTTGCAAGCAAGCATTTGCGTCTAATACCGGCTGCACACCAATAGGGTTTTTTTCTGTGTATGCAATTAACACTTACGAGTACTGCTAGTGAAATCAGCGTGCCATAGACTCATAGAAGTATTGGCGACATATAGCAGAAAGCTTTTCGCCTACTTGTTAAAAGATAACCAATAATACGGAAATCACACCTAAATCGGTGGCGCCAATGTATAAATAATATACATATTGTATATTTCAAAATTAGAATTACATTTATTTGATCTCCTTGGTTCTCAGCTTGTTGCAAATAAGTCTCGTATCTCTCAAATGTCTAATTAATCGTCTCCGTTAACAGTCTTAAGTATTTAACGTTAGTCTTTACCATAAATTACATAAGTTATCGCACAAATAATCTTTGTCATATTTTTATGTTTTTAGCTTGATTAGCATTCTGTCTCAATTATTGATAAAAAAAATTCTAAATAAAGTTGCACGTGGGTGGCGGATATTTTTAAATACGTGCAAGCCTTCAAGTTTTATTCTAACATTGCATTGGAAACTCGATCTTATAATGAATAATGTGGTCGGAGAAACTTCTTTCGATACCTCTCCTATTTGGTTCGTTTCACTAACACAATGAGCTTGTTTCATGAGAGGGTTAACTTTGTTGCGTATCATTATTTTGTAACAATTGGTGGTGTTTTTTATCTGAATTGATTCATATGGTTCTTTATAGCTACAAGAGACATTTGGTTATAGCTTTCTAACCAATTAATTATTACAAATTAATTAAGTAATTCATATGAAAAAGCCATATCACTAATACCAATTTTATACATATTAAAATAAGCTAAAAGTATTTATTTAATTATAAAAATATACACAGATTTTTAAAAAAAAAAGTAATGTATTGAAACGCTTAATAAATCTTTAATTAATAGAAAAGCTATTTTTGTCTTTTCTAATTTAAAAGAGACGTCCATTAAGTACCTAAAAACAGCGCTTAGTAACATTGTAAAGCGATACACTTTTTAATAGTTTCTTCAGATATGATACATATTAAAAAAAAAAAAAAAACAGTATTTTAATTTGTAACAATTTGTATGTATGTATCAGCGGATTGATATTGGAAAAATCATTACAAACGAAATTCTTAAGACCGTTCGAACGCCGTCCCATTTATTAACGTTTCTATTTTTGTTTAATCCTACCCCGTGATCGTCTCGGAGCGAATAATTTTCATTTAGGGCTTGTTGAAGAATCGAAATCGTTCTAAATGTTCTCATGAAAAACTGTTCTACATATAGACAGATACAAATTTAATTATATAGACAGCGATCGTGTTCGTCAAGGAATTGCCTAAATTGATATGAGGTATCAAAGTGAACGCTCCATCAATAACTTTTCTTATTACTAAGGCTACCAAGGTTCTAAACTAGATCGCTCTGAGAAAAAATTGCACAACAAACCAACAGTATATATACCGTATCGCGATTATAATTTAACTTACATATTTTTATTAACACATTTGTATTAAATAATAAAATTAATTATTAAATTAACACAAAATATTCTTAATATAAACTAATATAAGCAACTTAAAATAAAACAAAACTAAAACAAATTTAAAAAGTTTGGTCCCTGTGGCAGAGTACCCATAATGCTGGCGGCAATATATATACATTATATCTAACTTAAAAGATATACAATAAATATTCAGAAAAGTTAACCATAACATTCGTTTACATATGAATTTACACAACACTTAAATAATTACTCAAAAGCATTGCAGAATTAACTTCCCAATTCCCTTTTGGCATTGAACAATCAGGACAAACTTACGGCTATCAATTAAATTATTACTGTAATGTAATCGCGATGAAGACATCGAATGGGATTAGTAAATGTTCCGATGACTTTTGAAATAGATTTAAAATTAAAATCAGGGAAATAACGTTGAATAAATATTAAATTGAGTAATAAAATCAGCCACAGGGGTGAGAGGGATGATTTTGTTCCCGTGAATTGCTATCTGATTGGAATTTTACCAATTGACCGAATGGATTTGATTTAAGTGAGACGGGCGAGTTTATAGTTAAGGATTTTTATTAAATTAACTTATGCTACACTATGCTAAACGAGTAATTGTTATAAGTGACGTTTTAAATGCATATATTGGAAGCTTACTACTAATAGGCTGGCAACGGCACGATCACCCAGCTACGTGAGTGTCTATGGGCGGCGACTTTACCTATATGGTGTGCCTCCTGGTAATTTGCCCCTCTTCTATAAAACTCTGTCTGATTAAATATGCGTCATGACGTGTTTGAGCGTATTCAGAGCATTACATAGTTTAAATATATTGCAATTTGTGGGTCAAAATTGTGTAAAGTACATCTTATCTAAGTAATTAATTTGACATCTGAAATAACTCACCATTTGTTTATAAAGAACACAACATTTGTTTATAAACTTTCGTCAAGACAGTAAATACAACAAAAAAAAAACACGTCGTTTTTAGACATTGCAAATGATTCGATCGAATTATACATTAACAAATTTCACGGACAACTTGAAGAATATTTTGGAACACCGAATATCTGTAATGTAATCAACGTTCTTGACCAATATTTTCTTTATATAGACAAGAGAAATGACCTGCCACATACCGCGTTAATACGCCGATTCAAAAATTTTCAAGACGGAAATTTTTCGAGTGTCACGATGCAACATATATATTGGTCTTGAATCGAAGAAGTGTATCGATCCCGCTCATATCACGGTTGTATTCAGATATTCTCTCTTACTCTCTAATAGCCGGCTGACAAACATGTATCAGCGGTTAATAGGTGCGTTCATGCAGCTGTTGCGAACAAATCAGATCGGATATAAATGCTACTGTCAAAAAGCGAACGGAATGGCATAACTTACGCGTTGTAGCGTGTAATAATAATAAAGTTTTCTTATACATTTTTATTAACGTAAAAGTAAATCAACACATAGTTTATACATTTTTTATATTATTTAATTAATTTAAAAAAATATATAATGCAATGAACTATTATCTTAACGTAAATATCAATATGTAATAAACAAATTAAACTTAAACTTAAACAACCCTAAAATAAACTCAATTTGGTCCTTGTGGCAGAGTACCCATAATGCTGGCATCGTTTCCTCGGTGTATCGCGATGTTTATTCGTTGAGCGAGAAAATATAATGCTATAAAATAAACCCTTTTAATAGGCATAATAAACCATTATAAGTACATTTACAAAAACCAATGTACACATTTCATAGCATTATTTCAAGATGCCGCAACTGAGAAATTATATTTTTATTGCAAAAAAAGAACAACAATTAAATAATTAACTCTACTTGGGAAAATACATCTCTTTCTCGGATAATCTTAGATGTTGACTTTGTGTATAATTTCATCCTTGTAAACGCTTTGTAACCGCTACCGCTTATACATTACACGGAACACAAAAGTCGGGGAGGGTAGACGTTCATTCAAGATTGGAGAAAGCGTCCCAAGTATTTTAAAATAGATATTGCTGAGTATTTATTACAAATCTTTTTAGACTCGATTTAATATGAACGAATGGAAAATATTGTGGCCACTTGTTTATTTCATTCTTGCAATTTTTTTTTGGATATTACAGTTAATGCCATTGTGCATTCTTGTTTATTTTATTACGAACGAACCAACAATATTCATACAATACGAAGTATTGTTGCGTAGAGAGAATTGCACTTTACAATTTCTCGTAATGAAATAACAATTTAGTATTTATATAATTTATTTCTACAGACATTAAGACCTTAATAAACAAATAACAAAAACACCAATTAAAAAAACGTTTAAGCCATACTGCTGCCGGCATTTCCTCACTGAGTTCCGATGTTTATACCTAGAGCGGGAAAGGAATCAGCTCTTCGGCCACTGCATTTGGACCAATTCAAAGTTGGAGGAAACTCTTGCACTTTGACTTTATAGCATATTTTTTTTATTAAAAATAACTATATTTGTTGTTGATATATGATTTGTACAACAGGAGCTGTCGATCCACGCCGTCCCAACCCATGACCTGTTGAAACCCAAAGAGGAACCGCCATACAGTCTGGCCTCGCCTGAACATTGCACTGTTAACCTCTCACACACAAGTATGTAGTAACATTTTGTATTAAAAATGTTTTCAGAGACACGATACCCGTGTATCGACAATTTTCTCTCGTATTTTTTTAATATAACAGTATAATGGTCTTCTTATGAATAGTTTGTATTAATTATGCTGTATATTTAACCTTTTTAACTTAAGTACTTATTTGTCTCTTTTGTCAAATTTAAAAGAGACCAATCAGTGTTTTAGTTAAGGTGGTTATTCGTTACGGTGTAAATTAAAGCCTTCTGGAATTAGTAAATTGTTCGAAGCTCTGAGTTCTCTGTCATCTCTGTTCAATCGAGAATCGAGTTGCACGTGTTGTTTCAGCTACTATTGTGAAAATGCTGCCATCGGGATAGTGTATAGAGGAAATTCAAGGCATACGGAACATGCTAAAATTTCATTGAAAAATAGATTAAAAGTTGTTTTTTAATTTTGGTGTGAAAATGAATGTAATAATTTTTTGTAAGCGACATAAAATGTTTAATGTGATGATTGAAAAAATATGATTGTTTCACGTTTAACAAAAAGTTTCTTTAGTAAATTCGGAGGAATTATTTCGGTATCACTTATAGCCCCGAAGTTGTAATCTGTATCATCGGATTTTGTTACAATTAGGGTGATTAATTGGTTCTAATAAGGCAAATAGGTTTTGTAAAGTAACGTCCCCATTTTAATTCAAAATGTACAAATAGCCTGAGGTAAAGGTTTTTTTTTACATTTAATTAGACAAATTCTTGATGCTTACAAAACTCTCTTATTAATTTAAAGAAAACTTTAGAACTAAATATACATTTATTTTTCTTTATTGAAAATAACTATTAACTATAAGGTACGCGTGTAAACGACAGCCTTCGTCGAGAAAACAAAAGAAAAAAAAGAAAACACAAATGTACAATTGTATTTTAGTATTTTAAAACAATAAGTTTTGCGTATTAATTGTAGGGCTGCCACATTTGAATAGTTCAGTTTACATATTATTACAGGGTACAAATAAAATTTTGTGTATGAACTTTCTGTGTGGAAGATTCGTAATAAAATTTAAAAAAATATGTTTTGAATTTCAATTGGACGTGCTCATTGTGTTTCAAGCATTCTTAAAATACACGTATTCTGGTCGCACCCGTTTTCAACATTATCAACGTTTAATGGGCTTTAGCTATAAGCTCTTTTAAGCTTCGTTACGCTGCAAAATTTGAGGTGAGATTTTCTTTATTTCACTGACAATTGAACAATAACATGTTGATCTAAAGCAGTGTTTTCCAACGTGGGGCGTACTTCTCACTGGGTGGCAATTTTAATATAGTGGGGGGAAAATTCAAATCTAGATAAACATTATAAAAACTGTGGTAGAATATTAAATTTTAAAAATTAAAAAATGTATGGCGTACATATACATTTTAGAAATAGAAAAGGGAGACATGGCTTAAAAATTATTGAGAAACACTGATCTAAAGGGCGAATATATTTTTCAGGCATATATTAAATTGAATCTCGTATCTGTTAAGATGTATATTTAAAAAGAAAGCTTCGTCGTATTGTGTCATATTGGCCATGTTAATTGGATAAATAAAAGACTATTGAAAAAAAAACAAAATTTAATTTTGACAACCCTGCCAGCCATAGGGCGCATTTAGTTTACGACCTAACCCCCATTGTTCATTGAACGGTTTCGATTCAGTTCGATATTAAATGTCAAGCTGCCGGAAACTCATTGATAGATTTAATCGCCCTGGAAATAATTCAGATTCGAACAGTGAATTATGAAGTTAATGCCGTCCGGTCACTAAAAACTATTCTGAGGCTGTTGAATCGTTTTACGTCATACGTTGTTTTGTAGATCCTCTGTGCTAATTACGAATAGAGGTAATAATCGATTATATACGTTTACAGCGTATTGTTTTCCCGTATTACCTCGTTTCATAAGATAACTTACCACGCACCACTACGATATGCCTGGTTTTTTCCTAATACGACTTAGTATCCTCAGTTTAGTATCCGATTCTTAAAAGGACGACAACTCACAAGTGGAGTGAGTGAGTTCACTTCAACTCCTGCGCATTTATACTCTCTTACGTGAAAACAAAAAAAAGTAATTAAATATGTTTTAATATTTAATAACTAACCAAACGAAAAAACGCATGTGTTTCAATCGTGAGGTAGTGCGTTTGACACCGGATTCAACAACAGTCAATGTGTTGCGACGAGAAAAGTGTGAATTCACAATTTTTTAAAATTTTATTGTGTAACATACAGTGCCTGATACACCCGGATATCAGGTATCATAGTCAGGTATTCTTAATTTAAAATTGACAGTCTAGACTCAAGAAAAACAATTAATTGAATTGAATAGCTTTTTCAAACAAATGACTCAAATACAGTTACAATTTAAAAAAATACAATATTCTAACAGATAAAAAATAATAAATAGGTTAATTATAACGATGTGGCAGTAACATTTTTGCATAATGTTACACTTAAGAATGAAATAAAGAAACAGAAAGGAAACAAAATAGATTTTTTTTGATGTATGTAATGTAAGGAATAAGCGAATACCTGGTATTTTGTCTGCAAATCGATAACAAAACCATATTTTACATTCATTGTTTCAGATAAGATTATCGTGAATATTTCTCAGTATTAAAAAGCAATTGGGTGTTGCCGTATCGAGAATTCAAATATGCTATTTATTATTGTTTTCATACGACAGCAAAAATTTTCTTCCTGCACATTTCAATACAGTTGCATAGTATCACATATCATGTAATCGTTGCCACACACAATGCTCACTACAATATATTTTTGCTTAGCCCTGTTGTTTGAGGTCTATATTAAATGCAATGTGATGATTACTCTGATTTCAAAATGATAGATCAGTTTTCTATTTAAAATATTTTAAAATATCACTTACAAACATGGCCAAACACCGGAATAAATAGGGATTTAATATTGGTGTCTGCATAAAAGTTAGTCCCTTAATTGGCAGATATTGTTTGGTTCGGCTCGTTGAAGTTAATAAATATATATTTATATTAGTTAGTATGATAACGCACAGTAGACTTTATTTATTAAGGACAGATACATCACAATAAAAAAACATATATTTTATAAGAATTTAGGTTAGGGAAAGATGTATTCTGAATGAAACTTCACTGAATAAAACTTTAACTGCTATTTAAAAGTATATTAATATATTTTATAAATCAAAGTGATCATTTTTAATTGCTATATTTTAACATAAATACAGAATTCATACGTTTTGGTATTATGAAAATAGGTTCCATGAAAAAAAAAAGGTCATTCACTTCTTTTATAATGAATAAAATTATTAATTATAGATTTTTATTATAAGGATTCGGGCTTTAACTTTGTTTAGCTGTCTACAGCATTTGATGTAATATACAAACATCTAATTTACTGGTTGATTGATTGTATCGTTCATACGATACACAAGAACCTTCACTTACGTTCGAGAGGATTTGCTGTTTTTTTAATACTATCACATGACATTTGCTGTGATTGTAATTTTGTATCAAATCATAACTAAAATATTTTAATTAAATAGGTAACTATGGTACTTATGAATCGTCAAAAAGACAAAAAAAAACTCTACATTTCCTATATTTACTGAAAGTTTACTTTAATGAAAGTTCCCAATTCAATTCCCAAATCAAGGTCGTAGAGCGGACGAGAAAAACATGACAACAAACTCTCCGCCGTTCCTTAAAATTGCCACCGCAAAAGTTATTAGAAACTTTTAACCAATATTCCTATCATATTCATCTTTCCAAGAAATCTGAGTAATTTCGTAACCTATATCACATTAGGGTTGTGACAAATGTTTACGATTAACGTGCCATTTAAGGGAATGTGGTATCAGCGGTATGTAATATATGGTATGCCTTTATGTGTCTAGTGTTGTGTTAAGCATTTTGAAATATCTCGGATAATCTAACGCTAAATTAGGCCGTTAATTAAGTTTTAGTTTAACAGTGAGAGTGAAAAGATTGATTGTTCACATACATTTTGATTATATGAATTTGTATGGTTTTTTATTCCAGCGTTGAATTCAATACAAATAGGTTGTAACTTTTATCGATGTGGAGCGCTTACAGCATAATCAATTAGATATCGCAAGGAATTGATTTCTCGATACAACGTTATCGCGTAAACTTTTACGGTAAATAAGCGGAAAAATGTTATTTCGCTTCGCTTTGACATGCGCTCACATTTGTTTACGTGATGTTTACGTGCTTTTGACATTTGTTTATAATCATTTTGTTATAACTTGTTCGAATTAAAATCGGATATTTCAAATGTTAGTTGTATCAATGTTGATGACATAATGATTAGCTTGTTTGAAAAACTAACCGTCCATCTCGAACAGACATTAATTTTAATATGGTAATAATATTTTCTGCATTTCGTCCTAACCAGAAACCGTTACTAATACAAATCTAAGATTATTAAATTAAGAAGTGCGTAGTAGTCAAGTCTAAATCTATTAGATTAGTATAATAACGATAGCGCTGATCATTATTAGCAAAGGCCATAAATAATAATAAGATACTTCTCTATTATATTAATAGATCTGAAGCCATAATCACCCACATAACACACGAATTGAGAAATGAGAGAATATACGCTGACCCAAACACCTCTGTTCCGTCTTAGAGGCAACAAAATAGTGAAGCACCTAAATTTTTAGACCAAATAGGTAATATCATATGCCGAGATTCTCGATCACGAAGCCGTTCCAGACCGAAACGATGTAGTAATTACAATTATGATACAGCGACTGGATTTTTTTGTAAAAATACACGTACTATCGATGTCGTATCGATGACTTGATGTTTGTCCTGGTAGCAGCAGTCTATTTGGCAAAAAATATCTGTCTGACGTCAGGTTAAGCCTGTCGACCAATTTTCAGCCAAATCGGTTCAGCCGCTCTTGAGTTATAAATAGTGTAACTAACAGAGTTTCTTTAACATATAAATGGTATATAGATATATAAAGATAGATAAAGATCCGTATTTCCAGCATAAATAAAGAAAAGGTACATTTTCCTTTGTCTATGAGATAAAAATTAGAATAGTGTCGTAAATATTTCTCTACCTCTAACATTCTCATTATTCGTTCCTTATCTGCTCATTCCTGGCTTAACCAATTTAGCGTTATATTTTAATTTCAGTACTTGATATAATTTTGCCGATGTTCAGTCGGTTGAAAAAAATATATTACCTCATAACGCAGGGGATGGTGCGGGGTATATTTTTTGAATATCTTTTTTGCACATACATTAAATTATGTGCGGACATTCCATTGGCTGTTCGTAGAAAAGGTTCCGCCTATCTTACCCATTTCTTGGCCTGAGGTAATCGTCAGTCACGTCTTGCGGAAAATATCATTTCAGCCAAAATTGTACGTAAGGTTATATACAATTGAGTGCATTTTACTCTGTGCGAAATTAATGTTATCCAACAGCCTACTCACGCGTTAAATCTCAGCGTCACTTTGTTGAGAACAATTACCTTTTGTATATTCGTATCAATGCTATCGGTTTCAAATTTATGTTAAGTTGTGATTATTAAATCTTAAAACTCTTTGTTTTCATATCGTCACTTAATAGTTGTTGCTGGTTGCAATCACGTCATTACCATTATTTTATAGTATAATAAATTTAAATAGGGAACATTTTAAACATGGGTAAGAAAATTAAAACTTGTATTAACTGATACACTACTACTGTACCTAGAATATCTGATTTGACCGTACTGGGAATCGAATCCGTAACCCATGATATAGCAGTCCGCCATGATAACTATTGAACCAACTGAGACAATAAACAAAACAAATTACACCAAAATTAAATAATATTAAAATGTTCCTATTATAACATACTTTTATTCGAACACTCTGTTTTTACTACAGATAAGTCCTCATTTATAATTTGGGAAATAATATAAAACTTGAAAAGGTTTTAAAGATTATATTTACTAAGTATTAATTGCTTGTAGTATCTGTTAAATGGGCATCGTAAACATTTCTTAAGAGTATTACTATTGTTATCTATTTTGTATTAATTTCCTTTAGTAATATTAAGTTTTTTTGGCGACGCAAAAATCCCGTTTTGCTTTAATTTTCTATCATGACTATATATTAGTTTGTTAAATAGATAAGATGGATAAAAACCTTATTTATTTACTGTTATACAGTAAATAAATAAGGCAAATACTATTGAGAGAATTTTATTTCACCTATTATTTCAATGAATGCATATTTTTACAATTTATCGCCTCTGGTACGCGTCCAAATGTTTTATATCTTATGATAATAAACAATTATTATATATTAGCATTAACTTAAAACCTTTTTATTATCGTAGAAATCAAGGGAATAGAGTTTTAGATTTAATAAAGCACAATCAATTTGGTTTTACAGATATTAAAAAGTTTAACGGAAACAATTTATGATGGTAAACGGACGTATTGTTCGATTTTCAAATCTATACAAATTCAATGGAAAGCTTTGGCGTTGATGCGTCCGAGCTGTCATGCTCATATAATAATATGTACCCTCATAATCATACCCTATGTACGATTAATATGTTATATTATATCGGTCAAAGTGTTGTCTATGATCCGGATAAAAAGTGCAAGCACCTTAACCATTTGTTTCATAATACTTAATTGAACGGAAAGATTGTATTTCTGTGCTCTAGGCTGTATCCCTTTGACGTTATCATTGTATGAATTTCTAATTGATCTAATCATTGTAACATAAAACCGTGCAGTTAACCCTAATTAATTTAAGAGGGGCATTAAAGCATATTTGCTGAGCCTCGAGTGTTAACAGTACTTTGCTTATACGTAAAACTAAAAATGAACTTAATACAATTACAATACAATTGGATAAACTGTTTATATTAAAGTCCCACATCTCCCTGCTCCTTTATGACTTGGAAATGCGAAAATGCATGTCCACCTTGGAAAAAATGGCTGATTTAATTACTAAAGCTCTTGATAATTGTAAATTTAGATTTTTTAACTTGGCCTATTCAATATATGTATTGTCAAAATTATTATTATGTATTAATTATCATGTTATTTATTACATAATAGACGACGAAGGTTTGTTATAGTTAAATCGTTTTGTAATAAGATAATTTGTTTAATAAGTAACGATTATTATTATAATGAATAAGAAAATAACGATATTTTATTTCAAATACTTCACTTATGATTATGAAGATTTTTAGGAAATTATGCGAATTATTGATTATAAGTAGAGAAGTGTTTTTAATATTGTTTTGCGAAACATAAACTTCTATGTTAATCTAATCTTTAGAATAGACACGTTAAAATATGTAACATATTTTTATCTATGTATTACAACAAATATTAAAATATCACAATAAAACTCAAATACTTCACACAAATTCATTTTAATTACGCAACGAAATCCGATAAAATGCGAAATGACTTCAATGTTATCAGTACGTAAGAACAATCACATAATCGGCAAAAAAAAAATCCATCGTTACTCAACGGCTCGGCTAATTCGCACCGCGCTCAACCTAACGTTTCTCATTTGTTATTTGTTATTAATTTCACGAGCGATACGGTCTTAAATGTTTTATAAATACGACGCATTGTTCTATATGCGACACAATGCACAGTGCTGTTCGCAGCTTCGAACACGATACCGGCTTGTAGACTGACGCATTCCAACATTCAATTAAACACGCGCGATACGCAAAATCTTGTCATATGCGCAAATAAGGCGTATATGTAATTCTATGCGATGCACCTCGGGGTTTACAAAGTACGAGAATATTGGTTATTAGCTGTACGAAAATTTTTAAATGATCTAATTACATACCGAATTAAATTATTTATTCCGAAATTCTGAATTAGAAACGAGTTGCTTGAACGCTTCTAAGCCTTTAGGCACGCTGTAGCCCTTAATGGATTTAAGTTTAAAATTGTATCACGTGCAATTAAGAAATAGCTAATAATAATCCCTTTTTACTAACTTTGGCATCTGACTTATGCCAAAATATATCTTGTCTTCTGAGTACCTTCCGTACTGTGAGTGAAACGAGAAACATCATCCGTCCGTAAAAGCTTAAGGAATAAAGGAGGGTTGGACTGTCTAACTGATCATTAACCTAATAGAAATATAAGCTGCTCTTCGCCTTTAGTACAGTTATATTGAACGTTTCTAAGGCTTTAATATCGGCGGTCAATTTATGTATTGAATTATGTAATTTTATTATAATTGGTAATATTTATATCGTTTACTTTTTGAGAGTTATATATATTTATTATTATAGAATCTTAATACACAAATATGCAACGTTTTGCAATAAATGGGTTATATATAATATGGGTTATATATTAATAGTTCAATATCAATTTAGTTGGGATTCAAAAAATCAACATAAACAAACAAAAGTTCGTTTCGCGCATTTTAACTTTTAATGGAACTTTATTTGGTCCGCGCGTCGATGTATTATGACAGCCGGTGACGTCCACATTCATAATTGACAACATATGAAACATTCCAAAGACTATTAATATACATAGCAATTGAATTTGAAAATAACTGCAGGAACAAAAGGCTCTTACTAGAGTTGATTAAAAATTAATTTCAAGCATTGCAATATTTCTTTTGTTTTGAATTTGTAATATTATTTTATTTATTTATTCACTTAAACAGTAGAAGTAGAAGATGTTAATACATTTAAGAGCAACAGGAGAGATTTAAAAGATGATGGTGAGGAGGCTGATCGGATAGGATTGGGAAGAGAGTTCCAAAGCTTTATAGGGGTCACTCTAAACGACTTTCCGTAAAAGGAGGAATTATGTTTGAATATGTTTACTTCAAATGTATAAATAAATTCAAAAAACTATATAAAGCAATTGAGAACTTAGCTGTAACAGTACAAGGACGAGAAGGAAAATTAATACGTTTTTCAATATGTAATTGATATAATTTAAAATATTTAGCTAGCACGAGCGTAATTGTTTTCATTATTCAAATGTAACGAAACAAGTGATTCTTAGAAAACCGTATTGGGAGGCACGTACGATACCGTCCGCCTTTCAAACAACCTATATTGTATTGCATGCTGATGCTAAAATTAATCAGCCTTTAATTTTATTTCAGGAATTTAGCGATTTCCAATAAAAAACTTTGATAATACAGAATTGACGGGTATTCGCAATATCGCGACGATATCATGGACCGGGTTAGGCTTCTGGTTCATTGATGTGCATATATCAAAACCCAGTCGTGAAGACATATGAAGACCAAAGGCTACCCTGCCATTTGGTCTTCATGTTTCTGTATAGAGGAAGGTGGATGAAAATGTTTTATTCACGTGGTTCTTCTCGAGACATAAAAAACTCAATCGGTTTTGAATATTCATTATTTATATTATATCCTCTAAGCTTCAACACTTTTATAATTGTGACGAGTTGTCAATCTTAGTCAAAGAATAACCACGACTAGATTATGATCAAGCTTATGAGATACCATATTAAAAACACCATTTTAAATTCTATTCGTAGATCATATTCATGCAATAAGAACTTCCATTTATAAATCAGACCTTGCGCTAATTTGTATGCTTACTATATATTTTACATTATAGATAAAAGGCTTGAGAGACCCTGTAGTCATTATGAACGTGGGAACACACTCCTTTCCAGGATGAAGACCATACCGGCTGTGTCAACCACGCTGTCTGATGCAATCAGGTAATGTTTACATTTTTTTTAGGAAATATTATACTAATTTACAAAAATCAAATATAATCTCCTGCCACAGTCCCACGAAGACTAGAAATAACAACAATAATCTCTTATAATATACTATTTTACTTAGTCTTCTTACGAACTATAGAGTAATATTTTGTTAATTGAATTATAGTAACTCTGAACCAAAGGAAGCAACATCAAGCTCCAGTTCCGGAAATTCTGAAAAATCTACTACCAATTCAGAAGCAACGAAGCCGCCCTATTCTTATGTTGCTCTCATAACAATGGCGATTCAAAACAGCGAAACGAAAAAAGCAACGCTCAGTGAAATCTACGCTTATATAACAAAAGAATTTCCGTACTTCCAAAAGAATAAAAAAGGGTGGCAGAATTCCATTCGTCACAATTTGAGCCTGAACGAGTGTTTCATCAAAGTACCTAGGGAAGGCGGTGGTGAGCGCAAAGGCAACTACTGGACCCTTGGTAAGATAATTTTAAATTTAACAGAAACAATGGTACATTTTTTGGTAATATTTTATTATAGGGGTACACAGATTTACCATTGTTTCGATTGGAAGTACTTCCCGTAGATTATAAATGCGATCATGCGAAATGCTGATGCGACTGGCTAGCGTCATTGTGCCACGTAATGTACTGTATGTTTTGAGTGAAGCTTTGTTTTAGACCCACAGTGCGGTGATATGTTTGAAAATGGAAACTTTAGACGACGCCGTCGCATGAAGAGGCCATTCCGCGGTACTCCGTATGGAAAAGGGCTTTACGGTGAAGCTTACCACACGGGCTCAATTGGCCAACCACATGTACAGTCTCTGTCCATATCTGCCAACTACTTCGGACCTGGCACCTACTCACCATCATATGCACCATTTGATCCGTAAGTATTTTCTATTGAATGCGAATTTATTAACTTCGCGGCGATCTTAACGCATTCAAACTTTTCTCTATTATATAAGTATGCGAATTTTGTCATAAACAATCATACCTTTGTCGACCTTTGTCTGCGTTGAGTATGATTTTTTAGACTAACTGCAACACCCGAAGGACGTACATACTTCAATATGTTTTGCCTATGTTTGTATATTTTCTGTACATACCAAAAATACAAATGAATGCCTATTGTAGAAAAAATGTTGTGGAATAATTCTACGGATTAAGGCTTCTGTACTGTTACTGTAATTTGCACGGAGATTTTGCTTTAAGTGGTGGCAGTGGTTATGTGTATAAATAAATGAAACAGATAACGTACAGTTTTTTAACAATTCAAATCAGTATATTCACTGTTATGATGTGTACTATATATATATTATATATATTATACTTTTACTTTTTAATATTATACTTTTATATAAAGGTCGCTGTTCGTATAGGTACATAAAAATAGGCGTTGCTCGTAGATGGGCGAACAGTTAAGCTTGTATGTATTTTTGATTACGTAATAGAAACAGCCTTATAATTTAAGGGGATGAATATTGTCACCGATTGTCAGACCTTCCCATAATGCACAAAAAAATTCATGAGAATCGGTCGAGCCGTTTCCGAGGAGTATAGCTGTTGCTATACCGGGACACAAAAGAAAGAAGTTTATTTATATTTTTCGTATTCTTTTTAATTTTACATAACATATAACATTTACATCGTAGTCATAGTTTTATATATTACATATTAGTTTTAATAGAATAAATATTTATTTATTTGAAGAAAACATAAGAGACACATCACAAAATATAATACAATAAAGTAATTAATTAACACAAGATTCTTAAATAATATATAAGAAAAAAATGCAATCAATTCACGAAAAAAAAGATCGATTTAAAACTGATCATTGAACAAAAAGAAACATAAATACAAACAATTTTTCAGATAGGCGTGATTTTAGTTTTGATTTCAAATCACACTTGAATGATAATGTAAAGAAAATATCTTTTTTGAAGTTTTAAACATTGTTTGTAAATGGTACGCGATACCCGATGTTTGTTCTTGTGACCTAGTTGGAGAGACCTGCTTGGAAAGTGAAAGTCATTAAGACTGAGGAGCTCGGAAGAAGTCAGCTCACCCGTACATATCTTTCTAACGTAATGTCATATGCCATAGTGCACCGCTGTAAAGGCGCTAACAAACAAAATAATTTTTTGTTCTACCAATATATGCTATCATATAATAAACAAAATGAAATGATCGAGATAAAGTGTTAAAGATCTTCGTTAATTCAATTTTTAAACAAATCAAACCACAACTACCCATGCTGGCGGTATTTCCTCGCTGTATCGCGATGCTGACCGAGAAAAGCACCAGCTCTTGGATCACTATTTATAATAATTTTAATTATATGGCATTATATTATCGTATGTATACGTTATAAATTTGATATTACTATTACATACAAGTAATATATTTACTAACACAATCGAAAACACTTAAATGAATTCATTGATTAGTTCAATAATTAATTACTGTATTATTAAATCGTATTATTTTTTATACATAATTTATATATAATCGTACATAATCATATGTTGTTTCTACAAAATGTAACTAATAGAACATGTACTATATAATTCCCGTTAAGTGTATTGAAGTATAATTTCTTTCTTCTTAAATGCTGTTATCAATAAGATTTGACTTCTGACCATCAGAGTTATCAGTTTACGACTAGGTCAAGGAGTCGTAGTTACTGGGTACTGGCCGTGGCTTTTTGACAGCGTTATTATCGTCGTCATTGTATCATGTTTTTCCCGGGATTTAAATGTTACAAAAATCACGTTGCACGATGACCGATTAGGTTATCAATAAAAGTTTTTAATAGTCCATATCTGTCTGTATGTATTTTTTTTAACAGCTCTACACAATTTAATATATGTATTTGTTAAAAAGAAATTCTCGTAATAATGATCCTAGGTTAGGCAATGGTCACTATGTCTTGTGCTGGGTTCGATGCCCGTTGTTGTACAGCTTTTACAAAGCTTTGATCTGAGTGTTAGTGTTATTTATAAAGTATATATGTGAGAATATTTATCAGTTACCTACACGCTATAATACTACATTCGATTTTAATATATATATTTTATTGTATACATTGTTATAAGAAATTACTGAAGTATTAGTAAACAATAACTAACCTTTGTTAACATAACCTTACATTAAATGTCTAAATAGCCCATCCGTAACAAATTATAAAACTAATTAATTAATTATAATAAATATTTACAATTAACATTCGCAAGTTTACATAACAAACGCTTCTATATGACAGCATTTTGTAAACTTCACATGTTTACGAAGTTTTTCTCTTAGTTACTGTTGGCTTCTCACGTGAGACTTCTGCTGGGAGCACGACAGACATAGATAGCAATTATTGTTTAGAATAATAAGTTAAGATGTATTATAATGTTTTGGATTAGTATTGCCAAGACTTTTAAACTCTTTTGAGCGTTTATATGCCTAGGCACATACTGAGAGAACCTCTCGCCATACACAGTAAAGTGCAGCCGAACCTGCATTAAATTCAAGCGTGTATATTCATGTTGTACTTATCTAGCAAATTAGTAATGTGTAATAATTTGCATTGTACTGAATATCTTAATTTTACATATATTTCGGTTTTGTTCCTCGCAATATAGATTATGCTGTTAAAACGTATATTGCCAAATAGGTATACGTATAGGATATATAGTATGTTAAAGTCGGAATTGTATTAAAATCAAAACTTGATACCTTTTAAAATTTCGGTCGAGAATTTTACTATATAAAACTTTTGAGAAATTATTGTACTAGGATTAAGTACACATTCTGATATTACATTATCTATATATATATATTACAAAAAAAAATGAACATTCACACTGAAACCTAACACTTTGGAAAGTTCCTCTGAAGTTTATTTTATGAAGCACTAAACGAGCAATATTAAGAGTTGAACGCTTTTTCTGGTTCTATTCCTTTTGAATGGAACAACACCGCTTAATAAGAGCATCGTTATTATATTTCAAGGATTAGATCATAAAACATAGATATAGAGAGATTTCTGTATATTTTTTTTGTGCTTTGAAGTTAATTTCATCCGTTTCATTCCTATTAAAGGTTAAGTTTTCATAAACCTTTTTCCAATAAATTGCAATGTTTTCTTATATAGCATAGACAAATTCATGCATCAATGGCATAAAACCGGACAGTTCCTTTAACAGCTTTCATCTGTTCATGGCAGATGATTGATCAATAAATGGATACGGGTGCACATGCCATGCAGAACCTACTATAGTAATCACAAATTGTTAGACAAAGATCTCATTTTAAACCGTTTGATTAGATTTAATTGTATTTTGACACATGTCATAAAAAAAACATTAATTATAAGCGAATCGACACGTCACGTTGTTTTTCTTATTTTTGTAGAAGTGATAAATAATGTCAAAAGGTGGCCCGGTAACTGATTATGTGATTGCAAAATTACGTTTTATACCTAAAATGTATTGTTAATGGACGTCGACAAATTATCACGAACAAAATAAGGCAAAATGTTTTAGGTGACCTGAAATCGATTGAAAATCTGATTGGATTTTTTACTCATGTCACAGTATACACCACGTTCACAAATTAAATTAGCCTCTACATTTATATTTTTGCCTCGTTACAAACACGAGTGGGAAATATTCAACAAGTGTTCAACTAGTACACACCAGTTTTAGTTCTTTAAAAAATACCAAATGTTATACCTTTGTAAACAATAGGAAATTAAGTGATCAGTGGTCAGGTACAACTGTCTGTTGAATTTGTAAATTTTCGTATTTTTTATTGACTACGACTATAAACACGTCCTAACCCAGTTCCAAACAAAAGAATATTTTTTTTGCAATATACGTTGTTTCTTCACCTTGATATCAGCACAGGGCGGTATTTTGCGTACGTTCGCGTTATGTAGAAACGATTCTTGTTATTTTCCACGATATTTGCTTATCTGTGATCTTTCATGAACCAGAAAAACGTCATACTAGATGTACATTCTTGGCCTATTGCAGAACTTTGACGGAGATTTTTAAGATATATATATATTTTGAACTTAAACTATTTATGTATGAAACTTTTGTCATTCGGCTATTAATTAACAGTTTCGTTATTAATAATTCATTTTTCCAACCAGACCAATAAAAGATCTCTTCATTTAAATATTAACTGTTTTAAATATTTCAATATTCTATTTATTTTTGTATTCTATTTACCTATAAATGTTATTTATATACTATTACGAAATAAGAAAAGAGCGTAGGAAAAGGCCGGCAACGCACCTACCTGCCACCTATGGGATCACCCATCATCGTCACACTTATGGTGTGCCTCCTGCGCGTTTTCCCACTCCTCATATATTTTTTTTCTTTTTCAGGAGTTGGTTAAGCCAGCCTTCACCCAGCTTGAGTTATGGCAGTGCCTGTTCTCCACACTCTATGCAACATCAGCCGTCACCTTTTGGGCCCTACATTAGTCAACAATTACAAGAACAGGTATGCTTTGTATACAACCAGTAAAGCTGAGTTTATTGTGGGCTTCTCATACCCGGGTTATTTTCAAAGCCTCGTAGCTAATAAGAACATTGACGTACTAATGTGATCGTGGATATGATTCTGTGTTAAAGTTAACTACTTATTATGTATTTAGGTTATAAATTAAAGACTAGACGAAACGAAATACAAAACAGCATGGGGAGTTAGTGAAGGGTTAGTTAGTGTGCAAGACACGTGGATCTAATAGATTATATCACTAGTCTAGTAATAATAAGTATGAGTGTTGCCTTCTAGAACTGAAAACTAATTAAAATAACATGACAAAGATATAGATAGGATAGTTTAATTTTCCATATTTGTATCTTTATAATAAAACAATATTTAATAATAAAGCCTCCTAATACTCTTTAGTCTTTGGACTGCCAACATAGCACGTTAACATTTTGAGCGTACCAGTTGGCTTCGGTCTGTGATATTGATTTATATAAATATATATATCCGACCTTGTGTATAATAATTTCTTAAATAATGTATTCATTTCAGAGCGGCTTACTTAATAATATAGTAATAATAAATAAAAAAATATTGTCACACAAAATAAAAATAATAAAATCTTAAAAACTAATACTAAATGTATAAGTTGTAATAATCGAAAATAAAGAAAAGGAGTAGATATGGAGAAATAGGAATTTAGAATAATAAAAATAAATTAACAAATAAGGGTTGTGTAAAAAGACCTACATAAAAAAATGCATCACAAAATTTCATCCCCAATTAAAAATTCCTTCTTTGATTCGTCCTTTCCTAAAGTGTAGTCTCTGCATCCATACTAAATTTCATCGAAATTGGCTACGTAGTTTAATCGTAACATACATACAGACACACTTTCGTGTTTATAATTTTATAAAGAATTGTTACTGTCAACTTAAGGATCTGTATATACGACAGTAACATTTTATACACACATTTATAGAAATAGAATAAACAAATTGTATGATTACATATTATATGCGTTATATGGCCCCATGCATCATCGAACTATAAGCATAGCTGAAGCGATTTCACGTATCGCACAAAAGAAATTACAAAATTAATTAAGCCAGACACACAATTAAAACATAAGGAACGCAAGGTATCCACTGCAATAAATAGTTATATCAAACCATTCGATTCATTACCATTTACCGGAAATCGTAATGACCTATAGGTACAGTTCCATTGTTGACGTGTTTCGATATAAAAATAATAGACAATAAAATAATAATTGATTCAACACATATTGTTAGAGCTTTCGTATGTGTCATTTTAACGTGTAATGCCATTGGCCTCAATACAAAGTGTCATATAGTATCGCTTCGTTGCGTATAACATTACAAAACAGTTTATATGCAATTATGCAAATTTGTAACGAAGAAGTGCATACTCAGTTCGAAATATGTAACCCAAGTGCGTTAAGTGATCTCTGAATTGTTAAGGGTTATCGATAGTATCAAATCAAAGTTAACTTTTTTTTAATCTCTAATCCATACAGCACAATATAACAGATTACATGCCTTGTCTTCGTTTTTCTTTATAGAGAAAACGAAAATATAGTTAAAACATTATAAATAACAGTAAGCCAAAATATACAAGAATAAACACAATAATATGACAAAATGGGGTATTTCAAGTGTGTGAACATTTGTGTGTATTAGTGTGTTTCATGGTGTAACTTTTGTTTTACATAGTTTAAATATGGGCTGTGCTAGAAAGTTTTCCTAAGACGGTACAAAAGCTTAACGTAACTTTTATGTAACTCGGTAGAACAAATCCGATTGAATTAAATCTTTGCGGGAAGGCAGTTAAACAGGAAGGAAACAAGTAGAATTCCATTTCATTTCATTTCCCTATACCATGTCACTTAAAGTAAATGATACAAAAATATACTTTCTTAAGTAATATAATAATAGTAATTATTGGGATGTAATAAAGAACATATATTCTTGTTTTTGCTGCTTGTTTACATTCTGCAGATATGTTTGAGATCTGCAAAGGGGGCATCCCTTTGCCATTCTGATGAGCCACTCTTTTCTACTCCTACCACTTATATCATCGTCCCATCTTTTCAGTGGTGCCACGTTGGCGCCTTACCCCACTTGTCATGGCCTCGTATTGTATGCCATGTACATCTCCATCGAAGCGTTTTAATTACAATATTGTGTCTACCTTTGTTCTGACTAATTTTTTTTTAAAAACAGCAAATTAAATCAAACAAAGATATTAGAATTCAAATTAAGTATCATGTTCGTGTTGTTTTGCCGTGTTTTCATCTGGATATAAATAAAAATATCGTTTCGTTTTATAAGGCATTAAGTGTGCAACGCGCGTAAAGTGATGTGAATTCACTTGTACGCAACTTTTAAGCTAAGATATAATTGTAATCAGTAATATTATCACAATCAGCATAAAATAAAGGCTGTAAATACCAAGTTATGCTCTAAAGAAGTTTAATAGCGTGCTAGCACTGTTTCATTACAGATTAAAATTTTACAACCGTTACAATAACCAATAAAATTCTCTACTTGCAAATTGATGTGGTACCTCGGTGGTCCTACCTTGGACTTTCTAGAACCACGTATGCGTCGAACGTTACATAATACAAGTACCTTTTTAATGCATTTAAGAAAACTATTGACATACTTATATTTATGTATATAATACATTATGGTGCTCAAGAGTATTATAAATTGAAATTAAAATATTCTTTATTCAATTAGCATTGTTAACAACTTTTAAATACTAAAACCAAGTTTACATGGCTTCTGGTTCATAGCGGTCCGTATATTACGTGAGCCACACAGAAATCGTGCTATGTAATGCTATTAAAATAATATTTCTTCTTTTAAGAGTGCCTCTCCAACAAGTGAACGTTGGCAATCAGCTTCCCGGCAGCCTCTCTTTCCCTAGTTCTTCGAAATAACTCCGCAGCGCTATCTGTTTCGGTATATTACTTAATATGCCACAACCACGACTTCTTCCTTTAGCCTTCCTTCTACCGATAAACCTTCCCCATCATTATCAACTGTATTAGGCTGTATCGTTATGCCATTCATATTCTTATATGGCCCAAGTATGAGATATTTCGCTTCGCGCGAGATTGGCCAATCCGTTCCAACACTTTAACGTTGGTTACGTAACATAAATTCAAGCGGTAAAAATCAAAAAGAAAGCACTTTATGTTAGACATTACCTAATAATGAGACATAACACTAATTTGACCGGCATTTTTTTTAAATACCTGACCCAGTTCCATTATAATTTTATGCTGACCAAACTGTGTAGAAATCAGTATCAGCAAATTAAAAATATAATAGTATGCCACATTTAATATATCATAGACCATACGTAGATTTGTCAGATAAGAGACGATGAAAAAAACCAGTAAAAAGAACGAAGAATTTAGTTTCTAAATATAATAAAGGAAAATATTGTCCTATCAGAATAATGCTTTGGGTTCATGGATTATTAAATAGTTTTCCAAAAGTATTTGACATATCTTTACTTATGTGTTTGACAGTGTCACCAAATATCTAACTCAGAGAGAATGAAACGTTTCTATTATTATTTTATGTTATGGGTAAATTTTTCAGTATAAAAAAGTATACGCGCAAATTAAAGATACCAATGAACACGAGATAGTGGGTCCAACAAAAAACTAAATTCTTATATCTAAATTCAATTACATATGATATCATTTTCTATTCATTATTTAAAATGAAGTTAATAACCATGACAAATACAGCTACAGTAGCAATGTAACTTAATTATTGGTTTTCCGAATCTTACTGAAATTATCGTGTCAAACAAAAAAAAAAAAAAAATCAACATGCACAGGTGGGCCGCAGAGAAAAATTGTTTTGCATTTTTTACAGTTTTCGTACAGTTATTAAAACTCCATCCAGATTAGTTTTGATCCATATTTTTATTTTTATTTTATTATATCTGTCCCCAGACATCTTATGTTCTAAATACATTTAAAACAATAAACTTATAAGATAACACAACTAGGTTTACACATAAGACAATTAAACGGGAACTTGAGACAGTTGATATCAGTTGATTTATTAACATTTTTTTGATGGTAATGTATATTTTTTTCAGTTGCCGCTACAGCCCATTCCGATTTCTATGAACACGCCGTATCCGATGAGTTTCCCAAGTTTTGGTAAGTTAATTTGCTTTGTGTAATATTTTATTATTATTCAATAGAACTCTCAGTTGGCACACTGGTGACGACTCCGAACTCCCGGTGGTCGGGTTCGATGCCCCAAAAATTTGTATTTAAAACTTTTCTTGTCTGTTATGTATACTCATTATAAAGTATACATGTTCAATTATCAGTTGTTATTAACTATTGCTTGGTTCTTCTGTGTGGTAAAATTGTATGAAGTTCGGTAGAAGATGTTTAGATTCAAAACTATATTGATACGGTCAACTTAATTTGTTCAAAAAAATATACCCGTTATAAATTTAATTGAAATCGCAGGAGAATTTTCTTTATTAAATTCCATTTCTTATCAACTAAAATGTGTATTTACTTGATAGTAAATCTCTATCATTGTGATCTATGGCTATAAAATGAATGCTATGTGAAACTAACCCAATTACAGATACGTCACCAAACTCGGCTCCATCATATACGTCGGGTGACAATCACCCGATATCACATCACGACGTAAGCGGTGGTGACGGGCCTACTCACTACTTGGCTACAGGTACTTCTTCTTTCTCTTCTAATCGAGAGAGAAAAATTAAAAAGACTTTTTTAAGCACAAATTGTTGAGCAAATGAGCAGAAAGGTTTAATAGTGATCACGCGAATATATATTATCAAAAATTATAGGCCAAGCTAAGTTTGTTATGTGGGCCAGACATATCGATTTTGATTAAGCACTGAAGTTCATTTAGAAATTAAGCATTGTGGCCAATCCAATCAGTAGATGTATTTTAACGGTTTGCCAGGTCTTTAATTTTTTTTATTAAACATACACAACTCATTTAAATATTTTAAACTAGGCATCCTTCTTAGCGTGTTATTTGTGTAAAAAAATGTCCAAAATTCGTCAATTGAAACATTAATTTAACTAATTCTTCCTCATACGTAACAATATATAGACGTAACGATCAGTTCCAAAGTAAATATTTATCATTAAATTTCAGAGTCCAACACCAGCCACCCTAGATCATACGAGCACGCGAGCATTCGTCCTGCCTCTTACGATGAAGGCATTGACATGACTGAATCGGCTGCCAGATACCTGCTGTGGTCTGATGGTACATCTTTTGTATAATTATCTCCACCTTCATCCTGTGGCTTCCCCTGTTTTCATTAAGGCACCCGAGGACATATGAACACGCAATTGTAATAATAGTCCACTAGTACGATTATCGTAGTCGGATAAAAACGGCCACCTGGTGACGGATTAGTCTAGTGAAATGCGTTGTTTGCATTTACACCATCTATTGTCGAGAAATAGCGTTAATTCGATGAGTGAGATTTGTCGAAATACTTTCGGTTTAAAGCTTAGGCCTAAAGTTTTGCAGCATTGATTGCAGTAATATTCAGCAATCATTGCTAAGATTATATGCCCCTGATAATTTTTACCGACTCAGGAGGCATCCATTACTGGCTGAGGTACGCTTTCAAGAAGCCTCCGCCGGCAAAGTCCAATTCCGCGTATGATCGCCCTAATGAATCGTTTCATTAGCTCTGCACAAGAATGTGACATTTTTTATGACAGGGTTAGGAATGATATTGGACGAATATGAGAGATTGTTAGATTTCAGTTAAAAACTGTATGTGTTTTTTGGCTTCGGCCGTAAATAAATAAATGAAACAAACGCCAATTTGAACTAGTATCGTATGACAGTGTTACAAAGTCCTTAATACGAAATTCTTATGATTTATAAAAAGCTCATAAAAAGCTCTGTTGCTCTGTATATTCCTCTTGTTTAAAGAATTAAGCTTAGAATTTTTCTTTTTAGTTGGAAAAGACGACAATTCACTAACGTTTCCACCTGGGGAGACTTAAGCTGACTGCGAAGACAATAAAAGAAATGGCCGAACCCACCGTGAACCATATATAACAATATTTTAATAGTCACTTTACGAGACTTGATATGGTTATAGAGAATATGCTTTGGCATAAGTTTGAATGTATATTGAAATGGTAATCGCAATTGGGATAATTAATATTTTCCCGAATCAATTAGGAGGCAGTGGAAATGTTGTTATGACCACTTTATATTTTGAAATTGATGTACCGCTAAAATAAATGTGTCAGCTTAACGATGTTATAATTATACTGTTTGTGGTTCTAAATACAGTGTTTACCGCCCGATACTTAGAGATAGCATTTCCTATACAATAGATAAATATATTCTTCACTATGTATTGTACTATTGTAAGGTGTAGTTTCGATGTATAAATGTGAAACTGTAATTTTAAAAGGTTTTTGTGATTTTTTTTTACCATTTTAAAATACGTTATTGCGCGAAGTACCTAAGGTTTGTGTTGTGCGCTTTCAAATGTATTTACATTTTTTATGATACTTGGGTAGGTGCTTAAATAGTTATATATAAATTTTAGTATATAACATTAATAAACCAGTTTAGCACTTAAAATGCAAATTTAGACGAAACAAAATATTGTGGACGGTGTAAAATTTTTAAATGGTATAAGCTTTCTCATAACTGTAGAAATCATAAAATATTTATAATCTTGATTAGGTGTATAGTTGATTAGATGGTAGGAGATGTTATTTAACTGCCCCCTCAGACGGAAAGCATATAAGAAAACTTTAAAAGGATTTAAAAAAAAAAATATTTATGACGATATATGAAACTATGTAAGGCATCTATTTTATAGTGCTTTTTGTCTAAGAGTGGCTGATTGGAAACAAAAATTATTTGGACAGTTGAATTTTCGACTGTCGTTAAATTTGATGGTGTTACAAAAAAAAAATTGTTTGTATTTAAATGTAATTTACCACAAATTTAAGAAGACCAATATTAAGGGTTTTTATGTAAATCGTAAATGTGCTGCGAGCTTTGTGATTAGGTGTATGTCTTAATGGATAATCTCTCTTAATAATTTATATTTTGGTAAGGTAAATGTTATAGAGTGCTATTACGTCACTTAGTATAAATAGTAGACTTTTGTTTCGTTATTCTACTATTGTACCTTATTTTTAATAGAACCGTTAGTTAATAATCACACTTATGTTTTTTTTTATTGTAAATTATCCGTCTATTACTGACTGAAAAGAGTATTTTTGAGGATTTTCTGTAACCTTCAGGGTATAAATATTAAATTTATGCTGTCGAAATTATTTAAAGTATATATTAAAATTTGAAGAATATTAAAGTTTAGATCTACTAAGGCTAAGATAATTTGTAAATTAACTATTCCCTGTTCCGATTTGTTTCGATCAAGTTACATCCTTTCTATCTCCAACTACACCAGAAAAATATCACAATCATTAAGATTTGCTATATGAAAGTCATGCTGTGACGTAACTTTGATTCCTACTAAGCCAATATTTCGCCCTATAACGTCTCTCTGATCTCTGAATCTGATCCAAATGAAGTATGAGTTTACAAGATATTGTCATCAGTAAAAAAGTATGTAGGTATATATTGTATTTGGCGTCCGTTATTTCTAAGTAAAATGCGTCACTAATTTCAAATTGTTGGGAACCATAAATTGTTTCTACAAAGCTTGGCACTGAACGTCCGTCTTTAACATTTTGCATAGTTTAAATTTGATACACTGTTAATATCATAGTTATAATATCGAAACTTTAAAATATACTCTATCATACCTTGGCTTGCTGTTTGACTTAATATAATATAATATATAAAATTCTCGTGTCACAATGTTCGTTCCCGTACTCCTCCGAAACGGCTTGACCGATTCTCATACAATTTTGTGGCCATTTTGAGTAGGACTAAAAATCGTCCAACATCTATTTTTAGACATTTTTTTTGGCAAAACAACGTTTGTCTGGTCAGCTAGTATATTATATTATCTAAATTATTGTTCATTATTTTTATTTCTATCAACAACACATTGTTGTTGTTGAAACACGGTGTATTAGTACTAAAGATGACCAATTAAAATCACGAATTCTTCTACCTTTATTTTTGTTATTAGAAAAATCTATGATAATGATTTTATCCTATTCTCGTGTAATAAAATTTATCGATATAAAGTTAGAGAGGCCAAAAAATATTTCTATTGACAATATTATTTATTTAGACGTATGTATATACTTTATTTAACTATTTATATTATTACTGTATCACCAGTGTTTCTAAACATCTAAGTTAGATGTTGTGCTGTATAGTTGTTTTCAGTGAGGTAAAGTCAGATGTTTATCTTGAGGCATATTTTAAATCTTACTAGGTATATATAATGTATGTATAATTAAATGGTAAGCCACATTATATGTATGTTTGTATATTGAATGACAAACTTGTGAAAATTCGAACGATATCATTTATGTTAATTTGTTTTATGTTAAAAGTTTATTGTTAGTCTGTTGAACAGATTAAAATATTCAATTAAATAATAATAAATACTACGTTTGTTTCAATAACCTTAAATATAACGGAAACAACTGATTCCCAGAAATCTTTATACAGGAATATATAATATATGTATCACACAGAAAGTTTATTGTGTAATCTTTTAGTATATACGAGTATATTACTTTTCTAACTGCATATAGCATACATATTGTACAGACAGTGTCAAATAATTTTCTATTGTTGTAGTATAAAAATGGGGTTGTTTTTAATTTTAAACTATAAAAGTTGTGAGGTTTTTTGTCATTTATATTATGAAGAGCCTGTAACTCTTTTAAATGAGTGATATCGAGTCTGACTCTGAATTAAATATCACTACGCAGTGTTAGTGATAATGGAACCAAGTATTTTTTCTGTGAAGCACAATGTTTGTATCAAAAATAACTTTTCTTCTTTATGTAAATAAAAACGGAATCCTTTTTAAAATATATTTCCTAATATTGCATCTTTGGTGCGTTCAAAATATGACATTAAGATTACTATAGTGTAGGACCAGTGTCTTTCCAATAATATTTGGATTTTATTCATTTTATACATTACTATAGAAATGTGTTTAACAATGTGCTGGTGATCTGTTAGGACTGCTATCTAACAATGAATAATTCATCGGCAAATTATCATAAAATCTTGTCGCAAATATCTTTACGATACCTATTTTGGTAGCATAGTACATAGTACTTGATTAGATAATTTGTATAGCTTGGTTTATAAAAAAATATTTTAGAAATTATCTGTGATCCGGGTTTTAGGGGCCTTTAAAAGAAACCTAAGTAAAGAAGATGTTTGTCTTTTGAATAAGTTATATGTCTGTGTGATTGCGAATGATAAAATTTGATACTTTTATTTATTTATTTTTACACCAAACATTCATCTATTTTTTCAATTACAGCTATCTATAGACCCAATGTGTAGACTTATATACTATTGATATATATTTGATTAGACAACTTTAATTAGACAATAAATATAACAGTAACATATATATTTGAGATACTTATGACTACATTTCATTAAGCGAAGTAGGTGATGGCGAAATCTGGTATTGAAATAAGTGGCAAAAAAATACACAGATTAATTGCGTTATTACGAGTTAATAGAATAATACTGTTCTTATGTATGAATGTCTTTGTATGAATATATATCTTATATAATGAGGAAACAATCTAACATAACAGTGTCCCTATCAAATAACATAAATATTTAGTTATTAATATATATATTCTAAATTCGGGAAATGTTATTTTACAATTGTATAAAATTAATTGAATATTGTTAAATTATGTACCTAAATATGAATTTGTTATATACATTTTTGAAAATATATATATAAAACTTCAACTTTAATATAATAAATCTGGTATATATCATTTGTGATATATTGTTTTTTTTATAACCTTCAAATCTATCAGTATTAAAATAAATGTTTATGTTTATCAAAATAGTTGTTAAAATAGATTTCAATTTTTGAGTACAAAATATTTGTTAATATGCATCTTTTAGAAACTAATTCTTCTTTAGAAAAATACATTAAGGGATAAAGCACCTATTACCATTGTATATATAATCGTCATTTATCCATCTATCAAGATATCACATATTCTTTCTTAATTTTACTGAAACTAACTATAACTGTTAATTTAGAACTAATTTTATATTTATCATTGGTCAATATAAATTAGTTTGAATGATATAGGGGAAATATTTAAAAATGAGCTTTTTGAGCTTGTCAACTCAGGGGCAACTTTAAAGTTATAAGCTATTAATTACATAGCGTTATGTTTAATCTAGAAGTTAAATCATCAGGACAGGTCCGGTTAGCCCAAATATAAGCGATTTATATACATTATGGTATGATACATTTACTTTCTCACTTAAGTTATACTCATTCGATTAACTACGGCCATAGGTGCATTATGCCATATTAAAATATTTATGTCAACATGGTATATTTGTATAATATGTATAAATAAATATAAACCACGAATAATCTTATGATTTTCATAGAGTTTATATAAAATACTTTTATATGAGCTATATAAGAATGTTATATAATATGTATTATTGAAAATATTTTTATCAAGTATCTGCACAGTAATAAATATAATCTAATTTATATATTATATGAGTTAGGTTAAAAATAGTTTGAAAGTGATGAGACCTTACCTTAATTTCCAGTGGATTTAAAATACTGTACTTGTAACATTTATAAAATCTCTAATAAAAGGAATTATATCGACACAATAATATAAGGTATCAGAAGCATACTGAAAGACATCCTTTAATCACTGCCTGATCTTTGACCAATAAGTACCATAATAGTAAATATATCCTTAAAATATCTTCAATCATCACATATATACCTTGTATCACTGTCTCGTACTTAATGTTATAGCAGCCAATTTCTCCAATCCGAATTTCGAAGCAACAATCAAATGGGAAAAAAATTTACCCGCTACATTATAAACTACGAGTTGACACAGAGAATTTTTCAACTACTAACATTTATATATTCATATTAAATATGGACATGAATAGATCGTCCGTAAACATTGAAGGATATAGTTGGTTTGCATTTTGTAGACACGAATACTACTTTATCAATAATAAATCAATAAAGATTTCTTTTAAATGTGTTAACCCAACAATGTAATGAAATTTTCAATTTGGTATTTCTTTTCGTTTTAATCTTAACGATTTACTTCGTGGCTCTGGTGTAATTTGTAGGAGACCTGGCGACCTGTCCACGCAAAAGGAATGACCGCGCTCTCGTACCGGAAGATCAGCGTCTATCGTTGACCCATATTGTGTTGAACAAGATGGAGATACCATAAAGCTGGTAGCATTCATTTTATTATGTAACTCCGGTGATGTATCATCCGAATCAAACTCTTCATCTGAATCGAATCTGAAATGTAATTTTAAACGCTTCTAAAACATTTTGTGAGACTACGCTAGATGGATTTTACACAATGAACATATTGCATTTGCTTAAACTAAATAATATTAAAAAATTCGCTTTGCAACAAATCGCGCGCTAAGTTAGTTATAAAAATTTCGCACTCATTTACCTCGACTCAATTTTACTTATTCGCTGTTTCAGCTTAGCCTGCTCTTGCCCAACATCTGCTAAAAGTCCTTGTAAACGATTATTCAGAAGGTCAACTGTTGATTCCAATTTACGGACATTCTCTTCTAAGGTGAGCTGAGTTGTTTTTGCACTTTCAAACACACTTTCATCTAGCAAGCCATCCTATAATTAATAGCATCAGTATTAAGCATTATTGCATGATAAATTATGCTGTACGTTGTAACATAATATAAAAAAAATAATACAACTTTAAATAAAAGAGGTTCTTAGCGAAAATAAGCGTGTCGTGTTACGTTGTGAATGAAGCAGTGCCAAATAAAGGTGCCGCAAATATTGGCATCTTGTGAGTTACACATTCACATCTACAAAGTGGAATACCAACCTTTCGTAGTAACTGGCAACCTCGTTTAGTTAAAGTTGCCCTTGCTTCGGGATAATCTGCCAAAGCTTCCCATAAGTCTCGTTTGGCCAAACAAAACAGATCGGAGTAACCGAGAGCGCGCACGTTAGCTGTTCGTCTATTCCCTGTTCGGTTACCAGCTATATCAAGAACACTAACTTCTCCAAAGACCGATCCAGCTCCAAGAGTTGCAAGCACTGTGGTTCCGTTATCAGCGACTACTTGCAAGCGCCCACGCTTAACGATATACATTTCTTTGCCCACATCCCCCTTCCTGCAGATGTAATCACCAGGACTAAATACTTGAAGTTTCAGTTTCAGAACAAGTGCCTCTAATAGTCCTGGTTCGCAATCTTTAAAGATCTCAACTTCCCGTAACGTATCCAGATGTACACGAATCGCTATTTCGGCCTTCAGTTTATCGGGCAACGACGCTAAAACGTGCTCCTCATCCAATGCCCCACTTTCGGTCCATGTGTAAGCAAACCATCGAATTACTCTCGCCTCTAATTCCCCGCTGACCTTTCTAAACGCCATGTACTGTTTGACTCCATCCATTTTATTTTGAAATTCAACTCTAGCCACATTCATGTTAGAAATCATTGAACCAATATTACCGACTATTGTAGCAAAGATAAGTACACCCGCTAAGAAGTCTAAGACGACAAATATGTATTCGACATCAATTTCTGGTTGGGGTGTCTCACCGATAGTGGTGAGGGTCAAAGTTGACCAATAAAAGCTATAAATATATTGATGAGCTAATGTTTCATTGCGCGAGCCCGTTATGTTGTATACCCAATTATCTGTTCCGAAGCCAATAGCATAGCTGATAGCAAAAAAAAGACATGCATTCCAATGAATAAGTACCAATATCGCCATGACGACCTAAAATTTAAAAAAAAAACATATAAGTAACAAATATTGTGTATAGAGACCAAAATGATATTTCTGTTATTGATATTTACATATCAACCGTGAATTTACCGCTGTAATTACGAACCTTGCAAATTCTAAAGGCATTGGGAAAGCTTGTGGCCGTCTCGGTACGATCGAACCACTCCCACATGCGGGGCAGTCGAAACAAACGATTGAGTCGGACAATAACAGGGCACGGCAATCGGTCCTGAAACAAATATTGACTTAGTAATAACTAAGATGAAGAATGTATTCGGTTGGTAACGAATGTATTAAGGTGGATATTTTGAAAGTTTTAAGAGCATATTTCTATAAATGTAACAAAACAATAAAATTATAAAATATAAAATTTACTAACAAAATCACAGTGTCCCGGCGGCCACCAATAATAAGCGATGTCAGTTGGTATTAATGATATTAAATCATACGGCCACCAATCGGACTTCATGTAATTCCGACGTAGCATCCTGGCGTCCTTTACCATAATCCCTTGTTCTAAATAGCCTGCAATTATTTACATATTGTCAATTATAATAAATACATTATATACTATTGTTATGATTGCAAAAATTCATATAAAAACAAGGCCAAGCAACGCAATCGCACTATATATAAATCATGTAATACATAATATACATATATACATACAGCAGTACATTTATGATAACATCTGGTGTACACATCACTTCTGAAAACCAACCTGTAATTGCACAAATACACCTCAAAGGGAATGTTTTTTGTAGTGTAGATGGAAAAATTATTTTTCAGAATTTTCCAAACTCTAGCAGTGTTTATTTACCCTCTTTCACGGCTTCGTGTACTCTTGTGTGCGGAGTGCAATATTTACGCAGAAAAAGCAGTCTGAGTGAAATGTTTACCTACACGTTAGCTAAATTTGATGACGCAAGGCGCGCCCAGCGAACAACGCGTGTAGGTGCCAAATTGTTGATTTGCGACACTCGGAGGCATAGAAGAAAAGAATATGGTGTACGGAAGAGTGCGTTTACAATTGAAACTGTGTTTTTTTTATTATTCAAGCAGTAGGGGAAACTAAAGAGAACCTTGGCTAGTAATACATTTCATATATATATTCTAGTCAAAATACATAATATGCGTTACTAATTAGTTATTATGGTATTTGTAAAATTAAAAAATATATTATTGTCAGCACCCAATTTTATTTTGCCATACGTAGATATTAGTGAAGGTTTATGCTTAGCAAGTGTTATTGAGTTAATCTTCGTTTGTTGGTGTATTTGTCAAAAGTAAAGTTTGCTTTACTTAAAATAAACCTTTGTAAGCAAAACATACCATAGTAGATTACCTTTACAATTCAGTATTTCGGTTAATACAAATCAAAGTGTTATACGTCGTAAATTATTATTAGAAGCCAAGGTTTATTGTAGATAATACATCCTTGATGCAACTAAAATCAAGTTACAATATATACGAGCGCTCTCCAAATATTTGATCGATCTGACTATAATTATTTCAATACACGCTTAAATATCGAAACCGGTAAATTGCATACATTCCAGATATTCGTGAAAGCTTCAATCAATCTCTCGTGCCCGTGAAAGCATTATTTTGCTTTTAATGCAACATTTCGCAAAACTGACAACGCAAAGGGAAAAGTGTTCATTAAGTAACAATTCGCATAGATGCGAGCCAATATCATTTGTTTTCTCCAAATAATATCTACACTTTGCCATGATTCGCTAGCGTTATAGCGTGTAATTGTCAAAACCACAATATATAGAAACAAATGTGCTGTGATTTTTAAATAGACAAAATTAAGGAAAAGACAAAATTTGAATTAGTAAAATTTCAGCCGCCGCCAGCAGTAAACTCTGCCTGTCGTTAAAGTTTCCTGTAATAATTAAACTATTTAAAACAAACTCACCTTCGTGCATGTGAATACCGGTGTCAATAAGATAGATAGTGTCACAGAGATAGTCAAGGGCGAACCAAGAAGTCGAAGCCTTATCCAACTCCCAGAATACGGCTCGCCCAATCACGAAAACCATATTATAGAGTACGGTAAGGGACACCACAGCAAGCCACTGGAACATACATTACACAATAATAATCCTTGATTTGTCGGAATATTTAATTAAATGTTTCATTAGACTCTATATTGAAACTAACTGAACATACAAAATAGCGTGGAGGACATTTTATAGAATATATATGTAATTTCAACTATAAAACTAGTATTCAATTCATAATAGACTGAAAAGCAGTATTGTCAAGGCATAAACTGCTTCAAATTCTCCTCTCTCTCTTCAAAAAAAAACTGTAGTATGCAATCGGTACTCTATTTCTTAATACTACACTTTGGATTTATTGAATCAATATTAAAATAAGCTTCGGAGGTTTGACAATAAACAACTATGTTTATTATAATAAGTTAAGATATATAATTCGAATACATATACCAAGCGCATTTTATCTTGTATACAATTTAATAATCGGGCCAGTTAAGACATTTTTACAGTTAGAGTTGCTGTATAAAATGTCCTCCAGTAGATTAAGAAAATAACATAGAATAATATTAATATCTACACAAAATTCATCAGATCTAAACGATAATGGTGCTAATTCTGTAGGACAAATATTTATTGCAACAAATTTTTTAATTTTCTGGTTAAGTAATAATGAAGCATTTATATGTTTATGATGAAGTAATATTAGTATTCTGTATTGATTTAGTCAGGTAACTTTAATTTAATATTGTTACTTGATTTGATAAGTCCATTCTTAATGACACGGAAAAACTATTTAATGGATTCTGTATATTTTTAAATCTGCGTATGAAATTGTGTTTTCCGCGTCCCTTTTCCGCAACGTTTTCTACCGTTATTACCGTTTTCTACCGTTATCTACCGTGGTGATTCTTTTATTTTTAGGAGGGTAATAATTACACCGTTATATGATTTCGAATAAACGCGACTGTGTAAGTCACAAAACCCACCCACAACTGAATTTGTCGATGTCTATGGTATTTACTTTTAATTGGTATTTTTTTAAAGGAATTCTCACAATGTCTTAACTCATCTAGGCTGCTTACTAAGACCATATAGAATTAGTACCAATATCAGCTACTGTCTGCAACCATCAAAATAACCAACGCCCGACTGATTATTTTTACACCCATTTCTCTTATATTATACAAACACAACGGATTAACGTTTTCTCACATTTGTTGTGTCAATTTGAAAATATGCTTTTTAAACATTTGTCAGTCTATGAACGCGCGTATTAAAATGTGTGTGTATGTACGATTCATAATCAGCGGTTGTTCAGCTGGTTTATTTCCGTTAAGGGTACAACTTTTTCTAATATAGTGAAATAATACATGTTTGGAAAAAAAAATAACGACGTTTAACAGTCACAAATAGTCATACATTAACAAAATGAACAATATGTTCTAAACAACATTGAATTCACTCATGCAATATAAAGATCAACATTTGAGAAAGATATAATAATATGATTCGAAAAGGATGCCATCTAATAGAATAAATTAATACAATTAACAATAATATATGACGATTACAATGCGGATTTAATTATGCATATTCCAATATCAGCAGCAACCTTATTATCGTCTAGAAATGCTATATATGAACGGGCTGTCTTTGTTCCTTGAATTTTCTTTATCTTATTTTTTTTATGTAACAGGAGGCTAACGAACAAGTAACAAGTGAAGTGCTAAACACCGCCCATGGACACGTCGGGAGGCTTACAAGCCGACCGGTGTATTAAATTATTACGCATTAAGTTGGGCGTGCCGAGTGCACATTCTATTCTATATTTAAAAAAATGACACTGGTGTAAGGCTCTAAGGACCTAAGGCTTATGTGACTGTTACGGCTGTCATATAAGTTGGCAAAAGTGTGACATAAAAATCTATGAGATTCGCAAAATATAATATTGCGTTTGATAATGGCCGTCTGAAATTTTACCAAAACTTAATTAATATCTTTGAATGTTTTACTAATGTAAAGAGTTGGATATATATGTTATGTGTAATATAAAAGGACACGACACACGGTAACCCCAATGTAAGCAATTTAGCATGTCTTATGGGTGCTAACAAAACAGAACTACATTTGAGTATAAAACTTACAAGCTGGGAGTCCGTTTTTGATTTATTGAACATAATATATAAAAGATATGTATTGAAAGTAGGATATATTCTGTGAAGGATGCTAAATTTGTTATTGAAATATAAGCGTCGGCATCGGATGCTATGTATAGTATTCTAATGTGTAGCTTATAAGACATTACAGGCATATCATAGTACAAAGACAGCCCGTATCATGTTACGACGCCAATTTACACAACAGGCGATAATTTAGCCGCACCAGTATACGTACCTACAGTACAACAACAGGGGGGCAGCGTGTAACTTTCCTCCTATGACGATCGCGTTCCTCATTATCTGTCTGCATAGAAAAGAAAAATGGCTCTTGCTATATACCTAAACGGTTCCGCTTTCCATGAGTTTAAAATTTAAAAACCCAAAGACGTTAGTTATGTCATATAACTAACGCTCACTTAAATAATGTATTTAAGTGGGCAATCTCTGATACGAACATTCTTTACGTATGTAGAACGAGCTTTAAAAAAACTTATTAAGCACTTTTAGGTGGTGTATAATAAATGAAAGCTAAGTTTCGAATGTTTGTGCGTACATTAAGTTACAATGTACACGGTTGGTTACTTGTTTTTGATATTAAGTGCAATACGAAGCACGCAGTGTCAGTTGGTATATATATAAAAGTAATATTTACATAGTAGTGGACCGTGTGAGACGGATCCACGGTGAGCTTGCGGCAGCAGAGCCAGCCGGGACCACTTTCCTCGTCCGACTCATCAACGTCAAAGAACTCCTCAGCCGAAAATTTGTCCAGAAACCAATCAGATGACTTGGTTGGTCCACGTTTAATTGGCAGCCCGAGAGCCTTGCAGACTCTGTTTCTGAAGCGACGCCAGCAGCTCGTACCTGGCGCCATCTTCTTTTGCACCTGCTGGAATTTGTAGCTTTTAATGTTTCTTTTTTTTGTTAGTTCTCGTTCATTGGAATACTTAAAACGTCATTCGTTTTTAACGAAGGCTTTTTGTGCACAAGACTTAGCAGCAGTGTATCATACAAATAAATAGGGCTTCAGGCAGTTAGGCTCATCACCAATGCTAACGGTCAGAAAATTGACCACATCACATATGAATATAAAATATGAGGTTAGCTGAACAATATATTGGTTTTATTGTGTTAGCATGACCGACATAAACTCGAACGGTCAAGACGTTTGACGAATTTTATGACTACTATAACGCTGCTATTTAATCATCTGGCAATGAAAATATCATCTACCATATAAATGCATGTTTCCTTCGTTCGTATTAGTTTCGGCTAACGTTATAATAAGATCTCATATTGTTTTATCAAGTATTAAGACACATCACTAACTGCTCTATGACTTTTACAACCCTGATGATTTCCCCGCAACCTCGTCACCATAAGAGCAAATGTTACATTTAGCAAAGAAAAGCAGCATTTAGAAAAGTAATGTCTCGTGCACTATCGATTACTACATATGTAATGCTGACCAATTGTCATAATGTCCTGATAATATTAGTACTGTTATACCATATTCAAAATATTCTCATTGCGTCAATCGAACACCATTAGTGATATTAAACACAAATCTTATTCGGCATTGAATGGATTTGTTGCATTATAAAAATGAGGTATTCAATTTTCATAGTGCTGTAACTATGTAGAAATTTCTCTTAGAAGTATTATAAGTAAAATTTTAAAAAAATACATTTATACAGGTCGATGTAAGCACATTTTTATACATTGTAATTTTACAGGTATTGTAGGTTTACTGAGTGTGAGAATAATTGGTTTCTTTTCAAAGGCTTGTTTAACACTCGTTCATACGAACGAGTGTTAATGTTTGAGACAGCATTCTGAGAGCCAAAAGTCACCACTCCACCTAGTACGTTAAGAATTGAGCAATAATCACATACATATATTTCACCAGACCTGTTTAATAACGTATACCTTGTTACATTTGATTTAATTCAAAGTTTGAACTCATGAGAATTCAATACGCGTATGTAAAAATTTCCTCAATATTTCGAAAGAGTTTCCCATTGTTACCGTATAGCATTGGAGTGTACACAGCGCGTATTATGTGTTTATGAGCTATGAATAACAATAAGACTGTGGACGAAGAAGACAATGTTAATTTAATCTAACACAGTTAAGCCTAGGCATTTGTATTCTATACTTAGTCTGGCCATAAATACTGTTACTATGCAAAAAAAGAAAATATTACGTTTGAATTTGGAATCTGTCATTTTTATATGATTGCTTGATGTGTTTTCTTATTTTCGCGCCATTATATTGTTAAATATTTTGTTATATTAAAATGGAGTGGGGTGATAAAGAGAACCGAATCGCTGTGATTGCCTTACATAAAGTAGGTATGGAGAAAAGTGCAATTTTTAAAACCCTCCACCCGCTTGGTATTAGTCAAATGTTTGTTTACCGGGCTATTGATAGGTACAATGATACCTCCTCTGTTTGTGACAGAAAAAGATCTGGCCGTCCACGTACCGTTCGTGTGAAAAAGGTGATTAAAGCAGTTAGGGAAAGAATTCGAAGAAATCCTGTCCGTAAGCAAAAGATTTTATCTCGGGAGATGAAGATAGCTCCTAGAACCATGTCGCGTATATTAAAAGATGACTTAGGACTTGCAGCCTATAAGAGACGTACTGGTCACTTCTTAACTGATAATTTAAAGAAGAATAGGGTGGTAAAATCCAAACAACTACTTAAGCGGTACGCAAAGGGAGGTCACAAAAAAATTTTGTTTACGGATGAGAAAATTTTTACAATTGAGCAGTATTTTAATAAACAAAATGACCGTATTTATGCTGGAAGCTCTAAAGAAGCTTCGCAATTAGTAAACAGAGTACAACGTGGGCATTATCCCACTTCAGTGATGGTTTGGTGGGGTGATAGCTATGAAGGGGTGACTGAGCCATATTTTTGTGAAAAAGGTATTAAAACGTCGGCACAAGTTTATCAAAATACCATTCTTGAGACGGTAGTTAAGCCTTTAACTAACACCATGTTCAATAACAAAGAATGGTGCTTTCAACAAGACTCGGCACCGGGTCATAGAGCTCGATCCACCCAATCTTGGTTGAAAACTAACGTTCCGGACTTTATCAGCACTGAAAACTGGCCGTCGTCAAGTCCTGACCTAAATCCATTGGATTATGATTTATGGTCAGTTTTAGAGAGTAAGGCTTGCTCTAAACGCCATGATAATTTGGAGTCCCTAAAACGATCCATTCGGTTGGCAGTGAAGAATTTTCCTCTAGAAAGAGTTCGTGCTGCTATTGATAACTGGCCTCAACGTTTAAAAGACTGTATTGCAGCCAATGGAGACCACTTCGAATAAACATTGTATATTTTTAATAGTTATATATTGATGTATTAAACTAACTCACTATGAAAGGAATAAATGTTACGTATAAAAAAAAATCGTGCTTTTCTTTATAACAATATTTATGGCAAGACTAAGTATATTTCAAATACAATTAAGACCTAAACGCATGTATGTATTGCGAAATAGAGTGTAAATTCTGCGAACAGTGCTTTTTTATAGTTTAGTTTTAATCACGGTCTGATGAATTTCAGTATTTGTTTGAGGGTATTTAATGGACAATGCGTTGGTGATCCACTATCGCTCCGGACATAATTCTCAAAAGCCGGGCTCATTGACATTCCTCCCCAAGCCCCGGCTTTTTGCAACGTGCAGTAAAATAAAATGTAAACTTTCGGGACACGATATAAAACACTTGTTCGCTTGTTAAAAGTACCAAAGGATTTCGTATTAATTTCGCAATTTATATTGAATGCACTTTATAAAACAATCAAACCAGGTGTTTATTACAATTTCAATCAAACATTGTTCACTGTGTCCAGTGCTTCTTAATTTATGCGAGTATTTTAAATATTTAAATACTTTTAATACTTAACTTGAACTTCAATGGACAATATAAGAGAAATAATAAGAAACAAAAAGATTACCAAAAGCACCAGCACCAGGCTAGGCTACCTTTTGATACTTCAGGAACTCGGTATCAACCAGCGTCCATCTGCCATAGTAAAATCGAGCATACTCTCTTTCTTCGGACACGTTTTAAGGCAGCAACTGCTAAACATCTAGTAGTCTAAGGGATAGTCGAGGGCACAAGACCGCGCGGTAGATGTCCCAGGTGCTGGACCAGATCGGGTCCACAGTGGGGGGAGTTAACGCGTGCTCGCGAATGTCGGCGAGCCGAGAACGATGGCGGGTCAAAAGTAGGGCGTGTAACTTTAGCCAAGTCCGCTGAGACTTCATGATGGACACGACCGCGCTGCCAAGAGCGTAACGAAGAAGATGAAGTACTTTACATTAGATCAATGGTAACGTGAAAAACGTTAGGGATGTCACTGTATCAATAAACAGTAATAAAAATTCAGACACCCACTGTAATGACATCAGAAGTACGAGCATCGACATATTTATTAGTTATGACAACGTATTTAACGACAAAAGTACGTTTTATGTTTAGAGATGTCTCATTAGCGCAACGATCCATTTCATGTTGTTAATTAGTCAATCGTACGTTTGGAATCGTTTGGGTCTGTGTAAGTTATCTGAGCTATTTATAGGACCCCTACTTTGGTATACATAAAATGTTCGAGAATACGTTCGACCTTAAGATATTGAAAGTTACATATACATGGCTTTCTATGTTTGTATATATATTAATATTTTAGACAATTTTATAATCGCATGTTGACCACCTGACAACGAACTGAAAAAACTTGCTTGAAGTCAAATTTCAATTTGATGCTAGTGCCCCCTGCGTTTTAACGAACGCGCGTCTTAATTAATAATATAATATATGTTTACAAATTCATGCCGATTGTGTTAATATAAAATACGTAAATGTATGTTTCATTTTGAGAGAACCGATGGTATGGAACCGGTTTATATTATACTTAGAGAAAATTGTTCTTTCAAAAGGCTCTCTTTAGCCGGCTCTGGCTTTAGTCGTAAGGTATCTCGCTTTCATTTCATTTCATCGAAATATCTAGTTGTATGAGAATATCGAGTACCACAATAATTATTTAAATATAAGTTATATATATGTATTCAAACAAATTTTTTTTTAAATATGTTATAGTGACGATAATCTTATTTTCAATGCTACATGCTATGTGCAAAACTTTTATCTATAAATATGTCCACTTTATATTTAAAAAGTAAAAATGCCCGCGGGTCGTCTATAAGGTGACAATCGCTTTTGCAAGTTTTGTTACTCGAAGGAACGCGACGCGAGGTCTTGATTCAAGGCGTTTATAACAGCCGACATAGTCAGATTATGTATTATCAGTATGCTAGTACAATTCTTTAAAAAAATCACTTGTCTTTTTTATTACAATTTTATTGATAATATATAATAACAACTCAGATACATTATTTAACTTATAACATTGAATAATTGAATCAGACAACATGGCTCGTTAAGAATTTTAATGCCGAAGTAAACCCGACTCCTTTTAAATGCAGTCCAATGAATGCCTGACACGAACTGGTCATTTGTTAAGCCATTAAATGGCACAATAATTAACCTCTCACGAGGGTTGTAGTCCCGAGGAAACTTAGGATATTGATTGTACGAAGACTACGCACCGTTCTGATTATGATTAATTACGTGGGGTCAGCACAATATGCTCTTGTGTTGTTGCTCCAAAAACTTCTAATTTACTAAATGGAACGGGGCATACATTATGTCTATTTCATATAGGGTGAGTTGGTATAATATAAAAAAAAGAACTATTCTCATATAAACATTTATAGGAGACAACTTAATTGTGAATATCTATTTCATTGCAATTTTGAGACAGAAATTATATTTTATAACAAAGTACGCAATTGTAAATAAGCAATGAAATAATTATCAGAACACCACATTAAATATGAAATTGTATTGAATATAACTATGGAACGGCAATACTACGTTGCGTAGCAGCTTCGTATTAAAGCAACAAGTATTAAATACTGTAGCGCTACGAAAACATTCCACATTCAAATTCGCAAAGTAGTTTCATATAATAAAAAAGACTTACCGCATCCGTGCTGTTGCCCATAATTTGATGTATAGTCACAACAGGGCTCATTGTCACAAATTTAACTTTTAACAACACAATAATTTCCAACTAGACGTATGTTCACGTTCGAGTCCACAAAAGGAATGTACACTTGTCGTGAAACGATAGTGATCTAATTGTTAGATCGCACTGACATCAATTAAAGAAATTTAGTTAACACAAATAGCGCGTTCAATTAATTAAATCGACAAAACTGGAAGGAGATGCCCCACCGACGGTCAAAGAAAGAATGCCGAAATTGTAAGGTGCGCGTTCATGGCAGTGTACGAACAATGGGCAATGATCGTTTTCCGATGTCACGTAGTGCCCGTTCTGCCTTCCGTTGTAAACGCGAATTGGACGAACACTGGCGGGTAATATTGCTAATTGCCACCTTAAACCAACCACTATTGATCAACATCCCATAACTTATGATACGTTTCAGCTAATTGTGTTCTTCTTGATAACTGTATTCAGTGCAACCGGCAATACGATTCTAGGTCCTAATTGACTTATTGTGTCATGATACAGATCTCGTGTTACGAAATAGTTCTTTCAATTAACTCTCTTAAAAGTAAATTTTCCATACTATTTTTTTTTTTGTTAAATATCCTTTTTTATTTAATTGATAATAATTATTGTTTAATGGTAGCATTAACAGCTCTGACGTTGTACGTTCGAGTTCCTTGTGTTTATAGGTGCACAAATGACAATTTTGTCTTGTTTGGACGTGAAAATCGACAGCGTGTATCAGAGGTCAATCACCTACTAGGCTAAATATTTGTAAATTCACAGAATGTTCGACCCCTTACACAGACTTGACATGTACATTAACTAATTATGTACAGATGAAGTGGGCTAAAAATTCAAGCAAAAGACAATTGTTTTGACTGATCTTTTGTCAAAAATCAAGTTGATGAATGTTTTTGAATGAATTGTTTATTTTAAGCTTAAAAACACTATTGTTTAAGAGATAGCTATAGTCTGCTGACAGAAGCATTTGTTTAAACAAATACAACGAACCTGTAATAAACAAAATTTAATGAGAATATATATTTTATTTAGTAAATAAGTTAGGGATCATTTTATACGAATTCTTTACAACTTACATGTTTATCTATTTCTACATTTTAATCAGTTATTATAGAGTTAATGCGTTAACTTTATTGACGCTTCAATCCAGCTGAGTTGGTTGTGGCGTATCTTTTCAGACCAGGTCCATTTTGAAACTCTCGTAGCTTTAGGTATAAGAAGAAAGTAAAAAACTGGAGCACTTATTTTGATCTCTCACAAGTCACATCTAATTTGACTATTTTCAAAGGTCACTTCCTTACTCTATCCTTATCGGCCTACTCATTATAATCATTTATGTCTTTTTTTTTGTTATTAAGCTAAACTATTTCTTAACGTAATTATTTGTAATTTAAATAAGCATTTCGTTATTTTTCCTTGTTTCACCTGTGTATTAATTCTTCGCACTTCTTGCGCCTATCCAAAGTCATTATCATTCTTTCGTTTTGTGCAAAAGATCGCTTATTAGCGATAAGCCCGTTTTTCTTATATACTAACATTGACAATTAGTAAATTGTTAGTAATAGTATCTAGTAATCTCTACTAATATAATAAAGAGGAAAGATTTGATTTTTTTGTTTGTTTGTTACAAATGATTCTCGCACCGTTGGCAAGCTTAACTATTCCCAAGTATAGGCTATGTTTCATTTTCAAAAAATATAGGGATACTTACTAAAACTTGAATAATCTAACCCGTGAGTCGCGTTAGCTGCGAAATCTGTTAATGATAGAACACAATGATGTATTACAACATTTACTGGACACATCTCTATCTATAAATAATGTCGCGCCAACATGTCTCTATCTTTTATAGTTACGTGTTAGAGTGAGTTCTGCTGAAACGAACCCTTTGTATAGTTCAAATGCAATTCGAGTAATAAAAGCTATATAACTCCAGCTAATTCCAAAACGTTATGAAGCCTTAGTAAATGCGTAGATTTCTTGGAACGTTATTTCCAATGTATGAAGCAAAAGAAAGAAATTATAAGCAAAAACTTGAGTTTGTTACATTGATAACTTGCTGGGCAGACTTTTAAACGACCTACTGAGTTTGACATTAGCACAAAGCCGACTCTGAACTCTAACGCATTTTATACGGATATTAATATTCTATATCACAAGATAAATTATTGTATGTTATATCAGCTCAAATAAACTTTCGCCAGACCCACTAATTTATTAGAAAAAATCATATAATTTTTTTTATGAGCACTTCCATAGTAGTAGACTATTTAAACGATAAAAAGGCTTGGGAATGAGTCGCCCCAAAGCCGTGTTAAGGACATTTTGTGAAACAGTGATCACGCGTACAAAACTGGTAACCAGCTGAGTTTTGTGGGTGTTTTCTCAGACCGGTTTAACGTAAGTGACCGCTGATACGATTCTACGTGGAAAATATGTAACTAAATAAATATGATACTAGTTTCAGGTATTTGAATTGAAATAGTAACGTGAAATCGAAAAAGTTTGTTTAAAGAAAGTTACTTGTCGCTATTTTAATATTGTACTCCAAAAAATATTCTGTTACGTTTACCAGGTATGTTTGTAATACATTTTTGATATATATATCGATCACTATGCAGTATATGTTAATCAAGAAAACTTTTTATCACCTCGAAAAAGATACTATTAAACTATGTTATATTCTGTAGTTGACAAGACAGTAGGTTTACATTATTGGAGTGATTAATTTTTTTTCGGCAGTTTCTTACATATTATATCTGCGATCATTACTGTTATGTGTTTTTTAATCGATGGGCAGACACAGACATGACGTAATTACTAATAAAATGTTAGTTCAAATGAATTTTCCTTCACCTTTTCATTACAACCGACAAAGTTTTCAATATATAATTTAACCGGCAATTATTTTATGACAATAATTGATAAACTTTGCCTTATGTTATGATGTTGCAACATCAAATAACTGTTCATTCTCATTAAAAAATATATTTTTACTGTTGTTTTTACCACGAAATAAAGTACCTACAAAGCGACAAATTTCGTGTGAAGCTGATTTCTCATAAATTATTTATTATTTATTTAACACTATATCGCACTTAAACACTAGAAGCAAATGACATTAACAGATGTAAGAACATATAAGAGCAACGGGCGGCCTTATCGCTAATAAGCGATCTCTTCCAGACAACCCACACGAAACAAAAGAATACTTAAAATATAATAAGACAGGTGCAAAGGGTGCGAAGTATACAAAAAAAAATAATAATACATAAACAAAACACAACATACATTAAAATAAGAAAAACCGAAAAATATGCTAATTTAAATCTAGAATTATAAATAATTATATTGAAGACAAGAAATGCTTACGAAGAAGTGATTTGAAAGATGATAGTGAGGAGGCTGATCGAATAGGATCTGGAAGTGAGTTCCAAAGCTTTATAGCGGACACTGTGAAGGAGTTTCCGTAAAAGGGGGAGTGGTGGGGTGGAATTTCGAGGATATGTCTGTTGGAAGAGCGCAGATTGTAGTCGTAGGGACCCATAAGTTTGAAACGATTTTTGAGGTAGGTAAATGTTGACATGTTTTAAATAATAAATAGCGTATCGAATTTACGGAAACGAGTTATTTGCAGTCGGTTTTTTTTTTTAATTTGTAACTTCGCGTCAGTAAAGCAACTTTGGCAACAGTTAGGCAGTACGTTTGCAGTAGATGTTTTCTTTTGATTAGTTGCAAACCTCTGAACAAGTCATTTCCCAACTCGACCCATTCGACAAATAAGATATGCCTGAAAATATTACTTACCTTTCGAGCTACTACGTCGTTGTTTTCCCCCACTAAATTTTAATTTGATTTACTATTAAAAGTACTTAATTGTATATACATTTTGATCACGGATCAATTTTTTTAATGTATCACGTGACAGTTGAGACCCTGCTATAACTGAGTATACTTTAAATAAAGTATTCACTTAAGTATTTCATAATGAAATGTAACTGTCATAAGAAAGTTAAAAATAATAATAATAAGTCCATATAATACTTAAGGCTGTATATTCCAATTAAATTAAACAATTAGATGTTTTCGCCTCGACCATAGACCATGTTCAGTTCACAATAATTATCGATCATACAAAAGTATACGATTTATATAGTTTTTTTTAATACACATTAAAGTAGGCTAATTAATGATTGAAATTGCGAATTGTTTCTGAACTCCAAACTGTATAAAACATATTTTGGAGTTAAAACAAGTACTTTTTGGTACACATTCTTCCAAGCTTTTTTCAACCAGTTAATCTATTAGGGCAGTTTTGATTGTTTGAAGACAGGTTATATATTGAGTTTAAATGGGCATAATTAATGTGTTAGGCTTTGTGTAGGTTTGTGGACGTCATATTCACTAAGTGGTAATATTTACCACTATGACAAATGTTTAGTGATAACGGCTTGCCGAATAGCCGGGTAACTTTTTCATTAATTCTTCTATTAATATAAATATTTATAGGAACAATTGAGCGTATATATTAAGCTAAACTACGTTTTCAGTTAAATAAAAAATAAGCTTGAAAGGTAACAAAGCTGGATCAATCATTTGAGAGTAATGGATGAATCGTGTTATATGCCGCGAGCGAACCGAGGATACGTCCTCGAATTTTCTCCTTCAAAAGCGTACCACTCCCTAAAACGTCGGCAGCGCACTCACGAGCTCCCAGCCACATGAGAGGGCAGCGACTTCGTTTATGGTGGGCCTCTTGCTCGTATGCCTCCCACGCTTCCTATTCTATAAAAAAAAAGCTAAACCTTCCTCCAAAAGCATTGTGATTAGGACCATTAGAAAAAAAACAACCAAGTTTCTTGCCTTGTCAGTTTGTCTAACTCTAACGGGTGTTTTTGATATAAGACGATGGAAATGGTTATATAAAAATAATTACTTTAACATTATTTTTTTTGATAATTAAAATCCCAAGCATGTTATGTTTGCGTTTATTTAACTTCATCGAGTCTTAAATTTAAGTTTTTATTTGGAAAACTGACAATTCAAAAACGATGTTTATTGGAAGTGATGCGAAGTTACGCGATCATTTTTACAGCAAAAGTTAAATTAAGTATTTTTTTAACGAATTGTTCGTTTTAACTTCGTGGTAACGTAAATTTTTTCTATATTTGAAGGATGGTGTCGATCGTATGTTCTTTAAATTATTTACATCGTTTAAGAAATATGTTCTGATCTGATATGTTAGTATTACATACAGCGTATTGATTTTATACACTATATCTTATACATAACCAATAAAAGCTCCGCTCTGAGGTCATCTGCCAAACTACTAACAAAGACACTCATCGACATGACATGACATTGTTCTCGCTTTTACCTTAATAATGAAAACTATTTATGTCCTAGGATAATTTTACCCCATCTAACATTTCATGAGAGCGTATTATAAAATTATTAGAATATTTTTTTTGTAATGAGAAGACACAGAAAAATCTAATATAATTACGATATAATTAAGAGATATGAAGTCAACAACACTTTTTACAGTCCTAATAAATAAACGGCTTTAAATCTAATTTGTTATTTTTTTTTAAATCTGTTAATATTATTTTTGTATAGTTTTAATTATTTACCTTGGTTTAGAAACCAAACAATAACTTTACATAAATTATTATTTTTACACACATAACAATAACTTAGGTGTAATTGTTATGTCTCTTAATTCGTCCTTCATTTGAAATTATCTATGCAATCATGTGTTAATGAATATATTAATAAAATTAAATTTTAGCTTAGTATAAAGTCTAACAATGTGTTATTATAAGTTATGCAATTTTATTATTCATTAATTACTTCAGGAAGTGGCAAGGTGCTTATGAAAGTTACATGTTTCTAGCAGTTCACACCCATTGAAGATCGTTCGAGCGTAAAATCTATATTGACAATGTCTGTTTTGCTTCGTGTAACGCGAGGGAATATTTCGCAAGTTCATAGGTGTTTAAAAGTGTGTTTTATTAAAAATTAAGGTAGAAATGCGACTACACAAAGGTGGTTATTAGCACTAGGTGCTAATTCAAACATATCACAGAACAAATAAACTTGTGCACTGTATTAATTTGGTGTCACAATACGGTACTGTGTAATCAATAATTTTCAGAATGTTGACATAAAACCCCATGACCAAGCAAAAACGAGACACTCAACCATATATCAAAGGTATCCGGCTCGTGAAAAGTGCAAAAAAACTTTCAAAGGACAATTTAATTATATGTGTAAAGCGATTTCGCAACTGAACTTGAATGGAATTTTGAACTGTTTCGAACGGAAATACCAAGCCGACGTCAATTTCAAAATGTAGCGTCCGGGGCTTTAGTAAAAATATGTGTAGTTTATGTGTAATACATATAAGTACTATAAAAAAAATTGTAACACTAAAACTTTTAAGTATAAAACCGAAATACTAAAACAAATTTTAAAAGTTTGTTCCTTGTGGCAGAGTAGCCATAGTGGCGGTATTTCCTTGTATCGCGACACATATTCATTGAGCGAGACAAGCACCATCTTGACTGACGTTACTTACTTCCACGCGCCTACTTAATTCCTCTAAAGCGCCTGTGCACTTTTACCCCAAGGTCCAAGAGTTTACTCCAAACAACAAAGTCAAAGTTGGAGGAAAGACTTTTGTACATTGACCTTTTATCATAGCCCGTCCCATACAAGGGATCACCCCATCTGCTAGTTCACATATAGCGATATCAAATTAATTAACCAATTCAAATGCCTTCCATTCAATTATTACTATGTGTAGTCCTTTCTCTATATATTATAATGTGAAGACTAATCGTGCATCTAATTGGTTAACAACCTCTGTTAGTAGCAAATAGAGCGGATAAGTCCTAGCGAGCAATTGCGTCTAACTTATTGTTTACAACGATCATAATATGGTTTATTGTAATGTACTATTATTCATTTTATATCTTTTCCACAAACGTATCAGAAATCACTTGGGTTCGTCAATAATGAAGTGAGGGTTCCAAATCGATCTGAACACCCAAAAACTGTGGGATGTGCCATCACTGTTAGGGTGATATACGTTATTGAATCAATACGTACCGCAAGCGTTGGATACAGCCCTTCCACTTGACGGACGTCTACAGGTGGTTTGGTAATACGAGCTGGGCTGGTCGGTAAGCTTAACGTCTCTCGAATGTCGTGCTGGGCTCCACGGCGCGCCTTCAGCCTGTGGTTCGAAGGTCCAGGTGCAGGGTAGGGTCCACTGTACCTGTAAAATTATTATAGAATCATTCAGCTGTAAGAACAGTTCGCATTTGTTAACTAGTAGCGTTGCCCGTATGGAAACAAAGACAAAGCAAAGACATTATTTTTCAATTGAAATCACGTATATTTGTCATGTAGGATAGGGTAGCCGGTAACCTTTAATATGAGAGATAATTATATGTTAAAGTGGGTATGATGAAATTTTAATTATTATAGCTATCATTGCGTAAAACGTATAGGTTCAGGCGTAGTTCCGGCGTCCGTGTACCAAACTGAATTATTATTTTTAGAAGTAATTAATTTAATTTTTTATGGCCTGGCGATGGGTAAATTTCCTGAATATCACAGCCTAACTGATAGTAATCGATGTCGACTAATGGCAGTTTTCAAGAAAAAAAATTTATTTAATTAATAAAAATATTAATTAAATTTTATTTAATATTTAACACAACTGCTTAATTAAGCAAGAATTTTTTCATTACTAAAATGTATACACGTTCATTAAAAAAAACCTGTGTTTAATATGTAATTTTTTTACCGAGCAAATAAATAAATTATATATAAATCACACTTAGATTACAACATGACATAGATGTTTTATAACATATTGATTCAAAATTCCCCTATTCATAATATAATTTCCTATTTTAACACTTTTTTTGAAAAATAAAACCGCTTATTAGTTTATGCATGATTTAACAGCAGCAGTCTTTAACAAGTAGACATACCAAATGTCCGCCTTTCTGTTCAACCATATCAGTGAATAGCAAACACAAGAAAGACTTCATATAACTACTAAACATTATCTGTGCAATTTTACCTCAAAGTAACCCATAAAAGTATTTTAAATCAAATCTGCCTTCCGTATTAGTAAGGCGCTTTTGATTCTATCAGATATTGTCTGTCTAGCTTCACGGTGAATCTGAAGGCATTATTAAGTTTTCTTGTAGAAGGAACACAATACAAACTATTTTTGTACTAGAAATAAGCTATGGCTTAGATAAAAATTGCTAAATATCACACAGGACAGAGATAATAACAATACATAATGAAACCTTTGATGCCTACTGGCCGCTACATAGATTAAGATTTGAACTTAAAAGTAGACATTTCGTATTAACAAAAGATAAACAAATTTGTAATTAAGAAAATATTCGCCCAATTCTACCAAAACACACGGACGTCTAACAGTACATGTTAGACGTGCTAACGAATTCATTCAATATACTAAATTGACGTAAGTATGTAGCCCTCCCTGTCTATTAGTTTGAAGCTCAAACATTTAAATTCCCTGTTATGAATATGCTTGTCGATCCCTTTTTAACAACATAACCCCACTTACAATACTCGTAGGTGGCGTGAATTTTATTAGCGCATTTAGTTTTTAATCGAAAATCAATAAATTTAAATGATTTTATTGAAATTATTATTTTGATACTCTTGTAGTTTAATTGTTTTTATGTATTCTTATAGACTCAAAATTTCTTTATTCAAGTAGGTCTTTATAAAGACATTTTTGAATCGTCAATTTTTACACTACCACTATAAGCTTACGAAATTTATATTTTAACTATATTTCAGCCATGTTCTTTTCCCTGTCGTCTCTGTTACTGTGCTGTATGGATTGTAGAAATAAAATATTAATTCATTGAAAACTAGATGTTACTAAGTCGTCCTCATCTAAGAGACACTTAAAAAACCGAATTTACCTGAAGAAGGGTTCCATCATCGGCATAGGTGAATCCTGACGCCGGCGACGCCTGGGTTCACTGTAGTCCTCGCCGCACGTAGCAGCTACGATGTATGACCACATAACTAAAAAAAAATATAATTGTAATATTTCGTATTAAACAATTAACCCGATTGATATAAATAACACTTAGATAATAAAAAGAAAGTGGGAAATGTTATATATGGTGTAAAAGGCCTTACCGCTAATAGTAACAGACTTAGAACTTGGCACTTCAATTTAAAATGTATGCCAGCGTGAAATAGTTTACGAGAATCAGAGCCTTCGTATGGTATAAAGATTCAATTAGGAAGCAAAGATGTTACTTTTCATTACTGCGCTTCAATCTAATACAATATGTTGAATGACGGAAGACAATGGAAATAAAAATAGTTTGCTTATAAATTGCTTTTACCACATCATTCTGTTACGTGATTTCTTTTTTTTAAATAAAAAAGCGTATATCGGATGAAAGTAATGTGTGTTGTTTTTTACATTATGTGCTTCATATACCCTTTTGTTTTGTTTCAAAGTCTGAATATTATTTGATTAGTCTTTACTTAACGATTAAAAAATTTATTTAGTAAGAAGAAGAATGACGGAAGTCAATGGAAATAAAAATATTTTGCTTATAAATTTCTTTTACGACATCATTTTGTGACGTGACTTTTTTTAAAATAAAAAAGCGTATATCGGATGAAAGTAATGTGTACTGATTTTTACATTTAGTGCTTCATATTACGCTTTTGTTTTGTTTCAAAGTCTTAATACTGTTTGATTAGTCTTTACTTAAGGATTTAAAATTTAATTTAGTAAAAATTGACCACTCAGAGAAGAGGTATGTGCTCGTGTGGTGCCATCTAGTTGTGTAACAGTGTGTTCGGGATTCTAAGGTCTTTGGGTCATTGTTCCCACGACCGAGTTGTCAAACTGTTGACACTGAGATCAACATTTGTTCAACTTGATTGATAACTGTTACAATACTCGACTGTTTAGAATTAAAAATTGCCGTAAAATGTTTAAAAACGCACAAATTATTAATAAAAATGTGTATTCTATGTGTTTTTAAAAATGTTATTAAATAATAAACACGAAATATATACATACATGTTGACTTGCAGTTTTATAGTTTTAATTGAATGGTCATCTAAAATCATTTACAGACCATGTTTTCTATCGACGTGAGTCGTCGTTCTGAAGCTCTTAAAATATTGTCACATATATTTAATTATTATTATATAATAGTATTTTTTTTAAATACTCAGTCAAGATGTAATTAAAAAACATTTTAATCGAAAAATTCAAATTGAATAGTTACGAAAATTGAATTTATTTTCTTATGGTTGGCGCAAGAGGTTTCCATGTATGTGCATTTATGGGCTATAGCTCTTAACTATGTATTTAATGTAAAAGTACATCTTATTCAAATTCTAAATCAATGGATGAGAAAATGAGATCCAAAGAAGCTTGAAGGTTCTATGACTACTATATATTTACGATAATATCTCATATTTGATTTAAATTGAAATCAATCATCTGTTAACGTTTTGAATTTCATATTACATTCCTTATGCGTTAGCAAGGCTCTATTCCCGTCCGTATATTAGATTAGATGATTATATTTATTATTATATATATTTTATAGTGAGGTGCTGACGGAGCGGAATAATTAAGTTTCATATCGGTGTTAAAATAAAATTTTATTTATGTATTTTTGTATGTTGTACAAAATTATGACGAAAAAATTATGTAAATGTGTACGCTAAAAACGTTATATTTCATAGATATCTTTATATTTTTGTATTTACACGATTTATTTATGCATAATGAATTTTTTGAAGATTTAATTAAAATTTTTACATTATTTAACTATTGTTATCTGTTAATTTATTTACCTAAGAATGTATTACAAACAAATATTTGAGATTTTTCTTGTTTTTTTTCACGCTCTTCAACAATCGATATTTAATGAGTACGGCAAGGTGATGCTTAAAATAATTCTTATAAGAGACAAATTTCTGATTTATTTATGCTAAATACAACATACATATAACTTGTTTTCACTTTAAGTTACATTAATTTAATTATTATATTTCCAATATATTTTAAATGTTAAAATATTAAAAAGTAATAACACAGATTATTCACGCTCAAAATTATATATTTTTAATCATGTGACCGACTAATCCCATTATTAGATAAATCTAATTACTGTAGAATTCTTATTGCTTTGTGTAAGTTTTTAATATTTAGATAGTATGTGATATATTATCTTTAAAAATAATTTTAATACATATATTATTCTTGTTTGTTAGCTCGAAGTTTGAATTAAACTAACAACCTCTGAATCGTTATCTGGTGACGTGGTGCTTGCGATAAGTCAATTTTAATAAACTAGAAGATATTATAGTCGATAACATCCTGAAGGTTGTTAATACGATTGAATTTAAAATCGATTATAGGGGATCCCAATGTTTTTTGGCAATATACGACGCCATTGTGTCATTGAAAAGTTTGTTCCGTTATGAATACAATTCGCGCCAACCTGTTTACAGTATTCAACGGTAGAGCTTTACGGTAGGCGTCTTTGTTAGTCCCTGATTCTTGTTGATATCGATTATATTATATTCTAACGTACTTTAGATAAGATTAATAAGCATCGAAAAATATCGAAACGAAATTGTTTTTTTATTTACAACTTCGATATGTTAATAGTAGGTATATAGTGTATGATCACATTTGCGATCGGCATTTCGCACAGACAGATTATACAATGCTTTTTTTTGTTGTGGGATTACATTATTTGATTTATTTTATCCAGGAAATATAGCTCACAACAATATTGTCATTATGTGTGAGTGAACAGTACAAAGGTTTAAATATGATATTCTCGGGTTTAGATTATAAAGCGATAGACGAAGATGAGCGTCTCCAAAGCTTTTACCTCGACACAACTTATTGTTTTAACTGACGCAACCATCTTATCTCAAAGCTCTCCGTTGCTAAGTTTTTAAAGTACAAGGGAAGGCGATCGTTTTCCTTCCTTTAATTTGAATCGTCAGAAGTCAGATTTTTATTATGACTTAGAGTTATAACCTGTTGCTTTACTTACAATTACAATTAAAAAATTTGTGAAGAATATTTAAGAGCAAACTGAAATATTAATCCAGGTGCATATCTCTCGGAGGCTCGAGAGGCATACCGAGGTGAAGTTGCCGCCCATAGACACTCGCGTGGCTGGGAGTTTGTAAGTGCGTTGCCGGCCTTTTACGAAGTGAAGTCATATTGGTTCAATATCGTGGCGGGCACCTGGTTTTACAAAGTGGTGGCAAGAAATTCACTATGTCTGGAAACCGTTTTTCTTAGCTTAGTGAAAACATTTTAACGAATTTTAACTATGAAATAATCGTTTACTATAACGATTCAATAACCGTAAATGGCTTCCGTATAATTGAACTATTTATAACTTTAATAATGATTGACTTTGCTATTACGAGTTTCAATTATAAATGAAATTTCGGTGTATCAATATTCTGATAATAGTACGTTGCTGATATGAATTAATTAAATATCGAATTGACTGATCCAAAGGAATACCGATGATTAGCTTCATATATTATGAACTAGCTGTCAACCGCGAGTTGATTCGCGTATTTTACGTACGCGTGCTTTATGATAATCTAGTTGAAAAACATGTTTTAAATAATATCATGTTTTTGATTTTTGAAAATAAATTTAATTAAAATTGTGATTGAAAAAAACTGCATGAACAACAGAAGTCCATGTGATACAAATTTATATTCCGGTCGCGTCGACTTGAATTGTGAGGGCTGTGTAAATGACTGTCGTATTGATTATCGCGTAAACCATCAGTTTAGTGAGGTGCATTTTATGGGTGCGTCAATCAATGGGCTGTTTTTAACTGTTGATGACTGTCGTCTAGCTGACATTACGGTAGAAATAAAAGTCAAAAAAAACCACTCAAGTAATGTAATATTCGGTTTATTGATTTCAAAATATTGCGATATTTGTAATCTGCGTATCATGTCGTTGCATAAGTATCAAGGCTAGGTTCAAGGTACAATTTTCGCAAGTGTGTTAGAAATTATTTTATGCGATCAAGTCCTGTATGGACAACACGTATTAATATTCTCACCAGGCTTAAATCTTTCAATTGTTATGCTCGTCGACAATATAGTTGTACAGTTCTAAGATGGTTTTACGGGATAGTTTTAAACCTTGTTTGAAAACCTCCTTTGTGTTTAAAATACCATACTTGCAACGTTGATAAGTTAAGCGCCTTAGTTGTAACATTTTTTTAAATAAATAAGAAGAAAATAAATAAATATTTCTTTTGTATTTGTTTGTAATAGTTTATTTATCCCTCTATTCTATACAGGATTCTTATTACAATGAACTTTAAACGTGCACTTTGTACACACCATTGCAAACTTCCATGCAAAATTTATCACCTAAATCAAGGGCGTAGAGTGGTGGAGAAGAACTGGCAATAATCTCTTCCTGCATCTCCATTAAATTGCCAACTGTGTTCTGCAGTACGGTTGTATAGATCTCAAACCATTACAACATGCACCAGCGAATGGGTCAATATGTGTATTGTGTATCTATAAAACAATAAAAAAAACCTTTACGGTCGGCATAGTGAAATAGGACGCGTAAGCGGTTTCTGTCATATAAAACTGGAGAGAGCTGTAAAACATTTATTAATTGACAGAATCACATTTGCATAAAAAATTACCACGCTTCTCCCGAGCATATGAAGGTTGCGAATTAGTCGCTATAGTTAATGGTTCGCAGTAAAAGGAAAAAAAATTAATCCTCTCGACTTAAGTAATAATGTAATAGCATAAACTGGCTATTATAAAATATGGACTATTGATAAGTTTAATTTTTAAAGATTCAAAATTTTGTAAACGGTATATGAGTTTGTTTTTTAATGCAAATTTGTGTTTTTAAGTTTATCAAAAATCATTTTTATCGCATCGTTGTCATGCGGAATAATAAAGACCACTTAGAACAGGTTAGATTAGACCTGCATTTTAATGTGAAACCAATGTTATTATTCCACGTCCACGTTCGTTCGTTCGTTCGTTCTTCGTTCTTCGACATTGATGAATGATTTTAAGATTGAATATGAAAAAAGGCATACCCAAAAAGTTCATTATGTACTCGTATAATTGTTAGCTTTTAAGCTTCTATCGAATCTAATATTGTTATATATGATTTATTCTATTGAGAAATAATATTTTAAACGGATATCATATACCGGTTAGCATTCATATCACTAACAAGTGAATCTTAAATCTCTTCTCAAAAGACATTAGCATCGTACAGCCGGGAAACGTAGAATTACGGGAATTATTACGAAGAGCACTTTTTTAAGTTTAATGTTAAATGGTGAATTTAATTTTTTTATTAAATTCAGATTGTATAATACTTCTACTTTACTTACACGAACTTTTTCATTAAACTTTAAGTACATGGTCTTTCATAAAGTACGAAAGAGCTCAATCATAGCTTAATAAAGCATTAATAATGTAACGGGCGTCTCTTATAAAATCGATTATCATACTTTCGATGGCACTGCTCTTTATGTGATTATACGTTGAGATTTAATTATTCATACAAAATTCACTTAGCTTATAAAACGGACAGTTCATTTATTTTCTCTCTGGATGTAACAGACAGTCAGCTATGTTTATCAGAAGGTTTAAACAAAGCCTCCGCCGGATATTAGATTGTTCCGGATGCCTTCTATTTCGAACATTCAATTTGTTGAATCAAACTGCAGAGCGAATAGAGTCAAATCCAGATTATGCATGTATCGCGTAATAATTATACGTTTTTTTGGATTTAAGAAATCCGTTCCTCTACTGAGCGTTACGTGTGACATTTCTTACGCACCACCACGTTATAGAACCAGCTGACCCGACAGTATTTCCGAAGCAATACGACTTAGGGGCCTTCAACCAAAGAGCGTACCACTACCTAAATGGTCAGTCACGCACTAACGAGCCTCAAGCCGTCGTGACTGTCTATGGGCGACGACTTCACCTTTATGGTGTGCCTCCTGCTAGTTTGGCCGCTCTTCTATAGGTAAAATACTAACTAAACGAAGTAAAATTAAATACTATGTATGATGAATTTAAATATATTGAAAAAGCCGAATGTATGTTTTTAAATATATTTGTATCGAAGTATCACTTGATAGAGGCTAATTAAATTTTAATGATTAATATTGAATGTCATTTCACGTCAGTAGTCAAAGTACACTATAAACAAAATTATTGGAAATATTCAAATGATTGAGAAAATATTCAACTGTAAATTAATTTAACTTTGTCATATGTTTCTATTAAGAACCTTTGTAAATGTCCATTGTAATTAAAATGTTTATAGTTCGTTTAACATTCAAATTAATAAAGCAAAACGCAAAGGTAATGTGACGCGTAAGTCATATTCATTTTTCCAATGAAACTGCAATACTCGATCCACTAACCAAAATTTTTATTTATTAGAACGTCGCACTGGAATCCTTAATTTCTGACAGCACACGCATGTCATACTGAACAATTTTTATTTGAGACAATTGTATTTTCAGAAGCATAACAATTTCTAATGAAACAAAAACAGGTGGCAGCAACCAAGATCTATCAATATGACAATTCAGTCATGAAACATCCGCTAAAGAATTCTTAGAAATTCGCACTAAGTTAGTTATTGAGAAATATGACGCCCTAGAGCAAACAAATATTCAATTAACAGTGCGCACTCAAAACTGAAATTACACTGCTTCAATTAGAAACAACTGTATCGATTCTACTCAAATGTTTCACAATACCAATACAGAAGCACGCAAATAAAATCCGTAATATCTTAAAGTTGCGAAGATGCAACCGAAGGGCAGAGGAAGTAGTTCAAGAAGTTGTACATCTTATATATTAACTTAGTTTATTGCAATTATTATAATTGTTATAAACTCAGCAATATATTAATGGAATCCAACATTCCATTGATGCTCACATATAGTCTTGACACCAATCACTCTACCAATCATTCGATGTAACATGTGTAACAATTGACCCTTACAGATCGAAACATGTCCGATACACAGATTTAGCAAGCAATTCTGAACTTCAAAGCCGAATGTCAATTTCTATTTATCGTTGCAATGTTTGAGCATGTAATTCTCTAAATCTCTACACCGTATGCAATCATGAGATTTTTTTTACTGTGTAAAATACTCACTGTACATTTTTACATGTAACTCCACGTGTCTTAAAAGAAAAAAAAACAAAACAACAACAGAATTCCATAATTTTACGCTTTAGCGTCTTTCATAAAAACATCTTGAGTTAACAGTCAGCTTGTATATGGAGTAAGTACATATTTATATGATACCCAACAAGTATAACTATGATGGTTCATTAATGTATCTAACGCATCTGATTTTGATAATTAAATTGGGAGGCGGCTGACCGGAAAGGCTGACCCGCCATAGAAGAACATTCGTACTGCCACTGGTCTCATGTTTGCGTTGTAAGCATATCAAGAAGCATTGTTCTAAAAATTACTTCCGTAAATTACCATATTAGTCATAACTTCAATAATAAATCCGACATTATTTTAGTTCAGATTTTAGAAGAAGTTCGTTATATTTTTTGCATTGAGAAAACTAAGACCGCGGTCGTTTGAGAAATCATTATAGAGTCTGCGCTTAGATAAATATGAGACATACAATATATTAAAGTTAGTATTAACCGTATTTCTAACGTTAAAAATAAATTTAAAGGTAATGTACGTTTTCTAAATATAATAATAAGCTTAGTTTGCATTCTAAATGGCATAAAAGAAATTGATATTAACAATGAAATTTAAAAAAAATATATTACAATTCAATTAAAATAGTTTGTTAATGAGTGTATAAACTATGTGAGGATTTAATGGAAAATAATAACAAAGATATTGTTGGAAATTTAATGACAATAAATGTTACATGTTAATATTCAGCGTAGCGGGAAATTTCTAAGAACTCTCGGAACATACAGCAGATTATCTGAGCTTTGTAATTGCTGTATAAGCAGTGGAATTGTTAAAATTATTGTCTGTTTTAAATTGACTTTGTGATAATATTTTTTACGGCATCACATTTAATATAAATGGCAAAGTCTCTTTTCAAACAAAACTTGTGAACATCGATGATAGTGAAGGTTTTTTTTTTATTGTTTTATGTAATATAGTTTGACCCATTCCTTGGGTGCAAGGTGCAGATTTTTACAACCGTACCGAGAGACATGATTGGCGATTTTATTGAGTGGCGGTGAGTTACTTGGCAATTCTTCTCATCCGCAGTACACCCTCAATTTGGGAACCGGCAGTAAATGTATAGTAAAAATATTTTTTTGACGATTCTTATGTGTGAATTTTGTTTTTTTTTCCATTTGATTTACAGTATTGTGCAATTTAATACAAAGTATTATGAAGAAAATAATATCATAATTATGTGGATGTAATATAGTGAGGAACACTTGCACGATGACGATGACGTCATCAATCCTGAGTTGCGCTAACGAAGTCCTATCGACCAGAGAATATCTACAATTTCTCGATCTCAGTCTATGGTTAGGTTCGTTTGAAGGAAATGCACACTTCGCAGGCTTATAATATATGTAGCGTACGGTTCTAACCTGTTACTTTGCTACAATACAAATTATTATAATATCATATTATAAAATATCTGAATATTTTAATGATTCAAAAGTAAATCCCTGTGTTAGCCATTAGGATGACAGTATTAGAGCACAATCAAGCAATCAAATTATACTCAATTATACAACTTCTATTCACCGTGCGGTTAGCAATGGATAATGCGCTTAGCGTATTTAATTGCATCGACGAATTAAATCGTCTTTTCCTTGTAAATTATAAACATAGCGGGTAAAGTTCTTGCGCACGGCAAACGTCAGTATCACAAAGAAATTGTATGCACGAATTCCCTTTAAAGAAGTGAAAGGATTGAAATATAATTTGTTTGCAGTTAAGATCCTTTGTCTGTGACTAAGTAGATGTAAACTTGAACAGCGATGTTCCCGCTTCATTTCCTCGATTGCTTCGCTAACATACTAATTAACTGATGTTACATTTAATCGCATTGTGTATAACTCGACAATGCGATTGCCAAATTCCGTGAAATACTATAGTTGAGATCAGAAATTGTTGTTTGTCAAAGAGTAAAGTATTCTTTTAATTAAAATTTTATTAATGAACGAATGAAATATCAAACGTTTGTAAGGTTGGAATAGTTTTTTAAAGTTTTTATTGTTTTATTGCAATACGTTTTCAAATTTATCTTACCTACATATACTTAGTCTTGCCATAAATATTGTTATAAAGAAAAGCACGATTTTTTTTTTATACGTAACATTTATTCCTTTCATAGTGAGTTAGTTTAATACATCAATATATAACTATTAAAAATATACAATGTTTATTCGAAGTGGTCTCCATTGGCTGCAATACAGTCTTTTAAACGTTGAGGCCAGTTATCAATAGCAGCACGAACTCTTTCTAGAGGAAAATTCTTCACTGCCAACCGAATGGATCGTTTTAGGGACTCCAAATTATCATGGCGTTTAGAGCAAGCCTTACTCTCTAAAACTGACCATAAATCATAATCCAATGGATTTAGGTCAGGACTTGACGACGGCCAGTTTTCAGTGCTGATAAAGTCCGGAACGTTAGTTTTCAACCAAGATTGGGTGGATCGAGCTCTATGACCCGGTGCCGAGTCTTGTTGAAAGCACCATTCTTTGTTATTGAACATGGTGTTAGTTAAAGGCTTAACTACCGTCTCAAGAATGGTATTTTGATAAACTTGTGCCGACGTTTTAATACCTTTTTCACAAAAATATGGCTCAGTCACCCCTTCATAGCTAACACCCCACCAAACCATCACTGAAGTGGGATAATGCCCACGTTGTACTCTGTTTACTAATTGCGAAGCTTCTTTAGAGCTTCCAGCATAAATACGGTCATTTTGTTTATTAAAATACTGCTCAATTGTAAAAATTTTCTCATCCGTAAACAAAATTTTTTTGTGACCTCCCTTTGCGTACCGCTTAAGTAGTTGTTTGGATTTTACCACCCTATTCTTCTTTAAATTATCAGTTAAGAAGTGACCAGTACGTCTCTTATAGGCTGCAAGTCCTAAGTCATCTTTTAATATACGCGACATGGTTCTAGGAGCTATCTTCATCTCCCGAGATAAAATCTTTTGCTTACGGACAGGATTTCTTCGAATTCTTTCCCTAACTGCTTTAATCACCTTTTTCACACGAACGGTACGTGGACGGCCAGATCTTTTTCTGTCACAAACAGAGGAGGTATCATTGTACCTATCAATAGCCCGGTAAACAAACATTTGACTAATACCAAGCGGGTGGAGGGTTTTAAAAATTGCACTTTTCTCCATACCTACTTTATGTAAGGCAATCACAGCGATTCGGTTCTCTTTATCACCCCACTCCATTTTAATATAACAAAATATTTAACAATATAATGGCGCGAAAATAAGAAAACACATCAAGCAATCATATAAAAATGACAGATTCCAAATTCAAACGTAATATTTTCTTTTTTTGAATAGTATTTATGGCCAGACTAAGTATATTAAACTTTCTGGACTTCCACAAAAAAAATTAACTAGCCAAATCGATCCAGCCGTTTCTCAAACAAATGTTTGCAAGAGTAACGAGCAGCATTTGATATATAAAGAAAGGATGTTCCCTTTTGGAACAGGTTGCTTACTTTGGTACGGAAGCTTATACGGAGCTTTTCAACTAACTTCCTAATCAGAACTTGGTTTAAATCTTAATAATTTCCTTATTTTTCTAAGGAGGTATTATGTGTATAGTATAATAAAAATAAGACGAAAAGAATTTAACATTGCAAATATGTTCGCTAAGTTGAAATTCGATCTTACAACACGTTCGTTAATGCATTGCATTTGCACATTTTTTTAAAACGCCATAATGCATAACAAATTGTTCCTCTTTGTATTTTTTATTTATGACATAAGTACTTTTGGGGTTTTTTTTAGGTCTTCAATATAATAAAAAAGAAATACAATAATTTAATTTTTATTTAATATATCCTAGCATATTTAATGTTGCTTTAAATATCTTTAATGACCATATTTCATTTGACGTAATATTTATTACAATTGCAATATGTAAGAATAATATAAAACCATTACAAAAATATATAAATCTTATTCGAAGTCGTATCGATGGCAGCAATCCAGTCCAGTCCAGTTGCAGCCAGTTCAATCACAGCTTTTTAGGGGTAAATTCCTCACTGAACAAATTATCATGGGGTTTAGTAAGCCTTGCTCTTTAAATCACAATCCAGTGATATAGATCAGAACTAGATCATGACCATACTTCTTTTGAACTCCGGAACTTTTTTTTTCTGACCTTTTGTGGACGGCGCTGAGTCTTGTCATCTTGTTATGAATGGTATCTTACAATTATCATGATTTCAAGAAAATATGGCTAACACCCCACCAAAAAATCACTTCCACATAATTCGGGCTTAAGCCCGAATACACAGTATAAATACTGTTCACGGTTTACATTTTTCGATAGCCTCCCATTGCGAACCGCTTAAGTAGTTGTTTGATAGTGCCACAAAAATTATCAGTTAAGGATACATCAGTATTTTCTCATACTCCGTTTTAGGTAGTTCATCTCCCGAGGATTTAAAAATTATATTTGGCTTCATATCTACTTACATGTAATGCCCCCACTTAATATCACAAAACATTACACGCATTACCGCGTAGGTGAGGAAACAAAAATCTTATGAAGATTACACATTCAACAGTAATATTTTGTTTATTTCAAAGTTTATGAGGCCAAGTATAGTTTGTAGCTCCGTACCAAAGTACTACGGGCGTGTTTATGATGTCCAAGGTAGGTGACAATTTAGTTAGGTAAGCCGCAGAGCATAGTTAGTTATGTCCGTGTTTGTATTATTAATTCTCTAACATGTCATGTATTATTAGAATCAAATCCCTACGGAAACTGTCACGCGGTTAAATTCGCTTTCATAGTTGACCACTGCTTTTATGCCGATATTTATTTAGAAATAAAATCGAATGCTGTCGGGGCAAGTTTATTTAAAATATATTTAATTAATCGTTAACGCAGTCAAAAACGCAACGGAAGTTTTTGTTTTTTTGCAAAATTTTCAGAACGTTTTTCATTTTTGAATTAATATATCGGAAATCTATATCTGACACGTTGTTCGAGATTCCCTTTGTGAGTTAATATTTAAAGCAAACGAGTAATACCGGATAAGTTAGTATGAATAGTTCACTGGCGGCGACAACGGAGCTTTTCGACGAAAAGCTGGCGTAGACTTGTTGCATTTCATTCAAGCAAACTTTATTCGTTTCGAAACTTCTCACTCAAATATTACACAAATATAACATATTAAGAAATTGGATTTTTTAAAAATAATAAAATTAAAATAAGATAAATCTAGCACAATGTAAAATAATTAAGCAAAAACAATTATAAAATAATATTGAAGCTATAAATTAAATCGTTAAATTAACTTACCAAGTTGAAGTTGCCACTACCGATTGAAATTCGAACAATGAACACTTCGAGAGATTGCCGCGCCGAAGACACAAGCAAACTGATCGGCGCCCAGGATGCTTGTGAAGCTCTGGGACCGGGATCTGCGGGTATATATGCACCCGTGGGCGGGCGGCCCCTACCACGGCACTTTAATTAAGCTCGATCGAATGAAACCTTCCGCCACGCCGAGCTTTGACTTCATTACTACCGGATTTTGCTTCGTGTAAAAATGTTCTCGTATTAACTATGAAATATGGTAATATTTATTCGTAGAGACATTAGGGTACGACTAAAATCTTCCTATTTACTTTACTGGATAACTATTAACTTCTATCACATATATTACTTATACAATACCAAAACGTTCAATATAACTGAAATGGTGAATACCTGGGTTTCTTTGTGACAGACCGGTGAAAATTACACTAATTATCTCATCTTTGTGAGCATCACCGGATATATAAAAATAGAATATGTTGAAAATTCTTGATATTAATAACAATAAATACACTGTTTCCGTTAAGATCTTTATTTAGCTTGAAACCAATTCTTAAGATTCTTAGAAAAAATATCATAGACTTTACAGAATCAACTGGTTTCTTCACTTTAATAAACTAAATTGTTAAGTTTTCTATCCTTAGTATAAGTAAGTACATAAATAAAATAATTATTCGTTGTACGTTTGCAACATTAATTCCGTGTAACAAGTGGTATCAACAATCAGCCGTGTCAGAGCTTTGGCTTTGACATTCGTCAATCTCGTCTAACCTGGACGCCTGGTCGTAATGCAATTGCATCTATTTCGATTTTTATTCCTTTTACGCGGTATATACGCGACACGTGTAAAATATTATTTGAAGGTGAGTATTACTGTTAAAATCGTTAAAGCTGCAAATACAGGCAGTGCACTAATAACATTCAGCGTTGTATGTATTTAAAAAATTAATTCTTTCGGCTGCAAAAGACAACAGATAATTGAAATAGTTTAAAGTAAGCAGTGTTGGTTCAAGCGTGCGACTCTTATCCGCTAGACACTGCTTTTGTAAACATCGTTAGGAATTCAGCATGTCCTAGTCCGAAGGGTAAGTGCATGAGAAATTCTGATTACACCGACTTGTGAAACTAAGAAGAATTTCTAAAAAACGAATGCGGACAAGCGACTAGGTTCGTAGTAGTAATCCAGTGCTGTTTGCATTAATTAACAGCCTATTAATTCTTAAACTAAATATGAATGCTAACACAAACTGTAATGATATATTTCTATTTAATTATATAAGGATTTCTGTTTATTAAAGTTCAAAGAAAAAAAAAGTTCGATTCTATAGAAGTACCTTATTAAACATCAATCAGAGTTAATTTAAATTGATATTTACTATGATTTCCTGTTAAAAAGGAAATGAAGTCAAAGGAATTATTGACGCAGAAAGAATTCTTTTGTGAGTATATTTAGTAATTTGGTCTCTATAAAGAGAAGACTGATATATGCTTAATTAAAATGTTAATATCTCTTGTGTGATAAAATACTCATGAATCTGCGTTAGTAGGTTGCTGAGTCACATAACCTGGCTTTGTTTCTCGAAAAAATTCTATGTAAGGTTGTTCTATCGAAGACATTTTCGGAGAAAATTTGCTTTGAGCTTTTTTAGTTCCACACAGGATAAGGTGTTATGTTTGCGGTATATTTGCACTCTATACTGATTTATTTAAGAACGAGTGGAGGCAGTAGCCATCTCACATTTATGTCGTCCTAATTTGTTCTGGCCTCATATCCGTTTTCAATTTCGAGTAACAATGCGTATAAATAAATATATATACTATGCAAGTATACAACATAAAACTAGCAGATTTCCAATAAATGTTCAATGCGGAATCACACGTTAATGCATAGATTTCTACGAATTTATATTATGACTGCTTCAACTTGATTCCTGTAACTCACTCCGTCGCTTAGTCGTCCAATTAAGTATTTATTATTACCAATTAGTAATAAGAACGGGTCGAATCTCAACGTATTATAACGTAATTATGTTACGTAATTATATATTAACGTATTCCCATAATATAATTTATGGGAACTATACATTTTCTTCAAATTTGAAGTTTACTTTAACATAGCTCACACTTAGCGCACGGTACAGACCAGTACCTGGAGGTAATCTGTACGCCATCATACCATTCGTACTAGCTAACAATTGTATCTTCGTACCTTTAATTTTTAAAGAACGAAAAAGTACATTTTGTATTTCTAATATTTTATTTAAAAAAAACAAATTCTATTTATAATATTGTTTTCTAAACAAACAACAACATCCATTAACGGATCATTAGAAAAACAAGAAAAAACAAGAAAAAAAGATTCCTTTTAAGAATTGATTTCGTCTTATAAATGAAAATACTAATTTGTCTCCTATCCTGTAATACTAAGTACGTATGTCATATATTTGTCCAGACTCCACGGGTTCATGTGATGACTATCTGGTAGAGATTACAATTTTAATAATCACCAATCATTTCTCCTATATGATTACACTAATGTGTTAGACTCAACGTACATGTCTAGATAAAAATCTTGATAATTTATGTGTAACAAACGCGTTAGCACAAGTTTTTAAGATTGCAGGCATGTGGCGTAATACATCTGTTCAGTGGTAATACGATAATAGAAAAGGCATTTTTCTAGCTTTAAGACTAGGTAAAGCTAGAAAAATGCCTAAAAAACATATACACTAATGTTAATAATTGTAAGTTTTCGATTTTGTGTTTGTACATTTAGTAATGTTTTTTTGTGCACGCTGTCCGCGGTTAAAGGTCCGGCATTTTTGTCTCATTATATTATATTTTTTTCTAATAAGCGTAACGTTGTTGGCGATAGACATGCTTATATAAATCATCTTATAAAATTATAATAATTTTATTCATACTTATATTTACATTAGTACATGTAATAATCAGAAAGCCAAGAAAAAAAAACTAAAAAGGAGACCCTTATACCAGCTCCTTCCTCTTGATCGAATTCAACGCAGAACGGTTCGAATCGTCGCTCACTCTCACGTCACTCTCCGACCGGTTTGATCCTTTGGCGCTGCGTAGAGATGTTGGGTCTCTCAGCATCTTCTATCGCATTTACCATGGGGAGTGTTCAGATTAATACCTGCAGCTGAATTTCATCTTCGGACAACTAGGCAGATTACGAAATCCCACCCGTATCACCTTGAAGTCTGTCGTTCCACCATTATGCGATTCGTAAGACATTTCTTAAAAGAGCGTACCAATCCCTAAAAGGCTGGCAACACACTCACAAGCTGCCACCCACGTGAGTTTCTATGGGCGGCGACTTCACCTTCACGGTGGGCCTTCTGCTCGTTTGCCCCCTCTTCTATAAAAAAACCCCATAATAACAGGGTCCTTCGCTGACTACCGTATGTATATATGTATATAGAGTTATGTTTTTATTCTAAGTCATAAAAATAGTTTATAACTAAAAAAATAAAGTAGCCATTCCATACCCCTAAGTAATAAGGGTTGTTCACCCTTAAAAAAAAATTATTAATTCATTGACGAAATTTTTTGTTTCAATTTTTGTATAATGTGGCATTAGAAAATACATAGAACTCCAAATTTTTATGGTCATTCTAGTAATTTAATCATTTTTCATTCTCGCTCGATAACTGATCAATCGTCATTTAAATAGTTATATAAATCATTTGTATGGCAAAGCTAGGTTTGCCGGTTCAGCTAGTTCTATATCTATATAAGTTAACCCGACGCACTTTTTTTTATCTAGCCGTGTTTATACTTCAAGTCATCATAACTTCAGTAGCTTCATGTCATTCCACCCGACGCATGAACGCATCGGGTTGCCCTCTCCCTAAAGTGACGAGGGAGCGACTACTGGCCATGCTCGAGTTCCTGTATGTTTGCGGCTTCTTATTTTACTATCGGTAGTAAAGGTTTTTTTTTAATGCTTTACGTATTGACCCATTCACTGGCACATGGTGTAATGGTTAAGTCAATATACAACTGTACTGTAGAGCATACTTGAAGATTTAAAGCCGGGTGGAGAGTTTCTTGCATCTTTAGTTCCGTGCTATGGCCTTGATTGACAGTAAACGTATTTTTTTGTAAAAGACTTATAAGTAAGAAAACCTACTCGTATATGAATAAAGATGTTTGATTTATAAGTGGTAGTGGTTTTAAATACCATTATGGTGTTATAATGTGAATATTAATTAAATTAATTATGTCTCTGTATCAGATTTTTTTTTAAATGTTATGTTATGAATAAGAGTTTCTTTCAAAATTTGTCATAAAATTAAATATTTTGAAGCATTCGCAAGATACTAATATACTTGTCTTGCTTTGTAAAATAAAGGTTTTTTTTGACGGGTTTTATATTTAATAAAATAATATAATTCAGTAAAAGTTTTATTGGCTTTAAAATAATACTTAAAACATATTTGATTATCATATACTCAACACATTTAAATAAAATACAGTTATTTAAAAGCGATTAATTATAACAATAAAGTACAAGTATGCGAAAAAATAATAGTTTAATATTTAAACCTAGAATCTCAATTATTTGTTAGAAACAGGAATGTATTGTTTCAACTTAAAATAGGCAAAGTTCTTATTATTTGATTCAACATGAGAAAAAAATCTCCCTTTTACATTGAGTAGTAGTCTTTTTCTGTCAAACTGCGTTTACACTGTGATGGAAAGAGATGCAAAACGGCATGCAATGCAATATGGCCAACTGTGTGCGATTACACAAATTGTTTTCTGTCCTTATCTAGCAATACCTAACAGAAAGGAATGGCGATAATAACATTTGTATATAAATCTAAAGTCCTAATATAAACATCGCTGCATACATTAAAAATTCATTACTAATTAAATGGTAAATTGTGATGGTTTTATTACTAGTTTTTTTGTGTAGATACAATTTTTTTTTTATTTAAATATAATGTCACAGATGTCCAAAATTAACATTAAAACCTTTTTTAGTACAATTTTTTACCAACCAATGAGCCACGGTGGCATTTTGTATTTAACTAATTTAGAAGAAAAAAATCTAGCTCTGTGATGCTCGCTGTCTCCATGTGGAATGGAATCCGGCTGCTGAATCGGAATCCGAGTCACCATTCCCATCACCACCAATTTGGGCTCGAGGCTGAGGGAAATGAAATTCAGCTGGTAACACTGGACCGGGTTCGATTCCCGGTACCGTCAACATATATGGTCCGGATATTTAATTTCAATATAAGTTCCTCATCATGTCTCATCCTGAGACATGATGAGGAACATGTCTCATCCTGTCTCATCCTCACCTTAATTAGGACCTTAATTTGGTGTTAATCGGGTTGAAATGTGCAAAAAAATAATAATAGACAGTTCATACATATTTTTTTAACAATTTAAAATACAATTTTTTGATATTATATCAAGTGTTGAAGGTATACCTGATCAGGCGTAGATGGCGTGCTACGGCTGTGGGCAGCGACACCTCGTCTTCCACTGGCTCCGCGTCTTCTCACTTTATTTATGGGTGGAGGCATTTTATCGTCTTTCTGTAATGCCACCATCATTTATTTTTACAATCAAAAGTGATATATAGAATAACTTTAATGGACGAACTACCTTATCCTTTTAATATAAGGGTTTTAACAGATTCCTTGTAGTACTTACTGCGAAACCGTAGTGGAATCGTTACTATTAATTATAGTGCCATCTAGCGGTTACCTTATAAACTGTCAGTAAAGGTAAAAAGGTTGGAAAGGCAAAATCTACGTAACATTCGCATCAATTCATAGATGGCGTTGTTACAGAAAATATCACAGTGAATTAGCAATTTTTCAGAAAAAGTTTTAAAATGCTTATCTAAATAAACATTTTGAGACAAACATATGTACCTGTATGTTGTCCGCCGATCCCCACGACTTGAGCTGATCGCTATCATCTGATCTCCTATCGAGCTCTCTTTCACGTGCTGACTTCGGCACATACGCTGAAGACCTTGTCGCTCCGACGCCCAAAAAGTTACTAAACGCTTCGGTTGTTTTTTTCACGCGTACGTTTAGCGATCCGATGCGTAGAAATCCTTCCTTTTCTGAAAAAAAAAACCATCTATATATAATACGAAAAATACGAAATATATATATATATATATATATATATACGAAATCAATCACCAACATGAATGGAATGGAGAATTCAAAACATTGTTACCACTTAATTATAAAACATATTTTTTTTTAGTTAACAACACACGGACATTTACAACCAACACCAATCTTACTTGAATATGGAGAGAGATATTGTGGTATATTAGATGGTGATATCAAAATGGGTGGCGACTGTATATTACGTTCAGAAATCTTCTCGGTACCTGAAATAGGCTCTCAAAATAACGTTGCTGTTGTGAATTGAAAAAAAAAAAATAATAAAAATGCCAATAATAATAAGGTTTAACTATTCAATTTGTATTTCATAATCGATATAAGGGTAACTAAGGTACACTGGGAAGCCGCATTGCTTACTTCTGTACGATCCCGGAGACAAAGAAGTGTCCATATGAACCAAATACTGCCTCGGTTTTTTCCCTGACCAGTCCCGTACGTTAGGGTCAGCGTCTGAAAGATGAATATAACAGTGTTTCTATTTATTCATTAACACTATGTTACCATATTTTGAAAATACAGGCACAAGTAAATATAAAATTAGGTGTGCAACTGGCGGCCTTGTCGCTGTCAGCGGTCACACCCAGGCAATAGCAGGGAAACTAATAGTGCTACAAGTGCAAAAGCATACAAAACATGAAAAGAAAAATACAAAACTATACATAGACTTTAGATAGTACACGATAATTTGGTAAATTTAAGGAAATAATGCGTATTTTACAAGAAATAAAGAAAGAAAGAAACACGTTTATTTACACACACACACTGCTATAGCAATACAGAAGGTCAATAAAAATGATTCAAAAGTGAGAATATATACATAAATATATTATAAATTATAAATATAGTAGTATTTTAAAAGATAATCTTTAATAAATATATTGTCTCAAGTTCCCATTTAATTGTCTTATGTGTAAACTTAGTTTTGTTATCTCATAAGTTTATTGTTTTTAATGTATTTAGCACATAAGATGTCTGGGGACAGATATAATAAAATAAAATAAATAAATAAGCATATTTCATTGTTGCAACGGCCGCGGGTATTCACCAAATGGGACACTGCTCAGGATTTGTGTGGAAAAATAGGTTTCACACCACTGATTTTCAGCAGCCCTCAGTCGTCGCAATCCGCTGCACGGTGTCTAAGTGTGATTGTGTGAATACAATTTAAATAAACTACAAAAAGAAAACTATACTACGTTTTTATTGGGATTCAAAAGCTAAAAAAAACAAAACAATAAATCAATGTTACAAGATAATATAATACATAAACTGATTTTCAAAACTACATACGCCACACAAAATTGTTAAGTGCACCATCTACCTTTATCATACAAAACAAATGTAACATTTGGATGCAAGCCACCTGCAATCGCACCCCCGTTCGCGTAGTTTAGTTTAGTCCGTGCACGCACTAGATGCCACTAAACAAAACGATATCTTTCATGATTTGAGGCACGTTTAATTATAAGAAACTTCAGTGCATCGACAGAGCACCCAAGCACAATTCAATGTCAAAATTTTCACTATATAATTATAGTAATAATACGATCGCGGAAAGTACACGTAATAAATAACAAAGACTTACCATAGACCTCAACGAGTAGCCGGTACACATTTTCACGTCGAAATTGCATCGCGATATGCAGCGGTGTGTAACCCTGAAATTGTCAAGATAATAAAACTTACCAGGGTAAGTGAGTTTTTTTTAATCAGACACCTGATTGTCATAAAAAACGAAAACCTTCTGTCACACGTTGCTTACCCCTGAGGTGAGAAGAGGCCAGTTCGAACATAGCTTATGAGCTATTTGTACGATTAAGATCATAAAAATTTCGATAAGAGAATTTTGAAAGTGCACTAGCGCATTTAGCGTGCATTTAGCGTACTTTGCTTGTAAAATGCAGACGTCGAGACAAGTGTCAGGCGCTTGTGACCATAAATACAGATATAGACGTGAAAAACTATTTTCCTCAGTTATCACTGATTTTCGCAAATACTTCGGTAGGCTGTAATTAATCCTCGATAAAAGTTAATTATCAATTCGATCCAGTTGTTTGAGATTAACCACACACAATCTCAAGGTTTATTTTTATACACGGCAACAAGAGACAACATGCCACCCATGGCTACTCGGTATTTAACAGGTGCGTTGGCGGCCCTTTATTATATTGCCACTGCAACATCCAATAATGAAAACTCTTTGAGCCATATCATCCTCGTAATAAGGTTGAATAGATATTAAAACAAATCCAATATTACAGCGACAGCTGTGTTACAGGGAATTTGAAGGAATAATATGCGTTATTTCGATTTTCCATATAAAGAAAACTTAACAAAAGGCAATCAAAATCCTTCAAATAATATAGAAAAGTGTGCATGCATTTCGGTATTGTTTGTAGCCGATTGTGATTACCTACTATATTGTCCCGGCTCCTATTAAAACGTTAAATAGAATTTGCTGGACATGGTGTATGTAACACAAATCATCCTTTCAATTTTATCTGTACCATAGAGATCTATTTATAAGATTAAATCGCTGGTAAAATCTGACAATCAGGGGGTCAGAATGTCAGACGAACGACGGGATGATGGCACATTTCAATTGTGATTGGCTTTTTGGGAAAGACTATTATTTTGATATTGAAAACTGCGTAGCGGTTAACAGTCAATCATTTTCATTCTGTTTGCGGGTTGTTCTCACTATTACGTAAATGTGTGTTCCTATTTTACCATGCCCACTATAGTAAAGGTTTTTCATTTTTTATAGATATATTGTTGCATTCGATGGAGCACACTGTAATGGTTGCAGCTCTATACAACCCTACTGTGAAAAATACTTGGCGATTGAAAGCCGAGTTTTTTGACAGTTTATCTCGTCCGCTCTACGTCCTTGATTTCGGAACTGGTAGTAAATGTAATTGGAGAGTCAAATGGTTTTTTGACAATTAGTTTAGTGTTAGATAGATTTTTAACTATGATTCCCAACAATTCAACATCAAGAAACTATACATATCAATAGAAATAAATAACGTCCATTCAGTCATTGAGTCCATTGAGATTTAACGCAATGAACTAAAGTCCCATACTGCAGTCTAAGGCCAACACTTCTGATCAACGAAACTTGGCAAGGTTTTAATAAATTACGTGCTGAAAGCTTTACACATTAAGTTACCACTTCACCATAAAACATTGACGAGTGAATCTACAAGTACATAAAATGTCCACATACCCCATTCTGCATCAGTCCCATGAGCGCCACATGAAAAAGAGACAGTTTAATAGTACCGTAAAACGGGTCTGATTTGATTGCCACTAAACAGCGCAATTGTAATCGACACTTATCTCTTAATTAAGAACTAATACTTCTTTAATACTTAATCGCTGGAATAGGATGCATACTATTTTTTTGAAGACTCACAATTAACCGATTACGCAAACGCTAATTGCAAAATTTAAAAATATTGACTTTAAAATTTTGTTTGGAGGTAGGCGATACAAAATGTTCGTAGATTATGTAATATTAGTTTTTCATCAAAAAAATATTATATTCTATTACGGTATTGGTTTTGTATCAATGTCAGTAGAAAGACACACATCGAGTGGAATTCGTGTATAGGTAGGTAGGTACACTTTGTGTTTTTACGTAAAGCTAGATATAACGCGTTATGTAAAGAATTGAAAAGATCAGAGTAAACTTTATCTTTTACTAAAATAATCAAACAAAATCTTAATTCAAGTCTTTATAAATACACTTTTGGATCGTAATTCTTGACATTACCATCTGTTCGGAAGTTATCTACCGAAAAAGCAAGACACTCGAAAGCTTAGCACTCATTCAGTTAGTTAAATTTTGAAAACTAAAACAGTGTGAATTGGCGAAAGTCTTGACGCCACGATTAATGTTGCTTTCTATTCTGTGTTATCTCAAGAGAAAGGTAACAATAGTTTTACAAAATTTATTTCGTTCGCGTAATGAATGCTTTATTGTCGCTATTTAAAAATCTAAAATCTAAATGATTTCCCATTTTTATGTCATTAAATCAATAATAATCTCTGGTGCATTCAATGAAATAATTATGATTATTTTGTTTCGTTTTAATGATGTTACGTTAAAAGGCGTCTCATCTTTCGAATAGATGTCTTGGTCGTGTCTGTTAATAAAAAATCACCGTTTTTGTCAAAAGTGTTATCGGTTTTACGTGACATTTATGTAGCCTTTGTCACAGAACCTTTACAAGGGTATGTCAAATCAAAACCGATCGATTTTCTTCATACACATTAAGGTATTAGTTAAATGTTATTGATTATTATTTTACTAAAAAACTGGCGATAGTCTTACTTAAAACAGCTTTTTATTTAATATCTATTTTTATCATAAAACTATATCAAGATATTGTCTTTACATTGTTTAAAAAAAGAGTTTTTGCTTAGTGTGTTTATATACTCTATATATATAGACAACAAAACAAAAACATCTGTCTGTTTATTTGTTCGCATGTATTATAATATTTGCTATAAAAAAATTCGCGCGCAAGCTTCTAATGCTAACCTAACAAATCGACAAACACAGTCGCAGGCTTAGCAAGTTTATATTAGAAACAAACTAAACAATACAAGCTAAAGCAGCCCGTGAACAAGAATATAAAAGAAATCAAAATACTCACGGATCGTTCGTTCACGGTGTGACGATGAATGCCGGCCAATAATTTCACCAGGTTCTCGTCTCCCCGTTTACAAGCCCAATGCATTGCAGTCTGTAAGATAGTGAGTATATACGGACAGTTGCTTTATCTGTACAAGTCTACACAGAGTAACCAATCGACTTAAAAATACAAAGTATTTCTTTGTCTATATTTAAAACATTCCAGGTCCAGTTCCAGGTATTCCATACCTATTGCGATGACCAAAATGTATAAGTGTTCGCGTTCCAATAATTGTTTTATATAATGCATAAACCCACCATTAGAATGTAGTTAACTTAATTTAAGTTTAAAAACATTGACAAAATTTGATCTTATCTCTACTAAGAAAACGTCTTCTCAAATTAAAACATAAATACGATATAATCACGATGAGAGTAGATCGAACAAATTACTTGACTGCTTTTTATTTTTATATGTAAAACACTGACGGACAATATAATACCGAAATTAAAGCTCTATAATCGAAACATTATAGGATGATTTGCATTGAGATTAAAGATTATATTTTGTTTAGGGCAACTGTTATTAGCATAGTTATAGGAATTAGCTCGGCCATTATCGGTGGTCATTTTAATTCTTAAAGCGCACGGAATCTTTGAAAAACCGGTGTTCTGATGGCGGCTAATGTTTACATGCGTGTAACAGGCGCGTATACGTAATTTCATAGGTTAATGCTTCTTAGCAATTTTCTTAATGCGAGACTTATTAAGAGTTCAACGGTTGGTGTTTGGAATATATTTTGCTGTGCACTTTACGATTTGAATTTATTTATTGAACATGTTAAGTTATTAACTACACAGACAGCCAGTCAAGTTACCTTTAATTATTATATGGTGGGTTGTCTGGAAGAGATCGCTTATTAGCGATAAGGCCGCCCGTTGCTCTTATATGTTCTAACATCTGTTAATGTCATTTGCTTCTAGTGTTTAAGTGCGATAAAGTGTTAAATAAATAAATATATATTTATTTCGAAAAAAGAAAACAACAAGAACCAAGAAAATTCTCTTCGCTATTTTTGCCTTCACCGAAGAGAATTATACACATATAAAGGAAAGTGAAGAGAATATAAGTCGCGTATGCCTAGTCTTAATGATGAAACGGTGAAAAAATATTTAAAACATTTTAAAAGACGACCACATTTATAGATAATGCGGTAATTAAGTTAAGCCATTAGCGAACGCGGTAAATTTCAAACCAAATGTTACATGTATATACAAGCCACAAATGTACATAAGAGAAAATCGTTAACGAACCGCGCTGGTGGTTGAAATACGTATTTCTGGGTAAATACAGCTATAACTTTATCTTGGGGCATAGAGCAATCGGCATTTTGACATGATGTAGGCGTGATCGTCGCTGATCCAGTGGGGTTGTTAAAGACGGGCGTTCCCAAGTTCGACGACGGTAAAATATTGAACGAGGGAACATTGTTAATTTGGTGCACACGCTGCCGGTGCGATTTTCTAAGCCAAGAGTACCGATATACGACGTCCTTTGCCAGATGTATCCAAGTACGCATCTTAAATATCATCTAACATTTAACGACAACCTTCGAGTTTGTTCTGGGTTTCTTATCAATAGGTTAATTTTGGAACTTGTAGCTCTTTGTAATTATAGACGCACAAGTTCATCGGTGATATGATTCTTATTAGGTACTCGTTTTGTTTTTTTGTATAATTCATTCTCTTTTTTTGTAATTTGTGTTTTTTTTTAATTAATAAGACAGAGAGTTCTCGACAAACAAGTAGATTATTACTCAAGTAGTGTAATATATTTTCAGAACGAACTAAAAGTCAATAAACATATTTACTCTTTACTTTATTACGCGGTTTAATTGTGTTAATATAAACTTAATTATATATAAATACATACAGTATTATATAACTATTCGTAACATTATATTCATATTTGTTTTACAGCCGTTATAATTAACACGTTGTTCGAGGTTAAGGCAACATCAACTCTAATCTTGGCAATAAAATTTCAATACAACCGCGGTCATGCAAAGATCACAGTTGTTTTTAATGAAACAAAAATGATGGAATCATAAAGATTACAAGGTAGATTTATGTACGGGCATTTTGTTAATAGCTACGTATACTAATTAGAGAAACGTTGCTTGTAGACAGGGGGGGAACAATACATAATGTTAATATTATACAATGATTTAACATAATCTACAAAGTGATACTTACATACTGATCCGGAAAGCAGGCGGCACATGGAAAAAAAATAAAAACAAATATTATTTTTTCGGTATTATTGAACCTGTTTGTTTTAACTGACAGTTTTTTTTTTAATTTACACCGACCTCGTTAATTCACCTGCTTTAACGTTTATAAATTATTTGTTATTTATTTTGACTATTATGTTTAGGTACTTGATGGCAATCTTATAGATCTATAATTGATACATAATTTTATTATATTATATTTCGGACACATTTCACTCACGGTCAGCAATGCCAAAGACGATCGATTTTAAGCGTGAAATAAATATATAAATTAAATTAATAGATATGTTATGTATCTAAATTTGTGTGTTTTTAATTATCATTATATTTTGTTTGTAAACTGATTTTTACTGTCATTTTGTAGTTATCTAAGAGTATTTATTCTTTACTTACATTCTCTCATAAGTAAGTTTTTTTCAGAGAATTCTTCAAAATCGCACCCGACATATATATCCATCCAGATCGTACCAGAGATCTAACGCGAGACACTATTCGGAAGTCGAGCAACCATTGCGCCAACCGGGTCGTCAAATAAATTAAATAAGAACATTAAAATTGATAAAATCTAATGTTTGATAATTCAAATAATTTTAAAACTGAGGTAAGAAATGCATTTGCACATCCCTCGTATTGCCGACGGCTAAATGCGGTATTTAGTACTCAACCCAGGTAGGTTTACTTTAACTCAAAACCATTTTCGGCACTTTAACCGCATCTCGAACGCCCTCGGGGTCACTTTTGCATTCTGAGGCAAACGTTTCAACAGATTCATTAACAAAAGTATTGGGCTTTTTATCTAATACAAGACAGATTTATGTATATGTTAATATATATATTTATTTATCGTTCCTAATAATCTAAAGACGTTTGGACAGCATTATGTTATAATTGCATTTGTTTCGGCCGCATATATCTCCATGTTTCATAGATTTCTATATCTACAAGAAATTAATTAGTGTCGAGACTTGAACATCGCTTCCAGACAAACACAGTTCAAGCATATAATTAAAATTCTTGTATTCGAATGGCTAGTTTCCTCAAATAAATCCTTAGTATCCGAAGGAAAATTCTTAGGCCGACGTTTCCGTGTACGACACACCGAATTTACTAATTTATCGTCGCCTAACGCTAATAAATTTAAAACAGGATTACTTGGTTCGTGCACAAAGCAAAGCTTTATAATTTGATATAAATCTTTTAGACTACGCGTTCGGCTAATTCAATACAGCTTAGTGGCTAATTGTTCTATAGTTATGTGGCAAGCTTTCAAGTGAAAGTTGTCTTTTAAACTATCAACCATATATTAATATTACTAAAGATATCGCATACCCAATTTTATATAAGTCTAGATGGAGTATACGCATTCTAGCTGTCAAATAAACCTATGCTTTAAAAACGATTAAAACATTTAATGCCTTTTAAATCTATACTGTCGATCTCTGTAATCGAAATGTTTAATATGCTAGTGACATAATCAAGATATTTTAAATATATACATTAAATGATGTTGTATGAACGTGTGTCACATTTCATTGTATGCATGTAATTCTATTTCCGTAAGCGCGATCGGGTTCGGTCACAATAAAACTTACGATTAGCGATACACTGTTTACACAGACCCCACAAAAGCTCATTCATAACTCTAAGTGAATTTATGTACAGACACAAACCGGCTTTAGGGTCAATAAAGCTATTCGATTTCCGACCACTCCAAAGTGTAAATTGTTATAGGTCATTTTATTCGTCGTAAAAAGCAATACTGTGTTCTGTGACCGGACGTGGCTAACTTGACGTAAGTGCGGACACTCATTAACCAAAATTACTTTTCATAGACTTAAGTTATAACATTAGCTTAAGTTATAACTATATAAAAATATATAATATAAATGAATGTATTTAACATATACTACAGACAATTTAAAAACAAAATATAATGCAATAATTAAAGGAACTAGTTGAAAATAACATACATTACCTAGGTAAAGACAATAGGTACTGCCTCAACTCGGTAATTGAACCAGAGGCGTGTGTAAACGGGTTATTACAATGGTGAGAATCCAGAGAAGATTTTGTTGATTGGCACGCAAAACTCATTGGTTCTGGGTGGCAACTTGAAAGTTTTAGTCGACTTCGGCTCAGAGAAATCTAAACTTTTCTTTACGACAGTTTTATAAATAAATTTTTTTCAAAATATTGGTCTCTGGAACGAGACTCTTATTGTTGTTAGACGACATAATCTCTAGGCCAGCTGTAGGCTTCTTTCACTATCTGATCATGACCGCGTGCTCAAGGTGCCAACGGAAATTGATTCACCGTTAGTATAAAAGCCAAACATTAAGACGGATTGTATTACTTTATATACGTATCTGATTGAATTTTCGGACATTTATTAAAGGGTTGTACTTCTTTTATGGTTTGGATAGTATATTTAAAAGCAAAAATCCAGTTCCTTTGCAATCTGTCCGTATCCAACATCATGTATATACTACTCAGATATTATATAATTATTATATTAAATAATAATTCTATCCGAATCAGCATTGACAAGCAAAAATGTCTTCTAGATTCCGACTGTCAGGAGGCGAAGGGATTTGATTTGTCTACCTTATATTAAAACAATCAATTGGTCGGTAGGTATACAATTAAAAAAAAAACAACTTTAATTTAACAATTACGATATAGTTCGTATTCACAAACGCATTTTTTTCAGTGCACTAGCACGGCGTGAATGACATCCGCTGAGGTGTCGTATTGATTGCGTTCGCATGAATGTCAATTAAGATTCGCGGACCGATGCGTCTTCGGTTCGGCTAATTATCATCTTGTCAAGTCTCCGTGTAATTATGCATGCCGTGTGACACCGACGTTGATATACGCGTCGTATTAGTCTATAGCCATTTGAATGATATCAGGATTACTGGTCAACTTTACTATGCGTGACAATGACGAATTCGATACGTCATAACCTGTTAATGTTGACATTGCATGAATGGTTTCGTTATCTTTAGGTTGTTCTTAGAAATAATCTTATCAGTGCTTGTAAAAATTACATACAATTTGTACCTACGCTTATACGAATAATGTATGTTAAGGATTACATTAAAGTTTCGTAGCTAAATTAGTTGCAGAACCCAGGTGTAACTTAGATTTTATTTCTTAAAGTTTACACAATAAAGAATATATAGATAAAAAATAAAGCCAAAATACGGTTAAAACATAGATCCAGAAATTAAATCTAACATCAGAATCAACAATAATAAAAAATACGAACAAAAAAATATATGTATACATGTGAACAAGTTGAGTATATCATGTGAGGAACGAGCATTTAAGTGTGTACGTGTGTATTAGTGTGTGTAATGGTGTTGCTGTGTTAGATGCTAATAAATAGTAGATTAGATAAGTAAATAAAAATACTTACACCCTGCAATTTCCAGTAATTACCACCACATGAAAAGAGATAATATGAAATTAGTTTTATGTTACATAGTAACACCATAACTGATTATACGTTGCCTACCGTGAAGGGGTCCTGAAACAAAAGAAAGGAAAATTTTAGTAAATTGATTCCCTTGAATAATAGTAAGATTTCATTAATATGTAGAATTTTTACCTCATGTAAACAAAAGTTTAAAGTTTAACCTTTTAGATTTTCCATGTTAAATTAATGAAATCCAACACAAATTTCACTTAAATTCAAGATGTTAGCCGAAGTTTTTATACAACGAAAAGCTTAACCTTTTAAAGTTTTAAAATTCCCACGTATATTTTACAAATTTCAATTGCAAATTCGTAAAATAAAAAAAATACGTTGATAAGCCAGATGTTGCCACGCTGACCACATTCAAGACGATTGAACGTATTAATGTAGCCATAATCGTCGAGGTATTATATGAAAATATGTAATAGAGCTAATAAGTGTTGGGTGGGTAGCTACCTCAGCGGTCGATCGGCCAATATTGCTCCCATAATAGCCTTAATATTCTCATCAATGTATAAAGATGGGCCGTGGAGCGCTCATCAAAGATTATTCACGTTTGTGAACCATAATGCAATCTTTGTTCCAATAAGGCAAAACATTGACATGATACAATTTTAAAAAGTAACACTTTACGTTCCATTACATATTATATATGTACAAACCAAGTATCACCTGTCATAAATATCATTAAAACACATGTATTTCTAGCCTAAGTATAATTGTTTATGACACTGCGGGCACGTACTTAATTACCCGTTTCTCGTATAAAACAAACAAAGAGTGCCGAACGATTAATCTCAATCACAAAACCGCGAAACAGTAAATAATAATTAGTCATCATGTGTCATTACGAGTAATGTACGTCGACTGTGTAAATGATATTTTGATGCGGATACGAAAATGGTGAATGAGGATTTCTAAAATAAGAGAGCGATTTATTAACGGCCGCGGTGCTGTGGAGCCGGTGACGCAAACATTCGTCGACAGAAATTAAGCGATAGAACACCGCATCGAAATGAACCGAAACACTATGACGAGGCCAATGCTGCGTGTGGCTTGCACGAAACCGCCTCATACATCAGCGTGTTGACAAATAAGATCACATTACTCTTACACTATTAAAATCAAGCATAGAATGCGACGACAATAAATAAGAAAATACGGTGGCGGCACATATAATACAATGAAGCTCGGGCGGGCTGTCAATAATGTCATTAAATAGCGCATAGACGTTGTTGCTTTAATTAAGACATGAGGAATGCGTGTATCCATTTTTTCTTTCACGCGCCGTCTAAAACATTGTGAATTTAATTGCGTGCCTGTTAGCGGTTCACCCCGTGGATGTGTCGTTAATAGAGCGTTGTCTCTTCATTTTGTTTTAACGTTCAGTGACTCTGTTATTTCGGAGCGACTAATAAATTGCGCGATGACAGGTGTCAGCTGCTCGAACGCCTCTGCACTCTTGTGTCGATGTCTCATTCCTCACGCTCTACTCCTAAATTCTCTTATTTCATCAACGCTACGTTCAATTTTCGTTCCGTTCTCTCGCCATTCTATTTGTTTTCATTAGCATTAAAGTTTTAGTAAAGCCAATCTGAATCGCGTGAAATAACCGAGTGTGTTTTAATATCACGAACATTTTCTGCTTGGTTTACGATTACTTCGTGCAATGTATCATTTAAACTAATTCCTGTTTTGGTATTTGTGATCAAGACAAGACTTTTATTTTACGCACAAATAGATTGCATTCACTTTTACATTTTGAAGCGCCTAACAACACGAACACACTTTATTCTGAAGCCACAAATAACATAACAATAATCTCACATAACTGAGCAGGGGAGGCGTTTTTAATTATCATTCATTACAACATCAAAACAAATGAACATCTAAAATTAAACTGAAGTTAAACAAAAGCAGATAACGAATCCGTTGCCTCTGAAAAACAAATAAAACGCACGATACGGTATAAATCAGAGATATATGCATTTCTTTTTACTATCGTTAATTACAGAAGGGCGTATATAAATAAAGTGCGCGCGCCCATGGAGGCGGGCTCGAGGCGATCACCGCGCCTGCGCCCGCGCCGTCGTACTTGTGTTGCGACAAGCAAATGCACTTATCCTTCTGCCAGGAAAAAATGTTGCCAGTCGCTCTCGTCGGTCAGTTGTACCAACAATGCGACGCGCTCTTGAGTCATTGCCTCCGAGAGGTTCACTTTGTACTTTAGGACAACGAAAAAACACACAAAGGAAACAAAAAGGGACGACATTTATTTTTATTGAAATTCACCTGTTTGCCCCGCGCCCCACAATTTCATCAATGAACCACCACGATCCGATCTCGATTGAAGCGATAGAACGAAACGATTAGCTTGTTATTAGTGAACACAAGGGGATCACATTCATAAAACCGTCATCGTTTCGCGATTAAAAATGAACAGAAGTCTTTGATCAATATCAATAAATCGCTCGGACAAAAATGAATATCAATAAATTGAAAATGTTAAAACATATCATCGATTATTGTAAATAGCTGGAAGGCTTTTATGCAAAACAGCTCATTTATCCGGCCAATTCAACGGCGGTAGCGAATATAAATGATATTTACAGATTGCAACGGCACTGTTATAAACAAAACGACGCCCATTGATATTTTTTTAATAACAAAACCTAATTTTAAATTGAGAAGTTATTAAATGCAATAATGAAATATTGTTTCAGCTCAAATAAGGTTTTAGGTTATATACGCTTAAATGTTAATTCCGTACACATAACTTTCACAAAGATTGACGTCGAACTTGGCAATTTACATAAATCCCAAAGTTTCACTTGACAAAGGCCTTATTAAAATCTTCGGAATAAGTTTAATTTGGGATGACGGCAACATCATTAATCTTAAACACGGCCTAACAAGTTGACTCGCTCCAAACAAATAAGCGCTGAAAACCCTTTATGCAACGTGCGTTTTTCATTACGTAAAAATTTGAAATGCAAATTCAAAAACGGTTTAATTGTAGAACAGTACCGAATATTGTTTAGGGGTCTACCCTATTCGTAGTTTAGTCAATTGATTGTGGTACTTAACCCGTCCGACTACAGCTGCGCGTAAATCTTTCTAACGGCCGGCTCGCAAATAAAATCCCGAGTCGAGAATTCGTGATAGCGGTTATCGGCGCGTCCTCATCTCACTTGTCTTTGTATTTCGTTAAACAAATAGAGGTCTTGTTGGGTCGGTAGGCAGGTCCTAATTAAAAACAATATTCAGCCGCAGCCGTATATTACGCCGATGGTGGCCTGAAGCTGTTAGTCACTCCGCCTGTCCAATGGCCACCTCCCAGTCATTTAGTCTTTAAAGTCGCATCGTAGCTGAGTGTATTATTTAACATACGCTTACTATTAACCTCTCAGTATTAAAAAACCAAAAAGAACCAAGATGTCGTGTGTCATCAGGTACTATTTAAAGAACAAATTACAAATGAAATTTAATTGCCTGCTCTAATTAAAAATGTTATTAAATTGAATGTTTAATCGGTTAATAATTAGAAACAATTGGAGATACACAGTTTTTTAATCAGGATTGAAAGTGGAAGTAGCGGACCGCGGCGTCGGATGCTTGTTTGCCGGCGGCCAGCCCACCTCGACCACGCGTACTAAAAGTTGATCTTATCTTTTATATTATAATAGGTTTCCGAGGCGGCACTCCACTGCCCCGTACAAAACAGATACACGGTAACAAGTCATATATTGCGTTTGGAATCGACCACGGATTGGTTCGCGTTGCTTCGTGATAAAGCTTAAATCAACACACGAAGTAATTACATCCGTGCCACACTTCATCACAGATGCGAATAGTGATTAAGTATCGCCCGCCTTTGGTACCGTGCGCGGGCCATGTCTTTGCTCGGAATTACTCTACGAATCGTTAGGGAGCAAATCGTCCTGACTTAATTTAGGCAACCCGAAAGGATTTGTTAATAGCGACGTTGGATGTTTCCGAGGGTGTTCATAGTAAACATTCACAATTATTGATTGTATTTGAATTAATTAAGATGTACTGTGAGTTGAATTTTGTACTATCAAGAGTTCACCGTTACCAGGCCAATAGTTTGTTTCTATTGTTAAACGAACAAGCGGACATGACAACAGCGACGTATGAATTGTTGTTTGACGTTGCTTGACAAGTGATCTCTGTAATAAATAATACGTCCATCATAAAATGAACGGATAAATATATTTCACAAATTACCCACTGCGTATACAAATCGGCACCTTAAAACGTAATCTTCGGGCATCTTTTAAATTGAATTAATTAAAAGTTTCCCATTGAAAAGAGTATTAGCGCAAGGGTTGTACCAAACTTCTTTTGTATTCTAGGAGTTTTTCAGTAAAACAAAGCCGAATTTGCTACAAAATATAAAACTTTTACAATAACGTACACGCCGCGGGCGAGGAGATCGTCAAAACGGAAAACAATCCCTAACTTGGCCATCTTTTTTGCCGAGATCAATATTTAAAAGAAAACGATAATTTGAAAGGGTTAAAGAGACATGTTTCAGGAAACGTTTGATCCTTGTTCGCGGTTTCAGAAAAGGTATTAAAATACGTTGTTATTTAAATTAATTCTCATTTTGTTACATTAGTTTATTATTAAAGTAGATAACGGACTTTACAAGCAGCATATATAGGTGTTATATAAGTCAGAGTTTCTAGAACTACAGTAAACAGCTTGACCCCATCATGGTTACACAACCACGAGTGAATAGCATATGTAGTGCTTCTGTTAATGCAGTCTCAGTGTCTATATATATATATATATATATATATATAGACATACGCATTCACAGTATAATGAGGCTGTTTCAGCCCTCGAATTCGGTAGTGCCGTGGGCGGGCGGGCTCCACTCTCACCTACTTCGCTGCAAGCGGCCTTACCCAATTAGCCTTAAAATAATGAACATGTTTTATATTTCTGCTGGAGCGCGCCGTGTTCATCCCGGTTTGCCCCGGGAGGTCATGCCACGGCCCTCGTTTTAAACATAAGTACAGTCAAGTAACATAATTACAAAGGGACAGGACGGTTGAGTCTTGGTTCCGGATATGTAGCATTTTGTGTGTAAACGATCCCCACAATAATCAAGTTGTAAACTTCACCGCTCCTCATTAACGTGCTCGCATTGTACTCGGGGCCAGACTCTATTGTACGCGTAACAATCACGGACATTCTAAATCATAATTCATACATTTATTTGTTAACTTAGTGAAACTCACTATTGTTATATTATGAAGACGAATAACACTCAACATTAATTATATAATTAAAACGTATAATTAGTTAAGTAAATAGATCCGTCTATAAAATACGGTTAGAAAACCCATACTAACGAGGTTGCGGCGTGCCGGAATTAAATTATAAGTGTTTAACAGTTTCATGCCTCTTAAGTCTACAAATAACGCGGCCGCACTCAAAGATTTAACTAAGCTTAAATAAATAATCAATTTGGCGTGGCCCGCGCGGCTTCTGATCGATTGCCACAATAGCGGCGGGATGATATACTCCGCGTGCCGCGACCATAAATATTCCGAGACAAATGTTTAGAGCGTCTCCAGAGAGTTGCGGTGACACTAAATTTAAAAGCTTCAATTGTACAGAAATAACCGAAACACGGTTAAGATCTTTCGAAAACAAATCGTGTATCGGACGCTTGACGACAATCGTGATTGACTGCGCAAGTGAACGTCTCTAATATAAACAAATTAATAGGGAGCCGGCATGGCCACGGTGGCGTACGTAATTTAGATCACTCTGCTTTGACGTATGGGGCTAGGGATGAGGGACAACGGCCCGATGTCATAGCTGACATTAAAAAAATATTTGACGCTAGAGTTGTAAATCAGCGTCGCGTCGCGTAACGACCTTTGGACGAAGTAGCTTTTATAACACACGCGCTTCCTGTCTGAAGATGTTACGATTATGAATCGAAAGGAAACATAACTCGGCAGCGATAATTTTTATGAAAATAACTCATATTTCACTGCGTATCCAGTTTATTAACTTGAATGACGTTTCATTACTTTATTGTGTCGTTACGAAACCGTTTTGAGATTATATAATCTAGACCATTGATGTGTTACATGTGTTAATCGCGTTCACCGTGGGGTTTTATCAATACGGGTGTAATTTTAAGAATGACTGCGCCTATAAATTAAGGAGTCTTTACATTAATTATGAGCTTAATTATGTTTGAATCCCTTTGATTTACAAGCCGCTCATTGCCACCGCAAACGAATTGTAGTGGCTTAGCGAAATTTCTCGCTTTGCCTACCGCTATCCGGCTACAATTATTTTTGTCTGAATACGCAAAGATAAGTTGAGATGAAAGTGTTTTCAGACGTGTTTGTCCACTGTATTATTTGCAGGGATTAGCCGTTGGGTGTACTAAAAAAACACGTATAATAATATTTGTTTGATGTCAACGGGAACAAAATAGATCCATTAAGCATAATGTTTTATATGCGGCGTTTTTATTATTTAAGTTAATGTGAAAACTATAAACTATAACATGATTAAAAACACATTATTTTTTTATATTACCTTTTCAAAAAAATAGTAGATAATAATCACAAGTGGGATGTACATACACAACTTATTCAAATATATCTAATTTTACACTTGTTTCATAATATCAAACGTTACATTAACAATAATAATAAACTAAAAGTGTCGAATATTCGCAAAATCATTGACTACAATATCAACTTTGATCCTCACAAATATTTTACATTTTGAGTCAGCTCAGACATAGAGTTTGTGAAGTTTATTAAATCCTTATTGAATGTTTTACGATCACTGTAATTATTATCCAAAATGATCAGGATTTCTTTATAACATTTCACCACCATCTACCACTTTGCCTATTTCTATTCTAGTATACAAATAAAACAACCGATCAAACACAACATTAATCACAATCCGAAGATCGCCAGTCGAAACAATCGGCCTATGCACTATTTCTGCCTGGTGTTTAGAAACAATAGCTAGTGTATGCAATTAGTTTATCGGATAGATGGTGGTCGAATATGTCGTAAATCTACTCTCTTGCCACCAGTGGGCGCTTTACGTACCGTATGTAGATTCCACTCGGGTAATTAATGCGCCCTGGTAGAGTTTCCCTCTAGCCCGGCGGGTTTAAATTGAGTGCCCATCTCCCCGATGCACGATATCACCGATTCGGGCAAATTAAAACTTCGCGACTAAACATTGGTGACCGAAAATAAAGGACGCAAATTATTTTCGCAACTTGAAACCGGTTGATTAATTGTTATGCGCATTTATTGGTCGTATTTATTTTAGGATTCATTCAGTGGGATGTTTTTATTCGATATTTGATGGTAGATTAATATTTCGATGTCGAAATAACAACATAAAAATGTAGAAATAACCTCATATACTTCACTGTTCTTTTAACTAAACAACAATGCTCAGACTAAAAAAGTGTATATTAATTAAATTTAATCCTTAATGTAATTAAGAACTGATTGCATATTTGAAAAAATACGCTCTTAAAAACGTTTCGTTTCTTTCGTCAGCGTTATTTCCATACAAACAAACGCGAATATTTTCTGAATATGTCTTTTTTTTTTAACCAAATACGAAAGATACACACAAGAATATCGGTCCTATTCGATATTTAAGTGTGTATTCAATATCCTAAGTTATTATGTTTCACGAATTAGTTATAGCTCATTAGAGGATTAACAGAATACTGACTAAAAAAAACTGATTTAGTTATAAAAATAGATCGACAAAGTTAAGCTCGAAGGCATAACTTAGCTGACTTATTATCCGTGCCAACAGCTGCATCTCACAACATCAGGTTGAATTATTTGCGGTTACTCCTTCAGAACATATTTGCATACTATCCAACAATTTTATATAATTTCTCAGAAACAGCCCAATTTACTATCAATGCCCAACAAGGTGTACAAGACCTGCATATTTCAGAAACACATATTGTTCCCGGGATCAGCAAAACATAAAATACTTGACCGTACTGTAGTACTAACGGAAAATTATTATTAGAATGTCAAATTAATGCCAACGATTCGTTTCCCAGAGAAAATTTGTTTCGGTTTGGTTTGGTGACACTCTGTTAAATGAAATATAATGTATGTAATTGTCGTGTGTGTCTGTTTTACAGCAACAAAAGAAAACATGGGTAATTTTCAACGCACAATTTACACTTTAGTTAACACTGGTACGTATAGTATAACCGAGATATAAGATATTATTAAACTATCTTAGCCTATGAAGTGACGCCCCTTCTCATTATCCCTTCTGTGGTGAATATCAATTTGCAATAACAAAGATTGAACCACAAGGTTTACTTAAGAAATCCTAGTGAAATGAAATTCAAAATCACGATTTGTCAATAAAACTTCGCGAAAAAGTTTTAAACCAATGTGTATTTATGACGTAGTAGGAACAGTGGATCAGTATTATTACGGAATAATCAGGACGAGATAGAGAAACGAATGAATCAGGAACGTGTCGAAACAAACGCTGTTTAAAAACACATCATCTATTGATCTATGTTGCACGTAATTTTATTACATCACAAAAGCCGAGTATACTTTTTCGAAAAACAAAATCAGCGCCGGTCAGAAAATGTATTCAAAATTTAGAGCGGCAATTTACGCGTGTTACAAATCTAAATGTCGGCCTGAACACTATTTATCCTCTTTCCGAGCTACAAGGTACGACCAAGGGAATAACACCCACATGCCTGCATCCTTTTGGAAAAACATAAATCCGAGGTCGGCCCACAATCCTCCTTTTTTAATCCAGATACGCTCCAACTTATTTCCATCGGCCTAGAACGACAAATTGAATTATCTCGACGTGATTTACGCTCCTAAATCTAAATACTTCCTGTTAAAATAAAACAATGGTACCAACATAAAAATGATCTATCAAACGTGCCTAATGAGAAAACAATACCATACAATAAGTTATTTCGAATGGGGCACTGCCAACACCTTGACCGGCGCCAGTACTAAATTACCAGCCGAGGAGAACGCTAACCTGTCTCCTTTCAAATTTGATTGTGCCCAACATCACACGCCCATAAACTCTATAATGAAACATCCCTATAAAAACAAAACTATAGGCATATATGATTAGCTCGATACACGAGTAAGGTAGAGCCACTAAACAAACAGCTATAATATTGCTTCGTCACCTTGTTCAAAATCACTTATTGTAAGAGTGACTTGCATCGCCTCAAGTGCCTTATGCTATGTCTGAACAATGTATTCAGTTCCGCCGTGTTATCGCTCAAACTATACATTGTTTTACTTATAAAAATAAGATCTACATAGAATAATTACATTCAAAATAATACTTTCAATCTAAATCGCATTTCAAATAACTTCAAAGCTTATTAGAACCAACTAATTTGAACAATTCGATACAACGTATAAAAATTTTGCTTCCGTATGAAAAAAGAAATAAAGTGACCCATTCCTATAACCATAAATATCATAATATGTATTCTGTAACAAAAAAAATCTATGCATAATAACATAATGGTGCCAGCTAACCTTTACTCCATTTAGTGTCAATGAATTCGATACTCATGATGGATGACATGCCAAAAAACTGTATAATACAGAATCATATTTGTCGGTCTTCCAAACACATAAACAAGAGCGCGCGCCTTCACCGAGGCAACGGACGCGGACGGTTCAAATGAGGCAGGGCGAAGGTTCTCGGATTGCAGCGGCTTGGCGCCACTCGACACATTTGAAAAGTTTAGCACACCCATCAAAAAGGACAAAAAAGAAACCTACAACAATACACTCGCAAGATCGTGTATCACTTTCACAAGCGTACGATTAACGATTATCATATACTAAATATCCATGATAATGTATGTTCGTATATTTAGAATAGAATAAATCATGTAAAATCAGTGTCTTAATTAGAATGAAAGATGTCAACATAGCCCGATGCCACGGTTTGGAATAAATCAGGATTTAAATTGCTTTCCGCAACGACACACCCACCGTCGACTGGGCGTTAATAGCGCGTGCAACCGAAATATTAAATGTTTTCAAATATTTTTTGCTTTGAAACCGTATACCGTCTAAGCGACACGTAAAAAATTGGTCCAGGATATATTATCACCCGTTTGTGGAACGAACTAATTGGATGGTAACATTGAAGGATTTACTGTATACAGATTTTTGTGTCAGAGATATGTTGAGTCAGTCACCCCGTGCAATTCATTCATATTGTTTTTAAATTTGAGATGAATAATTAAAATATAGGCTAACAACTTATTATGTACTTATTAGATCTATATTTCAAATCTTAAAAAAACGACTAATTAGTAATCTTCACGAATTTTGTCTTTCATTCCAAACTGGATATATTCAAAATAAGAACAATGAGAAACTATATAATTTTTTAGTTAAGCAAAGTAGACTGGCGAAAGAATGAGTTTATTAGACGGAGGTACGTATACGATTTTACGAGCGAAGGATTGATTAAAATCTCAAAGAAATAAAAAGGCATAAACTTTATTTGTTTTATACAGGCTAATAATAATCGTATTGAGTTTTAATCATTTAATACGAGGTTTGTTAACAAACGCCAATTCCGATTTGATTATTCCGATCGCCCGGCCGGGGCGCTCATAAATCAACCATAATAAAGCTAAGCTTTCGTCTTCTTTATTGACCAAACATACCTTTATCATGACAATTACATGGTCGTTAAGAGACAGTAATATAAATTTGATTCAGAATCATGAGAATTGAACTCCACCTATACATATTTTTACAGTTCCGTATACGGGATGGCGCTTAGCACTACTGGGTCGTGGTCATTGGGTCTGGCCCAAATGCGTTTGTTTTATTTACATAACAAAGCTGATGAGTGTTTTGATTTAGTTGAATGCCCTAAACTAATTATTAAAAAGGCCAAATAAAATATAAATAAAAAATACATGCTCATATACCAGCGGAGCAGGGATCGTGGTACGTTTACATTGTCCATAGGTCTAAGCTAACGCGGGTAAAACCGCAGTGAATATGTAGTGTTATCAATATTTAGACAATACTTATTCTCTATTCAACTTTTATAGAAAGTTATTGAAACAATTAGCGTATATTTGAAGGATACTTAAACAAACAAACCGACTTGTAGACTTGCGGGTTTTATTTATAAAAGTACAGTTTTTTATAACTAAGGGCTAAGACCAGTTTCCAAACGTGTATTGCTATTGAGCTACTAAATATGCTACAAACAAAATGCAAAAATATATTTTAAAGTACCATAAATACATTTTAAAGGGTACAGGTGAAGAAAACTGCTATCTTATCTCATTTGTAATACGAGAAAGGTATTTTGTTCATTCGTAATAAGTTGAAAAAAATAATGCTTATCTTAAATAGATAAATTGCAAAATTGTTTCTGTCGAGGGTAAAAACAGGTAGTTTTTTTTTTTTTAATAATGGGTATAGTTGATACATGCCCTTCTCAAACCGAAGTTGACACAATATCATAAACCAACTATTAAGCTGGTGATTACAACAACTTACAGAAAAATTATAGGTTTCAAGTGACAAGACGAAAATCAAAAGTGATCTGTCTATTCAAATGTTGGTATTGAATTGATTTTTTGATGAAAAAATTTTTTATACCTTAATAAGCATATCACGTGTTCGACTAAATGAAGTCATTTTTTTCTTGTAGATCGTTATAGAACTCATTGCCACTGACACGTACCACGTAAAACGTTACGTAAGTGGAAAAAAAAAATTCAAAGAATGTAACGTAAACGGAAATCAGATCTTAGAAGCGCGGCGGGCGGTCGAAGTTAATTAATATCAGAGCAAAGATAGGAAGCGGCGACGACATATTTAAGTGATATAGACAATATTAAAAAATGACACGTGGACGAGACACATCTACAAAACCATATCTCCGTCAGTGAGGAGCGAATACGAAAATATCAAAGTGTTTTTAGTACGACAAATGTCAAACAATATGGTACAGAAGCTAACACGTGTTACATATTGTATGACAATATTTACTGTTGGTTTATTAGGCCCCCGGCGTCTTTGGAAATTTCAAAGCAGATGCGAGACGCACTGACAAACTAATTGGAGACAAATTTTATAATATCATTAGGCATGTTCCAGATACACAGTCGTTTTAAAAAAATTGGTCGAACATTTATAACGACCGAGAAACATTATCTTTTATATCGTGCATAACTAAGTCATGACAAATTATTGAACGTCGTGTTAAACCAAACATTATTGGAATTGGAAATTTGATGTTCAATGTTACAGGAAATATATAATCTGTTTCTTCTTAATGTTTTAATAGGTTGATATTTTATGAAGATAATCTATTTATAATCTGTATTATTAAGTTTTGTATATATACAAAATCAAGATCGCTTTAGCTCCGCGGGGGTCACCTGTGTTAAATAGATCTATATGTTCTATAATAATAACACTCTGGCACAACTTTAAGTGGGTGTTGGCCTCAGATCGTATGCGTAACTTAACAACAACAATGCAACTTATTTTATAGAAATGTTAGTCATCAGCCTTGTGGTACGCTCGGGTTGAAATGCCGGTTTTCGATTCATTCTGCACATAAAATATTGATACAGGGCATTTTATTCAAAATTTGGGCTATCACAAACATGTATCGATTTAACACAGACCATTGATATACATAATACGAATTCATGATAATCACGTATCGATTCAAAAACAAAACTACAATTTTATATTATAGTTCATAAATCGGGAAAATTTATGAAAATTTACGAATCTTAAGAGAACGTTCGTAGTGTAAGCTTAAGTGATTTTTAGTGTTATATTCTATAACGGTACTGTCCGAACCTAAACTATTTATCAGGATGATAAGGCATTATATGTGACGATTACAGCCTTAGCCTTCCAAGCCATAATCATTTTCGAACTCATGTCTAGCCCCTAATTAACTTCACTTAACAACTATTCAGGTAAACTCAAGACGATAGCAATAAAATACAGAATCCAATTGCGTCCCTTGATTTACAAGGAATCAATAAATGTGAAGGCTATCTACATTTTATTGCGTTTACAATAAAAGTAATGTACTCCGAAGAGCACCAGGACATATAAACCTTAATTAACATAATGATACAAACGATCAATTAAATTTAATCTAGATTAGACATAAATTATTACAAATAATTCACATAAATTGATTTATCGTTGACATTACTCACACTCACACAGAAACACCATTGCACACACTAATAAACACACACTTAAATGCTCGTTCTTTACATAATATACTGCACTTGTTCATATGTATATATATATATTTTTATTTATTTTTTTCTGATCTTGGATTCTATTTTCGATTGTATGTTTTGGCTTTGTTTTTGTCTATTTTAGTTGTGTAAGCTTTTTGTGATAAGCTGTATAGGTTTAAGAAATAAAAAAAAATAAAAAAAATAGACATAACACTTTACGTTATAAATAATACTTGATACGAAGATCAACCCTGGACCGACTGTACCTAGTGAATGAAAATTTCTTAACGAGCTAAAAAAATTACGCGAAATGTACTAAATGCGGAAACAGTGGGTTATAATATGTATGTATTAAAAGCAATATATGTATGTATATGTAGTTTATCAGTTGTGTTACGTAAAACACTTATATCGCTCACTTTAGGGCTAACCAAACTAAAAGAAACAAACTTACTTGTAAGTAAGAATAATTTCTATCTACGACGTTTATACCGTTAAAAATTATATTTCGCTTAAAAAAAATAATGCTTTTGAAACCGGACGCAGGCTTCCGTTACGAAAACTTTTGTTAAATAACAAAACAATAGACACTCGACGATAACTAGAGGCAAAGGTTGTTTTCATACATAATAATTAAAACGTGTCAGAATCTACAAAATGGTACATGCAACCGATGATTAACATTCACTGTGAAAGAGTATTCAACTCAAACGCATGCCAAATGAAACAAAAAAATTGCATAAAAACGAATGCAATATATCAAGTGCATTTTATGTATAAACAATGGTAAAAAACGCTCGTAAAATAAAATGCGTAGATATGTCAAGATAGAATACGGCGGGGGGCGCTCCACTCGGCGCCATCGCGAGATCCAATTAGAAGCACACCTTTTGGGACATGTGTTTGACCAAGGGAACAGCATCCGTTACCGTTTATCGCCTTTTTGACGTTGCCAATTTAGTTTACGGAAATGAGACAAAAAAAAACTCACTCGTCCAATGTTAATGGACATATTTCAACTTGGAAAGATACGGTACAGGGATTTTGCAACGGATTATCGAATAAGATATGTTTTAACACACCTTAGTCTTAACAAGTTTTGAGTTCTCCTTGCACATCTTAGCCAGGACGTGGTAGTCACCACGAGCGGCATACAATATCCACTGCTTCTGTTTAGAGTCCAGCGGTTCGGTCTCCTTGTGATCCAGCTGCGGTAAACACACATACGTTAAAATGACTTTCATTGATACGTTTTAATCAAGCGGCAATTTATTCGAAACAACTACTCAATAATCGAACTTTAATCAAATAATCCACTCGCTGGCATAATTTAAAATAGTGTTTCGTATACCAAATATCATCTATGGATTGTTACTATGCAATATTAAAAACAGGTTAAAAATATTTGTGCAAAGCAAAATAATCCATCGACACTACAGGATTTTAATATTAATTTGAGTTCTTTGATTTTTATGGGGTTATACTAGCGCGCGCTGAAGAGACTGTGCATTTTATGGCTTTATAGAGACTGGTCGTTAAATGGAGAGAAGAAAAACCAACCAAAGATTGATTTCGACGCTTTAAAGAGTTGTTAAATCGAGGGACTTCGAGTGAATTCTTTATGTGGGGAAAATACGACGATTTGTCGTTGATACACCTATGTATTTGAATATCGCTACATTGTACACTTACCGATGCTCTATCATCCTCGTCCATGCTCTGAAACAAAAAAATCAGTAGAAAACATTAATAATGTTGTGTTTATTAAAATTATATATCGCGGTAACATAGTGGTGATGTCTGTGCTTGTCATGTTATATGTTGTCAACATAGACCCAGTGCATAGAGAGTTGTCTGTCGATATGACATCTTTCAATTGTCATAATTAGATTGATGTCGCGAATGAAGTAACAGTTCTTAAAGTTTTCATCAAACTTAATACTGAATTAAAATTTGTGTGGAGCAATTAATATATATTTATTATTCGTTTTCTTGTTACCTAAACGTAAGTGATCTCAACGATAAAATACCCTTGACCCACTGCACTCTAACAAATTATTCATAATAAAAATTTAATGGTGACCAATACATATATAGAAAATATAATTCATGAATTATTAAACCACTTGTGCACTTGTGCACAGCGCACGTCCGAAAAAATATTAATATTATAAATAAAGATGATATTTACATACATAATAAATATCTTAAAGACACATATAAATTAATCGGAACCTAATATTTCAAAATTAATAAATGAGTACTTATATTGTGAAAATAATATTTTGAATTAATGGTCAATAAATTCGAATTCCCCAGTCTTCAGGCTTGCGATGCGGCTGACTTTACTATTTTGAATGTATGAACGGTTAAATAAACTCAAACGATTTTATAACGTAGCGCGTACAGTGTAAGAATTAATTTTGTACGGAATTTTAAATTGGATACGACATGTCGGTTCCAACTGCTGGACGTGCGTTGCCCAGCATGAGCACTATACCACCTGTCGTTACATATTTATGTCTACACTATTGGCCCCACTGTTAGGGACTTCGATATTGACAAGATAACATCCTTAATGTGATGTGTTTGATTTAATAATAAGATTAAGTTTGTACGTTCTCAGTTTTTAAGTACTTAGCCAAAGACAATTAACTATTAATTTTTGAATGATGAATCGTTTTACCATTGTCATATATCAGATTATACAAACGACTGTTGGTATCTAACATTATTTTTATTTAATTCGACGGTTGTGTACATGCAAAACAACTTTTGAAAAAGCCAAAAAAAATGCTTATCATCTTATATGAATGCTGAAAAATACCTATTATTAAAAGAAAAGTGTTGTCGGATTTTAAAGACAATAAATCGCGTTAGAATAAATCAATCAAGTATCTTACTTGTCCTGTTTGAAGTACCTTAAAAATAAAACATAGTCAAAAATCACTAACTTATAGTATAGGTTACCTATTCTAATACTTTGAAGATATAATTGTATGCATAAACTAATTTACATAGAAGCGGACCCCGAAGGGTCTACGCAAAGACAGGACGTCTAAGAAAATGTCTGCAATAAAATGGAAACAAGGCTAATTTGTTGAACCTACGTAGCAATAAAGGCTTTAGCCTCTTGTTAGCAAGTAAGTAATCTATGTGGTAATGAATCAGATTAACATGTAGTGAATATCCCTTAAACGCAATCACGATTTATTGAAGCGAGTTATTACTAAGTATATTTAGTTAGTCGAACGATACGTATGCGGCTTTTAACGTATCAGTCGGTTGGAGACGTAGAGATTTAATAATATACTTAAACTGATTGTTAGTTACCATACAATAACGACTAATGTTAGTAGATCAAACATCGATACGGTGAGACCTACAAGTACAGTCTCCCAGCAGCAATCGTTCTTACGACCTATTTCAGATTTAAGAAGTTTGTAAAAAAATACATTACACAATTATAGACATAAAATAAGAATTGAATAAATGAGTATAATAGTTTAAAGGTCTTTAAAAAAATGTCAACAGCAAACGTACCGATCACGGACCCCACAAAAGCATGATCCTATCTTAAACTATATAATTGGTACTTGCAAAGTTCTTTGTTTTATCAGACGACAAAGTGACGTCTTAAAATTTACGAGAGGTGCACAAACGTTATGAAAGGATCCCCAAGACGCCAATGTGTCGCCGTAGGGACCCATGCGTGCGACGCACCAGGACGCCCGCGCCGGACGCGTCAGGGTGTGCGAAGCTACATTATGGTGGCGACGGCACGGTATCCCAATCGATACACATCGAACATTCAATACGATATTATATGTTCATATTAAGAAAATTTCCAAACATATCACGTAGGTGATTTTTATAAGTAGGTAATCCGCTAAATATAACCTATAATGCATTTATTGAAGATGTATATACCCTAAAATAACTTACAACATATTCTAAAAATTTGATAAATAATCAGTCTCATTGCAAATAAACAAAGAATACTTTTAACACATAACGCGATTTCTATCTGTATATTTAAAGTTTTATAATAATAGGGCCTACAACTAACGATTCTCTTCTTATCGTTCATCTCTTTTAAAGTACACGTATAACCTTCCGTAAACAAGTAACATTTATACGTATAATTTTCAACACGCAACGCTTAGGAAAATTGCCTTCAGGATTATTATAGAATAACAAGTGAATTTTCAGTTAACATTTCTGTTATCAGCACAAATGATGAGTCAAGACCTATTAAAAACAAGATAAGAGAAAATATTAACATAAGTACGAGCCATCAACACAATTGCAAACAGCATTTTGTATCTGATTATGCACGACAAGAATCATAATAGACAAGGGGATTAGACGGAGCTTTTGGTACACGATTAGATATTATCAGACACTCGGAACGGTATTACTTAATTTCACTATTGATTCACAATTTGCCCTCTGTCATGTATATGCAAATCGTTTCTATTAAACACTTTTTCTGCACACTTCCTCGACGCTTCGATTGTTCCTTTCTACGGAGCGTATAATCTCAGTTTTTATCTTTCAATAACTGGCAGCTAATTCATCCGCTCATATTCCATAGCAGCATCGACAAGGCTCGTTGATTATGGCATTCGCGTTGCTGATGGCTACAAGTGATTCTCAGGCCCACAACAGCAGCGAGAGAACAATGAAATCAGTAATATTTTCCTGATCGCAACGGAGCGTGATCGCTTATCGTTCACATCGTGAATAACGACTTCAGTGCGATTAAAACAATCACGTCCTATAATTTTGTTCTAACGTTTCAAACGTGATAACAGATTTAAATTATCGAAAAAAGTGTAAAACAATTTCATTGCCTTATCTTACACCATTCTTGTGAGATCGACTCGTAACGATATCAGCCCGTACGTATGACGTCAGGTGATAAACAACAACCGCAATTCTCATTTTAAACGAAAGACGAACAGGTAATAAAAACGTTTACAAGTATACTAAGCTACTAAAAACGGATTGAGTTTAGGACTTACTCAGCAGTAAGCAGAAGCTTTAAAGTCATGACATTAAACTAGCCTCCCAGAATCCACATTAACTCGGCATTAACAATTCGAATGCCATAAACGTAATAAGCAAGCTCTTGGTTGAATCAATGAAAATTAGATCGAATAAATATAGTCACGAGGACGTTATAAATATAGGCAAAAGTACCAACAGCAAAATGCACGAACGACCTTTTTAAAGTATGTTTAAATACGACACGTGCGCTCTACAGTCACACTATGGTAATAGTCGAGGGACAATCGACTTAAAGTCACGAGAGTGTATTCAACACACTATACGTCCTGAATAATGATGATATTGACATATTCGTTAATATAGCCTCGAGCCTCGTTCACTGCTATTTGATAATTAATCTAGGCTCGATAAGGGACCGCTCCAAATCGAATTCACCAGCCAACATCATTCGCGAAAACTAACATGCAGTGTATTAATGTTTAATTAATTCAATAATAAATAACATACGCTTTAACTTTCTATTAATATCGATAACGAAAAAAGATAAGTCCATAATGACGAAATTACCGCATTATTCATATTCAGTGGATACTGTAAGAGATTGAACGTAATTGACTCACACTCAAAGGAAGCGCATAAAAACTTAAACGTGTAAGCTGTGGATTATAAGTATCCTTTTATAGCGCGCCGAAGGACTTTCATAAAGTCTTTGTAGATTAATTTTTTTAGAAATTCAATTGACGAGCGGAAGAGACCGTCGACGATCTATTTCTGTGTTGATTTATGCGGCTGGATCTTTACAGGACTGGTGGCAATGTGGCATATCAGTGAGAAACGAATTGTTCGTTCATAATTTATTCGTTTCCGCATCAGTCACATTTAACCACGCGCCAATCCTGTCAACGAACAGACATCTTGGTAATTGGTACCACTGATACAATAATGATTAGTCAACCAAATACATGAAAGTACCATTAAACAATCGATAACTACAAACCATAAACAACTCTGACGCATCAATCTAAAAAAAAATACTTATCCAATATTTACATCACTTTTACATACATTAAATAGACTAACTTAAAACACTATGTATATAAAATATATAACGGCTCACAAGCATTCATCTCTAATCGTACTAGTCTAAGAAACTTGCCTGATTAGTAACATTATAAGTATTGGAGTGAAGTTTAATGAAATCTTTAATTAACCTCTAAAGTCTAGACTTCTAAGTATGGCAGTCAGCTATCTGATAAAAAGAAATATAACCGTTTAAAAATCGACATTTCACTTCGCACAGTGATTACGCGTTTTCCAACCGCAGATTCGAATCAAAATCCGTTCGGAAACAATTCTACTACGTGTATCAAGAAGCATTAAAGGTTAAAGTAAACATTATGTATATAATATGATTAACATCATAAATGCGTATGTACCCTCACCCCTTTTGCATGGTTATATCAAACTAGGCAACGGATTTTAATAATGTTCCTAATAATGGACAGAGTGATTTAACGGGACTGTCCATATATGCAGTTCACTACGACGAAGTCTTGGAAATATGGTATTTGCCATATAAAAAAAATAGTAAACAAATATTAGTACAATAAAACAATGCATTAAAATACATGACAATTGTAAAATCCATTAAAGTTTGCGGAGGCGTACACAAACCGGCCTAATATTGGTCATTAGGTACCTTTGTTTCTCGTGTCGTGTCGCTGGGGTTGGCTTATTCATATGAATTGAAGCGTTTCTTTTTCGACCTAATGGTACCCTATTCGGATTTTTTTAATGTGCCCATCGGGATCCATTTCATGCCTTTAACAAATTAATATACGTTATATACTTTATAGTATTTAATAACCCTTTTACAATGTTATTTTATAATTTCTGTTCATCGTTTCTCTCGGCTTTAGATTACAGCGAGCCAGTCCCGAACAGTGATTAACATCGGATATAGGTTTCAGATTAACAGAGAAGCCCCGCTGAATTTGCTACTAATCGATCCAAATATCTGAAGTGTGTGCGCTAATGTATCCATTAAACAGTATTCCGTCTTTAAAACCTGAACATGTTAATTTAAATGTACGATGTTCTTGGTTCGATTCCCGATTAAATAATTCGCAAATAGACATAGCTCGGCCGGCATAATTTATAGAAACTAATAATTTTTAAATTAAGACAGAGATATTAAAATATTCACTTTAAGTTCTAAGATATTTTTTAATGTAATACATTTAAAAAAATCATCCTATTCTATATATTTACATTATCAAAATGCATCGATAATTGAACACTGCAGGTTTTCTGTTTATATCCCCAGGCGTGGCTGTTGCGTTCAGCCGATATCCTGGCGCGATCAAGAAAAACTTAATATCGATAATAATCAGATTTACATCATTATGACCGCTAAAGGGTCATGATGAAGGTTTTACAATTCAATTAGCCTCGCCAGGTGTCGGCAATTTTACCCGAACATCGACCAAGCTTTTATTATTCAAAGATTAGAAGTTACAAATATTCATACTAAGTTTTACATTCCATAGAAATATTTGAAATTATTTCAACTACCGGATTGATGAGAGGGCATTGCTATAATTATTAAATTTATTTTAGACCAGTAGGTATGCCGGTTAAAAACCGATGGTTTATTTTGGCAATATAAGCAAGTCTTACATGCCGACAATCGGTTGGGGTATTCTTAATAGAACATTGCTCGCATTTATTTATTTTTTTGACTTTTTAATCTATTTATAATCTGTATTATTAAGTGTTGTGTTAGACAAAATCAAGATCGCATTAGATCCGATGTGTCACCCTTATTAATTAGATCTATATTATAACAATTACTTGTTTATATTATAGACGAAACCGCTTATAACGACATCGTTTACAACGACCTACCTACCGTCCCTAGTAAACTATTAAGTAAACAAACCGCTTATAACAACATTGGATATAGCTACATATCGCTTACAACGACGAAACTTTATCGATATTCATCGGCTATAACGACCAACCGCTCCTTGTCTCAGCGCTAGCCAACAGTTTCCTAGGCTCTTAAAGCTGTAACAGTTTTGTAAAATGTGTTGCCTTTAACGAACAGTTTAATACTGATACCATGAGGCGTATAACACGTATATAAGACTGGGCTAAAAAAAACAGACAGACAGAAAAACTAGTGTGGTTTTATAACCCGTAACTATAAGCAGCTAAGTACATGTTGTATTAATTTTTTACGTTATAAATATTTTTATTTATTTTCTGACTCGATATCATACATAACCTATACTTATACTAGATAGATAACTATGATAATATAACTACTTGTGTATATGATTGTATTGCTTATAACGGCTATCGGATATAACGTCGACAACTATACGGTCCCTTCAATGTCGTTATATCAGGTTTTGACTGTACGAGTATATCCATTTAAAAAACGTTTCCGTATAAAAGTAATGAAATGTATAATAACAATAGAGATCATTATTTGTGGACTACGTTAAGCCGCTGGCTATTTACCGAAGACAACTTTTAATTGTGTCGCGTTTTGCTCATGATCTTATATACTTCGATGACAATAATTACATAATTACAGAGTTTGACTTGCAAACGGCAGTCAATTATATCAAGACATGAATTTATAACAGGGACCATTTTAATGATAACTTACAATACGAATACCAATTTTAACACTATATTATTATCACTTCCCTGTCTCACGGAGCCATAATACATAAATAATTTGTAAAAGTCTAAACAAATTGTAAACATCTTTTCATTAACTATGACGTCGCTTTTTATTACAACACATTTTTTTTGCAAATAAAGTTCGTTGTATGTATAAAAAAACATTATAAAGTCTACGTAATACAAGTCGCGTTATATAGAAACATTATTTTCTTATTATTAATTCACAACACTTAATTATACTCACACAAAATTATAACAAGACTATCACCAAGCCCCAAATTTAATTCCAGTCAAACATAATGAAACACTCTCTCGACAGACACTTGGTTAAATAATTTAATAACGAGGTTTGTCGTTATCACATTGTTAGGGTCAAATATATTTCTATACACCCGGCAAACAGGTGCACATTACTAAGACATTGAGGCCCAAAATTTTTCGTAATTAGTCCTCGTACAAAGTAATAATTACGTAAGTAAATGCTACATAACAATGTGAGTGAAAGTGCTAATTAAAAGGCGATTAGACCCTTCGACTTTTTAAAATAGGGAGAATAATTTAACGTTTTATTTGAAACACGGAGACGGTTTGTTAACTTTGTAATTAGATGTCGAATATCGCAAGGAATAATATTATGATTTATTTGAAGTTGTTACACCGTAGAATGTACTGGATTATAATTAATCGGGAATTAAAGTTAGCTAAGTTAGATTTGCTATAACAGCTAGTCTAAATTCATGAAAAAATATTTATTGTAATTAATTTCTTTGAAATATAATATTATCATTGGAAATACGTGTTCTTCTCGTTTAACAGACAGAGTTTGAGTTATCGCATTTGTCTTTATGCAAAGGAAACTTTTAAATTGATTTAAACAATATATCAAATATAAATAAATATACGTTATATATATGTATATTAAGTTATTCTGTAACAAAGTTAGATTTGCAATAACAGCTAGTCTAACTTTAATTTGGGTTTGTGGCTTACATTTGATAAGCAATATTATTTATCGGAAACCATTATTGTCTGATTAGCCTGAATTAATTGTTAAATTTCAAAATACTGGGTGTTTTTTTTATTTGTATTAATTCCGAAACAAACTATTCAGGACACATAATTTTACTTGTGTTACTACAAGCAGTGGTAAGTTGTAAATTTTGAAAATAAAAAAATATTTTGGGATAGAGACACTGAACAAAAAATCTGAAAATCATATTTTGTGTTAACTTAACTTTTTTTTTTTTTTATGTGAGAGGAGGCAAACGAGCAGGCGGGTCACTTCGAGTGATGTGCCAACCGCCGCCCATGGACACCTGCAACGCCAGGAGGCTTACAAGTGAGATGCCGGCCTTTAAGGAAGAGGAACGCTCTTTTTTTGAAGGTCCCCAAGTCGTAGCGGATCGGGAATACCTGCGCTGGCAGTTGGTTCCACAAAGAGGTGGTGCGCGGCAGAAACTGCCTTAAAAAACGCACAGTCGTGGAACGCCAGACATCAAGGTGGTACGGGTGGAATTTCGTATTATGCCTTGATGTCCGGTGATGGAATTCCGCAGCAGGTATTAGCCCGAACAATTCATCAGAGCACTCCCCATGATAAATGCGGTAGAAGATGCACTAATTATATATCGACTACTAGCTGATAAAACATTTAGGAGCTGACCACGGTTATAACTTTGGTGTATGTAGAATAATTTACTGAAATTTTACACATTTTTAATATTACATAATATGATCTATTTTGACTCTTTGATTGACAGATAATATTTTTTTCATTAAAGAAGCATCAAGTCAGCAAAGCGCTCATAATCGTTAGTAAAAGGAGCTCAGACATGCAAATTGTATATATAATGCATATCTAGAGAACTCTAAGACTATGGTGATTGCTATATATATTAATACAGTTGTTCTAATATGTAGATTTACCAGATTTAGCTAAAGTTATCCTATATTGTTGTAAATTAAATTGAAAATGTTGTTATATATGATATGAAAAGTGACATACAAGTAATTAAAATTATAGTCAAATAATTATTAGAGTGTAAAAAAGTTTTTCTCCAATATAATTTAGAAAACAAAAAAATTAAGATCAGACAAACAATAACTTTCACATCACTGTAATGTGAGGCATAATTGTTATTATTTGATCAGGTAACACAATTATATATATTATATTCTATAAGCCAACAGATTAAAATGTCTTCTTCACTAACTAGCTATCAATCAGACTTAGGGAGTTGTCTTTGTGAGAAATAATAATTACTTAATATGCTCTAACATTACCCTTTTTTCTTTAAATAAATGATCAATATAAAATATATGTGTGATAATAAAAATGTAACGGTAACTTACTGAAATATTATTTCCGGACTTATTCAATTTCAACACATCACTCTCAGAAGCCATTCTATTAAACATTTGTTTCCTTTCTTTCACTGATATTTTATGCTCACTATCCACAAGCATGCTCTCGCTCTGAGACGATACTAGAGATGGTGTTTCATTCAATTCCATCGTTTCATTATTAGATATTTGGAGAATTGAAGAGTTGCTTGGACTTTTTTCCATTAGATTTTTCTCTGATTTTCTTCGTGGATGCACTTTTGGTGGCACATCTTCCATCAAACTTTCCTGCGATACATTTTGCTGATAAAGAGCCGGAGATTGCGGATATTCAGGAACATCAACTATGGTATTATGGATTGGTAAAATGGATCCTAACATGTTAAAGTCCTGATTTAGTAATGGAAGTGAAGGAAGTGGAGGTCTGGCAGGTGGTTTTTCTTCAGCTTCTTCCTCAATATTTTCTTCATTCTGCTGAGTCACAGGTTCAACCACCTTATTGTCATTTTCATTTTCTTTTATATTACTTGGGAAATATTTTTTCTTCAGGATTAACCACTTCTCATTGTTTTGAGTTTTAATAATAGCCAAAGTATTGACATGCTTTTTGAATGTATTTCTAGCTTCATCTGAAACAAATTATGATAAACTATACATACTACAAAATATGACTAAATAACTTTTATAAAAGGCAATACAGAGATTCTTATACACTATGCAATAATATCTATATAATAATCTAATAACCTACACTAATATCCAACAGCAAAACTTTTTGAATAGATATAATAGGACATTTATAGAAACATCAGTAATGACCTTGGCTTATTGGGTTGTAAGAAAGTTTAAAACGATCGTACCTCTCATATTTGGGTTCATTAGAAACACTTTAAAATATTTAACAAGATCGTGATTTGTAACCTTGCCATTATGTTCCAACATAAATTTTAATATTTCGTCAAAACTTAACTCAACCGGCGCACTCATTTTATATGAATTAAACTGATGTCTTATATATAAACACGAATCACACTTTGTAACACTTAAATAACAGTAATTTAACTTAATGATTTGGTTTGTTCAACTTTCAAGTAACAATCAAAACAACATAACGTTAAGAAAATTACACGATGTCAATTGTCACTGTTATTGACAGCCACAATTGCGGGCTGCGTTTCGTTTTACGGTTATTATTTTGTCAACCTTACAAGTTTACGAGGAGATAATTAAAAATATATCAAGTAAACATTCATGAAAAAATATTAATTGTAATTGATTTCTTTGAAATGTAATAATATCATTGGAAATCCGTGTTCGTCTCGTTTAACAGAGAGAGTTTGAGTTATCGCATTTGTCTTTGTGCAAAGGTATCTTTTAAATTGATTTAAACAATATATCAAATATAAATAAACCTACTATATATTTATATTAAGTTCTTCTGTAACAAAGGTCAACTAAGACCTACTGGCAATAACAATGTCAATTCCCTTTAATACTTGGTAATAAGATACAATATCAATGTATCCAAATATATTCTGCCTTGCTCTTGTGGGGACCGTTTTGTTGGGACCTAACGACATTTGTTTTAGTTGAAATAGAACGAAATATCGTATGTTATCTCTACGTCATCTCGCTATCGTCTCAGCCATTTAACGTTCACTATAGAAATATTAATAATAATTGCAATCAATGTTAAATGTATACGATATAAAGCTGCTAGCACTGCGTAGACGGTTGAGCAAAAGCCATAAATTTTTGTGTACATCATCGAAGTTTTTGCAATGCTTAATTTCTAAGGCTTTCAATATATATGATTTTCCTCTTGATCTATGTATTTTATTGGTTAATAGGTCGAAATATGAAGCATATAATATATTGTATGTATATATTTATTATAACTATAAGCATATATATGTATGTATTAAATCTACATATATAAATTTAGCCTAATAGGAGACATTTTAGATACATTGGGCTTTTGGATTTGCGAGGCGGCTATGAAACTAACACAGATAATTATATATTATTATTCATTGGAGTATGGGAAGGACTATGATTTGGGATGCCATTTGTGTGGACACTTTAGCACCTTCCTATTACAAGCTTCAAAGCTGGCCCGGCTCGGCAGAGTAGGCAGAAAAAAAAGAAAAGGTCAAAGTACAAAAGTCTTTCCTCCAACTTAGTTTGTTTTCCTTTTGGAGTAGAGATTTTTGAACCATGGGGTGCAAGTGCACAGAAACTTATTAAGGAATTAAGTAGGCGCCTGGTAGTCCGTCCCGGTGATCCAAGAGCTGGTGCTTTCCTTGCGCAGCTTATAAGCATCGCGATACTTTGCCACAGAGACCAAACTTTTTAAATTTGTTTTAGTTATGTGCTTTGTTTTATTTGAAGTTATATTAGTTTGGTAAGTATTCAGAATATTTATGTTAAATTTCAATATATTTTTGTTTCTTACACTTTAATTGTGCCTAAATGTTAGCGCTTACATACGCAAATTATAACGGGGTAAGTAGTTTTTTTCATATGCGAGTATAAACTGAAATGTTTAAGTGCTGTCACTTTGGATCAAGGATATTATCAAACGCTTTAGGTACAATCGCTGTACAGTTTATATTATTATTTCATATCCCTTTAGGACATAGACGTAACGTAATAATATAAGTTTCTTACTCTATCGAAACGAAAATCAACATCCATTTTACCGAAATGCATAACATAGTTAAACACTTAGCGAATGAAGTTGTGAACCTTACAAGCGTCCAATTAAAAGTTAAATGTCTAATTCTTGTTAAAGTGGAAGTCCACAACGTGAATCGAAAGTTTGAGCTCATAGGTAAGACGTGTCCTGAAAGTTTCCTAATAGGTTCGCTTCCTGAAACAGCGGGAACACGCATCTTGTTACCTAACTTTACAATGAGTGACATTGTTTAAGGCAGCACTTTTTAAGGCGAGTTTGTATTCTCGAGCTATGGGTTCAGAATACGGCACCTGTCACGCCTCGCGTGCAGGGCTGTAAAAGCTCAATGAAAAAATCGTAATAATTTAAAATGTAAACATAACATTGTCTTATGATTATATAATTTGGACTACTCTATCGCTTTTCGCAAGCCATTTATGTTACATAAGGATTGCCTGGATTGGGTATTATACGCTTACGAATTCATGACAACGGTCAGCCTGTAATTCTAGCAGAACTATTTCGATAGTAGATCAATATTTTATACAACTCAATGATGTTATCTGAGCTGTTCTATATTTTTAATGTAATTAGTAAAGGCACATGAAAATAATTTAAAATACTTAAAATTGTAAACCTGTATTGGAAATATAACTTTTCGTCAAATTACACAAGTGTTTACTTTATTGGGCTCTGATTATACATATAGATATGAAAAAAATGCAGAATTTAAAAAATAAATTATTCAGAAATGAATTTTTACCATATATGTATTTAGAAAAAAGTCAATAATTATTATCGATGATACCTATTCAATTGTAACTTAAAATTACTTAGGGGAACCCCGGATCAAATTAAGCGGAACTAATTATTTTTTTTACGTTCGATACAATTAAAAAAATGTTGTTCATTAAATGGTCTACAGTTTAGTATAATTAATTGTATGTGTTTTAATATTTTTATCATGTTAGACCGTTCTTTTGAAACCCTCGTAGCCTTAGCTGGAGTGCTCACTTGGATACCACATCAGACATAGGTATCTTCAGTCTTCTAGAAGATAAACAAAATAAACAAGGTTTTTCCGTAGTCATTTAACAATCTCATACATTATGGTATCGACTTGTACCTCGTATCTATATACAGAAATTATGTGTGAACCGTTTCATATGTTAAAAAACAATGTCCTTTTTAAAAAAAAAAACAAATTTTGCATAATAATAATTTTCATCACTTTCGTCAAACGAACTTCAATTTATTCTTACATCTGCCCTACATCGACATCGGTGAAATTTTTAGACGTTATATATTAAGGCTATTCCTACTTATATTATGTTTATCATATTATTTATATCTTAAAATCCTCTCAGACGTGGAAAACTTTTCAAAGATTCGCCTTGATTTCTGCTTATTACTGTAATGTGTGAATGATTCTCTACAGCCATGATTCCTCTGCTTCCTGGCATATATATAGAGTTCTTACACAGCCTACGGTCGCGGTTATTTCACTCCGTAGGAGATTTAGATGACTTTGACTACGCCGATGCATAGTTGAGATGTTTAACTACAAATTGAGTACATTTCAGTTAAATTGTCAATATTGCAACGGTTATCTGAGTAAACCCTAAAAACCATTTTTTAGCAACATCCACTGCTCGAGTTGTTGTCTAAGTTAGATGGTGTTAGTTGATCGGAACAGTCCTTACAATAACTGGTCGTCAATGTCTCATTGAAATCAAAGATAATAATCTTCTCAAACTTATTGCAGGTGTTTTTCAGAGTTTATTCGGTAGTGTAAACAAATTGATATAAAGTAGGTTTAGAATATGACTATTTATATATCTTGACCAGCAAACTTGAAAAAAAAATCGCAACACTTTCATCGGAAACTTTCGAGAGCTTTCCCAGAAAGTTTCCCAACGAGATTGTTGGAGATGCATTTGAATGTTTTATGGCAATTTCACAGAGGTCCTGGAAGCATGTCAGCCTCCTTCATGTTGATGAAGACGGTGATGGTCATATGTTGGTGAACGATTTGCGGAGGTACGGCCATGTTGCGGCTGCTAACGGCGGGAAATCGCTGCCGCCCATGGGAGGCGTGAGGCACTGAACCGATAGAGAGGGACAGGGCGATGCGCATCAGAGAGGCTAGAGAGGGAGGGACGCGAGGCGGCGCGACGCAGAGGGCGTTTTGCCTCGCAGAGACCACGCACTCCTGTTCCGGTCGCGTCGACGGGCGGCCGGAATCCCGCACCTCGCAACACTGATTCCGTACAAACATCTACAACTTTTATACGCTTGTGAATGCGCGCACTAAGCAGCGGGCAGGTGAGAAGCCCGCTCAACGTTTTTCTCGCTCACACCCTGTGACAATTGTGTCGCGAACGGTTTCCCGCCAATTTCGGTGAAAAGTTTTTGGCGCGAACGCCCTCGGACTGAGTGAGGATGACTCGTCTGTAAAGATTGAGGTGTGTTTTGGCTCATTTGGCCAATTTGACATAATGGATGACTGGGAGAGACACGTGACACCCCTTCTGCAGGACATGGGCTGTTCAAATGAGGAGGCTCCGGATGACTTCTTCCACCAGCAAGATGTGAGTGAAAACGAACTTAATCATTTCTATTAATATGCAATTGCCAGTTAATTAAACAAAATATTAATGTTAGTACTTAGTTCTTACAAGCATCTTATAAGAATAAATAACAATAGAATATCTAAAATATTTCACGTATATAAAATTATATGAAAATTAAAACTAAATATATGTAATTTTTCTAACGTAGTTATCAAGAAATTACGTTCGTTTTATCTTAATTGCAAGAATCTCTTAAAATACCTCTGTATAATAACACCTTACATAATAAATATGAGTGATTTAATAATATAGCTAATAGCTCCAGCTACACTAAAATATCTTATAATAAATAATCTCTATTTTTCTCAAGTTTCTTACACTAAATAAAATAATACATTTTCATTGATACGATGATATTATATCGTTTTTATTTTTATCGTTTCAACTACTAATTCTATCATAAGCAAAACTAAATTTTAATTCAAAATATGACCCAAAAAAACACTTGTAACTTTAACAAAAATATGTGTATTTAAAACTTTACAGTTATATATTGCCTACAAATGCCATGTTCAGGTGCGTGACTTCCAATCATAATAATAATAGAACTCATATTAGCGTAAATTTATATGAACAAAGTATAAAATATATTTAAAAAATTAAAATTTCATTTTTTACCTGTCTAGTAAAGTAATCCTGTTTATTGAATAGGGTTATAACAGTAAGACGCATTCTTATTTGCATTCAAAGATTTATGTTATTACTTAAACAATACCTGCTTAATACTTTAAAATTAAATAAATTTAATAGAAATAAAGAGTACTGTAGATGTGTGATTTGATTGTTTTAAAATTACGTAGACTTAAAGCTTCAATGGGGTAAAATTGAAGGCTGTCTCGGTTAATTATTAGAAAATATATAGCTATTATTTATATTAAGCAATAAATTGTTCAAATTGTTTATTTTGTTAAGTATAATTTATAATATAGCAAGAAATAAAATAATAGACATATATACAAGAGTCAGTCATCCATTTTTGAATTTGTTCTTGGAGTAGACTCTTGGCGTACAAGACACGCGATTCTTAAGGAATCAGGTAAGTACGGTAGGTAGTGCCGGTAAGGTGGAAGCTGGTGCTTTCTTTGCTTAGTAATAAGCATCGTGGGATAATACCTGACTTATGGGGCCTCAAGGATCGAACTTAAATCGAATGCCAAATAAAGCTTTTATCACGATTCGAGATACATAATTATTGATTTAATTTTTTAACAATTGGTTCAAGAAACATTAGCATGTCAGTACACAGATTTGATCTAATACAATTGAAAAAATCAAATGAATAATTGCAAATTTATATCCACAGTTCAAAGTAATTATTTAAAAGCAATTAACATATGAATTAAAGAAAACGTGAAATCCAAAAACGTAATTTGTATGTAGGGTTAAATATAATATCGAGTATTGAAAATACGATGCAATACGTTAAATTCCCAGTGAAAAGGTTTGTGGTAATAAAACCGACAAGGCAGAATTATAATGGTTATGGTAAAATTGGTTTACTTGAACACCCGCGCTGTATTGTGGCTGACGGAATACTCTTGACAGCCCGAACTCTATGGTACCTGACGGAATACTCTTGACAGCCTGCACTCTATGGTGACGTAGAACACGAGAGTACTCTATACATTATACTTATATACTATTACATTGTATTACTTAACCTACATGCACACTTAAATATTACAAAGTATGCACACATGGTTGCATTACTCGAACACCCAGGTTTTAAGTAAATACTGCATGGGTAGTAAATCCAATTTGGCAAAAGAATGTTTTCGCATTTATTTCAAGATTGTATTAATCTTTTAATTAATTAGCCAATGGTATTTCTATCGTGTATAACATTGAGAAATTTTCGTGTTTTAAATACATATGACTCACGTGAAATATTTATTTGTTGGAGATTCATCAAATATTTACCAATTATTTTCTTTGATATTAATAAATAATTCGAATTGCCAAATTGGCTATATTTGATTCTTACTTAAATAACGACCATTCTATTAAAAGTTTCAATTCATTGTCAATTCTAAATTGTCCAAAATTAATTAAATATATGTATTGTAATAGTTATTTATTTGGCTTTGAATAAATTAACACGTGATTTTAATTTTATTCTTCTATTTAGAACTTATCTGAGTTCATCATCCAATATTAACGTAGGCTCTATTGTTCCCTTTATTTCCTTAATTTGTTTAAAGGATCCATGCAATATCACTGTCTGACCTCAGCAGTACGTCCATTTTAAAAATGAAAATATTGGTTGGTCCTATGGAACATAGCGAAATTTAGATTGGGATCGATTATTAAATTTGGGCGTTAATGGGGTAGGTACTGGTAATTAAGTTTCATAGGTCGAACTAAAATTTTAATTGCAATTACAGTTACTCCTATGTCAATATAATATAAAGTTAAAATTGTTAATTATTACACTGACCAAGACCGACAAAATTACGTCTTTTCTGTTATCTTTTACAATTTCCTTGATTGCTATGTTTCAAAACTCGATTTATTTTAATATTAGTTTTTTTTATTGTCGTTTTATGAACATATTTTATTGAAACTCGAAAATTATATACGGCCCGATATATATACGGAGTATATTTTATTTATTTATTTAATTATTTGACACTTTATTGCACTTAAACACTAGAAGCAAATGACGTTAACAGATGTTAGTACATATAAGAGCAACGGGCGGCCTTACCGCTAATAAGCGATCTCTTCCAGACCCACGTATATGGTTGGCGTCTTCACCTTTACAGTGTGCCTGCACATCGTTTGTCCCCTCTTTGATAAAAAAATAGATAACTAACGATCGGCAATGAATAACATTGTTCTACCAAGAGTTATTTTTTATAAAGTCTTTGGCGTGTTCTAAAGTAATAATTTAAAACTACTAGAACACCAGTAATGAGAAGTTCAAACGAGGAAAATTCAAGAGAAGTATTAAATCTATAAAATTTGTGATAATTGGAAAAAAAACTAACCCTGAATTGGGAATCTTTTATTATCTCCTTATCAGGTGTGTTGTTATCGCTTTATATGAGCTAAATTCAATTTAAAAAAACTTCCAAACACTTGTTATTAGTCAATTGTTGTTCTACCTCATATATGACAGAAAAAGATCCGAACCTTCACACAAACCTCGTAGATCTAGATATAAGATTTTTGGCGTGAAATTTTTGACACAAGTGATCGCTGATAAAAAAGGAAAATTTATAAATAAACCGCACGGTGTTTGACGATAAAGGCAATCAGAGCAATAAGGGAGAATTGAATAGGACTTGCAGCCTATAAGAGCCACACTGGTAATTTCTTAACTTATCATTTTAATAATAATAGAAAGGTGAGGTTTCAAGAAACTATCTTGTTAACGGAGCAAATTATTATAATTAAGTAATAATGTAACAAACAGGCAAGAACCTTCACAATTTGTCAACAGAGAGAACAATGTGGATATAATATTATTACTGAGTCATAACTTTCTGAAAAAGGTAACAAAATATCGTCACAAATGAAAATTAGTTAGGCCACTTAACAGCTCGATGAATAAATAAATGGCCATTTCACCAAGACTCAGCGCCAGGTCATAGATCTCGATCCATCCACTCACACAGAAACACTAATACACACACACACTTAAATGCTCGTTCCTGACTTGATATACTCCACTTGTTCATATATATATATATTGTTCGTATTTTTGTTAATGTTGTATTGATGTTAGATTTAATTTATTGTTATATGTTTTAACCTTCTCTAATATGCTTTATGGGTTTAAGAAATAAATAAAAAATATGTTATGACGTGTAAAATCTTAGCAAGTAAAAATGTATGTTGCGTTATATTTCATTAATCTACTTGATAGAACTACGAGATATTGCTAACACAACTGATGAAATAAATGAGTTAATATAAATATATACCAGCTTTGATCTGAATAATATCATAGTATAATTAATGTTGAGGAAAGAAAGCATTGAACCGGTAGTAAACCTAGCTTCATTTTTATTACTCGTTTGAGTGTTGACAATTTAATATTAAGCTTTGATGAAAATTTATAATTTATTATAAAATTTCATAGTAGTACTATCCCAGGCATTAACGCCTAGTTTTGAAGACGTCAGAATTTTTAACGTCGATTTAGTTTATTTATATCTCGTCCACATAGAGACATCTATATATATATCATAGGTTTCATTCCATTTGATTTGAGGTGTCAAAGTGAGCACTCCACGTTACAATATCTTTTTTAAGGGCTACGAGGATTCCAAAATGGACTGGACTGAGTATATATGCGCGATTATCAACTGAGAAAAACCTTTTTAATTTATTTACGTGGAATATCTTGATAAAGACGTCAATTCTCAATATTATTGTGAGGTGTATACAAAACAAATTTCTTAGATTTTCTGTTGAGTTCTAGAATAAATTAATGGCCATATCAAACGCTGCCTTAGTCAACAATTCATTAAATTATATTCCTATAATTATATACTAATTATATATTTTTTAATATACCACTGATAGATTATTATAATATCGGTTTTACTAATGATTTATTAGTTTAACTTAATTTAATATTACATAACATATAACTAACTTGGCATGCATACACGAACAGTGTGTGGAACATAGCTAAAAATTTAATAACGTTTTTTTTTAAATATTAATTTGAAATGAAATAACGCGTTATATATTTCTGAATGTGCTATTTATCTTTTTATTTCTGTGTTACTTTATAAAATACGCATGGTTCTTAGAAATTGATATGAAACATTATGCGAAAGAAAGTTAACATTAATTAAAATTAACAAGTATACAATAGTCACAAATAAGTGTTTTAAAAGCCACGCGAAATTCACACGAACAATCAAATTAGAATATATTTGCAATGAATAAAGTTGGAAAGTGTTTTACAAAGTGTACACCCGCTATCATTATACGCAACGAGAACGGCATGTTTTTTTTTACCAAACATTTTGTGAGAAACTTGTGTGTGGCGGTGTATTTTGCAATTACGTTTGTTTTATGTTAGTTTACAACTTCCTCAAATGCAACCTACCGGAGAAGGTTCTTGGTCCTATAATATCACAACAGATTGAACCGGCTTTTTTTATTGGCGCCTGGCTAGACTCATCCAATTTCTCCTATCCAAAGCATTTATCTTCTCTCTTCTAATTATTATTGTTTATTTAAATACAATCACACTTTGACACCGTGTAGCCGAATGTATTTTTCGACATAAATCCTCAGTAGTATCCCATTAGGCTGGTGTTTTTTTTTGCATTGTGATGTTATTACATAATTTGATAATAAAACAATGTAAGCGATGTAGTATTCATATTAATTACGAAGTCGTTTTACGAGAAATTTATATTATTATGTAACGACTATGTGTAATTACAAACTTATATATTATATATATTAGTATGTATAAAAATCGAAATAGTACCACGTACGACGTCCTAAAAGGCCGGCAACGCACGTGCTCCCAGGCACATGAGTGTCTATGGGCAGCGACTTCACCTTTATGGTGTGCATCCTAATCGATTACCCACTCTTCTATAAAAATAAAAAACATCACCTTACCCTTGAACACTATTGGTGAGGAATATGCTTCCACGTATCCATGACTATTGCGACCTCATTTAAAAAAAATCGAACAGCCTTCTCTAAATACTGGGTTGGCGTGCTTTTTCTTCTGGCAGCTCATCAGGCTCACTTGGCAAAATAAAAAAATACCTTAACACGGTTTATTCTAACTTGAAAAACATACGTCCCTTTTCGAATTAATCACTCGATATATATATAGATAGCCTTTAATTTTATAAGCCTTTAAGTTTTTTTTATATCATGCACAATATGATTGTCAGACATATAATTTGTCTCAAGCTTGGAGTTTCTCGCACTGAACGGCTATTTAAACATACATGGCATTGGCCTTCTTAGTGAGGTAAAAAGTGTTTTAAAAAGATTACATGTTATAATAACAAATCGTTTATACTAGTTTTAAGAGAACAATTACCGTTATGTCAATTTAAAAAAAATGTATTTCATTTGTTAACGGCATACCGGATATAAAAGCTACTTAGCATTATTGCAAGTGCCAAAGATACAATTTTCCTACAAAATGAAGATTTTCCCCGGGCGGAAAATGAAGATTTAATCTTAATTTCGACTTCGTAGTATAGAACAATTACATTTAAAACATTCATATAAACATAAACAATATTCATATATTCCTTTTGGGTTTCGATAAAATATCAAATAAATTATTTAACTGTAACACGCTATGCGTTCTAGTTCTGTGATTATTTAAAAGCAATGTTTCTTTTATTAATTTTTTTTTATGACAGTTACAGTACAGATGTAATTGGCGTCCCGTTGCTTATCTTGCGATCAATACGAAATATCCTTATGTGGCTAGTTATGCGGGGCAGCTGGTCTAGAAATGTTGTCGTATTTTGCCGACAGTCTTACCAGTAAACCAAATCAACAGTTTAAGGTCAATATTATTAATTACTTTTAAAAATAATTTACAGTTTATACATCTATACTAATAATAAGACAGTAAAAATCTGTACATTAAATATTTTTCCAAAAAACTGAAAGGAGGCAATTAAGGAAGAGTCATAGAAACCAAAAAAAACAATTTTTGGAATTCTTGTCTGTCTGTCTGTCTGTCTGGTACGTTATAACTTGAAAACTACTGAACGGATTTGAACGCGGTTTTCACAGTTGGATTACATATAGTTGGGAGCGTTGTCAAAAGTTTATTTTGTCAAAATCGGTTAAGAGAAAGAGAAGTTATGGTCAATTGAAAAATCACTTCAACCACTGCTTCAAAATTTTTAAACACTTATATTGATTGATTAGTTATATATTGTTAAATATGTTCTAATATAAGTTAATCTTAATATTAAAACTTATGAGAGGGAACAAAAATAACAAATAAAGCAGTGCGCGCGGGCGCGGTTGAAGTGTTGAACAATGTGCTCGATAGATGGCGTTGATAAAATTCGTCATCAACCTAGATTTATTTTATTTTTTTATTTCTTAAACCTATACAGCTTATCAAAAACAGTATACACAATAAAAATAGATTAAAAATAAAGCCAAAATAAGGTTAAAATATAGAACCGGAAATAGAATCTAAGATCAGAAAAAAGAATAACAAAAAAAAACACGAACAGAAAAAAATAAGTAAAAATATATATACACATGAACAAGGGGAACTATGTGAAGTACGAACATTTTAGTGTGTGCAATGGTGTTGCTGTGTGAGTGAATGTGCGAGGTTGAGTCTTAGTTTTTTTTTAAAGAACTTTTACTTAGGCCAAATATATCCATCGCGGTATTAAGATGCCCCATTATGTAATGACTACCATGTAGTTCAAACTTTCATTAACGTTTTACCCTATGATTATTTTGAGTGAACACTACCTATACAAACAAGTAAAAGGAAACGAGTGAAGAGACGTTTATCGTTTGTCCGCATCCATTTTTCCACCTACATCCTTAACGTTAATGAGGTTTACCTTTTATTATTTGGCCAAGCTAATAAGTAATAACCTAACAAGTACGTATTTCGTACTCATAACTTCGTAAGAATTTTCTGTCAACTCTTAACCGCTGAGGAGTTTTACCTTCCATCATCAGCTCATCCACATAAGAAGATGACTATCAGAATAAAAAATTGTCAGAATAGTAATTGCCTGTACGTTAATTTGAAAGTTGCCCTCGATTTCCCTGAATCATCCGATCCTGTAAAGCTACATCATCCCTGAAGAACACAGGCTATATATAATTTCAATTGTAACAAGATTTTAGCCCGTGAAAGAAAGCCCTGTCGAGATCATTAAAAAACGCTATATACGTAACCATAACCATTACACGTGGGCGAAGCCGCGGGCGGAAAGCTAGTATTCTTAATGTTAACCTAACTAATATAAGTAACTTAAAATAAAACAAAACACAGAAGTAAAACAAATTTTAAAAGTTTGGTCCCATGGCATAGTACCCATAATGCTGGCGGAATTTCCAAGCTGTATGACGATGCTTATACTTGGGCAATGAAAGCAGCAGCTCTTGGATCACCGGTACTAAACTGTTGTATGTACACTTTTTTATGTTAAAACGTAAATCACATGGTATCCATTTAAAGTTTTTCTATTCAAAATTAAATATATCATCTTAAATAGTTCTATACAATACCAATAACTTAGACAGAATCTTAGTTAAATTATATATATAGGTATACAATTAATTATGATTATCATTTCTTTTCCTTAATAAAAAAAATCCAAAATAAAAATGTTAAGAATGGACTTGATTATAGTCTAGTCTTAACATTTTTATAAGTATTACAGTTAAGTTCCAACATAATTAACGTAACGTAATTAGAAGGTAGAATAAAACCGAATAGTCTCGAAACTGTACTGAGTAGCTTAATAATGCATCAACTATAATGTCACATATGTTAATCAAGCTATAGTCTGTGAAATATCATATCTGCTTCCAATTATATGATGTTCTGTTCTGAATGTGTAACGATATGTAATTACTGTAAAAGTATTAAAGTCTTTCCTCCAACTTTTTGTTTTTGTTCCCTTTGGAGTAGACTTTTGGACCCTGGGTGATAAGTGCACAGGATTTAAGGAATTAAGTTAGCGCCTGGAAGTCAGTACCGGTGATCCAAGAGCTGATGCTTTGTTCAGCGTATAACTATCGCGGTACAGCGAGGAAATGCCGCGAGCATTGTGGGTACTTTGGTACAGGGACCAAACATTTTAAATTTGTTTTACTTTTGTTTTGTTGTATATTAAGTTATATTAAGATTAGGTTAATATTGGGAATGTTCATGTTAATTGGTTAGTATTGTGAATGATGAATTCTTTAAATACATTATTAACAATATCGAAAGAGAATTTTTTTATAGACGATATCATTGGAGCAAATAATTATGGAGGAGGCATTTATGCAATGTTATGTCCAACATGAATTATCGTATCGGCGATACGTTTGACAAGCAGCATTCGTTGTTTGTGGCAACGTTTTGTTCCCCCCCAGCAGTTCCCCTTTAGTCTAGAACAGACTAAAGGAAAACTGATTGCAATAACACTATACAATAAATAGATGTAATTCTTTAAAAAAAATTGCACTGCGTACAATATTCTAAACTACTTTTGCCACACATAAAATCATACCGTATTTTAATTGAATCAAATTTACGATTATTCCCATATTCAGGATCCCAATTTCAGGATTTTATTTAACTAGGTTGATACCTAGTATTCCTAGGAATATTGGTTCAAAGACATTACAGATTGGTCTGACTGAAGAAAGGTGAAGCCAGTCACCAAGATCCTCGAAATTAGTCCGTGCTTTTAGAAGTAACTTTTACGAAACTATGTGCGTAATTCAAGCCTGACCAAGCACACTTATTTTTTACAGTGATTAATCAATAAATAAGGTTCCGTACATTCAAACGGTTCCACAATCACGTCCTCATCGCACACAAGCCTTTTTTTACGTTCATAACAATTGCACAGAAAAAAACACATTGCATACACTGTTTTTGTTCTGACATCAAGCGCAGGTAGATAAAAAAATAACCGCGTAATTACAACAACTATGTATGTAATCGTAATTATATCATAATTTTTATATATGTTTACTTCGTAGCAAATGAAGCATAGAATTTTTAGTGGTAGTGATTAAGGCAGATGTTACTAATTAATAATCGCGAAGAAGTTTTGTAATATCTAATATGTGGGTACAAAACTTAAAGCTTCGTTTTAATTTTATACATTGAATATGTGTTGTCTAGGATAGAACTATTAGTTTCTAATTAGCTTTTAATGCTATTTAACAACTGAATTTGCATTGTCTTTGTTAGTTAATTATTTACAGTAAAATGCAGTAATCAGCGAATGACTTATCGACAAGATATCAAGATGAGAAATTTTTGAGAGAGATTAAAATGTTAATATACGTATCAAATGTCATAAGACAATTAAGTGGGAATTTTGTCTCAAGTTCCCATTTAATTGTCTTAAGTGTAAACCTAGTTGTGTTATCTCATAAGTTTATTGTTTTAAATGTATTTAGCACACAAGATGTCTGGGGACAGATATAATAAAATAAAATGGAAATTCAAATATAAGTACCATTTTATTAATATCGCGGTTAGTTTACAAGGTTGCTAAGCTGTTCCACTATTGTACAGCCATTAGAACCTTATCGAACAATACCATCTCTAAATGTTACCAAACTATAACAGACTCCTATGCCATAAACAACGTATAATAATAGGCAATAACCATGTTTAGAACATGGCTTGAATTGTTTTTGTTAATATTTGTTTGCTTAGCTTCGTATAAAGCACAATTAGAATTGTCTAGAATGTCGTCAGAAATAGAAATGAATGCAGTGTTTTCATGCAAGATTTTTTCCAGCACATGCGGCTTAATTCACTCTATCCATCATCAATAGTTCTTTTCCGCGTATGATAACGCTTATCCATCATATTTCTAACACTGCAACAGAAAGTGACATATTTTGGCATGACTAGGAATGATAGCTAAAGAATATTGGTTTGTTTGCTATAAGCCATAGTGATTGTCATTTGTTTGCGCATGAAGTGGGAAAATTGAAAAAAAATTGGGTGAAGATTTTTCAAGAAGTGATATGAGACCGTGGGGACAATCATACGTTGTCTTGCAACATACATAATATAATACATTCAAAATTATCTAAGATTCGATCGAAATACACTAGGGGAATAAAGCAGAAAATGTATTACTGTGAAAATGAAGCATTCACAAATGTATATTCAGATCGTTGCTACTGTTTTTTAGTATATTTGTTCATAAACAACTTGTCGAAGTCACCGTCGCCGTGGAATTACGAGAACAATACATGCATGGACCTATGTCAGGGAGTGCAAACCTTTGGCTATAAAATATATATAATAAGTGTTGGATGTGTTGTGCACGTATTTAGAAACCTAATTAGTTTTAATAAATCCGCGAGACATAATCTAAGCTCATTTATTGAGAAAGTGTTTTTTTTATAGAAAAGATTTTGAGATTTATTCAGAACCTTTCCGCTTAAATTTTCAGTAGAATTAAAAGAGTAATTATATAGAAATACCTCCATTACCTTAAATTTAATTATTTCATTTTTAAACACTCATAATAAATTCTTAATCTTACAAAATTAATAAAGAACGCACAGGCCGACCCAGTCATCATGGCAGACTACCGAACAGAGGGTCCTGTGTTCGAGTGTAGGTGTTTATTTTATAAAGTAGAAAGTAGAGTCCTGGACCTTGTATGAGATGTGTGCCAAATATTATGTATATTGTATTTTGTTATTGTATAATGTCTCAAGTTCCCATTTAATTGTCTTATATTTAAACCCAGTTGTGTTATCTCATAAGTTTATTGTTTTAAATGTTTTTAGCACTTAAGATGTCCGGGGACAGATATAATAAAATAAAATATTAATGTATATATATAAATCCTTTTTTGAAACAATAAACACGGCTAGATAGTTTCACATCACAGGTTTGTAAACCCTGGCGTGTCATGAAACGACAGGGTTTTTTTCAAACCCAGCGAGGCAAAACCATTGCGTGCCCACTACGTCGAGGTATTTCCATTTGCCAGGTTTTACTGAGCATTGCAATAAAACATGTACCAAAAAACATTACTGTCTCTTGAGGAATTGTAAAGTAAATAAAAACAATGAATAATTCAATTAGTGACACCCAACTGATGTGTTCACACTGAATGATAACATCATAAATGGTAGCGAACTAACGATTACAAATATAGAAGTACTTTTTTTATTTATGGTAAATAAAATAAGGGAAAAAGTTAAATTTACGCGGTATTTGAGATTTTATAGGAAAGGATGTCCTTTTTTTGTAAGAGGAGGCACACGAGCAGGCGAGTCACATCGAGTGATGTGCTAACCGCTGCCCATGGACACCTGCAACTGCAGGCTCACAAGTGAGTCGCTGGCTTTTAAAGAAGAGGAACGCCCTTTTCTTGAAGCCCCTAAGTCGTAGCGGTACGGGCAAATACGTCGAGAATAAAAAAAAACTAAAAAATATATTATACCTCTACTTTTAAAATTATTATAGAAAATTGTAAAGCGGATATTGATTATCTTTAATCAAAAGAATTATTCTATGGATTGCTTGTGTGAAATTGCCATAGAAGCAATTAATTACAGTAAAAACATATAGTTACAAACTTACCGTTTAAAAATGTCTTTAACAAAACATATTTCCAATAAACCAGCAAGTTCAAACACGCAAAAATTAATATTTTATTACATACATACCCGTTCTTATATATTATAACAAGAAATACTTAAACATAGCCCTTAAACTCCATAAAGTGACCATTCAGAAACGTGATTCTACGCAGAAAAAAAAATGAAAAATTAATGACAATTTAAACTCTCGTGTGAAGAGTTAAAGATTCAGAGGTTTTGCGACGGGTTGAACATCATTCGAGGAGCGGTCATTGCATTTATACGACCACTTATGTTAACAATAGTCAATAATGCAACGCGGTTCTTTGGAAAATCCGCTAATCACAACTGGACACCACTTTTTGTGACGAGTTATGCCACTGAAATCGGTTTTAAGAGGCTGTTTATTTCAGTGTGAATAACATACAGAGGATTCTAAGAACGTAACGTAGAAAACGATAATCATTATGGATATTAAGATCGTACGTTACATAAAGACTTTTATTACGCATAATAGAGCATTACAATGGTAATTAATGGTTTAAAAACATCAGAGTTAAGTATCTCTTGGGCATATACAAGTACATTACAAGCTTAAACTGCAAATTCAGAAATTTGATAATCAAAAAAAAATTATTTGATGTTTCTCCTAAGATAATTATCGTTGTACACGATTGACAATCCACGTGTCTACCTGCAAATTTGGTAATGATATACCGTGGTGTATTCAAATATGTCTGCAATAGGCGCTTCGCATTTCACAGGCGCGGCGGTCGGATTAAAAATTCAATGTGCGTTTTGATGCGCAAGAAATTAATTCGCCATCGAAGATATTCAGCGGAGTGTGGCGCAGCTGCACTTAACTATAGAATTACATTAAAATTACCGGTTCTCGGGGAAAAATAATGCGGGTAGTTGAACGGTTAGCGGACACACGTGTCCGAGGTGACACTTCCTAATGCTACTTGCCTTTCCCACGGCAATGTCCATTTGGTAAACGCGTTAACATAGTACTGGTGTTTGCACTTAAATGTCTTGGTCGAGTCATTGTTTTTTTTTTTTAAATAAATTATAACATATTCAAGCTAAGTACGATGGGAAATTAGCCGAGTTTTAGACAAGACAACTTCTTTATTATTTACAAATATATTTATATATGACCGATTCTCGTATTGCCAGCGCAGATATTCGCATCGCTACGATTTGAGGGCCTTCAAGAAAAGAGCATACCTCTATTCAGCAACTCACTTCTAAGCCATATGACATTGCAAGTGTCTATGGGCAATGGTTAGCACATTTGGAATAGATGTTTTTAAATGTAATTTATCGGAATCAAAGTCAGAGGCAGTGTCAGAAGTGATATGTGTTTTTTACAATATCATGTTGGGAAATCAAAACTTAAGATGAAAATCAGATACGCGTTTACTGTAGTCCAACGTATGACTTAAAAGATTCGGAACCTAAAGTCTAAGAATAATCGAAACTTCCGAATGGGAGTAAAAAAATCAAGAATATCTTTATTCATAGGTAACTATGGTCGTCAACAAAAAAAAAGTTATAAAAATTTTCGACTCTACATTTACTGCCAGTTCTCAAATCAAGGGCGTAGTGCGGACGAGAAGAACTGGCAAGAAAATCTCCGCCACACCTTTAAATCGCCAAGCATGTTTCACAGTACGTAAGGATCTGCAACCACATTACACCATGCACCAACGAAAGCGTCAATATTGATTATAAATAAAGAATGGAAAAAATATATTAGCACATACATATACAGATCGTGTAAGATTTTCTTACTTTTTCCATAACATGATATGATAATCTTTATTCATTAATAGTTTAATATATTGGAAATCATATAAATTGTTCTTCTATCGTTACTATTACATTAGTAAAATAGAAAATTTTAGACCATGGGGTGCAAGTGCACAGGCGCTTGTTATGGAATTAAGTAGGCGCCTGGTAGTCAGTACCGGTGATCCAAGAGCTGGTGCTCCAGCATTAAATGCCGCCAGCATTGTGGGTACTCTGCCACAGGGACCAAACTTTTAAAATTTGTTTAGGTTTTGTGTTTTGTTTTATTTTAAGTTATATTAGTATAGTTTAATATATATATATGAATTACATCATAGATCTATAGGAAAAATTAGCTTTGATGAACAAAGTCATTCAGTAGACGATATATATATAATGAATGACTTTTTCCATCAAAGCTAATTTTTCCTATAGATCTATGATGTAATTCAACGGTTGAAAATTGCGAACATTGCGTGTATAACATACATAACTGAGACATCGTAAAACTATAACTGTACTGTCGTTACTCATAACATTTATTTAATTTTCGTAAATAATTGTATTATACGTTTTGTTAACTTTTTCTGTAAGGAGACAGGTCCCGTCATCTAATACGGTGTAATAGGAGATACCTTTTCATGAGTTATTTGATGTTCATTCATAATTTGCATAATTTTTATTCATGCTATAATAGTTTCGAACGCATGATACCCTCAGGCCTACCACAATAAACGGTCTATCCAGCACAAAAAGAAATTTATCAATTTTAACTATATATAACTATATATAATATAATATAACTCAGGAATGAGTTTAACCTGTTCAAGCATACAAATATTCTAGAGTTATATTAGTAGATTTATATCAAAGGACCGTTTTGTTGAGATCAATCGATTTAGTCTCATTTTAATGTTAAAACTGTCACACAATCATGAATATGTGTTAGATGTTTCTCTGTTAATTTAATTATAAATCTAACTCATCAAAAACAGCTTTGAATAGCCACGAATTCTACATCTAACATAATTGTATATACGTTCTAAAATTATATTTTTTTTGAATGATTAAAGTGACAATGAAAAACGATCAACCCTTAATGAAAACATTAATTGTTTATTATCAGATTTAATTACATTGCAAATTACAATGAGACAGTGATAATAATCGTCTTATAGTGACATAGGCGTACAATGCGCGTGCACGAGATCGCACGATAAAAGTTATGGAATTCTCATCATGATCAGGCTCACAACAAATTATAGGAGATCCACAAGTTAGACAAACGAGTACAAATTGAGGAAAAAATTCATTGCGTGTAAATTATACTCAGACAAGTTGCACATGAAATTAGCATTCAACTGTCGAACACCGCAAACATTAAACCTGAAGTGTTATCTCTTTATCACGAGCTAACCTTTCCGTGAGCGTTATTTAATATAATAACATAAATGATAATCAGCCTGCTGTATGGTAATTACAATATTAAAGATATAAATAATTCAATGGGCTATCGTTCGAAGCACGCGACGTACTTCCGGGAACGCCTAATTAATGCGTGTCTTTGACGAACTACAAAAATTATACAATTATCGAATATCTATAGCTTTATTTAAGTGACCACATTTTCATGCGCGAACGCACTAATTTGATTCTCATAAATATTTACTGTTGAGCGTCGAGTCTACATTATTTGTTGGGAATTAATTTTAATGTACTTCGCACAGTTTATAGGGTGGACTTCATTTGATAACGATCGTACTAAAAGTTTTTGTTGACTAATTTCTTAATAAACAACGCAACCGATGTTTTAAATATGTCGATGTTATTTAAAGAGTAATTATAGAACTCGTTCAGGTTAGGTGTACAGCAAATGAACATCAGGCACTGATCATCAGTCAATATGATTCTTCGAGGAACGAAGGTATCCTAGACTGTCTAATCCAGCATTTCTCTCATATGCGGATCGATCCTTGTATTTGTCAGTCGGTTGTTTGTGTTTATATTATGTTTAAGGATATAACATAAATCAATGACTTAAACCAGAGTATCAGCAATATATACCCAATTAACATTCATCTCTTACAACTCTTTTGCTTTAAATGCGTCATCCATACAATACGCAATGTACAGCCTATTTGTGTTGACCGATAAACATCGATTCGAGACGGATTGAAATTATACACTGACGAATATAGTACTGTATTCGATTTTATTACGTTTTGGCATAATTGGTACATTGTAACAATAGAACCTTTTATTCGTGTTATTGAGAGTTACAATTGAATACATTGAATAAATGTTGGTATTACTTTGAAGCAAACTATGCGTAGAAGTGAACATTGAATGATTTCAAAAATCTCATCACACAAGGCAAAAGAGTTTCTTGCCAGTACTCCGACCTAATGTTGGAACGGGTACTAAATTCAAATTTAGACTCATTTAACCACTTTGACGTTCATTCATGTTCCCAAGTTAGAGGACAAAGATTCCCTTAATGTATCGCCAATTGGCTCAGCATCGGGACAGTTCAATTCTTGAGTAGCCTTACAATGCTTTGTTATTTTAATTGTCAGTAGCACAATTTTGTATTAATTGTTTATTTTAAAAGAGCAGTTTCTTGCTTCTTCTTCTCGGTAGACTGCCTTCCAAACCGGTGGTAGTGTAAAAATTGACAATTCAAAAGTGTCTTTATAAAGACCTACTTGAATAAACATATTTTGAGTTTGAGAATATTTAAAACAATCACGTGTGTAATTATTTTCAAGTAAATAAATGTTAACTCAAAATTGTATGACCCTTGTAGGAAATTGAAAAAATAGGTGTAATTTTATCAAGATACTGAATAAGCAAAAACAACGATGCAGGTCATTCAACTTGACCGTCCTAAGAAATATATGCACTCAAGCGTGGGCGGAATTTGCTTGAATCGTGTTGATGTACCCCTACGTACCGAAAACATTGCAAAGAACCTAAGTAAAGAGAATAAAAAGCCTCCTTAGACGTAGGTGGTCTAAATTGTCCCAATTCCAGTAAAATGCCTCGAAGTTTCCACTATATGTACAAGATCTAAGATTTTTTTGGAACTATAACTTCAAACCACTTGAGATTTGTTGCAAAACTTCATAAAAAAAACATCCTTAATTGGTTATAATTACAAAGTATAATTGAATTGAATCTCAGATCGGGCGATTACACATAAAATGATGTATGAAACGACAAAGCAATTATTCCCTCGTAATGAGAAACAATTAATTGACTCCGGATATTTGTTTTCTAATCGATATTTAGATCGATAAGTTTGTAATTAAATGCGAATGGTGTGAATGTTTGATAAATAGATTCACGTTTTAAATATAAGACAGATAGTTGGTACAAGATAACGGCCAATTAAAACAATTCCATCAAAACATTTTGTGTCAGGTCATTCCACCTGCTTTATAATTTATTCATAAGTAGTCGACAAACGATGTGAGACAACGTTAGTTGTGGTAGACGCCGCGTTTTTTTTAGTTTAGTTTAGTTATTTTTAATTGAAATCTAAAGTGTCATTATTCTAAGGAAACTGTTTTACATTGAGAGGTGGAATAAATTTTAAAATTGACGCTATAATTTCATTTATTGAAAATTCCAAAATCAAAACCAAAATAAACTCTCTGCTACACCGTTAACCACGCGTGCATATGATTTCAGATTTAATTTGTTTATATTTCAAACGTTGTTTTCAATTACTAGACGATAAATCTCTATATGTATTGATTTGTGAGAAAAATAAATAAATATCTTTAGTAAAAATTTGATAAGAACATTTAATGATTTTTTTTTATTTTGCTCAGAAGTGTTGATGCATTCTTAAAATCAGCAATAAACGCGGCGCGTCTGGGCAGGCTTTAACGCGTTACTCGAAAGTTGGATAGTGTTGGTTAAACAATGTTTAGTTTTTCACCGGTCACTATCGGCGTTTGATCGCCGACAAACCACTAAATTAATGCCGGCTAATCCACATCCAATATAAAATTTCAGCCACTTAACTTTCTATAAAGTATATTTAATTTTATATCTTAATTTAATTCTAAATGCTATTTAATGTCAGATGGAATTCACATAATGAAAATTGATTTTTCATTAAACATTTATGACGGTAGTTTGAGTGCAAAATATCCTGTGTCATCATTAATTTATTAGTTCACAAACGGTTGATAATATCTGTGCGAAAATGTTAATTTTAAACATCGCTTTACTATGTTTTTATGCCTAGAAACACGCGTTTTCAAGATCACATGGGATTTGATCTCGTATCTAAAATTTATTTAAACAATCCTGGTTCGCAAAAGTGTGATTTACGTTTAAATTAATAGATTTAAGCAAAGTCTAAGAGCGGACGTGGATTAGAGTAAAGAACTCTTTGTAGATCTGTGGTAATTTAGATTAAGGTAAGAAGATTCATCACGGCCTGATTTGAGTTGAAGTAAAATATATCTATCGTTAAGGAGGATGCCACTTGTGTGGACACTTTAGCACCGTCCCACCTTCGTGTCACAAGCTCCAAAGCTGGCGCGGCTGCAGAGCAGGCGGACAAAAAGAAAAGGTCAAAGTACAAATGTCTTTGCTCAAATTAGGTTTTTTTTCATTTGGGGTAGAGACTTTTGGACCATGGAGTGCAAGTGCACAGGCGCTTATTAAAGAATTAAGTAGGCGCCTGGTAGTGAGTACCGGTGATCCAAGAGCTGGTGCTTTCCTTGCTCAGCGTGTTAGCATCGCCATACAGCGAGGAAATGCCGCCAGCATTGTGGCTACTCTGCCACAGGGACCAAACTTTTTAAATTTGTTTTAGTTTTATGTTTTGTTTTATTTTAAGGTTATTATTTGTAATATAGTTTTAGTACTTAAGAATTTAGTTTCTTGTAATTCCAATCAATGAACCTATCGTTATTATATTATATGGAAACAGTTATTAAATAGACAGATATTTAAACTGTTACGTGCAATACTGACCTGACAAATAAACAAAAATATTGGTTTGAGACTCTGACCATATGACAGTCCCGTTACCAACTAGCATCGTAGCTTAGTGTATACGCTGTTGCAAATCCGCAAATACCAATTATAACTATACATTTTATGAATAGTATCCAAAATATTATTCAAGTATTATTTTAATACTTTAATGTGATTATATTGCGTTATTTGCAAATCTTTGATTAATATTGGCAGTCAAAGTGGTGACACTCTTTGAACTTGGTTGTATTCGTGGTCAAGAATAATAGGGATTAAATAAAATACAAATAAAATCAAGGAATTGTCACCGTGAGACTTATTAGAAGTATTTAAAATATCATTATTCTATAGAGTTTCATATGTTTCGATTTGCAAAAATAAGTATATATAATTTAATATATAATTTTTCTGATGTTACAAAGAGCTAAGTTCAATATAAGACTAAGGTTTAACATGGCCGGCGGATTGTCTGTAGATGACAAAGGTAAGGTGAACGAGTGGTCACCAGCCCGTCAAGATAAGGATCTTCACTGTGATAACGTGGAAACGAGCTTGGGTACAGTCGCATTCAAATTTTACATATATTTGTTACAATCAAGATTTGTTGACAGCGGCTACACTTAATATTGACTTACGTATGAAATTAGCGTTTATATGGTAGTAAAACACATAAAAACTTAATCGCATCAAACTTTGCCAAGTTTTAAGACTACTCGTTCGATTGTCTTGTGAACAGATTCATAGAATATATGAGAGACCAAAAAACAAAACAGAGGCTTAATTCGTAATTTTTGAACTTGGAATTCCAAAATATTTTAGGTCGGTCAAAACATTATTTTTTTATCTAACAAGCAGGCGGGCCACTTCGTGTGAAGTGCTAACTAACCGCCGCCTATGGACTCATCAAAAAAAAATAATTTAATATATGGATCTAATAGAATAATATCTCCTAAGAGTACATGCCATAATTATACGTACAGTTTAAAAACTAGTTTTTTTTTTTATAATTGGCGATCCAGAATACGTAAATGAAAAACCTATTAAACTCTATACTTTATTTAGTAAGTATCCAAGTGATCCTAAAGCATTTTTATAGGTAATAATTTCAAAAACCACAATATTACCAAAGCATTTAGCACTTATATTAACGACTGTACCCCACTTATTGTAAACAGCTTTTAGCTTGCCTGTCCCTCCTTTATCTTTGTAGCAGGTACGTACTAATTATATGTTATTATTTTATACAATGTCATTAAGAAACAACGATGTTTTTATACGCGTTGAAAACAAAGGAATATTGAAATTATACCGTTTTGTTATCTGCGGAGGTTCTAACTATACAACACTTTTATATTAATTATACCGACTAAAATGCATCATATACGTACCGTTTGCATTTTATTTCATTCATATATAATCGTTATATGGATAATTATGTATTTATGTGGTTGTAATTATTACGCATTAATAACTGTCAGCTGCAATGGTTCGTTTGTGTTTTAAAATCGTACGTCTTCAATCACATAATTAAATCGTTGATTTAAAGGTTAATTTAATTTTCACATTCATTTTTCGATATACAAATGGTATTAACGCGAATCGTATTATTTTCTTTTCATTTTGTATGGCTATTGTTTTAATACGAGAATGGGACGTCTGTGTGTTTTAAAATTACGTGGATGGTAACAAGTCTTTGTTGAGTGGTTGTAACTGTCTATTTATAGGGTTTAAGTAAGAATGAAGTTTAGGTGTTTACATTTTCTTTAACGTTGGTACCGTCAGAAATATCATACAAAGCAAAATTTATATTTCAAAACTAACCGTCCTCCTATCTACGTAATTATGTAATTTAGGAACCTCATAAAAGTTACATTATGCGCGAAGCACTAGAGGCTAGGTTTAATAAAGCTAAATCATCCGTTATAATAATATAAAGAATTCAGAAGCCAATCTTTGTTACGGACTTGTATTCAATTATATAACGCCCAGGGCCCTTCAGAAGACAAACCACAGTTCGCGAGCGCTACGGCATTTTTATTTAAGAATATTTTTTCTAACTAATTAAAAGCATTAAAATAAGAGGATTAAAACTGGATCGGTTATCGAAGACATCGGACGTTGTGCCGTGGCCACCGGGGCAGGGTTCTGTTCACAATAATTAACTAAAACCAACACACTGAATAACAAAGAATTCGAGTTTTTTTTTTAAACTGAAACCGCGAAGCGTAGGTACGCGTCGCGAATTATATACATTAACATTTTACCGTTCTCATATATCAGACTGTTTTAATTTATTAAGCGATTTTGTAACACCTAATCATACTATAATAACCTATATTGATAAATTAATGTTTTGTTTGCATAAGAGACGTAATATTTCTGAAGTTAACATACGTCTCCGTTTATTTTAAGACGATAAATATGTTTAATACCAACAAGCGAACGTCAAGGAATTTAAGTGTGAATAAAAAGAAAAACAAATCCATCCGAAAACTGAGTTTCTTATTCGTACTGTCCACATCTCATAATCAATCAAAGTAAGCTCGTAAAAGGTCCACTTTAGTGGGTATTTTTTTTTCTTTATTTTAACAAAGATCAGTTTTTTATCTCCGGAGACGATGGTCGATTTTATCATGATATAAATCCAGATAATTAAGTAGTGTAACAAAAAATGTAGGCGTTGTGTGTTTTAGGCCCGTCGCGTCTTATAAAAATAGATTATAATGAATGAACAAAGATAAGAGATGAAGGGAGTTGGGTCGCGACGTGTTGGCGTTTTGTGAATGAACGGATATCTCTGGTGTGAGTGTGATTACGGGGACAAGTATTCTGTCTGCTGTTTGAACTTTGACTTAAAATTAACTCGAACGGACGCCTCCGAACGGGTTTTTTAACGCCCATTGGGCACAAAGTTATTTTAAATATAAAAAGACATTGATTGTAATATAACTTTTAAGTGGTTTTGTATTTATTGAAAAATACTTGATTGAGATTTAAGAGTTTAGAATTAGTATAACAGGCTTCTGAGAAATGACGAAACTGACACTAGATTTTTTTTTACATATAATGTTTGTTTACCGAATTATGAACAATTATGAATGGCATATTGGTTTTTAATTTGGACTATTGAAGTTAACTTATCAGGATTAACTTGCTACCATCAGCTTAAAGTTTATTAAAGATTGGTGATCTAGTCTTTAAGATCACCAATCTTTTATTCGGTCTAATGTTTAAACTGAAAATAAATGGTTAATGGATGAAAATAAAGGTTTTTCGTAAAGGTAGATTGAATAATCATTATTAATTCACTTTGCATTATATAGTTTCAACATTCAATCAACCTTCACCATACGAGCAAGTATTGTTAACACAAGAAAAATCCATTATTTCGTACAATTTAAAAATATAATTCGAAAATAGTGTAACTATCCTTCGATACTTATTTTGAAAGAAAAAAAAAACTCCAAAACAATCTACTAGTAATTGGAGCAGTCACCTGTTAAATCCTGATCTCCAATTATAATGCGGAATGAACGTCTCTTACCCTGGCTCGATATTATAATCTTATTCTAAACATGGAATATATTAAGGGGGTGTCTACGCTGTTACTCAGACTGACGGCCTTTTAAGCGATTGGAAACGGGTGGATAATGCCGAAAATTGAATTTATATTATATATTGTTACATTGCTTGAGGCGTTTTGTGTTTGCAATAGATATTGTAAGGCAGAAGAAAGTTTTCAAACCGCATCTTAGGTAATACGAATGATGTCGTAAAATTTTATGTAAGTATAAACTAAGCGTAAACTCATTCCATTTTTCCAATGTATTCTTTCAGCTGGTTCATAATTACGTTTTGTTAGATAGTAACTCGATAGTAAGACGATCGTTAACAAAAAGAAACTGTAATATACAAAACCAATAAATATGTGCTCGTTCAACGAAACAAATAAACACGATAAGACTTCTCCAATCGACTGTACACTTCCGCGAATTGAACCATAGTTCAATAGAGATATATGTATATGTTCTAACATGGCACAATCATAAGCAAGTGTACATTCTCCCACAGGATCTTGTGACATGTAAATGCAGTCCCGGTACGCTCATCTCGGAAAGCTCTTACGAGCGTGTTCTTGAAAAGTTTTCGAAACAAATGTTTTAATATGGGAAATGCATAATATGCTTTCAACTTTAATGTGTGGAATTTTTTATTCAACCTACCCCATGTGTTCGGTGGTAAATGTTTCTTGTACATTCGTTCCTACTGAGCCAATGTATTATTATATGTAAACGATTAGCACTTGCGAATCGTGAGGTAACCGGCACATTGGGCCAAGTCGAGTATATGTGACAGGTTCATATCTTTTTGTCTTTAAAAAAAAAACAAAGGAGGAACGGGGGAACAATCAAAGGCCTGCCTTTAGGGTTATAGCGCCACATGGTATTCGTGTTATTTATTAAGATTTTCATCTAATTTAATTATTGTTATTTTATTTTGTTGCTGTCATATGTACTAATAATCTTAAAAAGAGATTTGTTTTTACAACCTAGTTAAATAAAATATCTTTATTCAATAACTCTCTTATCAATCAACTGTCAAAAAAACTCCTTGACTCCATTTACGTTTACTAAGAAGAAGAGAATAACTGGCAAGAAAAAGAGAGTGCTCTTTAAATCGCAAAACATATTCAACAGTACGGTTGTAATAGGCTGCAACCAGTACACCATTCACCATCGAATGTGTGAATATATAAAACAATGAAAAGAATCTTTACTATCGGTGGGCATAGTGAAATAGGTGCACACAATTTACTTGGTGAGAACAACTTGCAACACACACAAACACACAGTACACCGAGACTTATCCAGGACAAATAAAAAAGCTTCTATATCCAAGTTACATTTTTTTTTAAATATAGCTAACCTGAAATCGCCCAGTTGACTTAATCCTTTTGCGCCCACCATGGGCATTCACAAAGCCAAGGATTTATTTAAATAATTTTTTATTCAATTATAAAATTACCCATCTATGCTCACAAGAAGCCGATTACATGTCGCAAGCACCTACTTCACTACTATTAGATTATCGTCACACTGTAAATCTCATTAGCACAATGGCAATGAAATGTCCGTACCAGGTGGAAAGTTACAGCAAAAGGGGGTTTGTCCGCACTAACGCATAATATTCAGTTCGATATAAGTATCTTAGTTAGGGCAAAGTACACATCACTGTTTGTGCTTCTATAGAAATATTTATTTATTCGCACTTTGTTGCTAAAACAAAAGGACTGGATAATGATAGATGGATTTGTGGATGGATGGACGGCCTTATCGCTAATAAGCGATCCAGTTAACCCACAAAATATAATAATACTTTTGGACTTTTGCAAAGTGCATACACAACATACATTAAATTAAGAAAAATTGGAATGTGCTAATTTAAATCTAAAAATATAAATAATTACATACACATAATGTATGAGGATTGAAACACGATTAACCACTCCATAACCTAGATTTGCGATTCTATTCTCAGCATTTTGTCTAGTTTAAATATAGTTTCCTATTCGAAGTTAATGTATCATCTTGAAAAAAAGCTCATTAGTTTAAAAGTATTTAAGTTATATTTAAAAGCTTTACGATAAAAGTTTATGCACGGTCAATTTAAAAATTAAATAACCAAGTAATTGAAACATGTCAAGTAGGATAAAATAATGTGTATGATATGGCAAAACATAAATCGTGCTTTATTATTTAATCACAATACAAGATTTTGGTTGACTATACTTTCAGTTTAAATACGTAACATAAACATATTTAATAAAAACAAAATGCCGCCCGCAAATTTCCGAACAAATAGGTACGACTTAGGGTTCTTCAAGAAAAGAGCGTACGTACCATTTCCTAAAAACCCGACAACGCATTCTCGAACTCCCTGTCGTGAGTGTCTATGGGCGGCGACTTCACCCTTACGGTGTTCCTCCTTCTCGTTTTTTCCACAAAAAAAAGGGTTAGATACTTATCTTACACAAATTAAAATGCAGAAAGCCAATAAGATTTTTTAAATTATAGATTATTAAACCAAAGATGTAAGTTGTGTTGTGACTATTGTGATACATAAACTAAATATACATATTTTTGCACTTTAATGCAAATGTGCAAAAACTACTCCGGACTTCAGTGAAAACTCATTCTACCGCGGATTGTCAGCAGTCACCATTCGTCATTGTATAAAAATAGCATTGATGAATAGGAGGCATGAACAGAATGATGAATATGAATGAATATATCGCCTATCGATAGACGATTGACCGTATCAATGCACTGAGAAATAATCGGACAGTTAACTAAAATGAATTTTTAACTGTACAATAAAACACAAACCTAATCGCGATAGCTTAATTCAGAACACGTTTAATTAAGTGATACAATAAATTAATTGATAATATATCCACGTGTAAAATTTAAACGGACAAAAAAAATAGACCTAATTATTAGCAGAACCTGAAATGTGGTGATAAATACAAGAGCCTCTAATGTTAATTTTGAACACGATAATATACTAAAAGGCTGTAAACACAGCGAACACGTGTAAGGCAGATATGAGATGGAGCTATTCGTATGGGGGGGTTAGCAGGAAACAAAAAACCATCTCATTTTTAATATATTGATAAAACATTTAGCAACTAAATTTCCTCAGTAATAATGTATTTCTCATTTATATATATGAGGAGAGCGTTCCTCTCCCTTAAAGGCCGGCAACTCACTCGTAAGCCTCTTGGCGTTGCAGGTGTGTATGGGCGGTGGTTAGCACTTTGCTCGTTTGCCCCCAGGTACATTAAAATTGTATTACAATATCATTATTATTTTATTTCATGGTTTACATTAAATAAGAGTGAGCGTGGTCGAAAACACGCAAATCGTTGCTGTAATTGAGATACAATCCTTGTATTTAGAAATCTCAACGGAAAGCAATCTATATATGTATTTTTAATTTATTTTGTGTTTTTTGTTGATATAATATGTTAGAAAGCGTTATTTTCTATCAAACTCTGGGTACATTGGGATGGTAATTAAATAGTTATTGATTTGGGAATACCCTCGTATTACGTTAGCCTTCCGAAATTGTGGTACGAAGTCTCAATCGAAGTCTCATGTATCAAAATATTGTCATTTTAAGAATGTCAATACCCTCGTGAAAAGAACATAAAATATATTTACAGGTTTCTTTTTAAGTCCGAATTTTCCGAGAAAATCCGTGGTAGTAATGTTATCATTGAATACATGAAAATTAATTCAAATACTTCACGAGCGTATTAAATGATTTTTAGCAATACATTATTTATCACTTTTGTTTGAGACGCCCGGGTAGGTACTGCGCGTCGGCGTTGCTTGTTCCAACCGACCGAATATAAGTTACCAATGTATAAGTACTTGTAAATTGAGCGGTTAATTTAATTGACTATAAAGTTATAAGTAACAATATTAAAATTAATCAAATAACATTTTCAGATGTAAGTACAATGCCATTTCTATTATCTCTGGGTTTAATTAACAAAGGTCGCACAGGTCCCAGAAGTGCGACCTTTACCTATAATAAAAAGAGTTAATTAAGTCACAGTGTACTTATTTTGATTCCCTTATTCAAGCAATAATATATTCATAATTCTGTGCGTTGTCTGGATAAGATCGCTCAGGAGCGTTAAAATTACATTGCTCTATCCGGGCGTGAGAAAGTTTTTATGTTTATTCATTTATCTCATATCATCTGTAATCTGTGCTCATCTTAACTTTAAATACACTCCCAATTCCACCAAAACATTTCCATTCCATTGACACCCATACAACGTTGTGAATGGGTGTCCCACGTTTTATTTTGAAATATTTTTTAATACAACTAGAGATTATAACAAATTTTCTCGTGTCTGAATTTGAATTTAGCCCATAGAAACACCATAATAACGTCTATGGAGAATACAACTAAGTTTATGCTGTCGCGGTATTAAATGGCTTGCCCCAGCCTAACAAGGGTAACATAATGTCACCAATCTTAAAGAAAAACTGAAAAAGTACTTTTTTTTACATTAACAACTAATAAGATTTATTGCGCACCCGGTTTTTAAATATATATGTACAGATCTTGTACATATATATTTTTTTCTTTAAATTTATAAAAAGACATTTAACAATAGGGTTCGAACATATTGGCGTACATACACGAATGAAGTTGGTATGTAATCTTCCAAGTATATTACAAATAGTGATTATTAAAACATTCTAATTACAAATAAATTTTTCTATCATTATTAGTTAAGGGAAACTAGCTTTAAAGAACCTCGACTAAGTGCTTGTGTACAATGATTAATGACCACTTTAACATACAATGAAAAAATATGTAACGTTCAGAGATAATGAGCGTTGACTTGATAAAATTAATGATATCGATGTTAAAGATAATATGTCCAAAATAATTAATTGATAGATCATTTTGATTAACATAGACAACAGAGGTGATGTTTTAATTGTTTATTTGTGTACAAGATAAGGCCTAGTACCGACAAATCACTGACTCACACCCCATATAAATGCCCACTGCCATAGACTATTAGGTTAATTTTAACTTTAAAAAGGGACAATTATATTATATTTTAACAATTAACAGATTACAATAAATAATCAAACTAAGGTGGCACAAACACTAACACACCACTGATAATTAAAAAAGAACTCATCGATGATTTCTTTCTTGATTTAGGAGAATATCATTATCAGACCTCCCGGAGGTCATATTAAATGTATAGCATGACCTAATTATGTACGTGTATACATTAAATCGCAATCATATTATGTCAGTCAGTATGTCCATTTTTTATTTTATTTTATTACATCTGTCCCCAAACATCTTATGTGCTATATATTTAAAAAAAACAATAAACTTATAAGATAATAAAACAAGGTATACACTCAAAACAATTATATGGTAACTTGAAACAGTTAAGAGATAAAAAAAACGTACTCTTTCGTGATAATAATATATGTTTGAAAAATTCTGTCGATGTATAATTGTTATATTTAAATATCTACCTGAATTAAGTTGTATTTATATAGATTTGTAATGTAATCGTATATGAAATTCAAATTCTAATAACCAAAACAGAAACAAAAATGGCGGCCGGACCACGCACTGAGAAGACACGATAAACGCTCGCAACGCAATTCAGCCAGTGCCTATTCTACAGGCGAATTCAATTAACTGTACAAGGCACGGGGGTAATAAATTCTCTAAACAATCAGAATTCGAGCCCTGGTAATATGTCCGTCGGCTTGCATACGCAATGCGGCCGCGTATGTTTAATCAACGAATAAACACAATGTGCCTACAAGCACAAGTATCCCTTTGGATATTGACATTTTTTTTATTTTTTGTACGCATTTTATTTTAAAAACTACGTTTTGCTACCATTTAAGATTTATTTTTAAATGCAAGATATATCAAGGCAACGTGTGGTTATAATGTATATATGGAAAAAAAGCGAATTAAAAAACCTACAGTGTAACAGAAAATTACAGAAGAAAGTGCTTTTATACACGCAAATGGTCTTAGAGTCAAAAAAATAAGTTGCTTTATTTAAGTTTTCTCAAATTACATTCTAATAATAACCTTTCGGTAAACAAAAGGTGACGATCGTCTTATCCGCAGTTTATTCTGGATAATCCAGAATGTTTCTGTTAATGTTATAAAGTTTCAATTGCTGTTTCGTGCTCACTTCATTAACCTGCGAAGTGTCAGTAATCAAATATCCATGCACAGAAATAGTTTTTTTTTGCGTGCTCATTTTTTGTTTTTTTTTTTTCTGTACGCACAAATCAGATTAAATTAAGCATGTGATAAGTGTGCATAAGCCTTTCTGAATAAAATATAAGTTTTAGATAAATTGTTTTCCGAGTTTTTCATCACTTAAGCAGACAATGCATTTTCGACAACATTTTAAAAGTAAAAAAGTTTAATTTAAGGTAATTAAGTTTTTTTTTAAATAAACTATTCAATTTTAATTATTAGCTTATCATGCATTTTACAAAACAATCCGAGTCAGTACTTTTAATACTTTGATAGATCTGTAATCGGCTAAAAGTTAAAACTTTCTAGAATCGGGCATAAGATTCCTATTTTGTATGGTTGACTTTAATATTTTTTAAGATATTGCGTTTACCTTTTGGCACTATGCTCTCTTTATAAAGGTTCTCTCATAGGTAATAATTGGTTTTAAAATTCATTTCACCATCATTTGAATACATATTTGAAAATAATTCACGAATGAAGATTGGACGATGACAGCTCGAAAGCTAACAAAGCGTTCGTACCGTCAATAATAACAATTATTATTAACCTTCTGTTTCATAAAAATGCGAAATTAACCCCGATTGCTCTCGATTAATAATAGCGTCAGTCGCGTCCAACCATCTCAAACTATCTGTTAAATATAGCGCCCGACAGCTTATCAGATGTATCGTAAAAATTAATTATTTAACACATGTTCATAAGTATCTAAGCGTTTTCCAACGTTCGTTCACGCAAACACACTTCACGCAATAATTAGCAACCGCCTCCAGCTATATTGTCAAACCACACTTTGAATATTTTAACCTCGATGCCTTTCTGAACCGGACTTTTTTACAGCGGATCGACAGAGGCAAAATCTACGGTACGGTACTTAAAGAACACATTGGCTTCAAAATATGTAGGAATCTGTCACGTCCCGAGATATACCACTGTATTATTTACATATAGCTTTAAAATCTTTTCTACTTGCCTAGGAGAATTTTCATGAAATCACACGCCAAAGCTTGTTGGACTACTGTTTTATTATATAAGATAGAATATGTTTTTGTTATATGTCGGTTATAATTTTCTGTAATGATGTATTGAAATACAAATCCCAAACAGTGATAGGAATGTTTTTACACAGTGCTGCGAATCACAGCGTTACATAAAAAAATGCAATAACTTATCCAACCCACTAATGTCTTTCATGCTGCGCAGGCGCTTGTTAGTCAACGAGGAAAAAATTGTCAAACTCATTTTTTTTAGTATTTGTTTTTGTCAACTTCCTGCGAGAGCGACGCATGAGCGCGTCGTATTCCAAAAATGCGAAATTGACTCAAATTGCTTGTTATTAACGATGACAGATGTCTTGGCGCCATGCGAGGGCTTTTAATTAATAAAAATCAACTTTAGCACATTCGATTAGAGTTGATTTTTCATTAGCAGCACACAAAATCTCATTCGTAGAGCGATCGGATGTGTTGATACTAGACTAGGGATATGCAATTAGTGACAAAAAGTTTTTTATTGTCCTTTCGAAATGAGATGTAAAGATACGCGTGGCGTGGTTAAGGGACATTGAAGTTTGTGTTGTGCCTACATTACATAGTTAATAGTCCGTAATTTTATAGTTTTATTTCACTTCGTTTATCATAAAGATGTTTCACAAATTTATGCAAGTACTGTATGGTTCAGTGGTCTGAACATATTGACCCATTCATTAACACTGCTAAGTGTTTAACATAACATCATACAGAAATTAATTATTAATTCATTTGTTTTTATGGTATAAACTGCGTGTTGCGAACCAGTTGCTTGTGTGATCGGTATAGGACCATAGAATAAAAATACACCGTTGATCATTTATAAACAATTATAACCAACAAAATAGTGTTATTATTTATATTGTATGTATATTATTTTATGGGACTAGGGGGCAGATCATTTAATCTGTTAACAGTCGATGGCCACCTGCAATGGGTTACCTTTTTATGCCGAGGTGGAAATGCATACCTGAAATGATCTGAAAGAAGGGAACTGTGGGTCTCAACCCACGCTGGTGTATCTGCTTTTAAAAGACGGGAGGAAAGAGCCCTGGGGTCACTCTCGCACTCAACCAGGCACCTAGCGGGCAACGGGTTACCTTAATATTGACGTTACAAATTAATAAAAATACTGCTATTTACTATGACAATGATTGGACGGTTTTATATTTCAATTCGGATGCCTCTTAATTTTTTTATATTCGATTCCGTACCAGTATTTTTTATTCGTATTTCGATTCGTAAGAGATACAAGCCAAAGACTTTATGATACCATTGAATTGGAAAAATATATTTATTAGCATTTTTTTCAATATAAACATTATACGAAACCATAGATTCCCGAGTGAAACCCGTCATTCGTCATTCATTTATAGTTGTAATAATAGTCTTTAAATACCGTTGAGGTGAGAGCTGGTGATTTCGCTCACCCTAAGCATCACCGTACAGAACATTTTAATTTTATTTAGTTACAGTTTAAATTGTTGTTTACATTTTGATTAATTTAACTATAATTACGGCATTGTTTAACGCCTTAATAAAAATGAAATGTACTTCTATAGAATATTTTGTAGTGATTTACAATTGCGTCGCGTGTCTGAACGATACACATGCTTTGTTAAAATAACATTCTATTTTTATTTGAAAACAGTTTGCCTACATTACGGTCTACATGAATATTTTCTAACTCTTCCAGCTCTTCTTCGTTGAGTCTGGCCAGTTATTACTCTTTTGAGTAGCAAGCAGTTTGGGTGTTATCGTAAAATCTTTCCGGGTAGACTCTTATAAAAATATGATATACAGTGTTAATTATCTTATACTCAAGTCTTATTTGTGTATAAATTTATTTTTGAATAGCTACACATTTAATATTAATTCTTCTTATGTTGTAAGCCGACACAACACATCCATTTATAATCCATACATACAGACTGATACTAGATAAAAAAGTTCTCATTAAACAAAAGCTACGTTTTTCTATGATTTTATTCTCAACGCAAAAAAACACACACACAAAATATCACGTTATTGATAATCCATAGACTTCATTCAAAAGCTTCTCACGAAACCAATGTATTCACGGATCATTTAATAACTTATCGCAAATCTTCCAAAATAACGGCATCACTAATTGTACAATGTAATTTTATTCTAATTACAGTCCGTACAGGGCTCATTATATCGTGCATAATTATAATGTTACGTTGCATACATTTGTTAAGGTTGTATACAGCGTTTATCGCCTATTTTCACGTGGTAATTAAATGTATATATGAAATACCACTTTGTATGTCTGCACGCTAATCTTAAGTGATGTTCTGTTATAATCACAATTATAAAACAAAGAAACAAGAATCTATAAAACAATGGCAATCGGTATCGTGAAAAGCGATCTATATCAAACAATCATTTATTTATTTATAGTTTAATATTACGTTAATAATAGTATATGAAATATTATGAAGTGAGTTAATAACGATGCAGTAGCACATTGCTTGCCAGCTGATAAATAGATTTGAAGCACAACCATATATATATATGTTGTGACTTGTCTGAGTGAATTTTATAAGATTTTAGTTGTATAATATATAAGAAGTATAGTTGTTTTTTCATATATATAGAAAAATTGGCATATAAGAACATTTAGGGATATGAAAAATAGATTATCAAACCTACTCAATATGCTAACAAAATTTCATGAGAATCGGTCAAGCCGTTCGGGAACGAACATTGTGACAATAGAATTTTATATACTAGATATTATACCTATATAAGGGTTTAATAACGTATCATACAACGGTTTAAGTAAGTAATATTTTTCATATTTATAAATATGTTACATTATTGAGTAGGAACTTATTATATACACTATAATGTTACCAAGGTAAATTTTAAAAGAATTTTCAAAATATTATTTTAATATATGTATCTACCATATACCAGTTATTCACCGCGGTAATGCTACCATTAATTGAGACTATCTAAACGTAAGTAAAATTGTTCTGGAAATTATTTCGAAACTTTAAGTTTTAATTCAAAAGTTTATGTCAAGTCTGTGTTGGGTTTCATTCCGTTCCAAGTCAACGTTATTTTTATTATTTGTATAGATTAAAGAGTTTTATAAAGGAGGTTGGGAGCTGTCTGAGTCTTTTTTTTAAACTGTTTTAATACCTGGCTTATAATAATTAAGAAGAAGATATTAATTTCACCGCGTTAAATGCAATTTAAACAGTTTACACAATTACCTACTATATGAGAGTGACAGAGAATATTAATTTTAATACACCTCTAACAAAATTGAATATTTTATATGACGTTTTATAAACCCGTAATGTGAAGATGTTTTTTTAGATCGGTTGAATTAACTGTTTATATGTGAAGAAGGTTTAAATTTATAAATAATAGAACTTTCAATGCGAGGCTTGGTTAGCTTTTCTGTATGGCGCCATCTGCCGGGCGTAAGTAAAACGACTGCGGCCGCGACGAGCTTTGAGTTTTACCAAAATAAAATGTGATGTCCCTCATAGAAGTTGCGTTTGAATCGAAAGCTCGGAACGAACGGAGGCTCTACCGCATACCGTAACGTATGATGTCGTACGGTAAAATTTTGTAAATGAATTGATTTTTTTAATAGAAAAATGTTTTAAATGTATACATTTCGAAGCGATATAAGTGACATTTTTTTGTAAAGGAACGCAATTGTGAACCCTCTGGTCTCATAACTGACTAGGCATTCAGTTTCTATGTGCAGAATTACAAATTCATTATGTAGGTGATATATGATGAATATACAGAAATTTGACTACTTGGCCGATCTGTCTGTTGCTTATTACAAAATTCTGAACCAAACACCAAATTAGGAAGAATCTACTAATTTAAATTAGCTTTTAAATTTCACTCAGGATTTTAAGCATTAGTAGGTTATCATTTTTGGTTTAATACTAACAAATGGATCTGCATTATCCGATCATGATAAATAGAGAAAAATAAACATATATTTAAACCTTAGTTAAAATCCATTTTTAAAACAGAAAAACTAATAATGTATTTTTGTAAGTTTGTATTAAACGTGTGAACGTATGTGAAAATTTCTGATAAAACACTTAGGCGTATTATCAGAATGATAAGCGTCTTTTATCAAAAAAACATTACCTTTTGTACTTTTATCATTCCCGCTATAGACACAAGACAATTCGCCATAACATCGGACATCGTGAAAAACCTTGTCTTGTGACATCTCTTTTTTTTTGCCACTACAGATTGGCTTGCTCGTCGTACACAACGTCGCCGAAAACCCATAAACATCATTCCGACTCCACCACTTTTTCCTACACCCCCCGCCCCCCCACACCTCAAAAACAGGGATGGCTCTAGAGGGCGGGGTCTTATTTTAAAAGGGGCCACCTAAAGCAATCGCAGTCACCATCCGTCTGAACAGGATAGACAATCTGATTGTTGATTGGTTAATTTTATCATACACCGCCTTCGGGGCGTGGCTTAGATGGTTGATTCCTTCAATGGAGGGGCGTTTATGGTCTGCCGCGCGCCAGTCTGTGTTAAGAGTTGGTCGTGCGCGCGTGTCGTCGATCGTTAGAAAGGAACCGGGATGCGAGTGCGTGATTTACCCTGACGCGCGGTTGGCGGCGCGCAACCACCGCGCTTTTATACTGTGATCCATTATTTTCTACATAGAACAACCGTCCGTTAATTGACTTTGAGAGACAGTGTATTGTGAAGCCGCCCATATGATCGTCCCTATGGCAGCATACGCACAGTTCGGCTACTCATACCCGCCCGCCTCGCAGGTACAAACTAGATTACTTCATTTCATACATTTCCTTTAAGGACAGCTACTAAGACGAATTTAAAGAATAAAGAAAAGTTACCGAGAGGAAACTCCATGTCTCTTTAATCTCATATAACCTATACTAATAAAAGTGCTTTAATTATTGTTTTAATTGTAATCAAAGCAATTATGATGTATACAATTTATATTTTAAGTTCTAAGCTTAATTAAACATAATTGTCAGAATTAAAACATTTAAAACATAAAAGAAGAAATAAGTTTTAATACAATATTCTAAAAAATATAATTTGTATTAATAGTATCCTAAATTATTTAAAATATAAAGTTTTATAATTAGTAGTATAACAATAAAAATATATTGCCGACGGCATGGTTTTAAGAGAGGTCAGGACGGACTTATTTCTATATCAAAGCTTCCGATTAAGCTTTTCGATTTCCATATTTTAATGTAGCCAAAATTTACTGTAATATAACGGTATATAATATGAGGTATGTATAATTAAAATGAATATTCTATTAAATAATTATTATTAACATCAGTATCTAATAAGGTTTATTTGGAACTAAGACGCATTTTAACTTGAGTCGGGCACAAACTTGTTCATTAAAAAAACGATCCAATTGCAATCCGACGCCTAAAAGCTCTTTCTATTACCACAGGATGAAGTTCAGTTTAAACAACTGCCGTTAATTTGATTGTATAAAGCTTTGGGAGCTTTAAGTTTGACTGTATAGATTTCAACTTTTTAAATTTGAACTGATTAGTTTAATTAATGTAAACGGGACATTAACTTAAAATCACACCCCACTTGCTTATTGAATTACAATTATTGTTTTATTAACTAACACATCAGAGAATATTTTAATACGAATTATATTTACTAAATATAATTCAATTGTTTTAAAAATAAATCTCATTCACCGCCTGGTTTAGAGTTTTATTAGTTAATTATAAGAATGTTTTAAGGGGATATATTAAGTTTTTTTTTTCACGTATTTTATATAAATGTATATCAACAAGTTAATTACATAGGTATTGTTATCAGTTGTACCTATTTAGTTGTTTATATACACATTTAATATATAATGTATTTCAATTACGATAGTTAATAGTAGGTACTTGGGTTGTAAGATAAAGTTCTCTGTTTAATTAATTAAATGGATATCCAATTAGTGTTAATTGTTTGTCTAGGTTTAAGTGTGCGCCTTTAAAACGTCAGGTCCACGTTCGAACCTTGGTTAAAACACTTTTTTTAACAACCACAATTACGTCTACGGGCAAACACTATGTCCCGGCATGTTTATTGTTAGATATAACCTCTTTTTTTTAAATGAGACCTATTTTCAGGAAACGGGTTTAAGACTGAATTATTTTTGTAGTTGCAAACCTTTAAGTTGTAGATATATAATATAATATTCGTTAGACAGGATATTTCAGACTGATTGAAACCTACTTTTATAATATATAATATAATAAATACATTAATAAACAAAGGAACATAAAATACCCTTAATAACTTAAATCAATTTAAAAGTTTAGTCCTTGTGGCAGAGACCTATAATGCTGGCTGGATTTCCTTCCCTTATCGCGTTGCTTTTATATTATAAAATCATATACATGTCTTAGGTACTGTCTTATGTACCTACTAATATACCTCTTTTTGAACAAAAGGAAAAAAAATATTTTATTAACAGTGTATATTTGTTTTTTTTTGTTTGGGGATGTTTTAATGAGCAGTGCTTTGTATGAGAGATACTGCTATGTTATAAAATTGTCAAAAGTCATTTATTTTTAATGATACAATGCTTATTATCAATTTGTTATAAATCGTTCAATGTACAACGCATATTGATCTATGTATACAGCTTAACATATAATACTTACAAGGATCTTTGATATGACTTTATAAAAAACAAGGCCTCATATAGGTCTGATTCTGAAAAATCATATGTTATCCCTGATTAGAACCAAGTGTTAAATCGTAATAATGAAACCGTTGTATACATGTTTCTATTATTACTTTAGCCATTTCTGACAAGTAAATATGTCGATGGTAAAATACATTAATATAATTGGCTAAACCTTATTATAAACCGATACTTCTCGCTGATAACAAAGTGTTTTAATACTTTGTTAAACAAATATCTAATTTTGACTCAAAAGACTTTCTACATTGTCATATTAAAAAACCTGTTAAAATGTAAGTTTGTGCGAAAATGCTAATCAAACAAAACGCCTACAAACAAGTAGCAACAATGAAAAATCTTTATAAAACGGGGAAAAACGTTTTTCCTTGTATATAACCAACCACAGAGTTGTTTATAATCGATATGTTGTAAGTAGGCATCTGGTAGTCAGCACCGGTGATCCAAGAGCTGGTGCTCTTCTCGCGTATAAGCATTGCGATACGAGAAATGGCAGCGTTATGGGTGCACTGGCACAATGACCAAACTTTTTAAATTTGCTTTAGTTTTGCTTATTCTTTCTAGTTACTAATATAGGCTTTATTTAATAATAAAAAAGTATTCTATAAATCGTTTAGAAGGGACACATTTCGTTTGGTTTTCCCCAAGTGTTTGACAATCTATTTATATACTTGAAGTATAAATCACGATCAATTGAAACCGCTCATCCCTTAACCTAGTTCTAGACGTCTTGAATTGTTATATAAACAACTAGAGATATTTAGGTGTAACTTTATTACTTATCAAATTGTTATCATCATTATCAGTTATCACGCCATGTTGTCGGCTCTTTTTGAACACTGTTATTAGAGCACTTAAATATCTACTGATATTGTAGGTACCTTTAAATAACCACTATATCTTATATCATAGGTAATCAGTTGAATTTTATTAGTATGTTAACATTTTTAAATACGATTTAAAGTTAAATTGTGCCTTATGATGAAAAAATTGCATCACTTTTGCAAAGGGAGAATTTTCATTGAATCATTCGGTATATCATTTGGCGGAACAGATTTTCAGGGAAACATAATTGTCTGTAATCTTATATGGAAACATGTTACCAATAAAAATGTCTCTGTATCACCAGGTTTATACAATTTCACTACTTTATAGGAGACAAGACGATCACTCAGGCACGTCTTAAGCATAACAGGCAGCATGGGTCAAGACAGGCCTGGCCTCAATGGTGTACCGTAAAAGGCAAAAACAAGTGAACGAGTGACGGGGCCAAATATCGCCACGCCTTTGATGAAAAAAAAAACTCTTGGCCAATTTATTATAAATTACACTATAATTTTATTTATTTCTCTTACGTACACCCTTATCATTCTCAAGTGTGCCAATTAATAAGAGTACAGTAATATTGAAACAGATTTAACTAATACGTTCATGTTTATAACATCAAAAATATATAAAGCGTTGCGTAAACACATCGCAATATGAAAATCAAAATGGCGTTATCAAACATTGCGGTGGTTGAAAAAAAAAATCAATTGTTACAATTACGATGGATATCGAGGCAATTTCACAATACGATTCATATGAGTATAAACAAGGCAATACAGGTAACAATTTTCCGTCTAATTGAACGAATTTAATTGACCATTCAATTTAGCACGACGCATTTAATAGCTGTATGGTTATATGGTAAACAGCCCCGGTATATACTAGCTCTTTTTCAACAACAGCTTGAATATAACACTCGCTTAATACAATGAGATTGACGCTGTGGATAACCAGTGGCAATTCTGGCACGGGAAATGTATTTTTTTTTCAGTTGGTTAATGTAAACTAAACATTAACAAAAAAAAATATAATAACTGAAAATCAAGTAACGCTTTGCGTAACTTGTGTTTTATACGACATAAGAGTATTTATGTTCAAAGTTTTATTCGGTTTTTAAGAAGGGGTTCGTTATTATTGAATAATTCTATGCTCCAACAGTTTTGACAAGATTTGTGGCTTTGAGAAGAAACATTATTTAAGCTTTCTGATCAAGAATTCTGAAATGAGACGTTACAGTTTTATTGTTATTATTACAATTTAAGTTCGTACAAATTTAACGAAACCTCACACATACCTGTATATTTAACTACTTCCACTCTGACGCAAAAACTTTTTTAAGCTACCATACACTATATACATATAACTTTTTTATAAACGGTATGATAGTTCATGATAATCTTCTTTTATTATATACTTAAGGGTCTTGGGGTACAAGTGCACAGGCGCTAATTAATAAATTAAGTAGGATAGTCAGTACCGGTGATCGAATAGCTGGTGCTCTTCTCGCTCAGCGTGTAAGCATCGCGATACAGCGAGGAAATGCCGCCAGCGTTATACTCTGCCACAAAGACTTTTTAAACTTGTTGTATTGTTTACTCTATTTTATTACAATTAGTTGCATTACCATCAACTAACTATAAATATAAAGATAATAGGAAATAAATTAATAGTTTCAAAGAAAAAAATAACATAGTCAATTAAATACGAAAAACCTTTTCAATTAAAGTAAGTAACCGCAACCTTAATCCATTAATTCGATGTTTTTTTTTATTCATGTCTGTTAATATAATTTGATATTTGAACAATCTTATCCACCTTATCAAACCTTAGCAATGAACTGACAGTTTTATATTTAATATAATCACATAAGTTCAAAACTCTTAAATTAGACGATGTACCATCAGAGTGACCACAGTACTGGTTATGATAACAAGACCACGGCGTCGTTACGATTTATCGTTCATAGGGGAGTAAATATTATCATACACAATTTTGCAAACGCACTCTCTGCGTAAAGTGCGTCCATTTATTTGGAAATCCGGTGGGAGGTCACAAAAGTCCACAATAAACCCGGGTCCGGTAGCACAGTTTAATTGAGTCCCGACCTCTTAATCCGAACCCGGCCCCACCCCCTAAATGTTATTTATAAACCAAACTCAAAACACCCGTCGGCCTGACAAACATAATAATATACAAGTTATTTATCCTATTTCATCTGACTGACCTACTATTACACCGTTCTAACATAACTTTCTACACAGCAAAACATAAGTTTATTCAAACTTACCCACAATAGGATTTACTAAACCCATTTGGAAACCAATTTTTGGAATGATTTCATACAAGCATAATTCCGAGTATGTATTCTATCGCATTAGATAAATATTGTAGATAATATACATTCGGTGGTATATAACACTGTTCTTAAACATAAATTATTATCTGTAGACATTTTTACATACAAAACTTTATAGACACGTAAATAAAACAGTATACCTACAAGTTTCTTAAGCAAAGTTCGGTACATCGAAACATTACTCACACATCTATTGTAGCTATTAATTAACAAAGTGGCACGTTACGCATAAAATTTCATTTCAATCACATATAATTAATGTGTTGTTTTAAGCTTAGTAGTTATCGATAATAATTTAAGAAGACATGCTTCTCAAATTGCTGCGTTACGCCTGATTGCGTATCGTTTAGATTGTGTTCTCAGCGATCGATTACTTCGCGTCTTTCCATTTAGTTGTTTGCTATGAACGAAGCATACAATTCAATTCAAATACAAGTAAGTGATATATTTTTTTTTGTTTTTCATTTTGAATTAGTATAATCGTATAACCATCGATTGTCGATGCTCGTCTTCAACAGAAATTTTCATAATTGAGAGATTGAACTATTGGGAATTTGGCATTAAATACAATTCACCTCACGATAATTAAATGCGATCGCTTTAAATAACCATTAATCGTTTGTTTCGGGCGCCATTGTTATTTATCAGCGCCGGCCCTCGGAGAGACCGCGCCGCTGAACACCATGCATTGCTTATGTTTGTCGTATGTCGGTGTGACGAGCGGTCGTGAAGCGTCATTCACGCGTTTCGTGACTTAATGCAACATGGTATCATTATAACCTCTACGGTGTGAGATATATACCCAGGGAATAGACATTCGGACAAGCTCTATTTATATTAATAAATTCTAAAATTTAAATGTAATAATTCTAGTTGCAATGACATTAAACTGTTGCGATTTGGCGTAGAGCTTACAAATCGGGGCCAAGTAGACACGGTTAAAGCTGCGTTTGGCTTGAGAATATTTCCTGTAGAAATATATATCACGTGTACCATACGTTATAATATTGTATATAAACAATTCTGTGGTTCACTACTGTTATCACGTACATAAAAATCATGTGATATCTCATATCACTGTTCGTACATATTAAACGCTTACATCAAAAGGTATCCGTGATAAATTGTCGGCTACTACTTAAACTCTTAAGCGAAATTACCCTACCTTTTTGCTCCAGGCATGAGATACTGATCTTCGAACAACTTCTAAATAATCGTGACGTACTAATTCCATGGGATCATGAGGTAGCGACAACCTAAATGCTTATAATTTGCTTTTTTATGTTTTAATGTTACCAAAATAAAAAGCTTTTTATTAACAGTCTAGTGAGTTGGGAATCCAATCTAGCTCTTAACTTTGTCAATATGCTGCTTTTTAATTGTCTAATGGCTGCACATATTTTATGTACCTGTGTTTTGTATAATTTTATCTTAGCCCCCTACTTTTAATCGAAGAGTGGACCTTTTTTATCATGGGAACAAAGTTTTTATAAATCTAATTGTAGGTATAAAAATCTAACTAGAATAGTAGTAGTCATTGAAAACATAACGGTTATAATGTCTTTACAAATTTAACCACAGATTAGTTAGCTACAGATTTGCGAACATTATAATTATCTTTAAAGTACTGTTCGTGGTCGGCGTGCGTGGAACATTTCGGCCTAACTTCTGTTCGGTCATTTTTAAAAAAAGAAAATCATTATAATGATTAGTTATCGATTTCAATGGCGTGCCTAAAAGGACCAGCGCTTAACCGATTACGTATATGCCGGCGGCCAGTTCTAATCAACCGCTAGCTAGGGATTCACTAATATCGATAACCGAATCGATATATATGCCGGTTTAATACAATCGATGTTTTAACACTAGATCAATCAAATAAATTAAAAATATATAGTTGTAATAGAGTTAATGATTTTATAATATCTAATAATATTTATTTGGTCAAAGTACAAAAGCCTTTCCTCCAACTTTGATTTTGTTCCATTTGGAGATGAGACTTTTGAACCCTGAGGTGTGCCTACTTAATGCACCTGGTAGTCAGTACCGGTGATCCAAAAGCTGGTGCTTTTCCCGCCAGCATGATGGGTACTCTGCCAATAATAATATAAGTCCAAATTATTATTTTATTTTATTTAAAATAACATTTACTTTAGGTTAATATTAATACTAAAGTAAACTCTATGTTTATTTCTATTATAAACAATTACCAAAACCAAACAAGCAAAAAAGTTCCAAAAAAAAAACAGTTTTCTTCTATTTTCATATAGCAATCTTTTATATCGAATATATATCTCTACACTACACAAGATACATTCTTAATGTTATGCTCAGAATTTATATTATAATAACGGTTGATAACGATCTAATTATTATGATGTCCTCCTTAGCATATTCCGTAACCTTGGACAAAATTGTTGCCGGCATTATAACTATATTGAATATATTAATGTTTAAAAAAAAAACGGTTACACACTTTTACTCTTTTACTAATAATAATAAATGCTATTATAATATTTGTAGTTAAACAAAAAGTCAAAGTCATTTGACGCATCTTTAAAAATTAAATAAAAAGTCTAGTGGATCTATTTAAAAACTTATCGATGTTAAAGATCGGCGTTATAGATCAATTCGTCACCGGAACATAATGTTTAGACATATTTATTTATTTGTTGCTGTTGCAGTAATTAAAGAGACGACTCTTAGAAGTTGAAACGTTTATAAAAAATAAAGGCCACGTAAGCAAATTCAATCAGTTTTTCTGGTCAACAAACAAATCTTAATTTGGTTTCCCGTCGTTAAATAAAAAAGCTAAACTTCTGTCATAGGTCTATGCAATAACAAATTTGACAATTGACAAAGTTTGACAATGGACACGATTGAAAATCGATTGTCTCGATAGTCTTTAATTGATGGAAAAACTGTTGCAAGTATTAGTTATTCATATAATCCATAGACTATATAAACAATTGAATAAAGAGTTTTCATAAATCTTTTCCGAAACGAAACACTACGTTTTTGATGATGATATTTAGTATGGTATAGGAGATTAACTAATAGCTATTTTGTAGTTCTATTTATATATAAGCTATTTACATTACATTTATTATTATTTGTTAAATAATGCTGACACATGTTAAAATCTGAAATAATTAAGATATACAAACTTATATGGGATCCAGTAAACTATATTAAATGTGCTAATAAGCCAACTAAAGGTATATATTTTAGCTCCGTAAGCGCTTGATGCGATTAATACAATATTTGTTACTTGCGTAAACAAAAGTTACACAATTTTCTAGCGACTATCGTAGTTAGGTAGAGTGTGGAGTGAAACCTAGGCTTGTCCTTAATAATGTCTTAAGCACTTTAACCTTAAAATAAGGTTAAGACGTAACACATTTTACTCTAAATCCGCATAGTTAAGTGTCCTAGTTTAACTTTACTTGTGGAAACTACCCTTAATCTAATACAATGTATTAAACCTTCAATCCTGATTTTAATTAATACACACTGAAGTCACAAAAGTTCATTTTGGCTTTTATTATAAAGCTTTTTAAAAAGGTATTTTTAAGGATTATGTTACAATTAAAAAAAAAACCCTAAAAAACTAAATAAAAGATATTAGCTCATCAATATCACTAGAAAGCTTCAACGCCTTTGCATCGCTGTTGAGTCAACGTCTTTACAACAAGTAGGCACTAAAAATCAATTGTAAGCTTTTGAAATGGAAAACTGCCATGTGAAATAGTTCATATATTATTTAAAATGCGAATGACCGACGCCTGACGTGATGGACAAGCCTCGGACCTCATCAAATATTGATGCTGAATTTTCATTGGCTGGGGCATCTAGCCGTAATATAACCACGCCCAACAATTACCGCCTCCATGGGTTAGTTGCTCACTTGCTTTATACAAATCTAAGGACTAAAACTCGGCCAAGTCCAATACTAAAGCATAACATGAAAAAAAGACGAGCGAGTGCAGTTTTGATAGTCGATACACAGCCCTAAAGTAATCATATTCGGAATTATAACAGACTCATGAAAATCACTGCATAAAATTGATTCACAAATGCAACAGAAAAACTTTAAAACATTTTTTGGCGTCCCGGCTGCCATATGGACCTTGGTGGTTTAAAACATTGTAATTAAGAATAAGACCTTTATTAAATATTCAAGATAGCTAGGCAGATCAGATGCACAGTTTAAAAGTTTATCCGGGGTAAAAAGATTGTAACCCAGCCAAATTATGATTCGTTTTTGATTACGACCATCGACGCTCGACATGACTATTTAATTACCATTAAAACTTGATATAAAATCAATCAACATATCATTAATACAAATGACTTGACGCCTTCAAAATAAGTAAATTATACAGCTATCAGATGGCGAAGATATTTTGTTCTCTGACCCATTGCATATGCAAGATAAAAATTCATAAGTTTGTAATTTTTAATGGTCCAATTTCAAATTAAATTTTATTAAGGTTTATCGTTGGATATATTCAAATTTGCTCGCATAGTGAAAACAAAAAATATTTAAAAAAAAATTTAAATCGCTGTATCTTAACACTTGTAACTTAAGGTATTATAAGCAAATGTTATTGACGCGATATACGACTAAAAACCAATTTCAAAATGAAGAAGGCAATTGCAAACTTAATTAAATAAACATTCAATTGTTATCAAATTAATCAGAAACACAAAAATCATAATATAGTGATATTAGCGGTACTATGAAAACCAGCTAAATTAGACCGGACTTCACGGCTTTTTATTAATCGTCAAACATTTTATAGCATCTCTGTCATGTGCTTATCTTTCTTGACCTTATGTCAGTAAGTCCCGTGTATTAATGTATCACCGACACGTTTTATAGTAATTAACTAAAATTGTATTTATTTCAGATTTTTGTATCACAGTTTATGTTAATAGAAAAAATAAAACACCTATGAACGATTTAACATAGTTTATTTGTCTGTTATCAAACCATTGTTTGTAGTGTCACTAATCCCAGCTTTATTGCGTTTTAAAAATATCCATGTTTAAGTTTTTAATTTATTAACAGTTACATTATGTAACACTCAATTTAACGTCAAACTTTCTAAAGCGTCGAAATCAGCTTGCTTGGTTTTTGCTTAGCTTGTATTATAGTTCTGATTTTTCTTCTGTCCTTTAACGGCCACTCTCTATAACCCCATAAGATGTACGGTCCCTTCAGCGTCGTTATATAGATTTTACACCGTATATAACTTAAGCGCAAATACGGCCCCACATGGAATATTGTTCTCACCTCTGGGCGGGAGCCCCCCAGTACCAGCTCCTTCCTCTTGATCGCATTCAACGTAGAGCGGTTCGATTACTGACCAGTCACTCTCCGACCGGCTTGATCCTTTGGCGCTGCGTAGAGATGTTGGATCTCTCAGCATCTTCTATCGCATTTACCATGTGGTGTGTTCGGAGGAGTTGTTCGGATTAATACCTGCAGCTAAATTTCATCTTCGGACATCAAGGCAGAATGCGAAATTCCACCCGTATCACCTTGATGTCTGTCGTTCCACCACTGCGCGTTTCGTAAGACATTTCTTACCACGCACCACCACGTTATGGAACAAGCTGCCCGCCACGGTATTTTCGAACCACTACGACTTAGGGTCCTTCAAAAAAAAAGCGTATAAATCCCTAAAAGGCCGGCAACGCACTCATGAGCTCCCAGCCACTTGAGTGTCCATGGGCGGCGACTTCACCTTTATGGTGGGCCTCCTGCTCGTTTGCCCCCTCTTCTATAAAAAAAAAAACATTATAATCACAAATTCATAAAGCTCGCAAGAGACAAACAAAAACTTAATTCAATTGCCGATTCAATTGAAAACCGCAGAGATTATAACAAAATATTCCATTTGGCTCCTTTTAATTAAACTCTTAATTGACAAATCTGCAGTATCAGTAGACAAGGGCCACACTAGTTAATATGAAATAAATCCATTCTGATTATCACACTTCCCCCACGTATTGTTTTTCACCCCATAATATCTAATATACGCCCATAAAACATTAATTCTCCCTCTCTTTGCTGAACACTTTTCATTTGACAGATTGGTCTAAATAAAGCTTTTTTATTTAATTTAAGAGAAGTCGTAGTGCCTCTAGTGTTTGCTGTGTCCTCGCCGGGTAGTTTTATTGAAAACTCTGTTTGTCGAGTCACCCCACTAAGTAATAATACCGATTCTGTTTACGGAGTACATACTTATTTTCATTTATTTAGTATCAGCGTCACATTAAGCTTTTCACTTTGATAGTTCGATATTATAAATATAATTTACCATAATACGATATTCTAAATCCTCTGGGACACGGCATAAACTTTTCACGAACCCATTTATGATTGCGAATAACTTGATGACCCCATCTAAATATAAAAGAAAAAATAAATTCATTTTTTTTGATGATTTATTTGTTAGGTAACAATATACATATTAAAATTATAGAATAGTTTAAGAAGCCTTGGTCTAAGACTATCCAAGTTCTTATTTATCTGCTCTTATTTCTGTTCATCAGTTGTACGCTGTTTATTTCTTTGTTTAACGATTTAGTTCCAAATACGCCAACCGCATCTTTAATTTACCATACAAAAATGAAAAGGCACTGTTTGTCCCTTATATATAAAGTAAATAACCCCAAACCTATTATTTATTCCGATGCATAATAATACCTACTATTTTGATATGATTCACTCGTTAATATAATGTGACTTAACACTTTACTGCTGTTCTAATAGAGTTGACAATTGAGTGATATTATGTCGTTATCACTTGCCGAGTCACATCTGAATCAGTGATAGCTTAATATCGCTACGACCTGTAATAACGTGGTAGATTACTAATTACAGGTAAGCACGCTATAGATAACTATAGAGTACAGAAAATAGCTGGTTACAAAAGCTTGTATACTTTAAGCTTGTGTTGTGGTGCTTTTTTTTAAATCACGCAGATTTATATTATGTTAACACTAGTACAAGTTTCCATTATATTTATCGTACACGATTGAACACGTTGTTAGCTTGGAACTTTTGAGCTTAAATTTGAAACAAAATACATCGTTTTCGGAGAACGCTGTCACTTTTTGTCTCTGTGGAATACATAGCGTCAAAAAGTGACACTATCGTAGTGAAACACGGACAGTATGTGCTTCTGAGAGAATGGCATTGAGATTTCCAGTTAATAAGTAAAGATTTTACATAAACCAAAATTACAAAAATGTTTAAAAAAACTCTTATGGGAATTTAAACATATAGGGTTTCTCCCACTTAAGGTGAAACATTTGCTGCAATAGAACTAGGAACCTATAAACTATATTCCTATTCGTGTAACATTAAGCTTTAAAATATTAGGCAATACATAGTATTAGAAATAAAAATACGTAAGGTCTGAAAAGGTACGCCCTACACTCGATAAGGTCTTGTACCTACATGGTATGTTGAAACTCGTTCATCCATAATGTAGTATCAAACAAGAGACTCTAAATACGTTTCGCTTTGTTTAGAGAAAACACATCAATGCTCAAACGGAGCATTAGTGGGTGAAGTGTTCCGTTAGGGGTGTCAATTTCATCGGCTCTTGGGCCCGACTCCAAACTTAATAGGAGATGTAATATAATGTTACGTACAATGCCAACGATAAATTGCATTTGTTTAGAATTATTGGCGTTTAAAATGTGTAATACCAAAAACATCATAAGGCTGTTTAAATAATATATTCATAATGTTTTTCAGGGTAATCAATTAAAGCTTTTCCGGATCGGGAATTTGTATAAAAATCTAATAGTAAGCTTGTGCCAGCCCTACCTATGTGGGTACACCGTTACTTGGCTATTATTTCTAACTCAACCCCAATATTTGACCAAATCTTTCAACGTCCTTTCGATCTCTTCACTCCCTTTAATCTTTTACCGTCAAAAGTTTAAGTATATATGGTAGATAAACATGTTTTTATTTGTCATATCTAGTTGAAGTACGGTAGAGGGCAGCTTGGAGTATCATTGAAGTCTTTTTAGCAAATATTATCTCTGAAATTGAGTTCTGAATGGGTTAAAGTCCTAATTACATTAGATTTATTATCTATAACTGATTTATAATCATCTAAGCCAATACATACAATACAAGGTTAAAGTCATTTATGAGTTATGAACTTGTACGCTGAAAGTGGTCATAGCTGCAGATATCTATTTAACATAATAAGCATAGATTTTGGAAAAAAAACGCTTTTAAAATTTCGAGATGTAATGAATTTTTGATGCAATCATATTAAATAGGATATTAAAACATTACAAATAGTCCCATTATAAAAGCTCAAACTCAAACTCAAAATATCTTTATTCAAATAGATCTAAAGACACTTTTGAATCGTCATTTTTTACAGTACTACCAGTTTGGAAGGTAGTTCTATCTACCGCAAGAAGAAGAAACAGGCGAGAAGAAAATTATGAGCCAATAAAAGTTGTTTCGTTATATAAATCTTAATTTTTAAATAACGGATTTAGAATCAGAGGTATTATGCAAGAGTATATAACTACTCGACTGGTTGTGAATACAACAATCACTTTCAAATTGTGTCAAATTTTTAATATAATCAATCAAGCGGTTAATTTGCGTCAAGCCATAGAACTCATGTACGTAACCTCGTATACCACGCATTGCAAGCTTATTTTTACCATCGAAGCCTTATCCGATGCATTCGGCCTTTTGTAGCACGTAGGAGGAACAAATTTGAAAATCTGTTTACATAATACGTTTTATTTAACTATATTTGGTTATTAGCACATTTTAAATTAACACTTGTTTGCTTGTTACCTTGAATCCAGAGATTTTAATCTCGATATGAAATTTTTGTTACCTTTTTGCGCGGAGCTGTTGTGTTCGTCCGTTTTCGGAAAAATCGTGTGGAAATTTCGTTTGATGCAATGGTGTTGTAATTATAACACGTTGCAATATAATGACATGGTGGTAATCAATAGGATTGCGCGTATGCAGTGCGTGAAATAGATACCTTACAAGTATACTAGAGGATGACAAGTACGTGTTACAATACTAGGGAGTATGGGTAGTACCTGTACTTCGAACAACACCGATGCGTGTTTCAATACGACATATATCTCCACATTGACTCTTTAGAAGTAGACATTGATATATTTCATTTACGTGAATAAAGGGTAAGTGAAGGTCGGTGTCGCAAAACCCATTCTATGGAAGCAACACGCGTCTGATCCATCAATTTATGCGTAACAGACGTGTTTTAATATCAAAGTCTTTCAATGTTGCTAATAATTATTACACAGTGTCAACATTAATCATAAGTATATCACACGTACTCACGCTTGCATAGAAGCCGCAAAGTGTGTTATTATTATTGATTTTTATTATGTTGCTCACTAATAATTTAATTATTTAAATAATTTGTATCGCGACATGTTCTCAATTTTGATTTGATACCAGATTCTTATCCAAGGTTACATCTTAAGTAATATTCAGATCCTGGTATAGTGTAATCTATTGCAAATGTTATCAATGTGACATAACTTTTCATTAAAAAAATAATTATGCATAAATTTAATTTAGGTTATAAAATCTCTTATCCTCAAAACTAACATGCATTTGCTGATCCCAGCAAACGTTGTTTTGCCATAAAATTACTTAAAAATAGAGGATGGTCATTAAAATATGTAAGGGTGAAAAAATCATTTAGGGGTATGGAAAATAGATTTTGGCCGATTCTCAGAGCGTATACGCATTTAAAATTTGGTAAAAATCGGTCAAGCCATTTCGGAGGAGTACGGGAACGAACATTGTGACACGATAATTTTATATATTAGATTAACATAACAGTAGCTTAAGGAATCGTTAAAGTGTGAATCTAAACAATAAAATTTCTCATCACGATTTTATTTAAATATAGGACAAACATTCAACTATTTGAACTGAGGAAAATATATCCAGTCGTTTATAAAGTTTTCCGTTAGACATTTAGGAAAAGTTTTATGTATAAAGTCCTGTGCCCATCAGAATTTCACTAAACTTGGGTCATAAAAATTATATTTTTTCTGGACTGACAATTCTGAGATAGATTATATATTTGTCTTGGGGTACAATACAGGCGCTTATTAAAGAATTAATTAGGCGTTTGGTAGTCAGTACCGATGTCCCATATTGCTATTTGAACAAGCATCGCGATACAGCGAGAAAATGGTGTATGCTAATTTTATTAGTTATTATTTAAGACAAAACAAAATCAAGACAATATGGTGAGCTTTCTGAGGGAAATGTTGTACAGCTAATATGACAACATTTAGTTAAATATATTATACTTAGTTTATGATTACATTACAGCGAGCTTTACTTAACAGTAGGTATTCAAAAGTTACGTTATTACGTTAAAATTGGTGAAAATACGTATTTTTCATACCAACAGTAATTACAATCATCGGTCATTATTAATTTTTTGAATGATAAGATTAAGGTTAAACACTCTGTTTAACAGCTGTTCAAGGCTTGATTAGCCCGATTTTCCAATGAACGAAGAAATTGCATTGAAACGTTTATATATATTCAGAATCCCCTAAGTCACAATTAATACATAAATAGGTACGTTTATTACAGAAACATCGTTTGTGAAATAAACGGCCAGTTACGGTGGCAATTATTTATTTTTATTATGTGTTTAATGCTATTCAAAGACAACAATAAATATTGGACGGGATGGATGTTGTATTTTCACTTTTTCTGATTTTATCTTTTCCCTACTTCAAAAGAGGTTATGTTTGAACATTATCATAAAATAGCCTTTATGTTGACGGATAAAGGTGTCCACTTTAATTCAATAAATTCAAATAAGAATCGGTTTAATACGAACGTTTATATTTAAAATATAAATGAGTCGTTACAGTGTGATAGATGAACACATTTAACGCAATATTTTAATCCTATTGGCACGGGGCGTTGAAAGAAACCACAATTGTTGGTTTGATATTTTTTTTAATACCATGTTTATTTGTAAAAGGTGTTATCCCACAATGATAAATATTTGATTTTAGTTTCAACGTTCATTTTAGTTTATCGTATTGCATAATTTTTAAATTAACTTTGTAAGTTAATGATATAATAGAACAATACTTATAAATATTCATCATATTTCAGTTGCTGGTTGGCAGTAGCGGGGCGGGCAATGGTGGAGCGGCAACCTCACCAGATGGTGGTTCAAGTTCCGCCCCACCACTTTCACCAGGGGGCTCCGGCGTCGTTGGCGGAGCTTTATCACCAGGGGCTGGCAGCCATGCCAGTACACCAGCCGCCTCATGTTGTGACACCCCCCGGCCAATCATCACAGATCCTGTCTCCGGTCAAACCGTTTGTTCCTGCCAGTATGATGGAGCAAGACTTGCTCTCTCTTCGTACCCTCGGTTATCCAGTGCCGCTGTTGGGGTATATGGCGCCCCCTACCCTTCAACAGACCAAAACCCCTATCCAAGTATTGGCGTCGATAGTTCCGCTTTCTATTCGCCTTTGGTAAGTTACATTAATTTAAAAGACGATACAGTTCTGTAGGCTACATATTTAGCTTCAATTCTCCATGGGGCAAAAGATGTCTAGGTAATTATTAAGTAAAATGTAAAGAATGAGTCCAGTCAATATACAACGTCTTACAATGCATCGAAATAAGGTTTATCGTTTTTTCTACTCGTTTGGTTTTGGCAATAGCATGGCGTGCAAGGCATCCAACCGGTCCGTGAGCGCCGGGCCAGAAAACTACCGACACCTCGAAACCTGCGCCGCCACCTTGTCACGAAACATTAATATTTAAACTCGAAAATGTATTCGAAATACAACCGCCATTATTATACCAATTACACTCGCTCAGCCTTGACCACTCGCTTGCAATATTATACGCGTTATTTTACCGAGACAAGTTATCAGTCTACTCAGACCGCGAAGATTTACGTCACTTAGCACCTTGTCTCTAGAAAGGGGGACAAATGAGCGGTTCCTGTGTGAGAGCGTTAATCCTTCGAAGGGTCTTGATCCTTGTCGCTAGAGACCACAAGGTAAAAAAAAAAATACAAATCCCGCGTCAACAACTTTCTTAACAAGAATTCTTCAAGTTCAATTCAATTTGATTCGAACGATATAAGCTCATAAACGTAGCACACGTGAAATATACTAAGCCCAGAAAATCCTATCGAACGAAAGATGATCCGGTTTTTGTCAAGTGTTAAACGGAAGTTCCCCGTCTTAAGGGAGTTGAAATATTGAAAGGTGGAATCGTATTCATTGTTTTACGACTGATGCTGTATTTTTGATTTTGTAACAGATACGTAATACAATTTGGTCGTATTCACAAAATATAAGTTCGTTGAACTTTGTAATTATAATATCACCGTGCTCTGTAATTGTGGACGCATCCTAAATCGTTGGCAGCGATCTCTATCTGTCATTGTATTTAACGAGGTTTCTGAGTACCTACGCTCTGTGACCCTGTGCATGTTTAATAACAGGTGTTTAAATGTATGTATGCTGTCATTGTGTGCTGTGTGCTCATACCTAACTCACGACAAGCCCGGCCGGTTCCGTGCAAGAGACAATTTAGCGAACAATGACGACGCTCCGCCGCAAATATACTGTGTCTGACATCATGTGTGTTTAACATGAACCACGGCTTATGGCCGTGCGTTTAGGATTCAATTTTGAATAACACAATCTTTAAAATCTTTGCAAGCGAAAATATTCAACTGCCATTTTAGTATAGAGCGACTCCGGTGGCGCCGTCTGTCGCAGGGAACTTAACAACAATGATCATCGCCATCTTTTATCTATTGTGCGCCTTTGATAATCAATATTCTTGTTTTTTTTTTTACAGAGCAATTCCATTTTGTCAACACGTACCATTTACGTTAACATATTAACGTCATATGCGTTAACACAAAATACATTCTAATAAGAGTCTTATTATTAACTAATTACTAGAATTTTTCGTATCAAAAGCAGTCGGTATTTGGTTATTAATTTGGGCTTGGGAGAGACTATGGTTGCAAAAAGCTGTGGCATATTTTTGCGTCGGTTTCTTTGTTATTTTGACTTAGTAACGTGATACCTTAAGTATTTGTCACATGTGTACTATACTGGTTTTCATCCGGATTAATTCACCGTCTTATACATATATGACGAGCTTAGAACGAGCGGCCTTAGACTTGAGATCCGTCAACTGTACTAAAGCTCTAAATAGTGGCATAAAAGCTTTCACTATGCGCATTGAAGACAGCTGTGTTGCATTTACACAACTATCATTACAAACGGATATCTTTGAAATTCCAAATTAACTTTACTGATTGACAAACTAAGCGATTGAATTGAAGATATTAAGTTGACTTTATTATATTGACAAACGGAAATTTGAACTAATAATAATATTTAACCGTATTATTACATTTAGAGATATGTTACTTAACACCATTGTCATAAATAAATTAAACGCTTGATAGGACGGGCCGATTCGTAACAACAACCAATTTAAATACGTCACTAATCTTACGTTAAAGGGAATTAGAAAAAAAATCAATTAAAGGGCGCAGGAGCAGGACAGGCACGTAACGAACGAAAGAGACAAAAACAAATAAAAGTACGAAATGAAGCGAATTCAAAATAGCCATTAAGGTGTTAATGAGTGTCTTATTAAGCCGTCTCCCGGTGGGTGGCCTTTGCTTTACTTCGTTAATCAACATCATCGACTCCAATTATCAAATTAAAAAGACTAGTTTTGTGACCTTCTGATTTAAAGAGGGCGTACATTGTTAATAAATAATTTTATAGGTGCATACTAAAATTATAAAGTAGAGTTTGACAAATAACCTAGTGTTATAATAATGCGACTTTAATAAAGGGTTTTAATGGTTTGGTTAGGTTAATAAACGAAATGTATATTCAGGAGAGATGGGCCTGTTGCATACTTAAGTATATTTTAATTTATTGTACCATATGCTTTATTGAATTTAATTTATAAAAGCGAACCTTAACAACGTATGGAAGGGACGTGGTTTAACTATTTTGGTAATTATATTTTTAATTATTCAATATTAAATGCTTAAAGCTTTTACAGTTTCTACAGCGGAAGTTTAACAGCGCTATATGTTGTTAACTTGTACTTCTTTATACTTGTATACACATATACTATATATCTATATTGACAACTTTTGTTATTTATTTTACTTATAATACTAGTATAGATTGTAAGATATTATTGTTAACATATTGTATGTGATTTTGATAGTGTGTAATTATTATATTCTTTTACGATATGTATGCTTCTTTTGACATCGCGATCTGGTATGAAATGGTATTATTTCAATGCCAAGGAAAAATAATATCCATCCAGCTTTGATTATATCCAGAGAGTTAGTTTTGGATTTATTATGTCAGCCTGAATTAAAACTAAATTAAAATTTTGAAGCCGCTTAAATAGCTTAGGATTTTATGTTAAGTTGTATAAAACAAACTAATTGGTTAAGAACAAGTGTTTCGAGTAGACGTTTTCTATTGCATGATAAAATTTTGCTTGAAAAATCATTTAATTACCGCAGAGAAATATCGTTGTCAGTAATAGCCAACCAAATACACAATATGTATGTGCAGCTAATTTCATACGTCCGAAGGTTATCACTGATGTCATTACAACATTCTCATTTGCCATATCTTAGTTGTTATTGATGTATTTTTTAGTAACACCGTGTCTGCTTGTATATCAGCCGCCATCGCGATGACGCAACAATTCGTAGGTGTGTTTATCACAACATCGACGATTTGACATAAATGCGTTAGATTATAATATGACAACTGATAAAACTTTGTAAGGGACCGCCTCACAGTGATTGACACTTTGCTTGTTTACATATAGATATCCAGACGCACACTTCTCTGGCGTTATCTACGACACATAAGCGCTGCTCCTATCGGCCGAAAAACATGGCAGTGCAAATAAAATCTGTCAGTTCTCGCGTCAGTTTAACACCGTAATCATTTACAAACAATGACCGGCCCATTACCCTCGCACCTCCGAAGCGTTAATTGCTTCGCATCTTCGCACTAAACGCTCGCTTGCCGACTTTAATGACTAGGCAAACAGTCCGAGTGGCCGAGCGGTCACCCGCGTCCTGCCTGCGGCTCGCCCGCTCATAAATCTTCGGCTTTTCCCGATTTCCCGACGTCCCGCGGAGGTCGACGCGCGCCCTCACACTCTTGTAAAATATTACCTACACGGTTCCACAATAAATCAAACAATGGCCGAGCTAAATGCATTTATTGTTGTATGGACACATTTTCCAAACCGCGCTGACCGCGCGACGCGTCACAATCGTAGCTCATCGGTTTGTGGATAAAGCAGTTTCCTGTAAATTCGTTGCGACCCTTTTATTTGACCCGGAATTACGGATATTGCGTGTCTTCCGTGCGGAGACATTCGCGATTAATCTCACAATTTATTCCCGAGGAAATTGTTTTAATGTAGTCTAATTGAAAGCTTAGAGAGGAGGAAGGGAACGATTTTATATTTCAAACAATTATCGGTCATCGCATTGTAAGCGTTCCGTGGCCCTTATTAACAATGTAAAGGTGTATATTGACCGTTATCTCGGCCGGAAGTTAAAAAAGCTGATCCGGGCGTAATTTTCGTCCGACTCGTCGGGCATTAGTCGGATAAAAAATGAGGTGTCGATTGAAAGTAAGATATGTTATTACCGCGTTATTATTTCATTTGAGTTTGTTTAAGGTTTTAGGAAACGTTTTTATTATTTTATTAATGAGGCTTTTTAAGTGGGCAATGAATTATTTTGAGTTAAGTGTTTACTTTATATTCGTGAATATAAGGGCTTAATTAATATTAACTGTTTGTGCTAGTTAAACATTCTTTGACCGACAAAGTTAATACCGAGAATGTTTTTTTTATAATTTACTCTTACGCAGTGGCTTGATTAACTAATGATTATGTCTCGTTACTTTATTAGGGCTTAGGTAAGGTGCATATCTGCTTAAAATAAAGTAAATAGGCAATTAGCAGCTCCTTATCATCCACGGAACAACATTACAGGTATATCAAGTTAAACAATCATTGGCCTGGCCTAAGTATTGTAGCTTTTCTTTTAAGTCAAAGGTTATTAGTAGTAGGCAATCGAATAAATTAATGCACAAAAGAACTAAGAACGTCCTACCTTAAAGTAGTAACCACTGCACCCTAAATTACAGTACATTTATGTACCCAATTACTATAAAGTTTAAAATTGTAGTTAAATTGATAAAAAAAAACAATTAGGTTTAAACATACTGAAGGTTAACAGTTAGATAAATTTTATGAGTTCTCTGTGTTACAATTAATTATAATATGTAATATATAATGTATGTAATTTGTGTAAGGTAAAACGCGTTCTTTTTAAAGGTTTGATAATTGTAAAGTCGATGCATTTAAATGCGTTATGTAATTGTTATTAGGTAAATAAGTTATTAAGTTTACCTTCATGTTATAATACCCAGCGTTTCTTTACTTATTCGGATAGACATAAATCTTGTTAAATATATCGAAGTATGACTCATATAATTAAGAAATGTACTTAAAGTAAATAACATAAATTTGCAATGTCATATTTGAGAATTAGACTCGTGTTTTAAAGGTGGTTTTGTACCTGAAGCTGATCAAATAATAAAGCTTTTAATGCTTTTGAAAGTTTGAAGGCTTTAACAATACTTAACATATTTATTCGGGTAATATATTAAGATTTGAAAAATCTTCCCACAAGTCTACTTTCAAGGTATAAGAAGGTAGTTTGTCACATCACATCCAACTGACATCGTCATCAAAACTGGCAAAATTTATCACCTCGGGCAATATTGTGACAATTCCTGTTAAACGGACCACCGTACTGGTACCAAATTAAGAATAGAATAAATGATACGTCACTCGCAACAATACTGTCAATGAAGACGTAGACATATTTTACGTTCGGTTAGTCCGTACTTGGTGAATCTGAGTTTTTTGCGTGTTATTGTTGCCATTCGGACAGATGTCACGGACAGGGTGATGCGACAATAGCGCTCCGGGGGCGCTTTGTCCTCCCCCCCCCCCACTTCCATTAACTGACACCTCTAACATTCACTCCAGTATCAGAATAAATTATTCAATTTATTTATTACCATTCACAGAATAGTTATTGCCCTAAATGGTTTTTAATGTCCTTATTTTATAGATAATTTATACCTACGTCGCTTACAGCTGCTCACCCTTCTGACAGCTATTAGCAAGACATCAGATATCGAGTCCGGAAACTCGACTCGATTGTTGAGTTATTAATACAGATGGTTAGCTTTTCGATTGATTATAATTCACGGTGCTGGCCACGCGTTTGGTGAACGATTATTCGGCTATAATTTTAAAATGTTCAACGGAGCGATACCTCGGAACAGGTACGTTGATACAATATCATTTATGAAAGTTTATATGTGATTTAAACTTACAATTCACCCCAATAAGCTCTCTATCAGAATGTTAAAACGGTTTGGTCCAATGGCGTACCGCAGAGCGCGGGCGAATCAATCAGCACGGTTCAATAATAATTGATTGCTCTCAGTCTGCCTTCCTCGACCTAATTACCTCTCTCCCGCGTGCGCACGCCTCATTAAATACCGTCTGTTGTTTGTTCTCCTAATTAAAGCAGAACTTTATCGGTCCCGAACCCCGTCTAATTGATATCATTGGCAGCGTTTACGATCATTGAATTACGGCTATAGGTTCCCGTCGGGTTCGGCTGTTAACCGAAACCGCACATCGCCTCTGATCTCCAATTGAACTGTGTAATTCCAGTTTATTGTTTATTTATTTACGAGCGGCCGTCTACCTGTCGCGACGCTTTTGACATCACTATAAACGGTGCCGTTGATTGATTAATTAAACGCGTTCGATCTATCCGAAATCAGCATTGATTTCATTAAAGCGAACGATGGCATAAATCACGTTGTGTAATTATAAGATAAGTGATGCGACGTGCAATTCAGAACGGCAGAGCTCAATTTGCGTTTCAAATGAGACGTTAAGAAACGTTTCCGACCATGAATAAAAATACAATATCACGCGTAATAAAATAATATTAACTCGATGCCAAATCGCATCGTTATAATGCGAACGAAGTGGAAAATGAGCAATTTCGCTTAAATCACAATCTAGCTTAACTTTGATACCCGTGAAATTGCCGGAACGAAATAAATGTTAAATAAAAACCTAAAATAAAATTATTGTGCCTCCATCTCCACACAAACAAAATAATTGGTGCTGGGAACGTACCTACCCGAAAGGCAGTGGCGCCCGATGCCGTTCGTTTTATGGCTTATTTGGGGGAAGCTTTATTGAACTTACCCACGTTGCACTGTCGGTATACAAATGTAGACCTTAAATTTAGCCGTGTACGACACAAAATTGTACATTGTCAAACAATTGCGTCACCGTGCGGCATAAAATGACTGTTTCGTTTGTATTCGCTCTTTATCCACTTAAAGTCATTCTTTTTTCTACTCGCTACAATTCACTTTCAGATTTCGCTAGTCGTGCTGAGTTTCGTTATTATTTTATGGCATGAATAATATTATTGCATTTTTTTGTAGTTCGGGGGCACTTTAATACGAGTGATCGATTACTTCATAGTTTCCTTTTGTTGGAATATTTATTAAAAAAATGATTATATTTACTACATTATTATGGGGGATTTTTATTCTCATTTATGAATTATTTACAAGTCACGTTTGTTTTATGTTAGCTTGTTGAACGTTTTATTTCAAACATTCATCGTTTAAAGTTCATAGTTATCTTCATAGACAATCTGTCTACCCCTTGGTTATTCCGTAAATAGATCAACTTTGAATATTATCCATATTAAATTGTCAAGTCTGGCCCCATTGAGTACCACATGTCCTGTACAAATTTATTGTCGCCCTATAAAAACACATTTCTGTAATTTGCAATTCTGCAAATAAATTGCACTCGGCTAGTTTTCAAACCAATTTGTTTCACCTGACACTAATGATAGCACAGCGTAATAAACGATAAAAAATTCTAACATTTTTCTTTTCGCACAGGAAATAGTTAAAAGTATTTTAATACACATTACATTATTAACCTTACATTGAGCGTACGTATAGTCGACAGTTTGTTTATGGTATATTCAGCAAAGACAATACGCCCACACTGTGATTGGTCCATTATTAGAAGTTACAGCGCACTAAAATTTATCTGTTGGCTAATATCAAGCGACGAGATTTGGCGTTCGCACCGAGCGCCGTCGTATAGGCAGTTTATGAAGCAGAAAATGGTATCACACAACATGCCCAAAGTAAAATCAGGCTTAACTGCGTTCGGTAGCCAGAAAGCTAAGTTTAAGCATGACGGAAAGGCGACAATTTGGCAAAGGCGCGGGTCGTCGCGGCGCCTAGCCTCGGGCGTTCCAGGCTCGGCTGGCGCCCAAACGGGGGCACGACTTTATGAACAGGCAAATAAATACATGAAACAAATGAATCTAATTTATGAACCGCACTGATTCCGATTTCTTTTTGCACACTCCTTATTTGTAAATGAAGTGGCGCGTGTGAATAATGTTTACTGCGGGGCAAGCCCCTTCCACTACTGTTTATATTTATTTGGGGTCGACGTAATGAGTCTCTAACGCGCTGACTCGCGAACTCTGCGGAGAATTGATTAAAACGTTGTTAGATTCAGTCTTATGGAAGAGTGGGGTGAATTGGGTTGGATTTTTAAGGGTTACTAAATGAGTTTTATCGCACAGTTAACTCAAAATAACGGTTTGTATAACTCTGAGGAGGTATTAACACTGTTAATAGTCCCTAAAATACCTATAAACAAGCGGTTTAAGCGTGCTTCTTAAGTCGTATGCGTGCCTTGGTTGATGAAATGAAAATGTTTTACGACAAGTGTTTTAATGTGGAAAAACACGGAAACAGTATTGTGAACTACAAATTTAATTAGTTAACAAGTCTATGAGTCATTTAAAAAAATTATCAGTTATTGTTAATTTGAGTTTACATACACTATTTTACGTGATTTCTTCGTCTTATGTTACAAGATAAGTAATTGTCGCATTATAAGTCGGTCAACGGTGAATACAAATCACTTATTGTGACGTAAAGTTGTTCCGAAATCACAATAGTATTAAATAATTAATATTTATTTCCAGTTGATGTCGAGTTGATTGGATAATGATGTAGGGGTGTAAGAAAACATCAGTGGTGGCAATCCGTGGTCATTAGACCGAGTAGTCACGTGACCCCATTCTCCTCTAATTCCAGGGGCGAGCCACTCATCGCTCATAGTTAGTGAGTCTCCAGGGCTGTCAGAAGCAGGAAAAAGCACAATTTTTATCTCTCCCTCACAAAAGAGTTGCCATCGTGAATTTGTCACTGGCTTATTTAGGGAAAACGTACAGCCATGCAATAGATATTAATGATGCGGTGCGAGTCTCGTTTTTCACAATCAGTGACTTCTGTTTTGATTAGGGTTGCAATTACATGCGTATCGACCATTTGTAGGAAGAATTATGACACTTTTACCATAACGTTTGAAAGGTTACGATCCAAATGTCTGAAATTATAAATAAAAAAACCTTTCATATCTAACGCTATAAAGAGACCAATACTTCGTTAAAGCGACACTATACAGCCAATATTTTTAAATTCGCGAATTTTTATGACAAACTTATTTACGCAATAGATATCTTTGAATTAATGATATTAATGGATGAATCAATTATGTGCGTATTAATTAATGCAAATTTAATTAATTTGAATGTACTTTGACGATGAACAATGCCATAATAATTTTAAGATTGTCGATTTCCATCGAAATAAGTGGCAACTCGTTGGATTTTATTAATTTGTATATTAGGGTTTAAATTTTTTAAATCGACTAGAGTTTGTTAATTACAGTCTGTTAATTAGTATGACGTTATTATATATAAGTAAATTATTTAGTGGTTTAACTCAATTAAGTTAGGTACACAAGATCAATGCTAGTTTTGATATATTTTTGAGATATACTTGGTGGGTATCAAATAAATAAATAGCGTATACTTAAATATTTAATACCACATAATTACGGTGGCTATGCTTATCCGTTTATCAATATCATAAGCACTAATCAGTTACCTATTAAATCTAGACATAATTATAGTAATCTAGAAAATAATGTTTATAAAAATCAGTCAAGTAGGTGATAAATATTTCGATCTAGTAAAATATTCCCGGTTTGAATTTAACATATTACTTATAAAAAAAAAGATTATTTTTTATTGTTAGATCTAACACAGATCTAACCTTAATACACAAGCCTAAAATATTTAACACAAAGAGACACTAATTACATTAGAAACATATAATTAAAATTTTGAGTTTGATTGGTTGAAAGTTTCGGGTATCTATGGTTCGATTTTTTTTTACATAATCATCATACTTTATGAGCGGATATGAGCATAATTTTACCACTGTAAAAAAAAATATTTTGAATTTTCTTTTAAGTTAATATATTCCTAATCTCCGCGTTAGCCTTCAACAACGTAGTATACAAAATTCGTAACAATAATTACATTAAGTATGTAAAGAAAATTTAATTACATAGTAAGTCAAGGAAACAAAAAGGTTCTAGTAATTTATTGAGTACATTGTCCACATTACGTAAATAACAACTCGATTAAAATTTAATATACTATTTAACATTTGTAATTGTATAAGTGGGACAATATTGCGTGTTGTTTTATACTAAATTTTCATTTCTAAAGGTTGTCCACATACACCATACATTATCTCTATTTTATATTGTGTACAAATAAAATAAATGACTTGATATAACGAATATACGATTGAAGTTAAATACTCAGATGGCTATTGCATTTCAGTCACAAACATAATATTTGCGTAGCCCACGCAAACAATATGAAAATACGTAGCGAAAAAAAAAAATGCAACAACAATCTCGTCACTTTCCTTAAAACTGAGGGGACAAATAAGCTTCCCTTATTCAGTTATCACGACGCAAACACCACTCCATATGTATCCTAATACTTTTTATTATCAGTGCGGGCTAAGGCCTCCAGACAAGGGCTGAGGTCCCGAGGCGAATCATTCACACTTTTAATTTAGTTGCTCCTAATGTATGCGAATAACTTATGAGGGTTCGCTCAGTTAGAACTAGGGTGCGTGAGTCTTAATAGTTTTCCCTTCTATATCCATACATTATGCAAATGCGTTAGTGATATGTCAGCTCGTACACTTGGGACTTTTATTGTTGTTCATGAGTTTATTCCCTTTTATGAAGTTAACTTTAATTAAATTCAAGTCGGCTTATTTGTCAACCGATTGGCTGAGAGGAGTTATTTGTTGTGATTTATCTCGCGTTACATGCGTTGTGTGTTTTTTTTTTGGTTGTTTTGTTTAGTGGCGTTTTCTTTTCACTTAAATCGTACTCAGAAATTATATGTAACCAATATAAACTTTTAGAACTGTATCGTCTGTATAATATGATGTAAAGTGTAAGCATTGTCTAACCCTAAATATACAACAATTTTCCAGAGCAACCCGTACGCCTTGAAAGAAGGTGGTGGTGAAATGTCTGCGTGGACATCAGCGGGCCTTCAACCCTCTAGCGGCTACTACCCATACGACCCTACATTAGCTGCCTACGGGTAAGTCCCAGGGGCCTCAAAGACCGAGGCCCATCGGTCGCCTCACTTTAGATAAAGCCAGCGCAGCGCAGATTAACATAACAACACCCTTTCCAAACTTAATCTTTAATAAAGGCATTGCGAAGGGCTCATGTCTGTATTTAAGATTCCTTTAATGCTATTATTCGTGTAATGTTAATCGTTGAGTCACAATTTTTAATGAAGTAGACATAAAAGTATATTCATTAGCGTTTCGGGCCTTACTTTCATTTAAATGTATCGCGTAGATGATATTAAAAAATGCATTTAATCACAACTAGGATTGCACATTGGAACTTGTCTGATTACGATGTATTGATTGTATTGTGAAAAGAAAAATATCAATTACAACATGCATCAAAAAACTTGAACCGCTTAATAATAAATTAAAAATCCACTCCGTATATGTACTCACGCTTTTCCACGTGTGTCTGTAATAATTGCTGCACGATTTTTTTATCCAGGATACGATAAATGTCGGGTCGTCGTTGCTGTTTTTCTAGCAGTTAGTAATTAAAAACCTGAATGGTATTGTAACGTCTTGTAAGCTTTGTGGTACCGATCTGTGTGGTCGATTCCCATAAAATGCAGTTTATTGCGACACAGTCCAGTTTTTGTTCAGTACGGTAGCATAGTTTGTACAATTAAGAGTTTATCCTATATCCCAACATAGTAACGTATGACCTGAAATATATAAACACAAAGAAAATATTACGGGAATGTATATTGTTTAAAAATTCTGAATTTTTCGTTCTTGATAAAAAACAGTTGAAGGCTGTGGGTTTGGCGTTCGTGTCTGCACAAATGACCAAGTAACCACTCCCGGTTTTTCGTCGTCTCATTTTGATACACGGCCACCCTGGTGTGTGACAGAGACGAATGACGCCACATCCATTCGCTGGGGTTTGATTAATTCACAGTTTTTCTTCAAAAAATCCAAAGCGCGACGCGTCGACGTTCACTTTTTTCGCCAACATTGTATTTATAATTTCACTCACTTAAGTTACTCACATTTTTCGATTATAGGCTAAAATTACAGTAAATTAGTGAAAATTTACAAAATTTTCCATGCTAATTAAATCCTGCATGTGTTTGCTTGTTTTATATATCACATGTAGTGATTGTATATATATGTTAAAATTCACGCATCCTTGGATTTAATCATTCATGAATCACATCTGTCAGAAAATAAATACAAATCATGGTACATCAAAGCGTAGTTATGCTGACAATTCGGCTGCGCTCGACTTAATATATAGCAGGCGGTGCGTTATAATCTAAAAATAATTAGGAGAGACATTAGTTTTTATGCGTAAAAAAGACGAAACGGCGGCGTGAGCACGGAAATACACCGTGATGTATCACATTCTCCACTCACATGCAATTGTTTACGATAACTGACACAGGGTGATCTTTACGATATAGGAACAACAAATTATTCCACATAAATTCCTTTAATACCAACGGCGATATTATTAAATTCACATTCCATTCATTAAACTTCACAATAATGTATTACTTGTAAACAATGTAACAAACAAGTGTTTGAGTGAAATACAGTTACCGTATTATTTTGAACAGCCTGTAATCTGCCACGCCCGCCGAGCGCCGAAATGAAAAATTACTCGGCTATTTTTAACACAATTCCCGAGCACAGAAAACGTACAAAAATTAGAGAAAAGAGTCGAGGGAGCACTTGTACCGCACCATTGAGATCAAAATACGCAGGAAATTACAGCGCTCGGGGCTCGCGACGCTCTCGTGGAATTATTTGTGTGCCAACGATTTGGGCCGTTACATTTTAAATAAACCGAATAAGGAACGCTCGTTAGCGAGTCACCGCTCTTAAATGACGCGTTTTGTGTCGGTTCAACTAGGCAGATAACGTGCGTATTTACGATACTCGCGTCGTTCTTAATTAATGTGTCTTAATTGTGTTATATGCGAGTAATGTAATAAATCCAATCGGCCGCTACCTAAACAGTCGTGAGTGATCGTTCACAATTAACGCGACCCGATAAGGTGCGGACAGCAAAAACGTATCGCTACGTAGCCTGTGTAAGGAATCCTAATACGTTTCCCCCGAGGGTGGGAGGGGGTTAAATTACTTATGTACGCGATTTGGTACATAGCACGGGTTGGTTGGGAGGGCACGTAGGCCGCAATTCCCCCAAGCCGGCAGATCGTACAAACGATACCGCGGATTCAATGCGTACCTCCATGTATTACAGAGGCTGCGCTAACCGCCCGCCCGCAAACGTTTTCCAATACATCACCCTGAAACATGGCTGAACATTATTATATCGCTATATTTTATTTGTTAAACTTGCTCGGTCGATTTATTTTCCTATTTTTTATTGAACCACTCAAGTTTAATTCGACCATTCTATTTTCAAATAATACCTGTAAAATGCTTAATTATCTTAATGGGTAAAGTTTTCGAATGGAAATTGACTGATTAATTGATGATATGGATTGTTTTTAATTCGGTTACGGAGAAAGTGTCGTAAGTGAACTGTCAAAATTAATTATGGAGCTTTTAACGTTGAAAGCGCTGTAAGCTGCTGGGCTGAAAACAATATAAGCCGAACGAGATATATTCAGCGCAATGCTTATTGTACCAAAATCGCTTCAACGCTGTCTGCGTTGATTTCTGAAGAGCTTATTCGTGTTAAACTAATGTGGTTTGGTTTCAAAGGCTTTGTGTGGATTTTACTTCAAAGAAAGCTTTTATTTGTTTCACAGTTTCATTGCATTTACTTTGTGAAATATTTTTTTTTGTGCTTATAACAATTTAATTATGGGGGTCATTTAAATGTAACATTAAAATTACGTATCGTTAAGAAGTTTAATCGCATATTTCTTTAAAAGTTTACTATAGATGATTTTGTTACCTTTTCGTTGTAATAAAAATCGTATTAAGAACCAAATCAATACATATCGTTAAAAAAATGCTCAAGTCTCCGCGCTTCAGATATATCACCTAGACTATCAGATGACTTGTACCTAACCTGTGGCCGGTTTGCAAGATGGCGTCGCGATCAATGCCAAGTGTGCACTAACGCCTACACAAGAACAACCCACGCTTGCGCTGCACCTCCCTGATGCACTCAAGTGCAACATACCCGCCTTCTATCACCTTCACGTGTCACAGAAAAGCCGACACCTCGCATCGGTGCGGCTTCAACATTACGCCACAAACAGGCTCACATTAAAACTATACCTAAATCAAACCATTCGTATAGCGATTATCACAAAGCAGTTACATCGAATCCTCAAAACACCACCCAAGGTATCAATTTGTGTGAACATACGAGCGTAGGGGACTATTTTTTTTAACTATTCTCCGTCGTATACGTATTTATTGTCCTCGCCTTTGTCGTGTTGGTGGAGAAATTGAAACCAGGTACGGGTCTGCCAACGTTGAGGGATTGGTAAATTCACGTCTCCCCAAAATTACGCTCGAGATGCAAATGGGATTGCGGGCCCAATACTGAGGCAGTTTTATATTTGTCTATTACTCTCAATAAAATGCCTATCTCATATCTGTTACGAAATTTAAATGTCGTTCGTAATTTACTCGCTTAGAACGAATGCATAATAATTGTTTAACTTAATGCAATTTTGCTACAAATTAACAAGACAAGACTTTATATGTAGAAGCAATTATTTATAGTTTCAAACTAATAAATATTAAACATAATGGGGTAACGCTTTTAAGCTTTCTATATTATAATATAATTGTTGTGACTGCTCTGACTAGGAGATGGGGTTTCGTTACAGCAGAAAAGCAGCTTGGTTTTTTAAATTTAAAAAAAACATTGTAATAAAAGATAAACAGAAAATAATACTTACGTATATAAAATATACCGATTAAACAAATAAGGTGTTGATACTTAGTAAACGATTTTTTATACCGAACTCTTTTAATATTCAAATTCCATGCAAGGATGTAATATCGTTGCATGGTATGCAAATATATGCATTTATTTTACCTACGCTACATTTAATTTTCCAATTGTATTTTGTGCAACGGAATTATTAAAGTTCCATAAAAAAAGTCTCATCATTAGAAAATTGTGACCCGTCGATCTTAGATTGTAATGCGAATTTATAGATTAAAGGCCAGAAGCGTTTTACCTTTTAGGTATATGGATAAATTTATGTTTGTTAACAGATACGGTGCGGGATACGATTTAGCAGCGAGGAGGAAAAACGCGACGCGTGAATCTACCGCGACACTCAAAGCGTGGCTAAATGAACACAAGAAAAACCCGTATCCCACTAAAGGAGAGAAAATAATGTTAGCGATCATAACAAAGATGACGCTCACACAAGTATCCACTTGGTTTGCTAACGCACGTCGACGACTCAAGAAGGAAAACAAGATGACATGGGAGCCAAAGAATAAAACGGACGACGACGACGACGCAATGCTGTCCGACGAAGAGAAGGAGCAGGATGAGAAAATTAAAAATAGCAAAGGTTCGTTGATGTTTATAATAATTCAACGTCCAATAGTCCGAACATTTCCAACAACACTCGGAACAAATCGAATACTATCGAAATTGTTGACTATCGGATGTTGAATCATATTCCGTGCGTACATTGTGTCCAAATTGAATTATTGATGTGCTCTGCGAATTGTAACAATCCCATAATTTTAACTGCGTACTGAAATGCGAATGTGAATTGCACCAATTATTGTTACTAATTTGACCTTTTACAGAGTGCGGTTTTTATTTAACAGTTTTAATAGTATCGTTGAATAAGTTGTAGATAAAGCAATACACGGGTTGAGGGTACGTGAGAAGAGTCCAGAAAGAGGCTTCGGAGAGGTGACGGGTATGGGGGGGGGAGGAAGACTGTAACGCGGGGGATCGGTCTCAGGCGTGTAACTGAGCGTAACCGCTGCTCGCTCCCGGATTTCCTATTTGTAGTAAAGTGGGCGGCGCCCTCACCCAAATTTCATATAAAGCTCCTTCCGTTACGTACACTGAAATTCGGAGGTCCCGTTCAGTGCGCCTGACGATCTGCCCTACTTCATGTTCTTGCCAAAGGATTTGTCGACTTCGTGGATCGTTTCTTTTATGAGGACATTACGTTGAACGTAAGTAAGTACGCTTTAGGGGATTTATAATGTTTGCCGATCGGGTATAGGCCGATTTTACGCTACGGTTATTAGCGGTATACATTACGTAGTCGCAATGCGCGTGTCGAGAATGTTGTGGCTTATGTCGGACATAAAATTCAGGCGCGGTGAGTGTGCCTTTAGTCCCGCTTGTCAACAACATAAATTATAAGTAGGCATTGTTACTGAGATGCTTCGGGAGGCGAGTGTTTTCGTTGGAGGGGGTCACGGCTAACGCGTGGCATACGCTGCTTAATGAACCTAGCTATTGTTGGAAAGAAGTGCACTCAAATCGCAGTCTACATTGTACGCGACGGCGTCGCCTCGGGTAAAGGGTGATGAAAAATCGGTTGCGAAGAGTACAGTTAAATACAGGATGCTCGGGATTTAAATAAATTAAAAGTTAACATAAAACACAAAAAATTTAAATACAGACTATAATTTAATTATCTTAGTTAAATAGTTGACGTCTTGAATACATTTATATGAGAGGCATTAAACAAATTATCATATATTTAAAAAAAACTAAGCAGGAAGTTAAGTAGATTGTTAGAAAATGCGGATAAGAGCTTATGGGTTATGTTAATTTAATTATTTATACGTCTTAATGCAAACAAACAGTATTTTTATCTTAAGATCAAATAATTTAAATTATAATACGTTACTAGCAAATTGAATTGTTATCTCAACATTGATTCAAGATGAAACTTGACCATAAAGAGATTTAATAATTTTATATTAAGTTAACGCAAATGATATGATATATTAACTTTTGTACGTTAAGCGATACGTTTGTTTCAATTTGAAAAATCCAACGATGCGCCAAATTTTGTTACGATTTTCTTAAAATTGATTAAACCTTATTCATAAGCATCGATGTCTGGATTATGCCCCATTCTTAATTCAATTTCAAACGGATCAGTGTTTAGCGGCGTGACAGACTCACGCTTTACAACATTAGGACGTATCAAATCCAGTAACATATATTTATTTGAGCCCCTTCGAAATGGCTCGAAAATGGCGGGATGGCACAATGGTTGCGGATTACAGACACGTGCCGAAAGCTCAACTTCCGTACTTAGTACACACATTACAACATACATATTACGCAATGTGTATGATTTTTAATTAACTAATAATCATCAATAATGAAATTTCTAATGAAATTTAACGATACCTACAGCAAATAAACAAAATGATTATTTAACATCAAGTGAAGTTACAGTATCCATTTTTTTTTGGTCTTATTGTTAACACGAAATAAGTAATATTTTAATCCTGAAATGTAAATGGTGAAGAGTTAACAGCGAGATCCGATTAAAAAGTGTCACAATGTAATTTTGCAAATTCAATAAGCACATTGTCCAAACAGAAACTTTAATCTACTAATCCTAATCTACGCGTTTCCCAGCGCCTAACCAAACAAACCATAACCAACAACTGACATGCATAACGCACATTTCTACAGAAACGTCAATGTTCACGACGTGTAATATATCATTTTAAGTCGCAGTAAACAATATATAAAAGCTTTCACACGCGTACCCTGGCAAACAAACATCACAACTATCTAAGCCACTCATGAATAAAAGCATTCGGACCCCAGCAATAAATGTTAATTTTTGTCGTAAGTACGCATCGCAAACAAAATATTAATCCCGCGCGTTAATGGAAACCGAGTACAGGAGAACAAGTGCCAGTGGACGCCGCTCGAGATGTAATAAATTGCAGTGGCCATGGATAAAGTGCAGTGTGGTGTAGGGTGGTGGATGTCTCCCCACGTGACCGAGACGAGTTTTTATTATGTCTCACTTCGCCCCTGGCTTCGGTGACTAAAGGGGAAAACCATTTTAAGCAGAGGCTCGGTGGGTTCGCTTTTCACGTGCCCCAAACGCCCGCGGGATAAATCTATCGTTTGCATATTCGATAAAGGGGACCATTTTGTTTGCATACTGTTGATAACGTTTTAATTTGCTAGAAATGACACCACACAATTCATTTTCTGATTTAGATTTAAGATAGACGTGTTTATGTAACTTTACATACAGACACGCGTACATATAGTGTAAAATAGCATTTAACAAACTGAATTACCAACAACTTAATATGACTTGGTAATATGGCGAACACGTAACACATATAAGTGTGTTTTATGCTTTAATTTGATATAAATATATAAATTTAAACGAAAAGTGTCAAATTCAATATTGTTTCAGTAAGCGTTAGTTTTATTCAAAGCCATAAATTTATGAGCAGCTTAGTTAATATGCGTAAAATACGATAAAACTTTATATATATATATATAAAAGAAATCAACAACCGGATAGTAATCGTTAAACAATTACAATTAGCATCTATATATTGTATACAATGAACGTACACTACAAAATAATCAAATAACCGCTTATCTCCCGGCGTTGTGAACCTCTATTAGATTAATACAATGAAAATTAAAACAATTTGCCGGATAAATATCTTCGCGCGAAGTATCACTGGCATCCCTATTTATCCCTCGTGAAGGGCAACGAGTATAACCCCTCTTAAAAGCTAGGAGCAGTCAGCATTAAATGGAATAAAGCGAATGAAGTCGCGCGGTCGAGGCTCCCGCAGCTCGGGCTCTCCGAATTTCATTAGGCACCCCGAGCCCTTCTCACCCCGAAAGCCACTTTACAACGGCAAATGGTATTATGATAATACTTAGAGCTTTATAAAATTTTGCCGAATTTCGGCTTAATTGTAAAATGTATCCGCCTCAATGTAAAATTTGCTTTATTTTTATGTTATCGCCTCTTTGTACTGGCCATTTCAGTTTGATGTTTACAGTTTATTACATCAAAACGTGAACGTTAACGTGAAGCCCTCAACTTTTGTGTTTGGGTTAAATCGACTTCATTACATTTTAAAAATTGTATTTTATCTTAACTTAACCTAACTTTTATAGGTATCTGACGGAAGGAGAAGAAAATTGCAGGCTCATTTTCTAACGATAGGAACGTTTCAAAGGGAAAAATAGAGAGGACGAGAAGCGAGGTTGACCATTAATTGTGTGGCACATTCCGTGGAGTGCGGCGCCGCGGGGCGAGCCGGGAAATGCGAAATAAATGCTCAGCTTAAATGTGAAAGGGATCGAGCGCGGCCCGCGGCGGGGGAGTCGCGCCCCAAAGTGGTATTTTCACTTCGCTAATCGGATAACCACTTAACGAATGGGTCACTGCACGCCAAACGTATTTTCACACGACTTTTCCGAAGGGAGAAGATACGGCTACATCTTACGAGCTAAAACTTACGTCCCCGGTGTAATGGTCACGTCGGATACAATGCGAATCCTATCGATTTCGGAACAATACTTTAAGCTCTTTTTTATAGTTATGGCGTTACGGTAGTGGCTTTTGCGAGTAATCCGCTTGTACTCACACACAGGGGATATGAACGTGAATTCTGTTATTTTCAGATGAGGAGCGGAAGGATGACCTGCTGCAGGGGATGCACAGTCAGCTACTGGGATACGGGATAAAGGAGGAGTCAAAGCGGGGGCCCTCCGAGTGTGGCGTGCCTATACCTGCTTCGAAGCCGAAGATTTGGTCGTTGGCTGATACAGCGGCGTGTAAAACTCCTCCGCCAGCCGCTCAACCCTGGCCTCAGCACGGCTATGGACCAGAACGACCGCCTCCCGTTGACGCTAGCTCTAATGGATTTGTGTTGCCTGCAACGGCTGCCGCGAGCCCAGCGAGCGGCTCTTACGGCCGTTACGGTGGCTTCCCTGGTGGTCAATATAGCGGGCAACATCCCTGCATACACCCAGCTGCATTTCCCGATGTGCAAACGGACACGCCACCCCAAACACCCCCAAATATGAAGGTTCACAGTGTTGCCAACCCTCTTGGCAGTGGTGGTTCTGGGTACTGTTTCCCCCGGCACCAGCAGTCACCACAGCGTGACCCTTACCACAATCCCCATCACGCAAACAACCATCAGCCGAACCAGCATCACAACGAGGGATCAGCTGCCTTTAAGCCGTTTTATAAAAGGTGAATATTAAACAAAAATTACAAGCAAATATCTTAATCGAATGTGATTTTCCGTGGACGTAGTTACAAGTTACAAGCTACGTATAGTGTATTCTCAAAATTCCACATGCAAGTAGGGACGATCACAAATGGATGATCGTAGTAAAGATACGAAAAGGCCATAAACAGAGTTGCGGTTTCGTAATGGAGCTTGCGCCGGTGTCATGTTGGTAATTGAAAACAATGGAAGCGCGTCGAAACGCGAGGGGTGAGGAGGCGATTGCAATCTCGTGTCATTTGTCAGTGTCAAACGACGTGAAACAAACTCCTACGTGAGCGCGCAACGCTGACCCGCTAAAACTAAACATCTCTCTTAAAATTAATCGAAGCTACCAAACACAGCTCTATCAGATTTAATCAACGAGTAGATGTTTGATACAATGACTAACTATGTTTATAAATATTCATATCTTCTAATGATTCCATTAAAATTATTGCCCCAATTAAAGTTTCCTTTTAATACTCGTGTTTAAATTCACAACGAACCAACAAGAAACACATAAACACCAACAGGTTAACCACAGTTCTATAATTTCCGTTTATCTAGTCGCATTTTTCTAAGAGTCGCCAAAGGATTTCTCAGAAGGAGCCGCGGTATCTGTCTCATTACAATAAATTGCGGCGTCGACAGCGCCCCACACGGTGGCTTCTCAAAGAATTCTGTTTTAAGCAAACGCTCACAAATTCACATCTATAACTTTTTGTATTATTTTGGTTTTCACGCCTTTTTGCCCAGCGAATTCCTTGACGCGAAAATAACTCCTTATCGCGGCATCCCTTTAAAGGCGTCCCAAAAAGAATGCCTCGAATCGACAGTTCTTGTTCGGCTTAAATAACATACCTTTGTATTTTTTTATTTAATTTAAATAATGCTACTAACAATTCTGTCTATTGCAGTTGTAGTCTAACAACGTGATATTATTTCAAAAAAAGCCTCTCTCCAACTAACTAAAGCTTTACTGGTGCGTTACCAGTATCGTTTGCCTCGTTTATTGACATTAATAATTCATGATTGACAATAGTAAAATCATCAATCCTTTGTATAGTGGCACACCTAGCTCTAATTCCATTCACTATGGCACATTTGAATAATCGGAATTGTTCTATGGACAAAAAACGAAATAAGTATTGTTTGGGTTGCATGCTTAGTTTTAACTGTTGTGGCTACTGCGTACAGAGTACCTAAAAATCGCTTAAAAATATTACTTTTTACAACACATCAAATTATTTATACCATCATATTTAAGTGTGGGTTGTCTGGAAGAGATCGCTTATTAGCGATAAGGCCGCCCGTTGCTCTTATATGTACTAGCAACTATTAACGTCATTTACTTCTACTGTTTAAGTGCAATAAAGTGTGAATATATAAATAAATATACTATTTCAAAACTTCACTTCAACTTCACTAGCATACATAATAAAAAAATGATGTATAATTAATATTATCCTGACAAATAGCATTCTTTACAGAATTTGGGGGTTAAATAGTATTTTTTTTACTAATAGATGAGAGTTGGTATTGTCTTTAAAAGCTCGATCTTTATAGTACTCTGTGCTTTAGATAGCGCACGATGAATATGCGTGGGCGAGATCTGAATGGGCTCTTCATTCACAACAACATTAAACCGCTTTTTTTCGAAGCTCTAATCTTGCCTCTTATCTCGATCCCGGGTCCTCGGTTTCATTCAGGCGCGAGTCCAGCTAACCTGTTCAATTTTTTTTCTCAAATAAGTTTAGATGACCGCGGGCGAGGTCGAATTTTTATTTCTTTCACATTTCGGTTTTCCGGTCGAACCGAATCGTTAATAAATTCTCAGATAATGAGACTGAGCGTTTCGTCACCTCGTCTCGATTGCTTTAAGTTTTATTCTTATTTTAGCCGTTATGTGTGAACGCCGGCCTTAGAATCTACTATCTCGCCTTCGATAATTCCTTCTTATTAATGGTTGAATGCGATTCTGTAATTTATATTTAACGATCGGTTTTCTATTCGAAATATATACTTTAAATTTTGTAAAAATAATGTATGTGTGTATTTTTTTAATTATCTACCTTCTTGTTTCAGATAAAGGAAGTGGAAGCTGGGCTGCTGCGGGGAAGCCCCGTCAACTGTAATTGAACAATTAAGTGGCACAGTGTTTTCATAAATCCTAACCACAAACAACGTAGTAACGACACTTCGATAACACGTAAAAAAAAGTTTCGTATATATGTGTTAATTATTAATGTATATTTTAAAAGCACGTGCAATTATGTATTTGTATATTTATATTTTGAAAAGCTTACATACAGAAATATCAAAACATTGTGTTTCAAATAAAGAATGAGGCTTATGTGTTTAGAGGGACGTCCAGAAATGAATTCGATCGTTTTGATTGGTTAGAAATGCTTTGTTTACGTTAAATGTTGCGTGCCTGACCGTTGTTCACACGAACTAGAAATTGTTTCAAAATCAATATTGCTCAGTATTTTTTTTTTTATAGAATTAAGAATATTGTGAATGTAATATTATTCAAATTATTTATAGAAAAAACCTAATGGTCTTGTGGAGTTGATTGGATTAGTGAAATATTGTAAATTAATTAGTAAAGAAACTGATTATCATCGTAGTTTTATTAGTTCTTCCATTAACTTCTTTTTGATTGTTAAAATCAACGTATAAGAGGAATTGTTTTTTTTTTCGTTAAATTGCATAAGCAATCAACGAGTTTGATGTTGTTGTCTTTGTATATAAGTAATGTTATGTAGATTTTTCTATTTTAGTTTCACATTGTACAAAGTAATTAATGCTTTTACACACTGATGCAATTATGTTGCATCTGAACGAATTTTATAAATATTGTTAAAAGTATTATTAGAACACGTGTATATAATAATTTACTGGTATCACAACACTGTTCACATCGATAATATCAAATCTATGCTATACAAGTGTTAATGCATACATATGAATCTATCGATAAACAGTAAAGAATCATATAAATAAATACACAATCTCTTTAGTTAATTTAAACTTAGTGCAATTTTTATTTTACACACAAAATCGCTTATAAATTATTTATGACCAAATGCATATTAGTGTAATGAAGTCCAGTTAAATTGTGTAAATCTACATTATCGAGTTATGCATACGACTGTTATAAGGTCAGCGTTCAGCGATTGTGTTTTATGGGGTACATACAATTCACTCAAATATAATAAATACCCCTAATAAGTTGTCAATAACAAATAAGGATTGGAGTATTTGCAAGGAAATTGTTATATCACTTTGCAAAAAAACAAACAATATTGGAAATTGTAAATACATTTATTCTTATATTGTAACGAAAATCTTACACTTACATAAGGCTCGCAGACCTGAACATTGTCTTTAAACGGTCAAAAAGGATTCGAGTGTGTATCTTGTATGTTAAGGTCACAGATTAGCAACTGCAATATCTTGAGGCTTGTTATATAAGACTCAGTTTATGAATAAATTGTGACCAAATCAACATTTTCTTAATATGTCTTATAGATATTTCTAAATATGTACCTATTAATATGATTAAAATTATGTAACGATTGTAATTAAATCTTTATTTGAATAGTGTTTATTTTATTTTTTTACCTTTTTTTATTATTAGTTTTTTTATTAGTTTTTTAACAACGTCGACAACCAGCAGGGATTTTTTGAAATAAACAAACATACAAAAAAACAGGTTTTAAAAGATTTTAAAGATGTTTCCATTTATAAATGTTAAAAAGAAACTTTTCAAATTAATTATTAGTTATAATATCGAGAATCGATTAAAACTTTAACACGTAGACAAGTCATGCATGAGTTGGAACAAACTGATCCGCGTATCAGAGATTGATTAAGCGAAGCTATCTAGCCGTTTCATAGAATTGTTATCATTAACGTCTATTAAAATACTTCTTTTTACGTAAAAAAAATGAGAAAATAAATTGTTGAAAAGGGTCGATAGAGTGTGTAAAGCTTGCGAGGGAGGCACCCTCTTACAATACGCAAAGGCTAATAAAGGAACCGCTTTTTTCAAGTTTTAAGAGGCGCATTAGATACGGACCCTACCGAGTTAAGAGTTTAGTAATTTGGATTAATTAAAGGGATCTTAATTAATGAACTCATTGGAAATCTTTTGTTTGAGATTAGAGTTTAAACCTTTTTCTATTATTTAAAAATTATCTAATGTAGTATTTTCAAGTGGTGAAATATTGGATAATCCTAATATATCAAAGCCTTCATTAATTAATAGTATCCAGTATAGTTTAGCCTAACTAAAAGTTAATTAGTAATAACTAGATCTATAAACATTTGTTAGTGAATTCAATTTTCTAGTACAATGTCGCTAATAGATTTTTGTTTCTATTCAATTAACACACACATATAGTATCACATACACATATAGTGAAAACAAATATCAATAACTCAGAAGGCTAACTAGATATGATCTGAGAATCCGATCTGAGACAGACGATTATAATTAATATTATGGTTTTGGTATCAGTACAAGAACTATTGTTTCATAGAAGAGGGGGCAAACGAGCAGGAGGCATACCATTAAGGTGAAGTCGCCGCCTATACACACACGTGGCTCACGGTAGCTCGTGAGAGCGACTTTTTTTAATTAATCCAAGCAATATACAGTTTAGACCTCGTTACATATATAATATAAGCAAAGATAAATATAAAGCATGGTCATAAGATAGGCGTTTTAAAGGTAAATAAAAATGAGGTTAATCGTATTAGGTTATTAATTAAAGGTTGACGTGTTTAGTGAATTATGTCACTGCAAATATTGTTTCGTATAAATCAGATCAAATCAATCTCACAACTGTAGTTAATCAAATCACAAACTATCCCAAATGAATGTCTAATAAATCCATCTCATAAAATTGCTATAAACATTGACAACGCAAATAGAGCCTAATAATAACCGATGCGAATACATTTTATAGTCCACCTTTATAAGAGCAATGATTGCTGCAATAAAACTGTTTGCCGGAATTAATAAATGCATTTATCGGGTATGATTTTTATACGCTATAAAATATATGTGGAATTTCTTAATCAATGAAAAAAGATATGTATAGAGTTATCATTTATTCTCGATACCAATGATGTTTACCGATTCCAGGTTTAAACATGCTTTTATGTAATTTAAGATAACAAGCCTCCACACTAGGATCCCCTGTGTCGTGGAAGCCAGTCTCTTTCACACATGTGCAAGAGGAAAACAAAAGATTATGGCCATCAAGTATTGAAAAAACGCGTGTGCGAGTGCGTGTGTTTGTGTGTGTGTGAGTGTGTTTGCTTGCGTTCATCAGTCCGAAAGTGAATAATATAATAGTCCTAATGTAATTTTCTGTGCTATTATATAGTCTATGTTTTTGAAATAATTTTCGATTTGATTTTGAACTTTTATTCTGTTAAGGTGAATCATATTTAATTAATTATTTATTTTTAAATATATGTGGGGAGCCATGAATCAAATAAATATGTTTAAAAAAAATTGTGTTATTGGATAAATCTCAATCACAAATATGTACTTATATGAATATACGTTACATTGTTACACTGTGTACTTTCAATACCCAACACAGCAGATAAAACAATAGTATCTATCATACAAAGACGCAACTTGGAAATTGCACACTCTTAAGGACTTAACAATTTCCTAACATCAAACTTGTTAAAAGAACTGGAAAATGTCATATTCCTTCATATAAGTATTATGAAAACTAGGCACTTATGAATTTGCATGTACATATTGGTACTAGAAAATGGTAATTTTTTTCAGGTGCAAGTGATTTATCAAACAGTTCTGTTATTCTACTTTACATAGGCAGTGTTATTCTTAACGAGATATAATATTGATTCGTACTGCGTCTACTTAAATAATATTGTAAAATGTTGTGGATTCAAACCCAAAAAAATCTACCATTATGACTGTATTCATAAGACCATACCCAGTGCCAGTTATTCGCGTCATTATGATAAACACAGAAATAATTTACTTAGTTCAATTTTGAGATTGTATTAGTTAATAAATGGGTTCGCAAACTTTCTTTGCATCTCTTTTTTACTTCTAAGCTTTTTAATAATTGTCTGCATCAGTGAAAATCATAATCATAAATAACTTTAGATTGTTCTCACACTTATGAAACGTCAAAAAATTAAAAGAAACATTGACTCCACAATTCTATTTATTGCCAGTCAAATCAAGGATGGATATGGACTAGAAGAACTGGTAAGAGACTCTCCGCCACTCCTTTAAATCGGTAAATAGTCGTGAATTAAAACAAACTGGTTAATAATTTAATGTTTATTTCATATTATTAAGACTAAAAAGAATGTCATAAAACAAAAATATGCTAAATATTTTTTATAACAATACCTGTAATATTTGCATAAACTGTAATTAGAATAAAAAAAGGAAGATAATTCATAATTTATACTAATTATTATAGACAAATCCTTAATTGGCAAAGGGTTAAATAATTATTATTTAAGTAACTGGAAGCTGGGTTAAAGTAGTCCCTTAACCCTCCTATTTAACCGCATAGGTCCGAGATCCGAGGTCCGGACTCTCTCTGTTAAATTTATATCTAAATTTAACAAATGTTTATGTAATATTTTAATGCGATAGAGACATCTATAAATGAAAATTAATATGAGAAAAGTGAACTAACATATATTAAGTGCGTCTAAAATAACGATATTTGATACGTTATAAAAAAACATAAAAGTGTATTTTTTGCGATATAATTGTGTTAACACCTGACGCGAAATTTTTACAAAATTAGACCACTATTAAATCAAATATTCAAAATTATTCAAGGGCCGGAAATCCTATAAAATCTGTTTGGCGTAATAAATAACTAAGAGGATATCGATGCATACAAAAGCTATATTACGCAATAGATGATTTATTGGGCCGCAAGGTGTGAGAGGTCAGCCCACCCTAACGTGATAGAATTTTGCGTCGGCAATTTTCTCGAACCCCCAACTTTGAATATATTTTCGTTTTGTTTTTATACGTGTCGGAAATGTAATTTGATTATCAGCTGTCTTCCTAGATCTTATATAGGAAATAATAACATTTAATTTTATTTAAATTGAATTTAAATTAAATAATAAAACTTTCTTATATATATATATATATATACAATAAAATTTACTGCCAGTTCCCAAATCAAGAACGTATAGTGGAAGAGAATAAGTATGAAAATCGAAAAACATGTTCTGAAAATGGATGAACTGATTAAACATAAGTAATATTTTTTTAATATATATATTTATCTAACATAGGTTCTATATTCATTTTTTTTTATTTCTGCATATATTTTAGCCCAAACATTCAACTAGAAAACATGTTCATAGCTCATAAATCAAAGAGATTACAAGTGCCGAAACAAAATTAAAAATGATTACCTATCAGTAAAACTAGCAGATTAACAAAACATTAGAAGGTATAATTATCGTTAGTATTTGAATTAAGTACAAATATAAAAAACACTTTTCTTAAAAGTGACTATGACTTAATTCATCAAAAAGTCCAGACACTATAAAGATTTATATAGAAAGTTATTCCTGCGGATCAACCGTAAACTTATAAATACAAGCGTGGTGTTTTAAAAATATGTTCATATATATTTCAGAGGTCACACATCTGTCAATTACACCGTAACCATTTCCACAAGGTCCAGGCGTTTCCTAAATTTTTAATGAAACGTCAAGTCATAGCTTATTCAGGATCGTCCCAACGGTTGCGATCAAGATTTGTCTCATTAATATTTCTCGAATCAAATATTGAATTTCGGAATACTTTCACGGTTGAGGTGGGAGAGATTCCTGAGACATCGGGTGTTCAACTCGAGATTTGAAATTGATTTTCATAACAATCTTCAGTGTTTAATGTGGTTTATTTAATATATTATATCACCAGAGATCTAGTTGTTTGTTTATTCCTAAAATATTCTCAAGGAAAATTTGAGCCTCGCTGATTTCTATGAATGAATCCACTTATCTAATTATAAAGTAATACTTTATGTATTAAAGTGATATATATTTTAAGCAATTCTAGTTATTCCAAATTTATTGAAAAGCCTTAAAAGATACAAAAAAATATCCATTTAGTATATGTGTTTTGCATTTGAATGGATTGCATCTTCTTTCTATGTTATAATATATATTGCAAGTTTTCATTGCACGAAATTATGTTCACAACTCGCAAGAACCAGATTTAATAGGCTCAATGGTTGCGAGAGCTTTAAGACGGCGCCGTCTCGCTGTTACCTTCTCACCAAAAACGCCAACATTAATAATTTAATCTTCGCATTAACAAAAATGTACAAGCTCATAAAAAAACATAAATCGAATCCCGCCGCGTTGCCTCACGCTGCAATCGTGTGCAGCGTATCAATTTTATTATGAAATCACAACACTACTCGATGAATTACGGTGTAAAGTCGCTGTCGATTTCGCGGTATAAAATTCCACATCGGACATGACAAAGGCAGCTGTCATCGTTCGCTGAAGGGTCTGCCGTCCCCGGGGACTAAGCCCCCAACCTTAGATGGAGACACGCACGACCACACGGCCTAATCTCACCTACTCCGCACATAAACCCATCTAATTGATAATAAAAGGAATTGTGAAGCGTGCGGTTACATAACACGCTAATCGATTTTTACGACTTGGCCATTGGATCACTTCTCGATACTAAGTGTTAATACAATTAGGAAAACTCTGTGACCTGACAGAGGGTTACAAAATCACTAATATTTCATTTAATAGTATATAATGCTCTTAATAAGGTTTCATTTAATAGTACGACTGTATCTCTATTCTTATTGTATCTTTTCTCTATCCTTTATGTTCTTATTTAATTGTTGTGTAAATATACGTTCTGTATTAGAGGTTATATAATTTAAAAATAGTCATAACCTTCATAATTTTTACGACTGAATAGAATATCGATTTCGCTAAACGCTCCAGGGTTTGACAATAATAGTTATATATCATGAAAGTAAGACCAGATTTCCGATCACAAATACTGACATGTTGATAAGTTAAAGCGACTATTTATAGAGGCACTGATTTATGAAATCTTAATTCAATTCTTAATCCAAATTCATATGACATTAGTCAAGTAAAGAAACACAAAAGCAAACCGATTCAGTGGTATTTGGAAATTCAACTTTTTCTATTCTCATCTTAATAACACGGAGAGATATTTTTTTGTCGAACGTCTTATTCCTAGTGAATGAGAATTTGTTGGGAGTTCTTGAACGTGTACAACATAATGTTATTATAATTTATGTCATACTAAGCAGGTGAAGATATACTGGGGAGTCATTCATTTTATTAAACATGTTCGCTAAGTCGATTTTGTTATTTTTTTGTCGTCCAGGCCAGCATCGATCACGCAGCGAGTGGCCGCTTTCTACCTTAGCTCTTTATTATAACTACGATTTCCGGACGCAGTTTACATCTCTGTACTCTCAAAAAAGGCGTCCTTAATTTATTCATTGCGTTCAGAATAGACGTTATGGACGTCTAGTGTTCCCGAGATGTCGATGATAATTTAATTCACCATTTTCAACTGCACACTATGCGTACAAACATTAAGCTGCATAATAATTTTTCATGTCGTACCAGGCAAGAGACACATGCAGACATCGAGACTAATAATTCCATAAATACAATACAACATTTGATAGGATGATAATAAATTTCGCGTTCTTCTAAATGAGAGAGACATTTGTGCAAAATGTGAGCGTCTGGCAATCCATTATGCAATGTCGCCGGCATCGGCCACCTCCGTATAAGCACTTTGTATTAAGTCAACAAATCCAAAAACCATTCAGAGGACATTTGTTACCATGAATAATAATATGTAAATGATTTAATATTGTGTATGCGAACGTGCTTCCCGGACCTGAGTGGGCTCTTTGCATTGTAAAAATAGAACCTGCTAAATTATTGTTATTAGGTGATATAAAAATCTGTCTTTTTATAGTGTCATTGTTGATTTGTAAGCCTTATATATGTTAAGTTTGGTGTATTCAATACAATTATAAATAACCCAGTAGAACCTTGCCAGCATCCATAGAATCCCGGAGGTTTGACACCGTCCAAATATAACATCGAATGATGAACTCTGGAGTAGGTCAGTTCTGGTAATACAAAACTCATATCAGAGTATGGCGCATCGGGACTTAGATTGTAATGTTCCTTTTGTCTTTATGGATCACGAAATGTTTTGTGTAGTCGGTCCCCAGGGGGCGAAGACCGCCCGCGGTGGCTTCCTTCCTACATAAAAAAACAGCCTCAAATAAAAACTGTTGTTATAAAAATGCAAGAACAACAAAAACTTTCTCCGGGTGACAAGTGGTCTTTCTTTATGATATGCGTTGATTTGTTTGTTTATTGATGTTCCTAACACCTGATGACTTGCGGTTTGCGTGTATAATAGCGTATTTGTTTGCTTGTACAATTTGTGGGTTTAAGGGCGAAGGTCAACCTTGATTGGTACCTTGGAGCATCTCTTGACGGTGAAAGCATTTGTTTAATATCACATTTAATAATGATATCCTTCAGGTTATTTAATTTATATACATATCATTGTAAAATATAATTTAAATAGTATTTTATAGATGTTAGAATTTTTAAGTTAACGTTAATTTATTCATCTTTTTATCATTTTATTTCATTAATTAGGACATTCATGAAAATACAAAGCACTCACGAAGCTTAGTGCAGTCTGTGCGCGGAGGTATCACTTTCCGAGCCTGCTCGTTTAATTTTTTAATAAATTACTTAATACAAGTCAACATAGAAGAAGCTGTTTTAAAAAATAAAGTTTAGTTGAAATTAAAATAAAACGTTTCTACCAAATCAAATTAGTCCTATCAGCAAACATCCGATCACCCGACACCTTATAAAATTATATACATTTGAACAAGTTGACAACACATGTTAATATTATCTAAGAAGTCGTATCGGGCACCCCATAGCGAGAAGATGCATTACTCACGATGACCTAATGGGCACGAATAAATCAAGTATACGTAAAAAAAAACTGGCTATTGAATATACAAAATTCATGGAAATGAGAACAAATATGACAATACTGTGTGCCGGTGGTCCGAATCGCGAAGCATGATGTTTCAATAGCGGATTCCAAACTCACGATTATATTAGGATGGCATTTTTTATAACTTCCCATAACTTTGTAGGTATGGTAAGACCGGTAGGTTTCTCGTTAGTACATCGTATATGTAATGTTATAAACAAATGATAATAAAGAATCTCTAAAGACATTAAGAGCATATGAAATTTCCTAGAAGTAATCTTCTTGTAACAAAGCTCTTATGTATAAGTATTAATAAAACAGCGTCTGTGTTACAAGTATTAAATGTTATCAATATATTATGAAAACAATTCAATCATATGGCAAATCAACTTTTCGAACAATTTGTTTAACATTCAAGTAAGTAAATTGTCTCCGAACAATAATTGTGCGCGAACAATAACCCTCGCTTGGCCTTTGTGGCTAAAAGTATCCCAACAATTCACACTAATATTGAATAATGCCGGGTATAGAATTATCATTTGCCAATGTCATATTAGTGAAAGGTTCGCGTTTTACTATTAAGCCAATAGATACTGTCACTACAAGAACCTAATTTATTGATATCGTCATTCCATTCATCTGTTTATCTAAATATTGAAAAAAAAGGACATCCTTACATAGTAGAAATGTATTGTCACATACGGCTGTTATAAATTACATTGAGCTCAGATGGGGGACTTTGCAAAACACAATGAAAACAATAATTCGATCGTTAAAATAATAATTACCGATACCGACTGGCCAAATAATCGTTTCGGAGATAAAAGCATCGATAAAACTGGTTTTTAGATAAGTTCAAAACACAATCTGATGGTAATAAACATTTTAAAATAAAAGCCGCTCCCTTTAATAAAAAAATAAGGATTTATAGCGACATACGCTCATTTAATACTTTTAAAAGGTTATATTAAGTACGATAAATACGTATATCCATTAGTATGCATATACAATTTTATGGTATCTGGATAAAGTAATATTTATAAATTGAGACGTTCTCATAATGCCAATAGCAAAACACTCCCACGAAATATGTTGTGGAGCGTGACATTGTATACAGGCGGGGGGTTGAATTGAACTAATCTATAAAAACTAAGAAGTCCCATTGATATGAAAATGTAGCTAATCCTAGCCACGCGGCCCGATCACCGGGAGATCTTAATGTTTGTTTGCCTCATATCATGTATTTATTATGACCGGGATTTTTCAATAGAACTTTTATTAATGCCATGCTCTGTAGAGTTATAAATTATAATTTATCATGAGATTAATGAATATAAGTTGTTATAATTGTTGTAACGATGCTGGATATTGCTTGAATTTGAGGAATGCGTGTTAGACGACGGGATGATTTAGTGTTGTACAAATAGAATTGAACGTTTCGATAGATTATCGGGTATTATCGTTATTATTAAGATCGTTATTCTGACATTGACCTTAGCTCTATATAATTTATGTCGTGTAAATGTGGATTTGTCAGTTCTTGACAGTTTTTTTTGTAATTACACTACGATATTTTCCAATGTTTCAAGGGACGGATAGATATAGCTGCAATTAATGCCAATTTCCAAGGACGTAGAACAGACGCAATGATCTGATAAGTCTCTCGGCCACTGCCACAAATTTTAATTGAATTGCGATTACATTTTGTTCATAAGATTATTTGTACGGTAACTATTAGCACTGAATGTTAACAAATTGTTATAAACATATTCAGCCGGAGAGTAAATGTATGTCAACTCTGAGTCACAGAACGAGGTTCGCCTTTATGGCTGTTTGCAGACTTTTAAAGCGCAATTAGTGTCAAGCTTGTAGGCGTTCTTTGAAACTAGGAAATACGTCACTAGAATACACTTTGAAATACCTATTACGTGAATTAATTGATAGGAAATTCAAAAAAATAATGTTACCATGTAATCCATGTAATAATAAACCAATGATGTACCATGTAACCTACCACCAAAAAAATCTTTAGTAAAATCAATAAAATTACCTCATGAATTGAGTTAGGTCAATTCTAATACTGTTAATGGTTCAAAAAATAATTAAAACAGAGAAAGGGTTGGACTGAGTTAAAATACGTTTAACTATAAACAATTTGATGCCTTGTTTTATATTATTTCAACAATAAAACCGGTGATTAATACTGTTAATGTGATAATTGCTTTTATTTCAGTTCACTGATAATCGTTTCTGAAAGACTCACACCGAAGTTATAAACAATAAAAATAACTAATTTAAACTATTTGATAAAGGGCTGTCAACGCACTCACAAGCTCCCAACCACGTGTGTGTCTATGGGCGACTTCACCTTTATGGAGCGTCTGCTCGTTTGCTCATCTTCTATAAAAAAAACTATAATCTTATTATTAAATAAAGTTCAGATAATACATCGAATAGATGAATATGATATATGATAAATCTAACCCTGGAGTGACATTGATACCTCACATCAAATTGGGCCCCAGCATACGGGCAAATTTGGAAAAGTGTTGCTGAAATAAATATATTAGTTTTTTTAATACGATTTTTTTATGAACAGAATTGCCAATCTATGTTCAATGGGTATGGTGTGATGTATGGAGATGAAGAAACATAGATTTAATGATAAAATAACAGGTTTTCATTATTAAGGCATAACTGTATGTTAACTATGAAACACCTTAAATAAATCACTTGAAATAATAAATGATTAAACGAAGCGTCAATATTTGTCTGCTTTATCCAGTGATAAGCTTCACAGACTAGATCGTTCAAGCCAACAGAGCAATCTTAGTTGGCTGTAAGTATGCCGTATGATAGAACTAAGAAATTGATATTAATGTATTAATAATAGTATATCAGTTTACTTGTGTGTTTAAAACGAAACTCATAGTCCTACTTTTTTACATTGCTTGATTTGCTTATATGATTGAGTTTTTAGTCTTGCTCGATCCGAGGAATATTGTTCGGTAAAAGATTTCTGCATTACTGTACTGATCATAATTTTTGTCTACAAATCAACACATAACATCATGAGCTATAGTAGTTCTTTGAATATATACTTCGAGTTTTGACATGACAAGAAATGTATCTACAGTTACTATGGTTACGTTCGATGGGAGACATTGATGGGACAGTAATAATTTCAAAGCCTGTTTTAAACTAACCAAGTAACCTCTGGGTATGTTTTAAAGAGTATATTTCTGCAGTATTAGCGACTGATTAGTCTTCTTTTATTAATTTTTTTTTATTCAATTTGTTATCTATGATTGAGCTATATATTGCTATTGTTCTCTTTTTATAACTAAACAGAACCATGTCAATTTATCGTAGGTAATTAAGTATCTACTAAGCCTTAACAAGACCGTGTTTCCAATTCAATTTAAGACTGGATGAAGTTATGTAAGTTATTTATTTATAACTAAATCAATTTCATATCCTTCATAGTGATCCCCGACCGAAAAAACTCAGTTTTAACAACGCCTTTTCCTCGAAACAATAGTCTATTTACGGTATAGCCTTCAAACATAGCCAGAAGTTGCATGGGGCCATATCGAGTGACTACGGTATTTACAAAACGATATCGTCTTCGTTTGGCATAAAACATCTTCATGGGATGGGCTGATGATATTCCAACGCGTGTCTAAATCGACCTCTTCAACTATTGATATAATATTTATTTATTAATGACGTGACTCATAACCGCACACAATTTCACAAATAACTGTCACTGGTACTTGTTTCGTTTTTTTATATATTTTTTTCTTTGTATAATTCAATTCTTTGTATTAAGATTAATATAAGAGAGGTCGTGTTCTCCAAAGACAAGTAGATTATTACGTAACTGGAGGCACTATCCTGGTATTGTCAAAACGAACAAAAAAGACAATAAATATTTTACTTTTCAATCACATGACAGTGCACCTTAGATTTTTATTTATAGAAGAGGGGGCAAACGAGCAGGAGGCCCACCATAAAGGTGAAGTCGCCGCCCATGGACACTCAAGTGGCTGGGAGCTCATGAGTGCGTTGCCGGCTAATCTAAGATGTGGTATAAATACGCTCATTCCGTGCGCCTCTCAAAAAACACATAGCAACATTAAATAATATAATTTGTGATGTGTTTCTTCTAACAGGCGATATCGAAACTATCTGTAATGGTATCGTACGATCTTATGTAAGTGAATAAATCGAGAGTTTTATTCAAATCTTGGACGAGAGCCGTTATTTTTACGGTTAAGGGATCAATGATGCAATGTTAAAAGCTTACGTCACGGCACGCATACGTATACCGGCATTTTTTGTGGTATTGATTAATTTATGTTATTGGCTAAGTATTGATTTAATATGGACCGGAGAGTGTTTTAATGCTATTATATTTCATTGATTTCTTTATTTATTTAATCTTACGTTCATACAAGTGAACACATACTTTTTACACTAACTTTAAAGATTGTAAAGGGGGGTTTAAACGCACGATTATTGACGCCGATTTTGATGTGAGCTTTTGACTTAGTGTTATTGCCTTTATTACTACATTTAGAGGTGTGTTATAATTATTATATGTTACTATAATATATGTTATAATTGTGAAGAGAACCTTTTAAAGATAAAGTAAATAAATGGTTTACTGTTACTTAATGAGTGATTCATAAGTACTTTATATTTAATTCGCTTTAAAATGTTTTAATTAGTAGCTGTTTTTTTTTTGGTTCTGTATTTAAATTATATGTAAGTTAATTAGCAGACTTATTTGCGTAAATTAAATGAACGACTGTTATTTATTAAAGTGTTAATATCTATAAGAGGTTTATTTTTTATAGCAATTGATTGGACAACTTTGGTGTCTCGCGTTTGATTCCGGGTTGAAACGGGCCTCAGAAATATGTCTGTCATTACCTACGTATTAGTTTTTGTGTCATGTTTCAAATGTATATTATTATTTTAAAGTAATATTAAAAGAATCTTATATATTGAAATTTGAAATGATTTCGAATCTAAATTTGCATTTGTATATAGATTCAAGGCTGTGAGAATCAATGTTTGTCTCACGGTGAAAAAAAAAAATAAAAGATGAAAAAATGCCATTATAACACCTACCTGTTGTTTAAACAAATAAACATAAAACAAAATCTAAGAACCTATAGAACTGGCATGCAAAACAAGCAAAACAATCTTGGGGCATTTTAAATTGATTAGCGGAGGCTGACGTTGTTTGCATAAATCGGATTCCCTCGCAAAAATCCAACTGTTTTCAATTATCATATGATAAAACATTTGCACCTAAACAATTACATTTTCCAAACTGTGCCGAGTCACAGAGAATAGCTATAATGTTTATGCTATTATTTAGATTTCAAGTGAACCATTTTTGTATGATACACATCTAACCGGTGTCACCTACTGCGATGACTCGGACCTTCCTTGTATTACGAACATTGATGTAAGCAAACATCTTAATGTTTACTAATGAAACATTGATTGATGGCAATGGCTCTTTGTACGCACTATTTATGAGAGGCACCGCGGGGAACGGCGTTGGTGGCACGACTATTGTTCGACATGTTTCGCCAAACGGACACTTTTTTTGTTGTTGTTGTTAACTTACGTCATTTAAATTTCATGTGCTAAGTGATGAACATCAGATGGTTTTGGGTGAATGATTAAGACTGGCTTAAAGTTTGCGAGGGGGATTGTGTCTCGAGGGAACGGTGAGAGCTCCGAGCTCGAATGCGCTATGCTCACAATTAACTACACAGTCTGAACATTATCTTACCATTAGATTACACAACATTCTAATATGATTTAATCATTATTCCATTTCAATTATCCCATTGATAACTAAAATCACAACTCGCATCCTACACATGTATAGTAAAAGACAAACGTGTTAATGACATATCAATAGTTTTCACTTAAATATTCATATGTACTATATTGCTTTTAAACGTAATGTCACCACGCCCTTACAAAAATCTCAAGACGCACTCAAAAATTTAACACATCACCGCTCCCATCTGTAATATACAAAAGTTAATCATATTAGACACCGGGTGTCGATCGTATTGTCGCAAGTCTATTCGCCCCCACAACGATTCGTTGCTTATTTAATGCACCGATGCACACGTAAACATCTAAATAACTTTTGTGACACATCTCCCCTCTCATTTTACTAAGTAGCTGTATCACTGGGTACAGATTTAGCTTCATTGATGATCATTTCAACGTTCGTATCATTACAATCTTCAAATTAAATTTCTAAATTCAAATTAGGTTGGGACTGGTAATGTGGGGATGCAGATAGGTTTTAATGAGGCTGGGATAAGCGAAAAGGACGATACGAATATAAATTCGAAATTATATTAACATTTACAGAATGTAAACAAAGTTGCGGGTTTATTAAGCATTGGGTTTGGAATAATTTGGTATATAACAAGGTGATGAAATATTAATTTGTGTTTGGTAAAACGTTTGTTTCTTTTTACACACAAATGTTTAATACGCGTATTCATCGTGTGTATTTTTTGCACATGAAATCAATACAGACTACAATGTTTTTAGCGATAGTTCTTAACAAAGTGCTAGTTACGCAAGTGAAAAGTGTCCCCAAAGCCTTGCAGCAATCTGTGCATCGCGTCGCTCACATGGATGCACAGAAGTCATCCCTCCGGCATCGGCCCTCGCCTGCCAATCTCCTGTCACGGCTTACGCAAAACTGACAGCCTCCCAATAATTCGTTACGAAATGTGTTAATCGTACGTGCAGTTTTACGCTTTACATCACAAAATTAGATTAAATCCGATGACAATGGTGACATCTGTAGTAGTACGAGAGTCGTCATATTTTGACAGGTATAGTCGTTGGCCTGCACCCTCGTCTGCCCACATACACGTGTAGAAACGTTCTCATACACCGATCTGACTACTCGTCAGCTCTTACAAAGGAACTGATTTCACGCGGCGCGAACATTCATCCGATTGTCGCGAATCTCACATTAGCACAACGAGATCATATTGAAAAAATAATACGTTTGGGATTTTGACGGGTCCCATGTGCTCACGGCAGCTTCCTTCTGACGCGTCTATAAATGAAACGGGGATGATAAATTTATTTAATGTGTACAAATGTTTGGACATTTTTATTTTGTTGTCGTTGTGTTGGTAACATTATTTTGTTCACCATATGTTAAGTCGTTACGTCGTTTTGAGTAGGAAGTGAAAAAAATGTTTTACGACTTCTGAGTGCAAGTATGACAAACCGATCCATTCCAGTGTGTCATCCTGGTAGTGAGCGGCTGTTTTTGCAATGTAATTGACTAATGTGCGCATTGAATGAACGAGTCAACGTTGTCAGCTCAATCAGTGATGTTATGTATAATCCCTTAACCTTAACTTGCCTTAACTATTTTGGTTATACATTTGTCATCTTACGCGAAGGGATCCAAAAGCGATCGTCGCGGTCTTCATAAAAATGATCGGTTCATTAACTCTGTTAAATGCAGGGTTTCCTAAATTGATCTGCCAGGGTAATTATTCACACAGTACCTAGCGTAATAATTATGGCTTGGGTAGCCCTTTTTCCTTGTCTCCCCCAGTGCTAATCACCGTTGGAGCGCCCGGTGTCAATGACGTCTCGCTCTTGGAGTGCGATGACAGTATTTTAATATATTTTCGTGGCGTATGTAAATTGTGATGCAGCTGTTATCTATGTTTCAGATGTGACACGCCACGTGATTCGTAACACATTTTTCTATCGCATTCACTTGATATTAAAAAATTAATTGATATTTGGAGCCAACATGTTTCAATAAGAAAAAATTAAAGTGGAACAGAAACGAGTGTAAGATATGAAAGTTTATGATATAATTTATTTATTATGCAAGTGGCTTAATTAAGTTTTGTTAGTAAAATGTAGATACTAAGAATCAAAATGATATATTACCCTGAACTGCTATTATGACTCCCTATACTAGAGCTTTCAAATACGCCCGTTACCCGCAAATAAAGTGAATAAACAATCGTTAAATGTCCGTTATTTATTCAATGATAAACATAAAAATTACGCACATTTTGTAAATAATGTTAAACTAAATAGGCATTAAATTGACGTCACCCTTAACAGAGGAAAAATTTTGATGAAAGGGAAGATTTATATTTGTTAAGAAGTGTTCGTCTTCATAAGGCTCGGCCGTTTCATTTCTGTCTAGGCAGAGGCAACCATCCCCCTCGCTAACCCCCTTGTTACGCATAAAATTTTGTCTTATTACTTCCAACTTCGCTATTATATTTGACGAGACGAAGTTCCGAAGTTATTTTGTTATTAAAATTTTTGACGCCGACACCGCGCGAAGTCTAGTTCGAATGTAAATGCGAATTAAATTATAAAGCAAGAACTTATTTGATTGAACAAACCCTCGGACTGGCGGATTAATGTCGGGAATTCATTCCATTTCTGATTCGAGGATTTTTGAACGCCCCGTTCAAAACGACAAAGTAGAATTCAGAGATAAGTACATTACAATTTACGCGGATTATACATTGTTTTTTGACTTGTATTTATTTACCTTACTATCACGAGATGCATATACGATGTACTAAACATACTTTCGTCATCATATCGCCTTACGTTTTAAAACTAAGCTTTACTATTCTATGATCGTGATTATATAAAAACCTTTTTTTAAAAAGTTGAAATAAATATATAATTTATGGAAATGTTGTATCAATATTAAATACAATGTTCGCGTCTGTATTGCGCATGCCTGGAGCGTATACAATTAACATCTGTTTCAACCATCGCGACAAAATTAACACCGTCGCAAGCAACTCATCATCTTAACCGACCATTCTCAACTTAATATAACCGAAAGCTCGCCAGCTGCTTACATCACTAAATTCAACGCTTTGTTTTATAAAATTTGTGAATCATTCTTACAATTTACGATCGTATTCCGTATTTTGATAATACAATAAACCCTGTAATTGTTTCGTTTGAGTTAATTAAAAGTTATGAATTTGAAGTGAGTAAAACGCCGTCCAGTTATAGCCGCGCTGTTTTGAATATAATTTATATATTTTCCTTTTATGCTAAGCAGATATAAGTGAATGCACTTTCTGACTTAATTGTGGCTTTAGTGTATGTAATATTTCATTGTAAATCATTATACTTTTCAATTTAAATAACTCATTTAGAACAATACAAAACAATATACCACAATGAATTTATTTGCCCTAATAAGGCACAATTACATCTGCGCAATAAAAATATTAAACTAATAAATTATATTAATATCACTTTCCCACAACGATTAAACAGATCCGCCATACAAAGGGTAACTGAAAATGGCGTATACAGTTATGAAAACAAATACATTATGCGTTCCTACGAAATCTCGCACAACTAATGACGTTAAAAGCGAGGGTAAGAGTAACGTTGTTAACAGTCATAGTTCGACTGATATACTAAAACCTTAAAACATTGCTATCGAAGTTAACGAAACGTAAATCTCTAATACATTGACGGCTCGCTTCGGCTAACGCAATTCGTGTTGGATTACAACGCGTATTGGATGTGCTGTTTGTATATGGAACGCGTGGATAGCATCATTGGCTTTGAAGTGGTAGAGGCTCGGGTGTGTTTGCCAAAACTTTGGTATAGAGCCATAAATACCGCCACGGGGGGCCTTAGCGTCGGAACAATAACGGCTACGTACGCGTTCGTGTTAACATTAGCCCCATACTTAATTCCTTGTCCTGACTCGCTTAAGAGGGTAACACTGCTACACGGTGTTAATTAAATAATTACTTTATATAATAACTCTCAGGTTCTAACGCCTTATACCGTTATGCATATGATATATTTATGTATTGGAGGAATTAAGCTCACAACTCTTCGTTTGTATAGTGCGTAAGTGATGGGAATTTTTCTAGGTATTATTTTAAAGCTTGCAGACCTGAATAGTAGCAAAATTCCAACTGCGTCTCAACCGGATTATAATATTATTTGAATTAATAAAAATATTTTTAAGATTATCATTGTAATATGTTCCAAGTTAAAATTTATATCAACGAATGAAAATTTGTTGGGAAAAAGGACGTTCTACCTAAATATAAAGGTTTCAACAAGCGTTTAAAATTTGATTCGAAAATAATTTTTCATACAAACTTTCATATCATATTTGAGATTCTATTACCATACACTGGTATGGTAATGTGCTGTAACTATCAGTATAGAAACAGCCTATTAATAGTTAGTTGATACGCTTAAATATCCACACCGACAGTCGTCCACTATTTTTATGAAAGTATAATTTTGTTATTTGTTCGCAGAGGCGTGGCGAGTGAAACAACCTACCTACTATTGACTTTCTTCCGGCACTTTCTTATTATGTTATGATAAATGATAACATATACATATGAAAATATACTTTATCACAATGCGTTTAAGTCGTTTTTAATACGATTATAACGCGATCATATTTCATTTTAACGCATAAAAGCTACATCTTAAATAATAAAAGCTCTTTGTAAAAGTTTCCCTCCTTGAGCTTTCTAAAGCTTTCGGTATCCAGTAATTAATATTCATGGAGGCTCGAGTCGGAGGGCCGTGTAATTAATAAACTTATATGATACTTTTGTTTACAGTGTCACTCCTGAAATGCGGGGAAATTATACCAGGAGCGGAGAAGGTCGCAAGAGGTTTCATGATCCTTTATATTGCCGTTTAAACACGCTAGTACAATGAATAAAAATGTTTATACTTCAATGTAGTGTTTATTTTAAAAGAATTATACTATATTATGTTCACTGGTGATCGCTGATATGATTCTATATGGAAAATATATAAATATTTTATTTATTAAACTCATCATTTTCTGTGAGATAATTAAAACAATGTGAGTATATTTCTAAATAATCCTGGATTAACAGACTGTCTTATAGCAGTAGTATGATATCAAATGTGTTTTGTAAAATTTTCTATGTTAATAAAAGTGTGTTCGTAAAGTGATTATAGCTTGCAAATGGATTTAATGTACGTCCTTGGAAAACCGCAGCTAAATGTACAATTTTCCAAACGGTTGTATAGTAAAAGTGCTATTGAAATGATTTCCCATTACGTCCACGTAAATTTTGTTCCATACAAAAATCCATTGTTAACCCTATTGGCATACAATATTTGTTATATGCAATACAAAAATTGCATTAAAGATCCCTAATAATAGTGCTTTAAAATACATTTCAAGCAACACCTTGCTCGGTAAGTTGTTTCAGAACATGACACATTTTATTGCGCAAAGTAGCGCACTCATAAAAATTGGGCTTTAATACATATTCTTCCAAATTAACCACCTGTTTTATGCTACCGGATATACGAATTTGGGAATACATTAATGTAATAGTAATACAAATTTTAATTAAACTTATCCTTTAAAGGATAACCAATATGCATTTCTTATTAATGTTTAAAGTGTTATAGTTGAAACCAAGAATCAATTCCACTCATAATAAAGATACCCAAACCATTTAATCTAAACTATCAAAGTTTAATAGGTAAGAAGTTAAACAAATCCCCATCATAATTAATTCTTCATATCAAAGAGGACAAGTATCGTTTAATTTAATTTGAAGAGTCGAGCAATTTGACAAAACTTCTGTAATAAAATTATCGAACAGTGACCGTGGCCGCTGATAAAATGTGAGTGGGTGTGGACTGGGAATCGAATGTGCGACCGGACACAAGTCCCCGTGTTTTTACACGTAAAACGGAGATTATCCATAAAACTAACGAAAGCACAAAAGGTGCCGAGCCGTCTTCAGGTACACGGCTGGATCACATCCACTGTTTATTTAAACCGCGGCTTATTGGAGGATGATTGGCGTTTTAAATGCCATGGATTACATGTGAAAACGTTTTATATACTGTGAAGTACATAAATTAAACTAAATATTTTACACACAGATGTGGTATATTTGTGGGGAAATAGATTGCAAATTCTAAAGTGTACAAATGTGTGTACTAATAAATTTGCATTGCTTATTCATCAGTGAAACGCAATCCCTTGCAAGCACTTAAGCACTTAGCGTAAACATATCGATTCTCAATACTCACCCCAGGGATGCTGTGACAACGTAAAAGCGCGATGGAGCTGAACGCTGATTCACTTATTTGGTCTCATGTGTGGCAAGTGGGTATTGTAAAACGCGAGTTAAACTGGGGTTAAAACATTGGGGTCAGAGCCGGCCTTATAATATTATAACGTGTAAGGAGTAAAAGAGTCGCTTTTATCTTCAACACGAGCTCGATTCCTGACCACTTTAATGGGAAAAGCATGTTAGAATTAAACTAAACAAAGACGACGCATCAATTAGGGGGTATTATTTTTTTTTCATTTTTTATAAAGGACTTAAGTTTTTAAAGATTGTACGTTGACCGAGATGCGCTCGGGTTTGTCGTTATTTTAGTTGTTTGATTAGGTCAATCTCAATGATCCTTGTATTGATTTCAATAAGGTTGATAAACAGATAAATGTGAACAAATATCCACTGTGTTTTTTCCATTTGTATAGTGAGTCGTATGGAATAAAATATAATAATTCTTGGTTATGATCGTTTTAGTTCGAGCGGTATGTCTGTGACTGTATATTTGAGAAGATCACGGATGTAATAACGGCGTAAAACAATAAATTTAAAAAAAACAAACATCCGAAAGTAAAATTACAGCATTATCATATCAATAAACGGACATCGTACCACCAAGGAACACGGTATTTGAAATAAAAAAAAAACTAAGCCACCATAAAGTGAAGACGATAACGCGATTGTAATTAAGACGAAGTAAATATATGGAACATATTGACGCATCGTAAACATAAAGGATTCAGAACAACGCAAAATTCAAGGTACACTTTACGACGGCGACCGAACAGCTTTTATTGTTGTTATAAAATTCACGATTCATTATTAATTATTACAGACATCATTAATCTACTAATCTATTTAAGGACGCGCGATAAGAATCTCATTTAAAGTATTGAATGAAGAGTGTCCGTAGTGGATTCGAGATAGGCTTAAATTAACGTGGACAGCCAGGTGAGAAATACATGCACTCGATCATTGGATAATGACATTTATGCTATTGTAATAAAGCTGACAATACTAATGACGGACACGATACATATGTTTTTGAAGAATGTGGGTGCAGAGGTCTGATTTATTATAGGTTGGTGTATAAACGACAAATGCATCGAAACAGATAGGAGCTACATGTCCGACATCGGAGGACCGATGTCTGCCCATACTCATGTATCGCAGTATAGGTTTTAGACATGACAAAAAATATTTAATTTGCTGATGTCATTTGATTATTCTTTTAAATTTTCGTGTATCGGTTTTTTTTATGGATACCAATATTTTTTGTTTGTACATTAAGAATGTAGTTAATGACTATAAGTCGAAAATCGTAAAAATATTAATGAATTTGAAAAAAAAAATCAAAAGATTTATCTTCAGATCGTCTAATACATTGGTTTCTCGTGTGCGTCTTGTGGTTTCAAAGACCGGATGGACTTCTTTGGGACATATAATCTTAACAACAAAATTGTGAGCTGATCGCGTTCTAATGAACCAACAAGAACACATAGATAGATTAGAGTAGCGTTGTTTTAAACAAACCTTTAAATTGATTTAATCTTTTAACACATTCTTTATTTTATTCCCATAATGAACACTAATAGGATTTTGTACTTTACTCTTTAACGATGTTCAAAAGTTTCTATAAATAAATATATAATACTTGAACTTTATTTTTAAAGCAAGCTTTGTATTGAGTACGTTAATATAACGCGCAATATTGCGAGGTGTGCCGCAGGGTGGCGCTCTGGGGCCGCTGCTCTTACTCTGCCACCACATAGTTTTGTTCGCAAGCTCTCCTCGGCCCTCTAGCTCCTTGTTTAAGGCCCAGTTATCGCTAATTGGACATTTTCGAGTGCACGTTGCAATGCATTTTGTAACAATACAAAGATACGGTCTGTTTGTTAAATTACTAAATCCCTTTATATGCCCCTTTTTATAGAGTACTTGATATTCTTTGATACACACTCCTTATTAACATGTGCTTTGTTATACCGTCGGCTTCATTACTATTACTAATGTTGTTTCTGTAATAAATATCTGAATTTAACATTTAAATTTATGGAGTTATGTGTTTAGTTAAACGAACTGTACTTCACATATGTTAAGTCATATTTAATAATCAAATTTTATACCGTTACCTTTTTATTATCAACTAAATGTTTAAGAGCTACAAGATATTTGATCCTACTTTGAGCTTTCTCCATACATATTTATCCATATCTCAAAAAGCGCGCTATTATGTAGCCCTCATTTTAAAATTGCATACTATCTTTGTCACAAATAAAATTGGCCAATTATTCATATTGCAATTTGCTAAAATTTTAGTTGCAGAAAGTAGACAATTAGGAATGTTATAAATAAACGCGAAGCGGAAATAAATTATTAAACATGTGAACTTTTTTTCCAAAATATCCGGTTGTTCCGGTAAATTTAATAAAAAGCTTTGCCTTAACAGGGTCTAAGCGGAACAGTATTCTCGCTAGTTCTTGTTAAACGCTACCGCCCTGCAGCTTAAAGCAATTTGCAAAAGTTCATAGCATCGTCGGGCTGTTTATTCCGTCGTTTTACAGAAGCTTCTAGTGAATGCAGATTGCTTGCACTGTTTAAATTGCAACTATTCTTATTTCTCGTTTTACGTACTAATTACTTTACAATACCGACGCTGATAAAGTGTGAACAATGTTTGATTGTTATTGACAAATACACGGCAGTATTCAATAGGAAGATATGTTTAAGCAAAAAAAAAACAATTTTATACAATCAAAATATGATTGACTAATATACAAAGATTTATACTTATTAAAATTCATTGTTTATTTAATTAAAGCATGGTCGGACAAAATACAACACAAACTACAATAAATACGTAATGAAACATTTACCAAAATTAATGTGAGTCAGTCTAGTTCACCTCTTATGTGACAAATGACTACATAATACAGAAACTTTTCAAATTCGCAATCACGTGAAAGTTCGCAACTTGTATTAAGTTTACTTTGCAGTAGGTGGCGAGATCGTTACGTATACCGTATCAAAGTTGACTAGTCGCTTCTCAACCGCAAGAGTCTGTTACACACCCAGCTCGGTTGACACGCTTCACAAACGCTTCATCAATCAAGCCAAGTTTCTTGCCTTCTTCTTTTCTTGGTCGGTAAAAAACACGAACCATTTAGACGTATATTTTATTTTTAAAAAAATCCTTTTTGATTTTGACTTAAGGGTAACAAGTGATTTTGGCAAACCATAATCTACAAAGCAAGGTGAAACAGTACAGGCTTTAGTTCGCGCATTACGCAATACCTTCATTCGTTTTATGACTTTAATGCCATAACAATTGCTGGTATTATCTAATTTATGCATGCCTTATTCTTACTTTTTTCTTAGCCTTCATATAAAACTATTAAATAAATTGGCATACTAATATGTAATACTAGCTGATCCGACAAACGTTGTTTTGCCATATACATAGAAAAATCGCGTTGTAAAACTTAGGGTTGGCAAATATTAACATTAAGGAAAATGAAAAATAGATGTTGGTCGATTCTCAGACCTACTCAATATGCTCTATGCTCACAAAACTGAATGAGAATCGGTCAAGCCGTTTCGGAGGAGTACGGGAACGAACATTGTAACACGATAATTTTATATATTAGATAGAGAGCAAATTTATCAATAGGTGGCCTGAGTGAATTACATTGTTAACAAAACTAAATAGAATCAGATTTTACAGTAACTTCATAATATTTTTCAAAGATATTTTTACATCCTTAAAAAGCGTTTGTTTCCGATGACAGGTGATTAAATTAAATCTAGCGGGCTATATGCACATTTTTTTTCAGTAATTGAAAAAACGTCACGTTCATATCTCGTGTGTCGTGCCCTTATCGAACAGGCGGTTCTATACAGCGAAATTAACATAGCGCAAACTGCAGATGTTAACTAACACACCTATAATTATAGCAATATTAAATAACCGTATCTAGCCAATGTATTGAATGTTTAGTGTATTACTCGAATGACTTTTTGCCACATTACCATAATATACTTTTTATACCAATTATTAATTGTTTCCTTTGTCTATAAATTATTGTTTAATGTGGACGGAAATTAATTGTTCTGTTAATCGTTGAACAAACTTTTTGTTTGGAATATTCGATATTTATATAATGTATTTGTAGAAATTGTTTAACTATGATTAATTAAATTGTTTCTTCTTTTGTAGTTAATAGAGTAAAGGGGTCTAAGTTATACGAGTATGATACTAAAGAAGATTGCAAATGTGTTTTGCTTAGATTAACTTACTTATATTGTGACATATTAACACATAGAACGTTTTAAAGTATATTATATATTATATATCTCCACTGTATTTTAATGTTAAAAAAGTGCATACGCGATAAATAATGTAAACTAGGTTTTTTTAAGGAGTCTCTTGTGAAGTTTATTTAACTTGAAGTTTGATTTAATTAATCCAAAATTGTAGCAAGCATACTTGTATCACCCTATTTTACTATGTTTTTTATCTTTAACAATGTTTTGCAGACAAAATTTGTTTATTTTAAGTAGGGAAGCTTTCAGAGTAACATAATTATTGAATACAAAAAATTGTATGAAGTCAAACGTAATATTCTCGGAATACTTCAAAAATTTTTCAATAAAGAAGTTCTTGCAAATAGTAATTGCTCACTGTAAAAGCGAGATGCGAGAAGTATTGGAGTTTCGAAAAACAATCGCCAACTTTCAGTTGAAGGGAACTCGATCTCATCGGCTTTCAACCTACGACCCATTGTGAGTACAGAAAATTACTCTTTAGTTTTAGTTCGTTATTGCCCAAACCAAGGCATGCGCAACCTGTCTTGAAATAGATCCTTTAGCACTTATTTCAAGTTTTAGCATACGTTGTTCTAGTCTCACAAATCTGTCACAAATTGACATCCATAACTTGTTTTCATACAACACGCCTTACCAAAATACAAAATCAATATTCGTAGAAACACAGTAGTGTCATGTCCGTGATAAGTTTTTTTAACAAGCATTAAAAAGTCATAAGGAAATGTGACTCAACACGACAAAATATAATTTCATATATCAACTTGCTTACAATGATATCTTTGTATTAGGGATTCACATCACAACCTCAGAGGAAGTCTATTCATTACTTTATCGCTGTCTTCGAACGAAACACCAATTAAGTATATAAGGGCGATGTACGATGGTATTTTTTTTTTATAGAAGAGCAGGCCTGGTGGCCATGGTGGGCCCACCATAAAGGTGAAGCCGCCGCCCATAGACACTCACGCGGCTGGTAGCTCGGCAGTGCGTTGCCGGCCTTTAAAGGAAAATTGGGAAATGGAGGGGCAGGGGAAGAGGACGGGGGAGGGGAAAGGATGGGCACCGGAACATATCACTCACCGAACGAAACGCGAGTACAAAATGAACAAAGTCCAATTGCATCACTTTACGCCGGTTTTCTGTGAGAGAGTGGTATTTCTCCGGCCGTGCCGGCCCATTCGGCTGAAACTTTAAGTTGCACTCCAGCATGGCCCTCCCACTCAATATCTATAAAACAGTAATACAGTATTTCAACTAAACGAGAATGTTTAAATATGTATTATTTGTTTTGGCGTTTTATGATAACAATGGTTAGCTTGGCTTCAATTTTGGCAGCTGAGAGAGTAGTTTAAAACGATGTTTTATTCAATACTGATGTTTTATTGTATTCTCGATATTGCAAAAGCGTATATATGCAACTATATCTTGCAAGTTTTATCGTAATGCTAATGAGTATGTTAGGTTTCATTTAAAAAAGGCTAATATATAAAATTCTCGTGTCACAATGTTCGTCCTCCGGGTTGACCAATTGAAATTTTGTGGCCATATTGAGTAGGACTGAGAATCGGCCAACATCTACGTTTGTCGGGATCAGCTAGTATACTATATAATTAATATCATAATAAACTATTTTTTAATGGCTTAAACAGGGTATACGGATACAACTGAGTAGACGATGTGTTAAAAGACAGTAGTGACAAACAGACAAAGAGTCGAGCTTTATTATACCAAAGTGTTAAATATATAAAACCTAACCTTATAAATAATTATTTATTCAGCACACAATTCTGATAAATAGACGCAGATAACGATTTAAAACCGAACAGGTATGCGGGCGTCATATATACAGTCTTCTTGACCCTTAATTTCTATTAGCACTAATCATTCTACTAAATAGTCTAATGTGTCATTAACGAAGTGTTAAGAGTGCGAAGTGCATGAGCCGTAGAGCACAAGCTACCTTATCTATTATTGGTTCCTACAGCTAGTTATATACAAATACATTTATAAAATAAATAGCAGCAAAAAAGTTTTACATAGTTAATTGGTAAAAAATTTAAAACATTTCTCTATTGGTTTTATTATACGTACAATTATTTTTATCAGTTCTATAACATAATGTAAGCTTAATATAAAACAAGACAAAACAGTAACATATTTTGCATATACATTGGAAACATACAGTTTGAGAATAGGCACAAGAAACAAAGAATACAATGGAAACTAAAATAGAAAATTATACTCACCTAACCTAAATCTCGTTAAAGACATTATGAAGGAAGGATTGACGTCTGGCGCTCCACAACTGAGCATTTTGAAGGCAGTTTCTGACGCGCACCACCTCTTTGTGAAATCAACTGCCAGCGCAGGTATTCCGGAACCGGTACGACTTGGTCACCTTCAAAAAAAGAGCGTTCCTTTTACTTTTAAAGGCCGGCAACTCACTTGTAAGCCTCCTGGCTTTGCAGGAGTCCATGGGCGGCGGTTTGCACATCACTCGAAGTGACCCGCCTGCTCGTTTGCCTCCTCTTACAGAAAAAAGAAGAAAGGATTATTATTGTTTAAGACACTATTGCAAATGTTAGTAATGAATTTTAACCGAATTTATATTATTCATCTGTTTTGGTTGAACTAGGTAATGTAACCTTTGAACCAGTGTTAACAAAAGGTAAAATCCCAAAGTTCCCCTTTATTTAAAATGATATAAAAATCCAATTTAAAAATTAAAATCCCATTGAGCGTCGTGTGTGTGACGAATTTTACGTTTTCAACCCCTTTTTTCCTAAATGTGTGCATTAGTGCGACAATCTGTGTTCAAAATTATAGTGACAGTTACTTTACTAGATTTGTTATGAGCGCTATTTATTATTGTTTATATGCAGTTAATTTTATGATTGATAGACGATAGTTAAGTCGGTATAATTTTAATTATACCAGTTAAAAATATCGATACATAAAATTTTTTACGAGAATATTGTCTTCGCTTGAACTACTATATTGAGCTTGTTGTGACTTATTAACTTAAATTTCTCATCATAAACAAAACTTCAGTTTTGCATTTGCAATATTCCTCTGTCAGTAGTAACCATTTCTTTTCTATTTAGTTGCATTAATCGCACTGATTTTTATACTAAATGCCCCCACTTCTAGGCATAACACCAATAGGAAATCTTAAAACAATTTGGGCACAAATTGCCATCTTTAACGATGTTTTAAAAGTCCTACGTAATGTATTTATGTCCCCTACAACGCTAATAAACAACCGCATCGCAAACAAAACTCACCTAATTCTCACACGAGCGTAAACCAATTGGATTGTTGTAATTTATGAGTTAAATCTAAAAATATGTCTATCCGATACCCTCCCTCGTCACAGATGGCTTCACAATATTATTGAGAACCCTCCAAGGGGTGAGTTTATATTACAAAGTTTGAATAAGATTTTAAAAGGCACAGTTAAACTTAAGGTTACTTCCCCTTTTTAAGAAAGTTAAAGATTTTTAAGAGGTGTATAATTTTTTATTACTGATTAACCTTACACTAGAACTTCCTAGCCAGTGCTTAGAACGCTCTTATGAAACGGAATTTTACTTTTAAAGACATTATTTTTTAATTGTTGGAATGTGATTGAATAGATGTCAGGATCTTAACCTAAATTTTGCAAAAGCCAAACATTGACTCATGATGCACACATGACATATGTGCAACACTATGAAATAAGATAATTACGTATAATCTTAATTATCTATTGTCAAGTTAAAACTCATTTCATAAAACCTCTAATAGTTTCATTGTTTCAGCAATTGGTTTAAAAATGACATCGAAAAGAGAAAAAAAACCCCGATTCCACATATCTCCTCTGATATTCATTAACTGGGACTTATTTAAATATAATAATTTTCATCGAACAATCCAATTTTTTTTGTGGGTAAATTAACTTCCTCGTCTACGTTTATTAAGCGTATATAAACACTAGATCACAATCTCATCTCATTCAATATCCACATAATAAAACTTAATGTGCCCTCTACACTTTCCTGACAATAAGGATCACTTTGCACAAACGAGTAATTCGGAGTACGTGACCTGTGCTGATACTCTCCAATCCTACCATTCCTTAAGATTTCCCTCTTCACCACGTCCGTAGAAGTATATCTACGATTTTATACGTGACGTTGAACGCGTAGACATGACAAAAATCATAATATACATAAAATTAATAATATAACTGCAAACTTCAATCTACATTATGAATAGATATAATGATTTATACCCCACATACCACTTCTGTAAAGGTAAGTTAAGGGCCCTTAGCCTTACAGAACTTAGGAGGCGCCTCGTAGTGAGTACCGGTGATCCAAGAGCTGGTGTATTTTTCGCTCAGCGTATAAGCATCGCGATGCAGGGCGGAAATGCAGCCAGCATTATGGATCCTCTGCCAAGAGGACCAAACTTTTTAAATTAGTTTTGGTTTTGTTTTTATTTTAAGTTATATTAACATTGGGTTAATATTAAGAATGTTTATGTTAATTTGTTAAGTATTGTGAATAAATTACAATTAATTATACTTCTGTATATAAATTAAATACTCGACAAGTCTATAACATTCTTAGGTCTTTATACGCATCAATATTCGGCTTGCGTGCGGAGTCCTTTCTTCCCTTTGCGCCGATAGTATCATTATCATCAGTTTTTGCCACATCCACCGTGGTGTCATCGTTGTCATGAGCTGACCACCTACATTGTGTGATCCATTACGACGTCGCTATTAATGCACTTTTAAATCTATTTCTAGTAATACAATTGTTATAACAGCATTATAAAAATAATATATATAATATATGTATTTCTGAGATAAATAATTACTATAAATACAATTATGCATAAAAATGTACAAGACTAGGGTTTGTTAATTTGGTTCAAATCCTTTGGGCAACGTGTGCTTTTGAGTCATTGGCACAAGTTTTTAGTTGAAAATTAATTTTGTTGTCTTATACAGGATTAATCCTATACCTTAATTTAATATCTACTTTTAGATTTATGTAAACCACAATATTATTTCGGATAATGAGTGAGAGAATTTGTCAAATATGTATTCATGATTTATTTTCTTTATAATAATATAATGGATAATATTTATGTATAATATTTATGATATGATTTTACCTCCCTGCAACTTTGTTTTTTGATAAATATATTTTATTATAAAAAGTAATATATTCAAGCTTACAACCGCACACAATATAAAGACAAGACTTTGAAATATAACTAAAGTAGGCCATTAAAAGTGTATGAACTTTTCGCTTAGCTATTTAAATTTTATTATATCAATAATGTGAAGTCACAATATTTACAACATACTAAACTAAAAATCGATATGTACACGTGAAAAGATAACAAAATTTTATGCTTCCCCAAATGCTACCGCGATGTTATAATTTATTGTCAGCGGTAAATATAAATTTCCCATTTGATTTATTCACATTAGTTTTATCACGAATATTTGACGCCGTAAAACTTTGCATTCGTCAACATATGCTGTTTATTTGGGTCTTGGGTCTTGAGAGCGTTGGATAAAATAGGCAAGGTTCATTTTTATGTACTAAATTTAAACTTTGTTGATATTATTGTCTTGATAAACAAGAAACACATATATTCTCTAAATAGGTAGAAGATATTTATAAAAAAATATTTAAAAATGTGCTTTCTAGTTATTATTATTATGAATTTATTTTTTGCTTCGGTTCGGAAATCTTTCTCAACAATTCATTAATTTACTAGTTAAGGTTATGTTTAATAGTTGAAACCGTTTTTGACAGAATAATAATAAAAACATTTTTTTTTTAATCAGATTTTTTTATCTAGCTATATATAACTTAAATTAAAACAAACATATTTGATAGTATAAAAAGTAAACACTATATTGTTTTAGTCTAACTACATAAAGCATTACTTAAAAACCACTTTATAACCCCAAAAAATCGTAACATCACATTATTGGGTGTATTGGTCGGTTGCCTGGAAGAGATCGCTTATTAGCGATAAGGCCGCCCTTTGCTCTTATATGTACTAACATCTATTAACATTATCTACTTTTACTGTTTTAGGTTTTAGTGCAACAGAGTGTGAATTAATTATTTGTACAGGCGTGACTTAAAATTTGTGAACATTCAGGGATTCAAACACCTTATATTTTTCTCTCATGCAGTGCCAACGACTATTCCTTAAATCCCACAAAAAAAAACCCTCAAGAGATTCCAATGTATATTATCCGGGTCTGTAAAACTGCGTCGGATATTGTGAAGAGTTACATAGTATTCGTGTTTCAATATCCCCAAAGGTGTATATCTCCAACTGAAGGCAGCCACGGAAAGGAGTAAAATGAAAAGTAGACACGGGTCCGATAAATAATTGAAGGATTTGATAGAGCATCGGGAATCCCTGGTCGAACGCCCGCCAAGTTCTTCGGGGAGCGATCCTTCACTCAGCCCTCCTCTGCTACTGAATTATTCTGCAATAACACACTTGTTATAGACGTTTCTCGAGGAGTGATACTTTTATGATTTACTTCAACTTTTATTGGCACTTAAAGGAAGTATACGATTTATTTTCCGTTCAATATAAGGTGCGGAGTATATCATTTTTTCAGTCGATACCAAATCTCTTAGGGTGAAAGGAGCGAATGTCGCAATCCGTTTTGGGGCGTTTATAACTTACGGCTCCTTGTTCTAAGTGAATACTTTCCAAAACATTTTATTCAGATTGTATATTGATTAGTATGAATTAATTTAAGTAACCGTGTTCAACGTTTCGTGCTAACGACTCTGCCGGTTACGAATCGAACATTAAACTTCTGTACTGTGGTTTATTGACGTCACTTCCGCAGCAATAAAATCGACTTGTCTCCGAAATGCATAATTTGTATGACAGTCACGCGCATTACGCTACTAAACGGTGTCTCCGAACACATTTCACACTAAACTCTCAAGGGGCTGCCTAAAGATTGCAGATAAAGCATCGTTTTATGCCTTTGAATTATCATCGACGACTATTTGTTTATGGACGCAATATTATATTGCTTTATACGAAACCGTTACCCATGCGACCGAATAAACGGAGGAACAATTGGAGAATATTTACACAGGACATGTACCGTCGTATTAATAGCTGGAGATTATTTCCCCAGCGGTGTCCTTTGTGACCGAAAGGTTTCTAGCGAATCCATTAATTAGTTAGATATACGACGCATCTGCACCGTTTGGCGTTCGATTACACTCACAGCCCTTTGATGCTTGATTAACTCCGACACAAAACTGACCTATTAGGCGAGCGTTATCATTTCAGATCTAATCGATTCAAAAGAGGCGCGCATCCCGTATGCCGGTTTAGATAGCCGCACCAAATACCCCAAATACTTTTGGTGAAAAACAATGAGCCGGGGCGGTTTCACGTAATAGTTTGGGGCTTCCGGTGCGTTTATCAAAAAATTTATTTGGACATTCCGCGCGCTCTTAGGTTTGTGATGGCTGGGTCTGTTGGTATTTAATTTATCTATCGGTGTAAATGCCGGGAGACGCGGACATCGGTTATTGCGGAGTTGGCCGGCGCGCGGCGCACTTCCGCTATGCCGATGATTTATAACCGTTAACGGAATTTGCGGCGTTCAACTGTGTTGTCCAATCCATTGTACGTTGGGGTATCGCTTTATCGTAGAATATGGACGAGGAGGATCATTCCTGAGTTATTGACGAGGGAAGTAGCTGCTATAACTTTTGATTTCTTAATGTTCGGGGTCGGAAATCGCTTTGTCCGTATTTCATTGTGTCTCCGTATCCTTTAATCCACTTATTATGTTTCGCTTGTCAAAATATTTTCTGTTATGGAATTAGGAGTTAAATTTATTTATTGCGACCGTTTGTTTGATTTAGGTTTAACACACGAGAATTATATCCGACATACATTTATCATTCTTGTTGATTGGGCGTTAGGATCAATTTATAAAAAAAAATGTAAAATCTAATACCTAACATTATTACTATTGAATAATAAATTATATAGATAATTCAAATTGAAAAATTCTATGTTTAGGTAACGACTGACAAAAGTACATTCCTTTTTTCAAAATTATTCAAGTGATTAACTGTGTATAAACTATTCTACTATGCATAGTTTATACACAGTTAATCACTGTCCTACAATATGATTGACTTTCATAATAAAATAATCAAGGTGGGCGAACTTTACTCGGCACTCGTTAAACGCTCTTAAGCAATTTTATACAAAACATTAAGTGTTTAACTGGCCATACAGTAATTATCATACACATTATCTTCATTATAATATCCTTAATTCAAATTGTCAGAAATAAGAAGTTTATTTCTATTCTAATAGTCGGTTCTATTGGAGTTCCGCTGTTGAATAATGAAACCCCCTTTAAGAGAGCTAATTTGCATTCTTACTTTCTTTACTATGACTTACCGTATAGTTTGGAATATTTTTACAGGTCTCTAATATCAAATATCATTCAAGTCACGATTTATATAGACTGCTAATCGAACTTGGCTATAAACAAATTTGTTCTGTCTAAAACAAATGTCACAACTATGTCAATAGAGTATATGGTCTATTTAATCTCTCTATTGGTATATTCACTCTTGATGTAAAATATATCTATTAATACGTAACAGAAAATATTTGTTTTTATTTGTAATTTCATTTCCTTACTAAACGCATGTACCATAATTTCATTCATGAACAATATTTAGCCTACAGACTATAATTCTTAATTAATGAATATGTTTGATAGTTGTGTTTTTGACAGAAGATTTTTTTTTAATCGATCCATCTGTTAAACTGCTTCTATATGTAACTTAAATTTTAAGAAACATAAATGTTAGTATACAAAGTAAGCCACTATATAAAATAAGTGTCATTACATAAAGCAAAAGAAATTGTTCACAGTTACACAACATTTGAATCATTGATTTGATTTTCTGCCTTTTTTAATCTTTGTATTTTTTAACCAACACCTTATTGTAAAATTGTAAACTTATACAACAAAAAAACATAATATTAATCCTTAACCTAGTTAAATTTGTGTGTTATTATATTTGTAAATTTGTAAGCAACCAGGAATCTAGTAAGTCATTTCGTATGATTTTTTATAACCATTTATAGTGTAAGTATTCCCGAACTGTTACGACTTGGGTGTATAATATAAAAGAGCATTCCTCTCCCTCAAAGGCCGGCAACTCACTTCTAAACCTCCATTGCAGGTGTCTACGTAAGGCGGTGTGCCTCATGTTTCTTAAAAAAAATAGAATACTAAAACAGTGTGAACCCAAAACAGACACTATAAGTTGTTGAGTTAGTGTTTAATTAGGTGGTATTTAGATGAAAATATTCTCATTAAATATAAATATAATATGTTATAAATCGAATATTTCCATTAAGTTATTAAACGGAACCCGTAATTATCCTCCCGACACGCCCTTAACGACTTTTTCTAACAAAACGTCATTATTAAGTTCAAAGAATTCCCACATTGTTTAATTTTCAAGGAGCCAAGCAAAATAAAATTAATTAATAGTTAAGTATATAAATTTTAAATGCTGTTATAATTAACAAGTGTGACTAAGAGTGTATTGGGTGTTACCAACAGTGATTGGCCGTGGGCTAAAATTTGCCTAACTGTTTAACATCGGTATAAGAAGCTAACACTTTAGCACAACCTAAAAATATATCTATAGACATCAAAGCAAATAAACCATTGTATTATTATTATAAAAGGGAATTCTTAACATTATTTATATACCGATATTTTTCGAAATTAATTATCAATTTAAATTCGGACTTATATTTTTGGGTTTAAAACACTTTGTTTATGTAACAGGAGGCAAACGTGCATTTCGAGTGAAGTTCTTTCATCACCAGCGCCCATGGACACCTTAAACACCAGGAGGCTTACAAGTAACTTTCATTTTGAAAAACAATCCATAACACATCAATTGAATTTTGTTATTAGCCAATAATTCCCATTTTTGCAACGAAAAGTACATTAGAAAACCAATATGTTATATGAATAATTAACTACTTGGCTAATCAATTAAAATCCTTCATTTATCAAAGTATTATTGACGGAATACTTTATACCTGTCGTAAATAAGTATCAGTTAGCAAACAATATTCGTTATCTACTTACATAAATCGATACGTTTTAAAATACTGTAGATTACCCAAAAAAGGTATTGTGAAGGCAATTAAATAAGATTTAAGGAGCTGGTTAATTGTTGGTATTTTCATTCTGAATTAGCTTTACACTGGTGGTGTAATAAAAGCTCCTGTTTACAGTCCGATCTGGTAATTAATTAAAAGTCACTTTTACACATATATGAAAGGAAAAAATTAACTAATTGTCAAATCCTTGGTTGAGGTACTATGTCAGTATCAATGGACCTCAGTTAGCAGGAGTTTGAAGTTCTATAAATATAAAAATGTGCCAGTTATTTCATGCAATTACCTGCCGAATGTTGAGAAAAGTTAGATTGAATGGTTGCAATAACATAAATAGTACGATTTAAAAGGCTTTCTTAGGATTTAATGACCTAACCTCAAACAATAATTGAGGTTTGAGGGATGTTGATAAATATCCTTCTCCGGAATATATGTTTATAAACATAAATATATATGTTCTATCAGGATCTATTTTGATACTCGCAAACATTTGCAGCTAATGTGTTTAAATAAAAGTCCTTACTTCGCATTTTTCTGCATAAGTTCCGGTCAGTATAAGAGTTCATACTTAATACCTTGTTTTCCTTCACACACATAAAAGATTTACCTTGCTCGTTAATGTCCCTTTAATTTTTAACTGAATAAAACCCGTTTTTACAGATGAGGAGACAAATTATTACCTTGTGTTTCCAAGTGAATATCGTAGATTTATGTCAGTTTTAAATACTTAATTTAACATGTTACTAGATGGTGCTGATTTAATGGGGCATGAAATATTTTATTTCGTCTGAAATTGTTCACCACAATAACAAAGCTTCGTTTTTTTACACCTATATACTTGTGTGCGTTAGTAGTCCTTACCGTTCATGTCCTGACCCAAAAACACAAGAAGCCGATCACTTAATTCAATATGGATTTTAATCAAATACCATAACATTACCAAATTATTTTTTAACTTCCGCAAATCTGCTGTAACTCCATCAATACCAGAATGGACGCCTATACCACTACATACGTAGACGTCATATTTTATATTACAAGAACTTTTTATATATAAAGTGATACAATAGAACATTTTGTCCTTACAAGTGTTAGACGTGGCGTAAATCACCTTGACCAGTATTCTGTTGTGTAGTACCTATATTGGAACTTCTTGTATGCAAAAATTAATAGTCTGCAATTCCATACCTCATACATGTAATAAGACTGCAAAAACACCTCCAAACGAGTCCCAATTAAACTCAAACAAACATCCCGTAAGCTGATATTATCGTATCTTAACCAGAATCGGGACTTGCCCACTCTCCTCACACTGAATAAATTAAATAAAAATCAATACGCTGAAATAAATTAGATGTCGAAGGCTGCTCATTAAGTGAGACTTTATCTTATTTTCACTAACCAATTAGTCATCGGACACAACTACACAATACAATTCTGTTTTGTTCAATATTAAGACATTGACTTAAGTTTAAGATTTCTTAACAACTATTAGTTACTCAAGATCCTATCTTTCATGTGGGAATACTTGATATATCTCATCAGAGTTCTTTAATGGCACATTGGATAGACAATAAGCTCTGTATTTTTTTTATAATTTATAAATAATTACTGCGCTGGCGCAACGACTGAACCTTGGCCAATAGAACGCCAGATTTGGCAAGCAGCATTTGCAAGCATTTAATAATTCTTCTTTAATTCGCCATCCGTATTTCCAAACAGTATTATATCTCGTTCCGAATAATATATATATTCTATATGTATATACATACATATATAAAAATTAGAGTTATGACATTATTTAAGTAAATTTGAAACTCATTTAGTTTTGTACTTTACAAAATTATTAGACTAATACATCACGATAAGAAGAAGAAATGCATCGTATACCTGTAATGCTGTGCATTCCTATAATTTATGCGCATACATGTCTTATGTGTTTTTTTGTAATTATATATATATATATATATATATTTTTTTTTTATCGTACTGTTTGGAAACTGTATCGTTTGTGTATGTTGGAAACCAAATATGGCTTTCTATTGGCCAAAGTTCAGTTGTTGCGCCAGCGCAGTAATTATTAATAAATTATAAAAAAATACAGAGCTTATTGTGTATCCAATGTTCCATTAAAGATGTCTCTATGTCGATAATAAATAAGCATAATATCGTACACCCTAATAATTCCATTTTAAGTGAAAATCGAACTTAAAACTAAAACGCATAAAATATATTGCGTGCTGTTACGACAGCTGCCACCGGTTATTGATAAATACAAAATGGGAAGTCCGAGTAATGATACCACTCATTTAGAAAACTAGATGATAAATCAATGATATCGTTGATTTTTATCGCGTATACAATTTCCTTTATTTTATTTTTATTTATTTAATAAGGCACACCAACAAATAATACAAACACAACCCGAACAAAATTACAAAAAAAAAACACACACAAGACATGTATGCGCATAAATAATAGGAATGCACAGCATTACAGGTATACGATGCATTTCTTCTTCTTATCGTGATGTATTAGTCTAATAAGTTTGTAAAGTACAAAACTGAATGAGTTTCAAATTTACTTAAATAATATGATAACTCCAATTTTTGCACAATATTGGTACTGAATAGTTTATCTGTTGAGGTTCAGTCAGAACATGTTAAGGTGAAAAACTGAAAAAATTTCACCAACTTTTGTTCTAAAACCTTGTTACCGTGTGTTCTGTTAAAAATTCTTAGATGCTATTCACATGGCGTGCAGGGACACGCCGCGACAGTTCAGTCACAATTTAAAAGGCATCTAACTCACCTCATTAGAGGTATGTAATTTCAGCGACATTTTTTTACTTTAAACGATTTATTTCTGTTGCCGTAACAAAACGTTCATATCAAAAAAATGATTTATTATTTCATTGTATTATTGATTTATAATTTGTATTAATGTTCAATTTACACAACGCTTAAGCTTAATTTTTTTTTGGTGCAATTTATTTTTTCAAAGTAATTTATGAATATTGTACGCGTACTTTACATACACTTGTCAAATATCTCATAAAAGCCTTAGTTATATAGTTTTAGTGATATGCCATTAAAGTCCTGTTTGATTGACTCCAAAAAACGAAGTACAATCGGACATGTATATTTATATATATTGTTTCTATAGCTTCTAAACGAATTACGGCAAGAAAAATTTTAATAATGGTGAATTATTTAAAACAGTATTTGGGTGACATATAAAAGAAACACACATAAGACATATCCAGTATTAATATATTGTTAGTTACTTGATCTAGATTCACTATTAGAGAATTATTTAACTGATTACAAATAAACAAAATCATAGATATTACAACAGTTAACAGTTAAAAATAATTTTAAACAGCCAGGTGCAATATGCGTTAAGTTTAACCTTCCATTATAAATAGTATAGAAACTAAACGCATTATAGATAATTTAAAAACGACAGTTCGTCTTACGAAGCCTTATAATCGAACAAATAGGGATTTGTCACGCAAACCAGCTAATCAGCGATCGAGGTTGTTCTGGAGCGCTACCCGACAACTTTTATTTATGCCCCACAGATATCAGAAACACAGGGATTTTATTAGTATACGCACATAACTCATACTGCGAAGGTAAATTATTAGTTCCACCGATATATACTTGTAATTCCTTTTTGTTTGTGACAAGACATTCGTTCTTACGTTAACAATTTAAATTTATATATAATTTAGGGACAGTATAACTTTGCACATATTTCTTATAATCAAATGAAACTACAACGTTAAAATAAATTAAAAAGTTTGGTCATCGGTTTAAGCGCGTGTGCACCAGCTTATGTGTTTGTCATAGGAAGGGACGGTGCTAAAGTGTCCACACAAGTCACCCAAACCATAACCTGTCCTATGGGTCTTTTATTTGAAGCATACTGTAAGGGATCAAAGTCATCCCGTCTGGTTATGCCCGTTGGCTCAAAATTTGCTTGAACGGTGACAAAGTGATTTATATTGTAAACATATTTTGTATTTTTATGTATATTGTTTGATTAAAGATTAATCGAGACTTTTATATTTCTTATTAACACATTGATTAACCCTACAATTGTAACTGCCAACCCAGAGCTAGGTTTTATTGGAGTTTAACTGTGGTTAGATTTAGTTTTTGAACAGGACTTGATGGATCACGGTGGACGCCCTCTGACCCATCAAGGGAGTACAAAAGGACATTCGATCAGTCAAGTTAAATTTGTCTCGTGCTTGTATTTATTATTGCATGAACATTTTAAAATTTGGCGAAAATGTGGGTAATGTAAATCGGCCAATTATAATTCGGTATTATTTTAGTCTTGTTTAACCAAAATAATATCGAAAATATCACGAATTTTTTCGCCAAATTCTGGGTATATATTGGAAATCTCCAACGAGCAACTTTTGGAACGTGAGACTCCAATTGCAAAGAAAATAAAGCGTTGCAAATGGAACTGGATTGGTTACTCTCCAGAGGGTAACATTGCGCTAGACTGAAATCCTCATGGGAAGTGGACTCGGTGAATGTTGCAGATGAGGTGATCGGAGCCGGTAGGACTTAGCGAGGTAAAACTAAGCCTTGGATGGAGTGCGATTACTGTAGATCGAGGGTATCCCGACGAAGTTGACGGATTTTTACAGTATATCACAATATAAGTCATATTTTTAACCTATAATAATTTCCAAGAAACCTTTTTTCTTACAGCATTCATACATTTTATGAGATCCTCCAGAAACAAGAATAAGCGGTCTGTACTTAAACAACTTACTTTTTGTTGTGTTGTGTTTTTTTTTTGTTTTTAATAAAAGAGTTTTTTTTTCTCCTAAATAGGAGAAAAAAATTACAATCCTGTGTTCTACGCATCTATTTCATGACTATTAATTATCATGATTTTGACGTATACAAAGAAATATATTAAGTAATTTTGAAAAATGAATTTGTTTTTGTCAAAACGAGAAAATGTTTTGTGAAATCAAACTAAGTACATATTAAACAAGTGACAGTAATTATTTGATCTGTTTCTTAGTCAATAGGTAACTAAATTATGAGTTGCACTTGAAATTTACTAAGGCTATAAGTAAGGCTTAATTATGTAGAACCATTTCAAACTATGGTACCAACGAGCGTTAAGCAATATAATAATAATTACAGTTAACTGTAATCAGACTGTTAATCAGTCTGTTATTACGTAATTGTGTTGAAAAGTTAAGCAAATTCAAAAATTTTGTTTGAAACATTAGCAACAGTTATAATGTTGCCTATAAAAATATAATGTTCTCGTTAATTAAACTTAATTTTCCATACAATTTAATTTCCCTCAAGCACTTGCGTCATTACTGGACATTGTTAAATGAACAATTATATATCAATGGCGCGTTCAGATTACTTGTTACGATTTAAATTTTTCAACATGAGTTTTTTCAGCGTCTTATGAGTCAGCAATCAGAAGTCAATCACGGTATCAGGTAAATGTTTAATTCGATCGGAATGAGACGGCATACGTTATTATTTATAATGATCGTGTGTTGGCATTGAGGATAGCGAGTCTTAACATTTATAGTGGTCGTCTTAATGCGTGGTTACTCGTTCCTCCCACTATATTAGTACACCGCTACTATTGGCTCGGTCGAAACAGACGCCGCCTCCACTCTTGCACACAACAACCACAAAACAACTCCATCCACTCAATAAACAAGTCTTGAAGTCCATTGTCTCCGCACCATTATGCCGACATCGACTTGCATACCCATCATAGATCTATTAGAAATAAAGCACAAAAACTCAACGTTGAATGCCTCTCATTATTCGGACGCGCCACTTAAATAAACAAGCCAATTACACGACAGTAGTTGTTCGTTTGATTACAATTAACATTGCGTGGTAATGAGAGGCAATGCGATAAGTAGCTATACTCGGGGCTCAATGTATAAGCTCGATATGAAGAGTCACGTTTTATGCGCGACTAATAAAGCTGGGAACGTTTTTCATTAAATGTCTCATCGGATTACGTGTTGGGGTTCCTTAAAAGTAACAGAGTAAACGCGGGATCACTGCTCAGCGGTGAGCATTAAGGCTATCGCGGGTGCGAAGCGAGGCGCCAGGTTGTTAAGTGGGAAGAAGCGAGCGCCCCCGCAGACAAAATCGTTCTTTGTTAACGCCCGCGCTTTTCGATTGCAAAAAGTCGAAGACGGAACGAAACTACAACCACAGAGGCTCGCCTGCGGATAAAATCGACATAGAATTAAAGAGAAATACAAAAATCACTCATTGTTCTCATAAAATGAATGTGCCGGGAGTTGAATGTGTGGCTTTTTGTGAAAATATTCTCATACTTTTAAATGGGGTCTCGTGTGGCGCCTCCTAATGATTCCTTCTTTTTGCTGCGACGCGGCGCGGCCGCCGGATGCTTAGGACAACTCTAGCCTTTCGGCGTGTCTGCGTATGTCACCGACCGGATCTTTTTGTAGCGCTGTTAGGGATGTAAATTAAACAGTTTAGGCAGCATTGTTTTCGGACGAGGCGACGCGGACCGATTGAAAAGGGAAACTTTCATTATTGTATTTATTGTTTCGTTCGCATTTATTGAAGTCTCAGATGCCGCATTCAATGTTAATTGCATTTTCCAACATTAAAATTTATAAGGGCGAAAAAGACCGAGTCATAAGGAAGGTTCTGTCAAGGGTAGAGTATTCCAATTTCCGGTATCTTTTCATTTTACTGTTGTATTCATTTTCACTTTTCACTTAACTTCAAATAACCATGGACAATTAGCGCTTCTGATCCCAAGATTTAGTTTAAGAGCTATGTTAAACTGAGGTTTTCGTTATTAGAGTGCGATACTTTACCAATATCTAGTTTAGCAAAAGCTATGAGTCGTAAGTTGTCCAGTCAAATCATGTTATCTTAATAAAAATTATTATTATCGTTTCTATGGTAACTGAACGTAATCTATGTATTTTTTTCTTATGAGTATACATATATATGTATGTTAATTAAGTGTCTTACATAATTGAAATAGAAAATTGCACGTCTTAAAAGCCTTTTTGAATCGAATTTCAGATTGTGTAAGCGTTCACTTGTTTTGTTCAGACTATAGTGTAAGAACTCGTGAACTAAGTCATTCATTAAAATGTATTTATTAAAGACACATCATGTAAACACAGTATAATGAAGTACACAATATAATAATAACATAATAAATAGAAACACAAATTCGCGCACGCTCACATAGGGTACATAAATATAACAACAATAAATAATATGCGTCAAAAACTGACACAAACAAAAAAACAAAGAAGTTACTTCAAAAACCATTCACTTCAAATCCACTAAACTCAAAAATTTAAGTAAGTCTCTCAATTATCCAATGTTACGGAACTGTAATGTCAAATTATTAACGGCGTAACTAAGCTATTTTTAAATTAAATTTATGCTACATACATATATTGTTCCACGCGTTTGCAATCGTGATGTTTATTTGCTGACTCTCCAGCTCAAATTGTCAATTTGAAATAGTGTTGCAAAATTAATATTATTAAATAAGGGTGTGATTCTTACGCAGGATTTTATAAGATACAAAAATAATAAAATGAACTCAAGTCGTGCTCAACCCTTTCATTAATGCAGCTGAAGATCAAGATTGTTCGTCAGCCTTTTTATTGGTAAGGGACATCTCATTTATACAATTATATCAAGATAATATTTAAAAAAAATAGCTTATATAATAATTAACTGGTGTTTTTCTCGCTCAATAATACCACTAGGGGGAGTTAGCCCCTAGGACCAAACTTTTGCCAAATTTATTCAAGTGTTTTAGTATAGTAAGTTACAAAATCAAAGTTGGTTTTTTCTTCCAAGTTTGATTTTGTTCCCTTTAGAGAGACTTCTGGACCCTGGGGTATAAGTGCCCAGACGCTTATTAAGGAATTAAGTAAGCACCTGGTAGTTAGTACCGGTGCCAAGAGCTGGTGCTCTTCTCGGTCAGCGTATACCTAAGCATCACGGTACAGCGAGTAAATGCCGGCATCATTGCCTGGCTGGACCAGGGTACTCTGCCAAAAGGACGAAACTTTTTAAATTTGTTTTGGTTTTGTGTTTTGTTATATTTACTTAAGATTAAGAATGTTAAATGTCAATATCTAGTCTTTGTTTTATTACAATTAATACATATATTTTTTATTGACATTAAAATAAAAGTAAAAATTAGTCTGCCAAATCTGTCAAATTAATACTATTTGCGAATCTACACATACATCTGTGAACGTGATAATAAATTAATGAATTACTAAAATTGTGTTTTATTGATTATCATTTAAAGTTATTACCACTTTCGCTTTGCCCACCGATTATATATTTTATTTTTAAATAATATAAATATTAATTATAAGCCTTCGCTAGTGCATGGTGTAAGTTCTTACAGTTCTTACAACCCTGATGTGAATCATGCTTGGCGATTTAAAGGAGTGACGGAGAGTTTGTTGCAAGCTATTCTCGTCCGCTCTACGCCCTTGATTTGGGAACTGACAGTAGAAGTAGAGTCAATTTAATTTAATACCTTTTTAATTTTTACGCTTCATAAGTATACCATAGTTACTTATGTGAATAAAGATATTTTTAATAGATTTTGATTTGAATACTCAGTAAATCAGACAGACAAATTAAAAAAAAATTGTAAAAATCGTAGTCAACAAAATGGTACAGTTGTTAGTGGTAACATTTCGTTTAGAGTTCGTATGCACTGAACAATTCATAAAATAAGTTGCTAACATAAGTTTTCTCGTAAACAAAGGGAGTTTGGTAACAAATAAACTATTAAAACTAATCAGTTAACCAACAGAACACCATTACAATATAGATACTGAGACAGGAAACGATCGAAGTGTCTTTTTTTTCTAAGGGCCACACAAGAAACCGGTAGGAACCTATCTCGAATAAAAGAGGTTAATCTATAAACGAAGCTTTGTCGCTGTTTCAAGTTTTTAAATGATATTAGTTAGAAAACCATGTTTATCGATAAAAGTTAGGTAAAAAAGAACAATTGTTTTTTTTTTTAGATTTATAACAATGTATTTACGCGTGTGCTTAGGGTGCTTGATACATTTATACACACACATATTTATATAATTTCGAATAAATTATCAGAATGTAATAATTAGATTCAGAAAATAATAATTAGAAAATTAATCATACTAACAACAAATGGAATTACACAAAAGATTACCAAATAAAATACATTATAATTCAAGTTATTTTTTCTTGCATTATATACATATAAGTTTCTATACGATACTGTATACTTTAGGTGGACTATAAAAAACCAACCCTAAACGAAATCAATTTCACTGTAAGTAGCTTAGTTAATAGACAATAAACATCAGGAAACTTAGTACATACGGCTTCAAGCTATCTCTATCTTGTGTTACGGATGCCAAACTAACAAATAGATCACAACAACGAACCATTTACTCTATGTTCAGCTATCTATTTATGGCACCAACCTGGTCTATTATACTCTAACATGAATATACTTAATTCAGGATTCAATCTCGTGTCTTTAAACTATCACGTGCATTCTCTCAGTGTTATCGGATTAAAATATTGATTTTGAGAGCAGTGTATGTGACTATGAGTGTGACTTTATACTCATCTTTAACTAACTGATGGCAACTATCACGATAAAATATGCTCGTCCATTGAAATGTTGCAATTAAAGGTATTTTTAGAGGCAGTACTTTTCTTTTTGGGACGTGTTTGAGGGGTCAATAGAAGATTTATTTCAATATCAAAAAAAATCTTACTTTTTGGCTTATAACTTGTTTAATTTTCATTTTAAGGCAAAGAGTTAAGTAAACATATTTATAGGCGAAATAATTTGCTACAAATTATGATGTTACAATTTTTTTTGTAAGACGCACAGTTTCTGAGATATTGTGAAAAAAGTGCTTTCATCCCCTTTTTCCAAGATGGTGGCCGGGGGACAAGTTGAAGTAAAGCCTCTATTGACCCCCCCCCCCCAACACCCCCTAAAAATAAAATTACTGCCTCAAAAAAATGCAAAGCAAACGTAACATTGGACTATGCATACTTTTGGCATGCTTTTGAAGGCTCACCTTTTATAACTTATTACGTTGAGATCTGTTTAGAATCCTGAAAGTCATTTAAAGTTGCATAACTATTTATAATCGGTACCTGGCGAGGTGTGTGTGGGTGAACTTAAACACCTATTCTTAAGCTCATCCCCAAGACATGTTTATTGAGAGAAATCAGATAATAAAAATACATTAACAACATATGATAACTGATACAGAAATGTTCTTGTGCCCGTTTGGGGTAAGTAGATTAATTACTTCCTTAATATTTTCAGCAAACCCTCCATTAGTAATGTCCTATGATTTCATTTGCGTGACGTAACTAACTAAGTCAAAACAAAACTTTGACATTGTTACCCCAATTTCTTTTTTATTTCTTTCATTTCACGTAAACGGAATATTTGTATTAGTTATCTATTGAACATTCTTTTGTAAGTAGTAAAAAGCTTTGCCTTTACATTGGCATTGTTAGTTAAGTATTTTAATAACGGCTAAGGCAAGGCGAACTTGACAAAGTAACTACGCGTCTGACACACGCGTGGAGACGAACACCTGCGTAATCAAGCACTAGAAGCCTTGGTGTATTTACTGGACATGATAGATGAGGGCTCTTAATGGAGTAGGTACACACTTGTTTGCATTAGCTCCAATTCCTTCTGAAATAAAAGGAATGACTTTGCCATCGGACTTTGTTATTGTATTTCTTAGAGGAGAATTTTAACTCTCGGTCTATCCGTTGATACCTTAAGAGTCAACGCTTTAATTAAACCAATACGAAACAGAATATAGAAATCGATAATAATTGTCGTCTAGAGTTTTGTTAAAAAATTATAATCTTAGAGATCAGGCAGAATTCTCCCACGTAAACTGTTCGCCATTATAAAGTCGAATGTTCTTGCCGAAAGTGGCTGTTAAATTTCTTACAGTTGCCATTTTATTACACTGCCAACTCCCAGTTTAATATGCGTCGAAAAAATGCTAACAAAAAATAGGCGCCACTAAAGAGAATCTCGGATCGATGTACAGTGTACCGGCGAAATTTGGGCGAACTGCAATAAATTCGGCCGGTCAACTTTGACGTCTGTCACGTCAGCATAAGGTTTATTATCGTCCAGAACACCCATTCTTATTCTCGTGCTTATATTACCATGTAGTGTATTTTTTACGTATATCTTTTGTAGATTTGGGTTTTGTGTTAAAATACACACCTAAATATCATTAGCTATAAACACGCTTCTTTGTATCTACCATCAGAAGAAATAAGAGCAATAAAGTGACGAAATCGGTCTTCTCTGTTATCAAGTGTGAACGAGTTATAGTTAAATTGGTTCCGTAGTGAACATATTTAGAAACATCAATCAAGAACCTATCAATTAATGAATTTCATCTAATCCTATAGACTTCAAGGCTTACGTAATTTTCTCTATATAATTTAATATATATACAATACTAAAATGATTACTATATAATTAACAGAAATCGTGGTTAATGCTGTAAAATTTAATTTTAAATATCACCTTAGTACTTTTTCAAGTCTACTGTTTTTCTATGAATAAAATTTAAGGTCTTCTTTCCATCTAGAAAATATAGTAAATCTCCCTATATTGGAGCTCACGAAAGAGTCACGCCATAGTAAAGGTAAAAGCGAATACAAAAGTACAAACCGTGTGCCCACGCATCCAGTTCTCAAATTCACTGGCGCCTTATTATGTTGGCTTTGTTTTCAAATTTAATTGGCCTCTCTGAGATAAGCTATCTTGATAATAAACGACTACCAATAAACGATGGTGATACCGACTGTTCTCTACGATAAAGTGACATAAAATAGAAGCGGTATGGTACGTGGCGTCGATTCTAATTCCCTGATATTTTGGTGACATTTAATAATGGCATATACTGTCGACATTTAATTTTATTTAATCATATCTTAATAACATTATATAAAAATAATTATATAATGTACTATATTCTAACAAACAAAACAAAAAAAAAACAAATTTTTAAAAGTTTGGTCCTTGTGGCAGAGTACCGATAATTCTGACAGCATTATACGGCATTATGCTTATACGCTAAATGAGAAAAGCACCAGGTCTTGGTTTACCGGAAGTGCCTACTTAATTCTTTAATAACCGCCTGTCGCGTGCTACTCCAAGGTCAAATACATTAGCAAGAGTTAAAGTTATTCTTGTTGATGTATTTTCACTGTGTGATGTTTACTCATCTATATATTTAAGTAACTCTCTAAAGTGATATAACTTATTATATACGATAAATTTATTTATTAAATAACAGTTTTTTGACGTTAATTAATATGGGATATTAAATGTCAAACGAACTGATAAAAATGACTGACAATTTTGATCAGACGACGTTGACAAAGCTAGTGACTGTTAGAATATTATCGACTACTCGAGAATCGATCTTCAGATTTGGTAGTTATAATCTATAGATAAAATTTCTACCTGCTCCGTTTTAGCGGGGTAATGCTTTTAATTATTATTCTTTTACGTTAACTAGATGAAATCCAAATTCTCTATTTACGTCGTGAAATGAGTTTTTATTTTAAACTAAACTTCAAAATTATATTAATTTTAGGAGTTTTATTTGAGTGCTTTATGAACTTATATAGTGAAAAACATTATACTTATATGATTTTATGCTGTGATCGTTTATCAATAATTAAAAGTAAATTGTAAATGTGCGCTGGAATTGACCATTGAGTCATATATATTACGGCTAAGCAATGTTCAGTAAAGTTCAGTAAAGTAAATACTTTTTAAAACGACTTTAGATTTGCTATAATATGGATGACTAATATAAATAAATTGTATGTAAATATTTAAATGTTAAAAGAGCGTATTAGAATATATTGTTAAAAAGCACAATTGGGGTCATCAGAAACTAACTAACCTTCACTATCAACTGATATCACAAATTGAATACATTATATACGTAATAAACATATAGAATAATAAAATTATGCTTGTCACAAAATTTGGCCTTTGTTTTCAATATGTTCGATCATTAATAAAACATCAATTTACCTACTCGACGAACAAAGACATTGTTAATGTAAAAACACGGCTCATTTTGTCAAATACTCGATTGTATTAAATTAAATTTGTGACCTTTTGTTTTCGGTTGAGTAATTACATTGTAGTAATATTTAGAGAACATTACTGTAAGCTGGAAACAAAAAAAAAAACCAATATATTGTTCACAAAACAGACGTTGCTTACAAAAGCCATAGACACTTATACTAAGATTTCTACACTTATAAAAACATAATAAATAATGTGTTAAAATTCCTTTAATATTTTAACGTTGTAAATGTATGTATGTACTGTTATTATTTTTAGCTGCTTAGATTTTTTATATTTGTAGCATACATATAAAATAAGTGTTGCTCTTGTGGCAAAGTACCGGCATGGTGATGCTTCTACACTGGGCGAGAAAAGCATACCACTACTGACTAACAGGTCTAGTTAATTCTGTAATAAGCGCCCCAAGTACCCCAAGTACTTTAAGGTCCATGACTCACTTCTCCAAAGGGAATAAATTCAAAGGTTGTGTACAGACTCTTATACCTTGACCTTTCATTGTTTCGGGGTGATACGGAGGCTAACGTGTCTATACAAGTGGCATCACAAACCAAATGGATCCTCGCTATGCCCTTTGGCTCCAGAATTGCCAGCACATTGGTACTAAGAGCTCGACGGACGATATTGTTCAGCTGACTGACATACTTCAAACCCACAAATGTCCCTTCTAGGATACTTGTGGGGAGTTAATATGTCGACACCCAGGTAAAGTCTGACGGCAATCCGGAGTGGTACCGACAGTGGTCGACAATGGTATTATGGTTAGTATGACCGGCCATACAGCCAAAATTGATATTCTACACAATATCCCTTGAGTCTTGGCTATAAAAATTATGAACAGATAGGCACTAAAATAATCATAAAATACAGAAATAAGGTTCTCTTTGAAATTGTATTAAAATCGGTGTCGGTTTTAGTGAATCTTTCATACACACATTTTGACCTATTTACAATTTTTTTGAGCATTTAATTTGTATTAATCACAAAATACAACGACGCGTATAATAAAATGAACGACAAAGTCCAATAACAAACAATTATAATTACCGTACTCATTTTGATGTCAAGCGATGTTAACCGGTTAAAGGGCAGACCGAAAACCAACAAAATGCTCATTTGAATTTCCAACTATGAAAATTATGAATATTTGCATTATCATTAATCCAACACTGGCTATTCATTTGACGCTGAATAATTTTCACCTTTTTGGCTTATATAAAATGTTTCCATACAATATGTAAATAAATTTGTGATTCAAAGGGATCATGCTATTATTAAATAACTTCGAAACATATCAGTACCTAGATAGTTATTTTTCTACTACATTCGAAAGATTGAACCAACATTTATGTTTATAATCGTAATCCAATTAAATCAATTGTTCCTTTTAATCAGTCAGTCAGTTATCGAGAGGCTTGATCCCTTTGCGATGGAAAAAGTTGGGTCTCGCAGCAGCTTTCTCATTTACCATAATGCTTATAATACATGATTAATGTAATTATCGGAAATCTAGGCAGAATACAAAACTCCACTCACCACAATGTCTGTCATTCCACTACTGAGCGTTAAGTACCACCACGTTACGTCCGCAATACCACTCCTTCAATAGAAGATCGTACCGTTTCTTTAAAAGTCAGTTATGCCCTCACAAGCTTCGGGCTTCGTGAGGGTATACCCCCTGCGGATTCAAACTCACCTTACATTGCTCGTTAAGTTTACCCAAAACCGACAATTTACACTGTTCCCTGACACTGCTGCCTGTTTACTAGATGCAATGACAATGACAATCTCTTAATTCAGTAAGGTACATACGACTATTTTGAAACCTCTTAAATCTAATTGATTCTTGGAGTGCGTCAATTAAAAATACTAAACGTTATCACAAACAATTAATTTTCATTCCAAACTAGATATACAAAGAAAATAACCACAGCAAACATAATCAATGGAATGAATCGAGAGGCAACATTTAATACCTCCGTATCGACAGAGCAAAACAAGTCTAGAGACATACAGTAACGTTTAATCAGGCTCGGGGGGAGTACCTTCCACTAAATGACCATCCCCCTGTTAACCCGTACCGTATCCGCAAACAGCATACTCGGTAAGTGCGGCAAACGATGCAGAGATAAGAATTTATAGACTCGAAAATATTGTATTAAACATATATATCTTTGATGAAAATTGTTGATATTCAAATGTTACAATGCATCAAGGGTGATTTGTATCAAGCATGTATTTAGATAAATGTAATGTTTAGGGTAATGATTCAGTTATTATATTAAGATATAAGTTAATGTAAAGCTAATGTGCTAAGAGGCGAGTCTGTAGTTTTGTTGTCTGTGGATCGTTTCCTGTGTTGTCGCACCCCTTCGCAAGAGGTCTCCCGCCCGCCCCGATTCATTTCTGGTTTTCGCTACTCTTTTTTGTCTTAAACTGTTTTGGAACTTGTCCGCCATAAACATTTTCCACGAAGAAAATGTTTGCTTACTTATTTCACTGATTCTTTCTGCCTTTGTAAATTGAGTTCATTGCTAATGAAATAGAAGGTTTTTTTTTTGTCTTTAGGGATCTTTTTAGATTACGTTTATTTGATTCGTATCTAAAATGCCTAGTCGTTAGCATAAATTGTTCGGTTTGTTTAACAGTTTGCTTAATAGAATTAGATAATGAGTTTTTTATTTAAGATTTATGCAAACGTACGCCCATTTGATGTTTAGTGACCCAGCATTATTTGGACAGACACACTGTCATTAAACTAACTAGTTAAGAGTAAACATGCAACATTAGACTATAGAGATAAAATCTTTAAGAAAAGCTGATGTGTGCAAATATATGTCTATATGTATGCTGCTAATGATTATTATAAAGTGAAAAAAAATATATAAATAATGCTTGTTAAGTGTGAGGACTTTTGTCCATGCAATTAATACATACTCCTTCTAAGGCAAACATCGTAAAAAGTCGGTACCTGCGACAAAGCATTGATTATTTACTTGCTAGTAAACGAAAATAAATGAATCAGGATGCGAAAATGAAGGCCAACCAGATTTGTAGCTGCTTTTAGAGATAGTGATGAAGACAGGTGTTTTTTTTTCAAATGGACCATAAATGCTTAGCTTGTAATGTACGCACCTAAGTGTAACCCATGAAGGTACGATGGCATCCCATTATAATCCTGTTAAGCCACTATGCAAGACTTAATATATATTATTATTACATATAGTCAATAAATAATTAACGTATTGACGTCAATGTAATGTAACAATGGTATTAGTTTAAAAGTATTTTTAATTGTTTGTTGTATTCGTATAATTTAAGTCAATATATGTTGACATCCATTCTTGAGACTCGCGTGCCTTTATTCTACTAAAAGTGTTTACTGTGCAATAATTATGTAAAGTTGCTCTAATCTGCACAAAGTTTTCTGGAGTAGGTACACACTGTCTCTTTCGGGATAAATACTATCCTGACGGAGATTGTGGAACCAACTGCCAGCGCAGGTGCGGAGCCCCCACGACTTGGGGACCTTCAAAAAAAGAGCGTTCCTCTTCCTTAGGATATCTATCTCGACAGTGACTTGAAAGCGTGGTTCGCAAGCATTATATTTTGGCAAGTCAAGTTTGTAATAAGGAGTTTCAACCTACTATTTTTGGTAACAGTCGCAAGGCCTTAGAATAAGGTTAGACACGGCTGATCAGATGTTCTCTTATCCGTTTTTATAAAAAAAAATAGTTAATGTTGCAAATACACAAAATAAGAATACAAGAATTGTATAATCAAAGACCATAATAGACAATAAAATCATTCATCTTCATTAAAGCGAAATAGGATTTTTAAATTTAGAATGTTCATTTAAATCTCGTTTGTCACGACTCAGGCGAAGATCAACATGAAACATAGACAATGCACACATATCCACCATTGTATAGTCTACATCAATCTATACACCGTTCTATAGTCTGCACCAAGTATTTACCGCCAATAAACCAGCCATCTCACCCCGCGCCCGCGCCCCTCCCGCCCGCTCAAACAAACCTATAGTCCAGGACTCATTTCGTATGCAATTTTATTCATTATTTGTAATCTACTCCAATGGAATAGGGAGTGAGTATAAATCACTCTTAGAATCGCGACAGGTCGTATGTAGATTGACGCTTTTAGTGTGGTATTTGAATGTCTTTGAGTCGCATAAGGTTAATAAAGGCATATTGAGATCTTAGAGCTCATTCTACTAAAGCAAATAATGCATATTTTTTCTTTCAAAAACGCCGTCTCCTCCGATTTTATTGCGATCTGTCGTTGAGGCAATCTCTGGACGAATTAATTGCTTTCAAAATATCAAAAGTAAGCAGATGTGCGGTCTGAAAACTGTAAAGACATCAAAGCTTAATTATTTTTAACGTCGGTAACGTCATAACGTGACACGAATTAAAATTATCATTATTTTTAACCATTTCACGATTTATATTATTTTAAACGAGCTTTGTAGATGGTGCCAAAAGGTCTATATAATATATATACCCAAGCTATTAATGAATGTAGAGTGTGCAAACATCTAATATTCGTAATTTTCGTGCAAATAAAAGTTCGAAAAGCATTTAACAGTCCGCTTAAATTTAATTCCACCATCTGTCAATTTGTGTTGTGCAATTAGAATAACTAATGTAGTTATATTTCTGAACTTTATTAAATTTTGAAAGCCTCGTCACCACTGTTATCTAACTTAATTTCAAATAGTTCATAGACAATATGAATTTGAAAGTTTTGTGTCTGTTTTTCTGTTATTATTTGAATTTTTTGTTTCATCTTCTACATTCATGCCTGAGATATAAATTCAGCAAGTATGTAAGTATATTATTTAACTAATACATATATATTTATTGAGGTTATATTAAATCATATAAAGACGATAATACAAAACGTAATTAAAATAATAGACAAACGAAAAATTTAAGATTGTCAACGCACAGAATCAGTTTAAGTGTCTTTAATTACACAGATAAAATATTTTTTTTAATAGACACTAGTAGACTTAACATACTCAAATTGAGTAGTTATCTGTCATACAACATATAGGTAATATATTAAAATCATTTGGAAACTGTAAACTAATCGCAATACGTTCTATCTATCTATAATTTTGTACCTTGTTCTTTATAAAATCAATTTCATATAAGTAGATATTTGTTATGAAAGCACTTATTTTATTTTATTATATCTGTCCCCAAACATCTTATGTGCTAGATATTTTAAAAAAACAATAAACTTATGAGATAATAAAACTAGGTATACATATAAAACAATTAAATAGGATCTTGAAACATTAAACTATATACATAATAATACGAACAAGATACGACATACATGTGAACTCTACCAGGATCCAAAGCTTTGTTTTTTTTAAGGTATATAAAATGCCTCTACGAAAGGTAAGTAGAGGTAGATTCCTTTTTATAAAGAACAGTTATTAATACAACGCAAAGATTAAAATGTTTTCAACTCATAAAACAGGCTCGCACCATCTTACAAACTTAAATTGTAGACTGCGCAGAGTAATAATTGATTTATTGCATTATAACATAGGAATGTTCACACTAGTTTTCTAATAAGATTGTTTTGATGTTTGTCTTACACAAGTACTAGATAAACAGTTGTAGCAATGGCCGTGACGTGTTACAAGAGTGCAAACATCAGAGCGAATGACGCCGAGTCGCGCGCCGACAGACCCAATTGGTCGCCGGTAACCGCCCAGGGGTGGGGGCACACACACAAATAACACCTAAGATAATTTATTTTATGTTACACCGTTTGAATATTTTATATCTGTGTGAGTTTTTTGCGTTCACTGTGAAATATTCGCGCGATAAGAAAGAGGGGATCGATCGAGCGCTGCGCTTTTTCGACACATTCATATGTTTAATTGTACAGTCTATTTGCTGTGATTCAACAATTAGTTAAGTGTATTAATTATTGTATTTGCACATACATTATTTAGTATTTGAACAATTAACTTGTATTCGACGTGTTAAAAGTTTAAGTTAACTATGGTGTTTTATAAACGCAATGTCAGTGTCAGTTTTAAATACTAATAAACTAATATTTAATGAGATTGTTACAAAGTATGATCTATTGTAGTAAACTCACACACAGCAAATGTTGAGGCCGCTAACAAAATGTGTACCTAACTTACACGATACACGCCAACTACAACCCTACACGAAAACGTGAACGTTAACAAAAATCACAAATATCGCGGTTACCTTTAATCACATGCAAAGCTTTCATTAAGTCAGCTACGAAGTCGCCGTGCGTGTCCTCACTGTTAATTATCACAATATATAAGTATGAAAATGAAATAAAAGGGACCGCTTCATACCGAAAGCAGCGTAAAAAATACGAGAAAAGAAAGAGACGCTTTTAAAAAAAGAAAGGAGTGCATTCCCCCACTAAGGCTGCCCCCTCCGTAGGGCCGCCCCTGAAGCGGGCGCCACCCATCGCACCGCAAAAATCGAGAGCGTCGGGAGCCGCGCGGGGTCAAACGACGAGCGTGAAAAGAAGGAGAGGTGTGCGACTTGCTTCACAATAAAGCGATCCAAGTTACATATAAAGCGCTTCATACGTCGCCGTAAGCTTACGACACTGACTTAAGCCGTCAACCACCAGTAAGTACTATAACTATCAGTATTAAAATTAATATAAGTGTAGCGACTTTGGTTTATTAAAATTCTCTATTAGTTTGTTGCGTGTTATTAATAATATGTTTGAAAATTTTATAACAGCACGATATGTGTTGCATATGAATTAAACGCTAAACAATACATTTTCACGTACACCAATTTTGTTAAAGCTGACGTACTATATCCCAACCGTGCTTCAGCTTGAATTGGTTAAAGCGCTTTAATAATTCTAAATCAGCGCTTTATTGTTGAAGGGCTACAATTAGTGGTGTGCTCGCTCGCACACAGGGGCCAGTGTGCGTGTGCGCGCCGAGAGGGACGGGTGTCTGTAGAGAAGGACAGCGGCGCCAATTACTATCACCTGGCGGGCTGCTACCGCATTACCCATCGACGCCGCGCGCGTGACCACGCGAATCGCTCCAACCGCTCTGCTTGCGATCGATCGCAATGCAATCCGTTCGGTCATGCATCGGACTTTAATAGTGACTAAAACTGTGAAGTGACTGTGACATTATTGACGTGATTAAGTGAAAATGACCTCCCAGTTCGCGTTTCGTGGATCCCCACCGAATCAGGTAACGGCTCTATGAGCTGTGCCATTTATGCTATGCGATAATTATTGTTTGCGTGGTTATCCTTTAGAAAAGTTATACGGGAAAGTTGTTTAATACATTCCAGACTAACGTACAATGCAAAATTTAACCAGACTTATTATGGTATGATGTGGTTTTGTTGTGTTTAAATAACAAATCGGTTATGAATATAAATATTATCATCGATTCAATTTAAATTCTGTATACGCGTAAAAATTCCATTAAAACATCTTATCAGAACGTTTATAGGTCTTTGTTTAATAATAAATATAATAATCATAATATTACAACAACACATAATGTATTAATTATTTTATTAATACAACAAATAATTAAAGTTTTAAATAATACATTAAATTTATTGTTCATATATACCAATTTAGGTTACATGAGCACGAGGTAAACTTTATGTTATAAGCCCTGGTTCATTACAACATTTAGTTTTCCACGAATAAATATAGCCTAATACAATATCAGGTGAATTAACGATTTTGAAAATACATTAAAGATTTAATGATTAATACAATTATTATTATTGCTTCACTTAATTAATTGCATGTACATAAGTAAGTATATGCCTCAATATATTAAGAAACATTTGAAAATAATAACTATAACTAGCTATGTTACGCTTAAGTTAAAACAACAGCGTTTGAACGAACATATTCAAATAACTAAATCCTCATATAAATTTTATTATATAATTTTTATTCATATCACTTTTATATTACTGATAGTTTGAAATATATATTATAAGTTGCAGTGCTTAAATCACTCGCTTACTATATTTTGAGGATCGCTATGAATTTCATAAAATTTCGTTGTAGGAAATCGGTATATATCGGTATTACTATGCCTATCTGAAACTTAATAAGCATAGTTCTAGTGTTATTGTCGTCATATTAAATACCCATATAGATTGGCAAGATATGTGAGAGATCAGCAAATATTAAGGTGTTTTTTTTTGTTATAAAAGCCATTTCTAAATTTACGGATTAAGGGCCGGATGTATATACTGTTGTATGTTTGTACGCAGTGTTTTAGACAGAGTAGCGAGCTTCGGCCCATGCGCCAGGTACGATCGTTGCTACATAGGTAAACATAGGTACTTACTGACAATCATTCTTATTTTAAGCTTTCAGAATTTACTTTTTACATGACTCTTGTGTAACTACAACCGTTTATACCGAACTGGAAGCTCACGAAATGGAAAAAGCTTTTCCGTTTTTGCAACATTTTTCACAAAAGCAACGCGCATTTGTAAGCGTTATATGACCTGTAGGCTCTATGAATGCAGTATCCAACACCAATCATGAAATAAAGACACACATTAAATTTCAACAAGTCGTTTATATTCAACTACCACATTTTAAAATACTAATCTCAGTTATTTTTACAGTCTAATCCAATGTCTGGCATTATATATATATTAGATGTATAGTAATTATGGTAAACAGAAAATGTCGCAACTAATCCGCTAAACGTTCGTATACATAGGTCGTATACATCTTTATCACATTTAGAATAAATTAGTCCTCACGGTACATACTATATTTATATATATTTTATACATGGTATCAGAGATGACCTTTTGAACGTATAGGAAATATAAATATATATTCCTCCACATTCTAACTGTCAACCTATAAACACCTCGGCTTTGAAAAAGAAAAATTTTGAATTAAAAATATACATGTAAAATTATTGATCACAAATAACCTCTACAATATATCTTTATGCGCATTAAATAACCCCGATAAATTCACTTAAAGGTTAAAAACGGTAACTTATACTGACCATACAATAGACAATTATTACTCTTTCATCGTAAAGTAAATTTTATTTGCATATTCACCCTTAAGACAATTTTCCTGTCAAAAGTGCAATTATCAAGTTCGTATACAAAGTTCCTCTAATTATAGAGTATCCTTAATTGCAATAGTACATTTTGACTTTGATAAATTCGACGCTGGAAATTATCCGCAGTAGTTTAACAGGGCATGGTGTTGAAGTAGTTTTTTACAAAAATGGTTCTTACAACCGCTAACGCTAGAGAAAATTTTTTGTGAATTCTACATAGAAAATATGATATTTTCAACTATCCCCTAATCATGTCTCATGTTGCTTCTCGGGAGTACGATTCAAAAGTGTCTTTATAAAGACGTAATTGAATAAAGATATTTTGAGTTTTACACAAAAATTACATTAACACAATGTTTGCATTAAAAACAACAGGTGATTTAGACGACGCAATATTAATTGAACAATAAAAACTCTTATAAATCATACGTTTAGTTAAAAGTCACACAAACCCTAACTAACCGTTAGACACATACGACGCGCTTGACGTGAAACATTACATTTTAAACGAATATAAATCATCAAAAATAAGCGTTTATCAATTATTTTATCAAAAAATCAATTGCGATATATAAAATCAGTACAAGTAGCCGGCTTATAATGCATTATTTGATTATTTTCGCTTATTTGTTATCCGATAAGACTATATTAAATTTCACGGTACTCATAATACCGTCTCATTATACTTATCTGTGGGTTAGCGGGATATTGGAACGGGATGTCGGAAAGATAATGGTTATTGTCTTTTATTAGCCAACACAATATTATTTACTCATGGCTAATTAATAAATAGTTTTGCGAACTAATATTATGATATTTTATATAATAATATGTTGTTACAATTACAATTGAGTTAGCTGACCGCAATCAGTGGCTAATAATACAGATGTTAATAAACCCTAACGGTCTAACAACCTAGTTATCTGAACGCGTTGGATTTTTTTTTATGTTTAATTCAAAATAATAATTAATATCCAACTTCTATGCTTTTATCTAAAGAGTGTATGCCATCAACACGATAAGATGTTTGTGAAGGCGTCCCCTAGTTCAGAGGATTATCCTCATTATTTTCTCTCTAGCTTTGCCGGCCACCTAATAGCTTTATTGTGGGCAGACGCCTTTCTTAGCCTCTTCAGAAGCCCTTAAGCTTAAGTCAGAGCTTATGTTGCGTGTCTTAATGTTTTTTTATTTATATTAATTGATTGATGATTTAATTTTATATTAATAACATAGATAATATTCCGTTCGCATGTTTTGTTACTGTCATGCATTTTGACCTTTTTTTTATAAAGTTTTCAAAGAGATATTTAGCGTAAATATCCCTTTATACGTTGCGTGAACGTCCGCATTAAGTCGTCAAAACGTAATAAACCGAATAGCACGCTAAGACGTTTAATTTTAGTCTGTAGCGTTCAATATCCATAGTATACAGCTATCAACATACTATTAATTAAAAAGTACAATATCTTATATGATATATGAATAGACGTTTTAAATATTCACACTTCCGTTTACCAGAATATTATTTTCGAGCTTACATAGATAAGCTTTTAATATCACCTGCTTATTAATTAACGCTTTTTCCCTGGTAATTATGTGTTAATATATTAATAATAATACATATTGTGTTAGTATATAATTATGTGATCTTCTAAATCGTACTATCACATATCATGGAACTTCCAGGGTTCAACTTTCTTGTTGTGAAAAGAAACCGATCTGATTTTAAGTAGATCAGATCCACCTATGATTTTTTAAGCGTGTTCATGTTTTAAGAACGTCTTTATCTAACCATTTCGATCGATTCGTTCCCAAGCGTTTTTTTTATCATTTAAATAGTCATTTACCGAACGAAACTCGATTAAAGTTTTTGAATTTATCATTGCATATCTCGAAAAATCTTATTGGTTTAATTAAAACACATAAATTAAACCTTTGAACTTTTCACTAAAATGAAAACATCGTGGATTAAATGGCCAAAACGTCTGATTTAAACAAAGGGACCAAAGTTGCGAGGTATAAAAATGTGTGGCATTTTTTTTTATTCACGCTCCGACGTTAAAATACGAGGAACGCTACATTTTTCCCCAGCAGGCGTATCCCATTGCTTTCATGGTTTTTATTTAAATAGCAATTAAGAACAAGAATGGGCTGTAAACGTTCGTACGTACGTTTTAAGAGCCTGGCCTCGCTATAGTGAGATTTACTCTCTAAATAAACTCATATTTATGCACGATTCAACATACAAATTACTTGTCGGCTCTAGTTATTTTGCTTAATATAGAGTTTTGAATAGTTTGGCATTCTTGCTTTGGATTTATCTACATTATTTATATGTAATGTTTGTTAAAATATATTCACATGTGAAATATTAGGAAATTTCAGCAAACACTACAATTATTTCTAAATGAACCGGTACTTTCCATAAACGATAAATAACTCAATTTGCGTCAGCGAGATATTAATTACTCGAGTTAATTATGAAATATAAAATTGTATGAAGGGTTACAGACAGGTAAACACTAAAATCATCTGACGTGCATAAAACCCGAAGTCTAAAAACAGACCGGCATTACGAGACTTTAGTTTTTTAACAAACATAAATTTGAATAATTTGTATGGTTTAACTAAACATTGCAATTTTAACATTTGTAAAATTTCGCCACAATCTACATTTAAGTTTTTACATTGCCCAAAAAAATATATCTTAATAATAAATTATTTATCACTTCCATATTAAATTGAGTTACAATACAATAAGTTAAAGAAGAAAAAAAACAAAAATGCATTTTCGTTCAGTCACAATGAATTAAACCGCTACACAGCTTATAGGTTTCAACTCGCATAAAGAGAGCAAAATGCCCCACCATTCATTTACTTAATAATGAGCCATGAACAGTCTTCATCATTTCTGCAGTTTGCACTCGGCGACCTGACCCCTTTTTGCTCGCACAATTTAAACTTCCACGCTAACCTTTTCCAAATAAAGAATAAATACGTAATTAAGTAAACTGCCCACTATTGTTCTTTAAGTAATTTGATATTATAAGGCTCAATTTAAATGAACTATTATAGCTTAAGCTCTCAAAAAAATTACATTAACTTTTTTAATACTTTATGTTGATTTATTAGTTGTATATAAAAAGTGGGCAACACATTCGCGACATCCGGGGTCTATGGGAGCGTCTATGTCTTTTACGTTTCTGGAGTGCAATCTGCAAGTTTGCTCCCTCTCCTATAAAACAAAGTTCAAGTAATTTGATATTAAAGCTTCAATTTTAATCAACTATTACAGCTTCAGTTTTATACTTGTTTTCTGTTGTTTGACTTGTATAGAGATTCACTGTAAGATAACGAATACCTAATTAGTTAATTTATAAAAATCCGTGAGTCTATAAAACATGCCTGTACTAGTATTATTTCATCACAAGCGATATTGTTTTTTTGACAATTTTTGTATGGTAATATGAAATTATAAGTGTGTCAGAAGTTAATTAACGCTTAATAAAAATAAGCCAGTTTTTGCAGGGTCTAAATTTTTATCCAAGCGTGAAATGCGGTAAAGATGGCGAAGACAGCTGGCAGTGTAGGTACTAAAATGATTACTCAATGCCGACACTATGATATGTACGTTCTCAGAAATTTTTGTTGGTTTCTGCGAAGAGTATTTATTAATCTGATCAGCGATAGCGACGCCATCGATTAGTTACAAATAGTGAATGAAACTTTCATTATAAATTTTATAAACGTTGCGGGATATATTAATTACAACCAATATATAATTTGATTTATTGTGAAAATAATTAACATTTTCTGACGTCACAGCATCGATCAGGTATCTAAGCTGTAAGTATGCAAAAAATATTAAAACAGTCAACTATCCTTTTCTTTCATATGTCATCTACGATGTTGAAAGGAGACAAACGCTATTAGATATATATTATTTAGACTTAGCGAAGTTATAGTTATATATCAAAATTGTCTTTTTTTCTATTGAATAATAATTGATTTTAAATCTATCAGTTGACTTGGTTTCTTTCAAATAAAAGTGGTTTCGATTAGTGTCAGTTATCACTTAATCACACGACGGGATACCACGTTTCATAAATAAAGTCATGTCTCATTCAACGTGTCGACAAGGTAGTTTTAGAAATCAATTTTCATATATAAATTTTACTCATAACTTTTACACAAACCGCGCTATAGCACACAGCTCATACCTGCAAAAATATTCATATATATAAATAAGTCAAAGTCAAAATATCTTTATTGACTAAGGTACCGAGGGCCGTTTTGAAGCGTCTTAAATCTAAGTGATTCTACGCCTGTCCGTACGCGACCAAGCGTAGAAGAAGCGGGCGAGAAACTCGGCTTGGTTTATATATTTTTTAATTCATTCCCAAAGATATTCATTAAAATAATATGACAATTTATAAAACCTACTCTTTTTAAATTTCCTTACTGACAGAGTCAACAAATTGTTTTAGATTTTGTTGTAGAGGCGTACACCTTGCCTTTATTACAAAAAAAAATAACGGAGCTAATTAAAAGATCATGCGTCACTCAAAACTCTCCACTTTTATTATATAGCTTATGTTTGGGAATCTTAAAAAATGCGGTTGCTAACAGTTGTAAGTGTATGTAAAATTATTTAATATCCATATATTGTCTTATCGATAAATTGAGACCGCGGTTTTTACCTACATCGTGTCAAAACAAAAATCCACATATTCTAAATTTGAAATCGTTAAATATAATATATTTATCTTGTCCGTATATCTCAGATATCTTATCAATTCATTGTTCGCAATCTTAGGCGGTGCCCTAACATGTAATTACTATGACTTCAAAGAAATTTAATAAGCCGATTATTTATTTTGTCGGCTACTTATTACGTGTATATACTGTGTTAATAATTCAGCATGTCTTATACTAATTAATAAAAAAAAACGAGTGTAATAAACCACAGAACAAAGTCAATATAATCGGAGATAACTTTGTATCAACTAAAATGCCATCCAAATATCCAAAACACAATGGTCCAGCACGCCAAACACCAGGGGTATTCGCAATCAACTGAGCCAAGACATTTTTCTTTCTATGTTATAAGATTACAGTTTTATTTCACAACGTTTAACAGTTAAGTGAGTCTAAATGTAGTGTTCCACGATCGTGTGTTTGGTTTGAATATCGCAGTTATTTTAGTAATAGTGGTCGATTAGTAGGTAACGACAGGGAGCAATAAAGGATCGTTCGGGAAAAGCACGGGATGTTTTGAATTGGCCTGTGCCTTTAATGGCGCCAATATTCAATAATTCAACGTTCGCATTATGCGATCTGAACATGTGTCGGCCTATCGAGTTTTATGACGTCTATGATAAATCCGGCCACCGCGACCATAGATGACCACAGCAGCCGAGGTGTCGGGCTCATTAAATCAATGTTCATAATTGATTATCGAATGGCGTATGCCGGTTCCCTAAATTGAAATTTTGGTAATTCAACACAAATTTAATATCGGCCGCTGGTACCTGGAAATTACCTTAAATATTGGCTCATTTTACTGAAACGGTGTTAGAGTTTCGATCTCATTAAAGTATACACGAGTGACAGAGGGATGCTCCAGTAAAATCCGTATTATGTGCCAGTTTGAAGGTGGTTTTGGCTTATAACGTAAAACAAAAGATCCGAGGTGAAACATCCGATTTTGATAAGACATCGCATCGGGTGAAGTTACACATCACTAAGGCGACGTCGACCAATCAAAATCTCGCGGAATTAACAATGTTTCCTTATTTGATTTGAATTCCTTCTTTTTGTTACGATAATAAATTGATTGAATATACAATATGGATAAATTCAAATAAAAAAGCCGTCATTATAACTGAGTTTTTATATCACACTAATGTTGCCTATACGGGCCCCAATCTGCAAAAATGATCCATATAGCATCTGCAATACCCATTTTCTGCTTGGCTGGCTCGGATCGTTATGTATATAAAAATTTTGAGAGCATCAGTTTACCTAATCGCAAACAAAACAATCAAATTAACCAGAACAGCCATAAATATTTTCCAAGCTTGGATTGATTGTGTGACTCAAATTTCATTTAAATAGTGCGGATTCGCTTGTGAATTCAAATTTTAGGCCTCAATAACATCAAACCATAAAGGGTAAGCAAAACCGAAGCAAAAAAACATGACCCCAAGAGAATTTCATACGTGAGCTTGAACGTGAAATTGTGTATTTGAACAACCTAATTAGCTTATAACCTTAAGTTAGTGTTAAGTAGAATTTTTTTATAGCATCTGGGTCATTCAATTGCACCAGGACTGCGGAAAAGTATATAAACATGTTTGCGCGTTCGTTTTATCTATGAGCCTATAATAAATTAATATGAATAACTAGTCTTGAAGAAACACGATCATAAAAGGCCTTTTTTTAAGTAATAATAAGGAATTAGTTGTTGACCTCCATCTCATATTTCACCAAGCCGAAATAAATCCTAGACCTAATAGGCTTTTCACGTAAAGTCACAACATCGCTAAAATATACTTAAAGATCCATCCATTATAACACAAAAATATTATACAAAGTTAACACTTGATTTGGCTTTTAAAACGACAAAGTTAATTCGATTATTTTTCTTGTCGATCATTACAAATAAATGTCACGTCGAGAATGTACAAGCAATATCCATACATTACGCATTTATAAACAATTATTTACACCACATTTAGTGTATATCTGAATTCCCGTCCCATACACCTCAACCCTAATTAAGGTAGGTGTGAATTCCTTCAAGGTATTAAACGTCCAGGGGTGGGCCACTTTTACTTATCAACAAATATCAGAGGGATACGACTAATAATCGCTTAACGCTCCATATAATTGTCCAATAAAACACAATTTTATGTAAATAACCCAAATTATACGCGGCCGTTACACAATAGCACATTGATCGAAAGGTGTTATTGTGTCAATGACCCCTGAATCTGGCGAAAGTGTTGCACGTACCTAAGATCGATGCAGCGAAAAAATAGCAAAATAATTAATGTTAACGCTTGCTTAATTAAGAATCACACGATTGTTGTTCATTGTTAAAGTTTTTTTTTTGTATGATGCAAGCTTAGTTCTGTTGCCGTGATAAGGTCAATGTTTTTATTGAAAGAGGAAATTATAAAAAGTACGAGAAGTATGCGATATGACTTGATCGATTTAGTGTTAGGGTGCGTTTCTCGTTTGTGGGCAAAAAGCTGAGTTAAATTATGTGATTTTAGAAATAGTATTTAGTCGTACGAATTGTTTTTTACACGGATTATTATGATTTAATGTCTTTCATTTATGTAAAAAAATGTAGTCATGATATCAAGAGACAATTCATATTAAAAATACGGTACTTGTAATGTCGGCAGTCTTTAATAAAAATCAAATAATCGTTTAATAAGCTAAATGGTTGGGTATTTTTTTTTTAAATTATATAAACTCGGCATTAAAAGGCTTGTTTAAATATGATTTGACAGTAAGAGACGTTTAATTGAATCGTTAGAGTACAAATTACAGATAATAGAGTAAACTGAAAAATTAAACTTCAATGCGAGAATTCTTTTTTTAAATTTTGAATGAAGTACATAGGGACTGTAGGAGTATGTAAGGCTTGAAAATGTCTAGATCCACGAGTAATGCCTATCACTTAGTCCCTGTGACGAGCAATCCCGTCTATAAAGCTTAAAGCTGTCAATGCACGCAAACAAAATTTTACGCTGCTATTATTTTGTTCGTGAAATTTAATTTGATTTTTCTGCCAAACTTAGTGAAATATATATATATATATATATATAAATATCTATATAATAATGAATTAGCCTCAAAAAGTTTGTCAAAACTATCTGTAATGCATATATATATTATAGTTTTGACAAACTTTTTGAGGCTAATTCATTATTATAATTATGCAAATGTAAATCTAATGACATTTATAAATGAAAAAATAGGCCACGTTTGCATGTCAGGTATGCGGAATAAAATCGCTATATTAAAGGTATATTTTTAAAGGTTCTAATTTTTTTTACTAAACTGTATAAAATGTCAGATTCATACATAAAGTTAAAGTGTTTGTTTGACCGCACTATACATACAGTATGACGCTTCTACAAACACGAGCTTTAAAGCTGACCTAAAGCTATTTTTGGAGAATTGATGATGGTTAAATAAATAAAATACAGGTGTATAGTTAACTACGCCAATGTGCATGGTAAATTTATATGTAATTTGTATAATTAATACTAAAAATACTAATAATATTAAATAAAAACAACATCACCTTCAGTTGAGTTCCTAATTAACCGGTAGTATGTTAAAAAGTTCTATTAACATTTCAAATTCTAACCAGACATGTGACTTTTTCATTTCACGTTATTACGAATAAATATAAAGGTTATATGAATCTGATAAGCTGAATAAATTAAAACTTAGCAAATGTTGAATAACGGTAGACAAAACTATTAATAGTAATATTTTATGACTCGAAAATATACGTCTAATTTTTATAAGCTATATCTTAGAACTCGTGAAAAACGGCTTGACCGATTCTCATTAAATTTTGTGACCTACTCAATATAGATCTGAGAATCGGTCAACATATATCCTATAATTTTATTTATTGATATTTTACTCTTCAGTTGATTGGTCTATTCATTATTATTGATTAATTATGTAACCCTATTTTTCATCACGATTATTTAAAGTACAAAATACCTAACTATAAAATTGTGGGATAAAATTTCAACCGTGAATTTCAACGATATGAATATTTTTTTTCTTAAACAAAGAACTTTTTCAAGTGACTTCACGAATGTTTAAAAGGACAAAATCACTCGGTCGAATGATTGCAACTGACAAATGGGGATCGACAATTTTTTTTTGTCACTAATTTAGCGATTCGATCTGATGATCAGTTAGTATATTCAATACGGTAATGATTAAAAAAACCTACCTGCTCACTACGATGTCACTGATATTTTTTGCCGATGTCTTTAACGAAATTCGTGTCTTTCGATTTCTCTAAGATTAACATTTAATAGATCGTACCCCGAATATTCTGTTACATGGTTTAACACTTAAAAGGGCTTAACGACTCTAACACATCCTGCGGGTTACGATAAAAAAACGAAAAAAAATTGTACGCGTCTTATGTTTGTTTTTTTAAAAGATGGCTGCAACAGATAAGGTCCAGCGGCACTTTTATACGATCGAAAAGGATGCGTTGACAACGATTTTTTTTCAATCTAATAGACATGCGTAAGTATTAAGACTGCATGTAATCAATCACGCGTGACTTTTGACAAATCTCGTCGTTCGCTTAATTTTTTTATACAAATGTATAGTTTATAGATTTAAAAATTAAAAGCATAGAAATCTTATAATTAATTGTGTATAGTTAACGATAAGCTCTTACATACAAAATAAAAGGAGCTTTATCAAACCGTTTTGCCATACTAACAATTAAACTTTAAGTTGTGATAAACCGAACTCATAGGAGACACCCACTCAGGGCGAACCAGTCTTAGTGATATATTACTTGAGATAAGTCTAAACTTATTGTATTTGTATCTCCGTTTATGTTTTTAAGTGACGTCACTTTACGTTTAATAAAATTTAAGCTTGTTTTCCGTACATATCAAAAAAAAAAAAAACAATATTCGCTTTCAAGTACCTCATCCTCATCATTGGCACTTTATAAATATTTACAGGCATATCATCACAGCAAAAACATTTGACAAGTGGCCTTCGACAAATGGTCTGTATAAGTGGTAATTTCCTTGAGCGTCCCTCAAGTGCTGAATTCAAGGCCCATTTGATAATTATAACTTGTACCGTTCAAGTGAACAAACCAACTTAAAGCAAACGGCGAATCCGCTTATCAAAATTCATTTGCATTATCAAATCCGGGTAATTAAACGTACAATATATACTTTAGTATTGGTTTTTTAAAAAAATGTAATATCCCAATTTGTTAACAAGAATTTCAAGTGTACTGTAACTGTAATATCGTAGAATCGTTTTGTTATTTAATTGATATTTGAACTGTTCCAATCCCGTTTAAGCATGGCCGTCAATTTCAGCATCAACGGAACGTGTTAATATAATCTCTATTACAATCAGTTTAGGTTGAAACAACGATGTGGTATCACCTATAGACCTGAAACCTGCGGTATACGTATTGTAGCGAGTAAGGATTAAATAACTATGCAGGGTATGTAATGTACGTAATGCTGGGATTCGACATTTAACGGCTTCGGGATTACCTTGATAATACCCTCAGCACAATAAATGTTTTCAACTGGCGTACTCGCAGGCGTCGCCGCGATAGGTCGAACTTTCAGACAAGTTTATGTAAAATGGCGTTCTGTGCACGCTCAGGGTGGAAGCCCTATGTCGGCTCTGCTCCACCCAAGCCGCTGTCGGCCGAATCGTGACAACTATGTTTACATCGCAACCTCATTACACAACAAAAGGTTAAAAACGACATTACCCAAAAGCTCGTGCATACAAACGATACGCTTAACGCCAGAACGAATATTACAAAGTACGTTATAACAATGCGTACGATTTATAATTGAATTACAATAATATATGGTCCGGAAATATCCTATAATAACACGGATAGGACACAAAGGGAGTTTAATACTTAATTTCTTTTAACTGACGGGTCGTATCATAAGCGGGTGGCATTTCTCGGTTTCTAATCCTATTGAGGCAGCATTTGTTAGGTCACCGGGACCATTTTTCATTCGAATGACAAATATTTAGAAAGTTATTTATCCACGTATGAATCCGCAACGCTCAATCGAGGACGTAAGGGACGCGATATTGCTTTGTCCGGACGACTCGGTGTTTATTCTGCGACCGTGCAATCGATTCAGGTAGATAATTCTATTACAACAATAATGCGATCCTGATTCCATTGTAATCATATTCAAAATTTTTCAATCGTGTCGCATTAGCGTCAAGACTACTCATAATCTAATTTCTTAGCACAATGCATTGAAAGGGTTTCGCGAGCGTGTCCGATTTGCCTACAGACTGCGGGCTGACGAGGTGGCAGCTACGCCCATATGGCACCCCTTGCAATCGTTAAATGCTCATCTATAACCCATCACACCATGGATTTTTTCGCGTTCGAATTTTAATATGCGTCAAGACTGATGGATAACCACGTGGACTTGCTCAAGCGAATGCCGCTGTGCGAACGGAGGCCTCCTATTTGTGTTGACTGTTGTGTTGTGCTGCAAATGCGAATGTGGAATTTAGCCATAAAGGCATTTCAAAATTTATAACTTACAGAGCACCATATCGACAGCCTCCAACAGTCCACCTCCGGCGCAGGCTGGGATGAGTGGGGCGGGCGGCGGCGGTCCTGGGCGGACTAGCTCTCCTGCTGCTTCGGCGACACGCTGCTGCGACACCGGCCGCCCCATATTCCAGGATCCTATCACGGGGCAGACAGTCTGCTCGTGCCAATACGAGTTTCTCAATTACCAGCGGCTCGCGTCTGGTGTGCCACTCTCTATGTACAGTTCACCGTATCCTGACGCTGCTGCTGCAGCTGGCATGGCAGCATACTTCCCGGCACTCGCTGCTGACCAGCCACCTTTCTATGCTAATACGGTAAGTTGATTTCATGGTGAAGAATTGTCAGTACTATATACTAAATTCTTAATGCTTGTTTAAGTACCAACATGACACAAAATAATTCCACCAAATTAGCGGTAACTAAACTAAGATCACAGCTAAGAAATTAATGGAGTGGTTTTAATCAAGCATAGCTACGCCAAATTAAGGCACGTGCTAATTCATAAAATGTTACCACGAAAGAATATATTAGTTTGACCTACATCGGAGCGAGTATAAATCATTAGTCGCGTCAATCAGTGTTTAAGACTTTTTGACAATTAGTTCTTGCTTCCATTAGATAATTAAATTATTATATAGAAACAATCGGTTTATACACGCAAACACGCAGTAGTGTAAATTTGTTTTATAACTATATAAAACATTTGCTTTCTAATATCGGACGAGTCAATAATATTTTTTTTTGAACTATTACTAAGATTCACACATAGTACACAGAGAGATATTTTGTCTTGAAAGTCTTAAAAGAATATCTTGAATTACCAACCCACTAATTAGGCTACATACACACATATTAATGAATGTCATATTTCAATTTGTTACAGTTACGAATTCATAATCCTGCTTATTTATAACAATTACATATTTCTGAAATTATGTATTTTATTTCTATGTATGAATCAAATTAACAGCTATATATATACCGTATGGATCTCAAGCAGGGGCGAGAACAAAAATAAAATAATATTACACGTTTTATTAAAGTTTATACAATTAAATATGTACACTGCTGTTAATAATTATTTCAAACACTTGCCTATAAAGCGAGTTAGTTAAGACTTGAATGTGATTTTAATTTAAGCATCACCAAACATCGCTTACCTACCTCTCGTTTTAAATGTACATTAATAATAAGACATACACACATATATAATTTCCTCAGTATGGTATATTGTGTTTTTCTATATTTAGTTTTTTTAGATAGATATAATAAGAGAGAGAGAGTGTGTTCTCCAAACACAAGCAATACATTGTATAAATGACACAATCCTTGTATTTACAAACCTCCACGGAAAGCTATGAGTATTTTGTTTTTAAATCGTCATAAAGTAAACGTCCAAAAATATGATCATGTTCACACGTTGTATTCCAATGATTCCTATCTGACATGCAAATGTTCGCCTAATGAACTAAATATATTATAATTAGAAAACAGGTGCCATTTTAACATTAAAAATGTAACAATTTTTTTCTATCAATACGTTGTACAAAAAAACGTGTTTTAAAACCACTTCACACATTAGTGTTAGCCGCATGCGACTTAAATTTTTAAAAATTTACACGCAAATTGTAGTTTAATTTATATAAAACTGTACCAGCTAATTATAAAACGAGTGTAATGTATTTGTTTCTTGTGATTCAAAACATAGTGTTTGCTTTACACAACTGAGGTACTCATACGTCATCGCGCAGACTAAACCGAACAAAGTATTTCGGAATTAATTATTAAACTTATTAAATTAAAAAAAAATACCTAAAACTGTATTAAAACAGGAAGGATGACCTGATACTGATGATTCTATGGCACGTATTAATAGTGAAAAATCGTTCGTCAAAAAGCGCCTGTCGACACACACCTTTAAATATCAATAAAACTACGACAACAGCTCGTAAAAATATCTAAAACAAGTTATCTACACGTTTTCGCACTATCTATTCATTATCAATATGAAATCAGACATTGTATATTAAAAAAGTGGACAAAAGATTGTTATCATTTAAAAGCAATATCGTTTTAGACAAGTCGTAAAAAAAAGTTAATTATTACAAAGGCCATTCACGACCCAGTTGCCGATCTGTGGGTTCTATACCCGGGTAAACATTTATCACATTAATATATTTAATATGGGTGTTATAACGAAGTATGTTAAAATGTAATATGTCGTTTTGTGTGAAAACTAAGTATGCTGGGTTAGTGTTACCAACAGGCCTTTGAAACGATCTCAATTAATATTAACTCTTCTCATAAGTTTCTTCAATTTATAATTTGTTATTTTACACAATGTCTTATCAAAAGTTTTATCAATTCCATTTTTTTAATAAAAAAATATTATAGAGTTTTGTAATACAAGGATGGTGTCTCCATTTAAGCGTTATAGCTTGTATTTGGAGGACACGCTCAATCTCTTATCTTATCAACATACAAAATTCAATTAATTTTTGAAATTTGAATTTTGTCTTTATTTTATACAATTCACATATTTTGATTATTCAAATGTGCTGAGTTAATACTTGACACAAAGTGACAATTTACAGCCATTTCACATACGTCAACCTCATTGTCAGCGTTCTCTTGCTTGTTTTTTTGGTACCAAATTGAATATATTAAGTAACATATATCACTATCACATAAATGTTGACCGTGGAACGTACCCGGGCCCCCTGTTCGGCAGACCAAGATGATAAAAGTCAAATAGGTCGTTTAAGTCTTAATCAAAGCAATGGACCATCACACAAATCGCAATTTAAATTTTGAATTTTTCCAAATCATCTATGGTTTTACTACCACAGCTTTCATCTTTAACAATATGTAATCTGAGCCATACAGTAGCCCACAATAGACATAACTCATTCGAAAATATATTCATCAAGTCGAATCACATTTCTAAAAGGATTAAAACCTTTAGCCCCCATAAAAAGCATTATAATAATTAGGATCCGATGTCAAAATAGTCTCGGTTTTAACTGTGCGACCATCCTTCATCGCGTTAAGTAGATTCAACAATACCCGTCCAGATATAAGGAATACTTATAATTTAGAATCATAATCCGATGAGGCATGCCCTTTTATCACAAAAAGTTGTCTTCCCCCGTTGAGCTTAATATCTTGATGCTTTGAGATTCCAAACAGTAATTCTAACCGAAATATCTTCGTTATAATATATAATATTTGTATGTGTGGCTTAATACATTTTTTAAACTAACCCAACATTAAAAATATACTGGTTCCTATAAATTGGCCTACGAAAAGAAATTTAGTGTTACGTTAAGTAATTCAATTACACCGTTCACAAAAAAGAACATGTTTCTGTCCCTTTTAACAGATTCAGCAATCAGTAAAAAAGACACACGTTAGTTAGAACCGATTCAATTTTTATAAACAATTCATATGATACAGTAGGTATGTATCATCATAGGTTAAAAAATTTGCATCTCAAATGTTTACAATTTAAATAATAATTAGTTATTTATAAATTTACTTTAACATATTTGTAAACACACAAAATGCATATATATATCGGTTAAATAATTAATCGTACCGTTTAAATTAAAATAAAGATAATGTTCTTATAAAAAAACGTCTCGTAGCAATAAGGTACCTATACCGATTGATATTAGCCGAAGTAGTAAAACTCGAAGGTGTTAAAAGGTAAACGTGAGATGATTCAATCATTCACGATAAGATCATTTATCATATCTGGCGAAAGTGTTAAGACGATCAAGGCTTTTTTTTCCATTCACACATTTTACTGCTTTTTGTAACCTCAGTTCGTACCACATTCGATGAACGACATTAGATGCCGGGAAATGTATATTTTCAAAGTTATTTAAGAATGTTTGTGGTACTAATCAACAGATTTTTGAGAATTTAAATTATTTATAAAAACATACAAATAATATTTATTTACAACATATGGGTTGTCTGGATGAATTTGCTTTTAATGATAGCAATATTTTATACATTTTATATACGACGTAGAGGTAAGCGGTTTGTAGCTTAGCTAAACTGATAAATATCCTTACATATATATATATATAATAGAAATCATGATGTTTAAGTGTATAATTAAATTCTTTTAACATTTCAGTGATTTTATATGATTATAAAGACTTATTAGATTGTAAAAATGGTGGTATAAGACTTTAAATTGAAAAGACAATTGAACTTTGTAATTAAGACTTTTTAATTTCGTATTAACTAAAAACTTTAGGCCAGTATTTTTATTCTATAATCACAGTAATTAAACAGAAATCTGAACTTGACAGTTCTTTGTCTTAACACTGAGCTTTTTCGGGAGAGTAACATTCATTTCTGCGTGAATTGATTATTATTTAAAATGCTTTCAACTTATGATTACTCACGCTTGCGTGTAAAATGTATCAACCGATTAAAATGTATACGCATACATCAGTGCATCGTTAAAAAAATCCACAATTCCATATTCATAACTGTATCATTTATGATTTGACTCATTCCTAAGGAAGAAACATATAAGCTTTAATTACACTATTAACAAAATACTATACTTAACGCTTTAGAATAAGTAAGAAGTAATCGTTATAAGTATTTAACACTGGAATGGTTTAAAAGTTGAAATGTCACCAATCGCCAATACGAATATAAATTCAGAGTTTCGCATCAGTCCCGGTTATTACAGAAAGTAAAATTATACCAAAGTGGTGGACTAACAAAGAACAGCGTATGGATTATGCTGTCGTACTTGAGTAAAATTTATTATAGGATTTTCGATTCGGCCACCAATGAAGTTGTTGAACAACAAAATCTTTTGATAGATTTATCCCGGCTGACCGCATTGAGATTCAGACTTATTTTTAATACGTCGCCATAAATTGTGGACCCTTAGCAAAAGACTGATTCCTAATTTTAAATGTGTAACTAAGTATGATAATCAAACTGATTATTAATAGTTAACGCTAAATTAACGTCTACAATAAAAACAATTGACTCAGAAACAAAATAAATTTAATTCTAATTTCATCAACTTTTAATTATCTCTTAACGTAAGGGTAAGAGATTTAAGAATAATCAAAGGGTCACAACCTAACAACAAACAAAGGCCATTCATTTGTCTATTACAAAAATGATTGATGCATCTACAACCATTAAATAATAATTAAGAAACCAAACGATCGATCAAAGAATCAATTCGATATTCCATTCTCGTGATGGATTAACGCTTCTGTGTAAGGGTAAGGAATTTGATATGTTAAAAATCCAGTAGTACCACGGAAATGCGCGCGCGCAGGTAGCAACCGTGACGCTGCGCACCAATATTCTATGTGGTTTATTTTTCTACGTTGAAGGTGAACATCGTGAACAAACAAGCATGTCTTAAAACCTAAAATCGAGAACATGCCGCGGGCGCAAATGCCCATCTAGTCGAACATAAGAAATATCTATGAAACGGTTTCAATCCGAGGCCAATACCATGCCATGATTAGCGCCGATAAGTAATAAGTATTTCAAAGAAAGGTTTTGGTTTTTAATTATTATCTTATGTATACTTCAAAATACATATAAGGTAACTTCGTTGTTGTTTTTGTAATTACACTTAAGAAACAATATTTTCACTTACAATAAGGAGCTTTAGTTCAAAAGCCTGACACGGGCCATTAAAAATTAAGCTTCGAAATTGCAAAGCCGGCTCCAATTGATTATATTAATGTTTGTTCAACAGGCAGCGGGAATCGAGCTGAAAGAGAACTTGGCAGCCAGCGCCGCGAGTTGGCCCTATCCAACTGTATATCATCCTTACGACGCAGCATTCGCGGGTTATCCATTTAATGGGTAAGTCTGGATATAAACATAAACTAATACTTATAATATAAAACTTGTTGCTGACGTACGGTCATCTTGAGATATTTCTTGGAATTTGTTTGATGTTTATTTCTTTAACACACAAAACCACAAACACTATCTATCTAGGTACTCTTAGTACCCGGGGCAAGAGAACATCTTCAAGCTCTTCTTCGAGCTTTATAAGATGCATAGGCGTCTAACATTCTTAAATGATGTCGACATCAAACGACAAAAGTCAAATCTTTGTATTCAGAAAAGTAGTTTTGAATCGTCTTAAATATGCCTGTTCGAGCACGAGCAAGCTGAGAAGAAACAGGCAAGAAACTCAGCTTGGTTGTTGTGATGATATTAATACAATGTTTTTGGTATAAAACCAAGTTGGAGCAACATTTTATCATCAAAGTAATCAGATATTTGATTCATCGCTTCTTCTACTTGTTGTTCAACTACTTTTTTTATAATTTCGTGACTGACAAATACAATAAATCGCAAGGAACTTTGTTATATAGGCGTACATATTGCCCTCAGAATGAACTATCATGTTTATGGGTCCTTGCAGTGGGGACAGCAAGCTAATTCTTATTTCTCGTTTAAATGGCAAAAATTAATATGGTTATATACATCAAGTTTTCATGAATATAGTGGCTAGGTTCTATCAGAATATTTATCTCTTTAAACCTTTTATTAATATTCCTGACTACATTCTATTAACTTTATAACGAGTGTAGAAAAACTGTATTAAAGCTCACATTAACATTATGAGTCATCCGAACTTTATGTTGTCCGCGTAGGTACCAATGTGAATTAATAAACCATTTCTTAACTAATATGATTGTTAAAGGGATTTTAATTTTATTTACACTTCTCTCATATTCAAAAATATATCTGCTAAACTTTGATTTTGAAATAAATATTGATTATTTTAAAAAGCTTTACGGTCCGTTAGCCATCGTCTAGAATTATTAACTCTTTAAGTACTAGCCATGTATGCTAATAGTTCAGATGTATATCATTGTTTACTTGACTCAACTAAAACCTTTGATGTAATGCGATTTATATAAATCATTTAATATGTGTCTATATATACTATATTTGTTTTTTCCAATAATAAAACTTAAACCAATTAATTAACTTAATATAAATTAAAATGTTGGTCTTTGTGGCAGAGCACCTTTAATAGGCCTATGAACACAATTGCGCCGCTGAGATAATTTCCAAAAATAAACACGCTCCGTTTAATCCCTATCGATAAAATATAACCGAAAGCTGTGGAGCTTATCTAAAATTCATTTCCCAATTCACGCCGGGAGCGGTGTTTAGAGCCGGCATAATTAATTTTTAACTAGCTCGCTGCACCTTCGGACTTCACACTGCACGTGAATATCAAAAAAAAGCGAATCCACCAGACTTTGATGCTCCATTTTTGAACAGCTAATGAATTCTAACGTTTTCTATGTATTTTGTGGTATCACCCTACCAATATTTATTGATTCACCTAAGGAATCGCTCTGTGGACTGATAGCGGTGACATGTTAAGGTTATATACACGAGTTTATTTGATATGAATAGTGTTATAGATTATCTATTTGTCGGCAAGTTACATAGAACATGGCGCCTTATCACCTAGCGTACTTTATATTGATTTTCATGAACGTTGGAGGCAATTAGTTCATTTGTAATTAGTAATTCAATTGATATGATAGGCCGTTTGTCGGTAGCGGCCTGGCCGATGAATATCACAGATAACGATACATATATCATAAAGATTTCACAATCGTCTGTATATATATATATATATATATATATGTATGTATGTGTGTGTATACTGACATATATATAGAAATATGACAGCTTTCTAAAAGTAAAGGTTCATATACAATTCGCAAAGGATTATGTTAATTCCAAATATAATTATTAAAGGTAATAAATATAGTTGTTAAATAAAGCTTATTATTTGTAACTTTTGCTAACTTAATGTAAAACACTAAAATATTCAATTTCATTGATATAAGTGTTTTATTTATATAATTCTCTTTTAAAAATGATAATAATAAAATTATTGAGAAATGATAAAATCTAATTTCAGACTGTGTTTTCTATTTGTTACAACCCTAATGCATTGTCTTTGGGGGCAAATATGTTGTGATGATAATATGAGTACTATTTAGTACAACCTTCCTATGCATGGCCTTAATTATAATACATAATGGTTCAATATGCAAATGAACAATATATCGCAAAGATTATTGCGGTTATTGGTCACGGTTTCGACTTGTTGTCCATCAAGTTATAATTGTGTACGACATACTTTATTTCTTATTCATATAACTTCGTATTAGTTTCAAGATCTATCCAATGTAGAAGTATAGAAAACTCTTATCGAGAGATATGCCTTAGGGCTTCAAGCAAATAGGCAACGACCAATGCAATAGATTCAATCGAGATACCTGATTCGGAGAGTTTCCCTACTCTCCTTGTCCCTTTCTGGATACTTCTTTAATTCTTACACCTCCCCTAAAATTAATACTACCGGCAACAACTCTTTACAGAAAAAAATAAAAATTAAAATAATCGCTAGTTGAAGAGCGCATACACAAGCCATTCCCGTGTCTTTAGGCAAATTGTTTTTTCCACAAGTCCATGTAAGTTATTCAATAAAAACGAATAGTGAATATTTATAAATTGTAATAACACTGTCACATTCTTGTCGTGTTGAATCTTACTTTGTGTAAAGAAAACAAATTGTCATAGCTCCGAACGTTTTTAAAACTTTTTGTAATTTTGTAGCTAAGTGAATAAACTAATAAGGAATATGAACGTCGCAAACAATATGCAAATCGATAACCGGAAGACATACATAATATGTGAACACCTTTTTTAATTGATTAATCTTAGCGAAGTGAACTTTTTGCTTCTATAACTCGAATATAACATACACTTTTTCCCTAAAACCAACCCAACCGAGACTGTATTGTTATAATTAGCATTATATCAATTTTAAGTGTATAACACGATTTTTCTATTACAGAACGGCCATTAATAATATGCCTGCAGAACAGTCGTGTTTGTTCTAATGAAATTCAAAGTGAAATAATAATCTTTATTCGTATATTTCCACCTACATAGTTGTAATTAACACTTGATATTATGTTTAGACCTAATCTCGTCCTATTCTTGATACAAAGAAATCTGAAGCCCATAAAGGGTTACGCTAATGGATTGCCTTTTGATGGCTCTGACGTGTCATTACAATGAGTGTAACGAAAATCTTGTGGCGTTACAAGCCTAGTCCGGTAGGCTTGTAAAATGTAACCCTTGGTTTAAATTTTACGGTGATATTTTGTGTGGAACATATTAGTTACGACTCTTATACGGTAAGTACGCATGAAACAAAAACTTCATCAAAACTCAGAATAGATCGATCGATCGATCGATCAGCGTGATGGCCCTTTTTGACAAATTCGTTCATCGGTCTTACGAACATTTACAAATTCATTCGTCGGTCTTACGAACATTTACAAATTCATTCGTCGGTCTTACGAACAGTCGTCGTCTCTTCAAAACTGCTGATAACTTGATTTATCAGTGACGTCATCGCAATGTAGTAATGAACGTCTCTGAGTACGCCTTTATTTGATTTGAATTATTAAAGGCGCGTATATCGAGCGGCGTAGGCGAAACATGATTTATATGTTTTAATTGTGATGTAACTACGTTAAACAAACATATCCTACTAGAATCATATATTTATATCGTATAAAAAACTAGCTGTTGACGATATCGTACGCCTGGTTTAAAAACAAATGGAATTGGGAGAATCGGCTTATAAATGGCAGAGTTCTGGTAAGTTTTTTTACGAACTTTCACCCCCTGTATCAACCCGTTCCAACTGTATTATTGCGATAAAATGTAGCCTTCCTCCTACCCTAAAGCTTAGACTAACTCCGTATCAAATTTCATGAAAATCGGTCAAGTACTTTAAGCATGAATGCGTAACATACATACAGAGATACTTTTCATTTATTTAGCTCTTGTCTGTACGAGTATATTTAATACATACGGTTGACGTCACGGCTTTCTATGGCTTCCACACAACCTAAAATTTCCCATCTGAGACTTTACGAAAATAAGTGATTCTTAAGTTACATTAACACAATACCATACACGTATGGTATATTACTACCATATATTTACAATACGTAAATAAACAGTCCAGGGAATGTCTACACTATTATCGTGGACCCGTTTTAAGCTTTTGTATAAACAAAAATAAATATAAAAAAATATATTTTTCAAATAAACAACGTTAATTTATGTGCGTATGACAATTATAAAATATCCAAGATAATACCAATTGGTATAATTAATTAAACAAATTGATAATTTAATAATTAATATAATATTGAACTTAATTGTTCATATTTATGTATAAGAAGTGTTAATTTTGATATCAATTGTAATATAACGCCTTTAAGTAAACAATATATTTATACCGGATGAGACATGGGACCTTCACACTCTTAAATATATACGATATGACTAGACATAGCTTCCCAATTCTTTAACTTATAACGCTATAAACATTACACAGTTAAAAACAAATCCTCGTTAAAAAACCTAATTACATTTTTATATACCATTTTTGTTTTTTTTTTTAACATACACTTAATATAAGTTACTACGATAAATGTTATCGTGGAGTCATTTTAAACCTTTAAATCTTCAATTGTCAAAAACAATTCGCATGTGTTTCTTGTTACCAAATAATTGTTTTGTGTGTATACTATGTTTTAAATAAGATATGTATTCAACACTTAATATGTTTGATGACAGTTTTAATAAAACAAAATTACGTATATATAAAAAATATCCAGGTAACGACCAAACATATTGGTATTACGCTTCGCTTCTCTGTGACAATAGGTTGATGGGATAACGCGCAGGTGTAACATTATCTGTCAACTTTTGACCGTCTATTAGTTGTATAAGACATTTTTAAAGGGTTTTAATGAATACTATTAAATGTATAGTTAATCTAATTAAGTGATGACCAGCTGTTCTTTTTAGATAGGTTAACCCGTTAAACCGTGTAAAATAAGTAGAAAGTTGACTTTCTGTTCACTTTAATACCTGATATGAAATTGGGGTTTTCAGGCACTTGCTTGAATATATAACAATATTTTATTTACTAGCAAGAAATAATAAAGATGATCTTTTTGGATAAAAGATTGTTTGTAATAATGCTTATTATAGATTGCTACAAAGTAATATTTGGAGTATAGGTACTAAACATGTTAGCGTTTACAACCAGTTGAAGCTTAAATTGAATTAAGTTGAATTTTACGTCAGCCAAGTAGATAAATGAATTGTTGGTAATTGTCACAAGAACTGACAACATACCTAATGTGCAGAACACCTGCTCTTACAAAATGCACGGACAAATTAACGACTAAACCATTTTAGAATACCGCATGGTTAAAAATATATTTTATAAAAATCGTTTGTCTCACTTAGCTTCTGTATACAGAATAGTCGGATATCGCAAAGATATATAATATAATAGTTTTCCATAATATGTTAATCAAAAAAAAAACCAAAATATTTTTAATAATGACCGTTACTTTTTTTTTATTGAGTCGATCTAACCAATATCATAGACGTGACAATAATAGAATGACCACTTCACTACACTTATACAAGCAATCGAGTTACAGAACCATTTTTCAAACGACACTCGCACTTGACTAGTTCTTAACCGATACACTTGTAAAGCCAGTTTCCATAATCCCTATGTAATTATGCATTTTGCCTACTTAATGGGTGATCAGACTTAAATTAATTGTATAAATAGTTCGGAGAACACTTAAATAATTAATTCAATTTTCTTTTTTAATTGAATTGAAAACAGCGACTTTTACTTGACATTTTGAAATTTTGTGCATAAGACACGAAAATGTAATCGTTTTTCGTTAACACATTTAGTATGAAGAGCTATTCTGAGCTGCTTAAATATTTTGTGTAATTTACATAACTGATTGGTTTATATTTTAATAACTATAAGTTGTTACTTATATAGGTGGTGACTTCACCTTTAATGTGTGCCTCCTGCTCCTTTGCCCCCTCTATAAAAAAAAATTAATTTTCATCACAATATTATATGCTTCAATGTTTGCAATTTCAATAGAGTGCATGATTTAAAATATTGAAATGTATTCAATGGCTAAATATTCATTGTTACTTAGCGATAAATTACAAAATGTTACCGGTAATTAAATCGATGTTAGTCCAAAGTTAGGGTCAACGACACACATTGCATAATAATGTTACTTAAATTAGGTATTCTAATTAGGTGTATACAATTTCTAAACAATTACAACGGTATCGAAACATTTATTATTTATGGATTTCACATTTACATTTCCAATACATATGACGGCACTCATTCTTCGTCGCAAAGGTTTATAAATCTTTGATTGACTAATTCATATCATAGGACAAACTGACACCGAACTGTGAACTGTGCGAAGTCATTTTTAAATTAGTATTAAAATAAAGATTCCGAGATCTTGGTGTCGATTTGACAGCATTCGGTCAATACAATTGTAAATCTAGTCAGCTTTGCTGTACGCGCTCTTTGATGCTTCGAATATTTTTCAAAATAAATTTTATCGTTATAGATATCATCTATGTTATTGGAGTGTCATATTTGCTTAATTACACATCAGACAAGTTTATTAATGTGAGGATTTTTTTGCACTGCTAAGAATTTCATTAGAGGTCTATCAAAGCGTGTTTGATATGCAGATATAATAAAGTTTAGATCATCGTACAGATTCAAGATAAAGCATAAACATGCATTTTTAAAGCTCTTTAACGATAACACGGTCTTGAAAAGTATCACGAACGAATGATAACAATCAATGGTCGCAATCTTTGTGAAAGTGTTACATATTGCATATGAAATTTTTCCTTCTATTGTATAACAAACCTCCCTTGCGGTACAGTCGCGCCGAACACCATAAACAGCTATCACCCGTTAGCTCCTTGTAGTGCGTGATCGGTGTACAAAGAGAACAACACTTCCGCTCTTCAGCGGTATAATTACAAACGGAAAAATTCAACTTACGCGACAATCCAGACGAAATTCGTCGAAGAACAACTAAAAATTATCTATTTCACGGTTATGGTAACATCGACCCAATCGTATAAGAACCAAGGGTGCATTTCGATGAAAGCCCACGCTAGGACAACTTGGAGTCAGGATGCGACGCACGTATCAGTCTATTTGGCCTCCGCCTGATATCGTGCACACAAAGTAATGATTACTCATGCCGAAGTTTATTTACGACAGGAAGAAATTGCGATTGTTTTCTCTTAATGGTTATAACTTCCCAATGCGTACGATTGTTTGCAGAAATAATTAAATAATCTTGTAGTTGCCTACGATTTTAATGACGACGATTGCTAATACATCAGTTGATTTGCTTTTTTTGGTGTCATGTATTCTCATTTAAAATGTATTAAATTAATTGAGTGATTTTTACCAAGGTCCTAACGTACCCACTATTTTTATTTATATATGGCATTAAAGTTATGACATTTTATTTTTATTGAACTCGAGCACTCCGTGATTACCTAAATTACATTTACGTCAAACGAGATGTCTACCGATACTAAATAATTGTGGCTGATATATCACTTATGAAAAAAAATGCAACCCACACAATACATCAGCTTAATAATATAAAACATATATTAATTCGGATATCGGAAATAGGTTCGATGACACGATGAATGATGAAGTTAACTAGATACGACAATTACATAATGCGTCATCTAGATCACTGTGCGTGGTCAACTTGCTCACGTAGCCTCACGTTTTGTGTGGCCGGCGGACATGACATCACCTCTGGCCAACAAGACAAGGCTCTTATGGCCACCGTCCACAGTAAGGCTGTTATTAACTTTCTAGTTCAAAATGTCTCGGAATTATAAAACTGTTTGTACTCTATTTATTTTATTTATTTATTTAAACTTTATTGCACTAGAACACTAGAAGCAGATGAACGTACAAATAAGAATAACGGGCGGCCTTATCGCTAATAAGCGATCTCTTCCAGACAACCCACACGATAAAAGAATACTTAAAATACAATTAAAATGGTGCAAAGGGTGCAAAGTATACAAAAAAAATACAAAAACAAAACACAACATACATTAAAATAAGTAAAACCAGAAAGATCGGGAATTAAGTTCTATTAATTTCCTATCGGTATGCTTTTGAGATATATAAGGAATATAATTTAATTGATGGTTATACGTGTGTAAGTTTTGTGTTTAAAAACTAACCTTACGACTGAAATATATAGTAATCTGATTTCTTTAATTAAATTATATATTTGAAGTTACCAAAAATCTGTTCTCTTTTAATACAACATTGACATCCAATTACTTCGTGACAAAACAGGAAATGTAAACTCAAACTACTAAAATGTACTTAGTAACAATTGAGATGTTTTCTTTTATTTATAATAGTATTAACTTCTATAAAACGTCAATTGAAGTGTAAACGGCAGCCCTAAACTTCCACAGTTAATCGAGAATACGTGTACAGACAACGATTTAAAGCATTGACTGCCTGTCCTCCTGTGTATTACCGAAGTATGGAACAATAAAGAGTACGCGTTATAGCATATAAATGAACAGAGTCGTATGCAGAGGGCGCGCGCGTGCCATTAGTAAGCCACAACCAGTTTGAAGTAATCGACCGGCTAATTTCATTCTAAGCGCATTTCTCGTTTCCTCTTCCCTTTTTCCTATCGGTCAGGCGGCTTGCGAACAGAGCTCGTCATATTGTCACATATTGTTACACTGTAAGCGAACATTTATTGGTTTACCAAACCTAGATCGGTTGCCAACGGATTTTTCATTAATTATGATTCCGAACATGTGTCCAAATGTTACGGTTTGTACTCAATATTGAAATTATTAAAGTCTTAACTCTAAATGTTAGACATAAATCGAGAGAAATACCTGTCGCATCGCATCAATATAGTGATCTCACACCTTAATAATGAAGATACTAACAATATCTTATATTATAAAACGCATCATATTTTTAAATTAATATACCAATTCAAATTGACAACTTAATTTGAAAATAACTTAAAGCACATAAACTAAAACATAAAAATAAATTAAATAAGTTTGGTCCGTGTGGCAGAATACCCGTAATGCTGGCGGCATGTCATCGCTGCAATGCGAGGGTAGAAAACCACATGTTTTAAAATAAACTAAGCCTTGTAGTATTTGTACTGTACACACAAGAATGTCGTGTTTATATGCTAAATGTATATAATGCACTTTGAAGGTAAACTAATCCTCTTATAGCATGGCTCTGTAAACATATGTAGTATACAAGCATAAAGTATACTGTTCTATATCTGGTAATCGGATTGTTGCAATTATTTTAAGTACTAAACATTTCACAAATTAAATAATTCGAAAACCACTAAAGATAATTTAGTAAATATTCATTCCAGGTCAATAAAAAATCATCTAGAAGACGCGCTACAATTATGTCTATTTATATAAATTTGCTTGCCTATCTGGACAGAATTTCTAAATTTGTTCATACGTTGATTTTAGTCGTTCAAAAAAAAGTTGTTGAAGAGAGAGAGAGACATGCATGTTCTCTATACATTAAAAAACCAGCAGAAACAAAAATCCCGTTATTATATATCGTGCATATAAAAAATATACGCTAATTGAAATTGTTACAGATGTCTCATAATTACATATAATTAGGCTTTGTTTAAAGAAGCATCACTTATCATCAGAGGTTCTTAACAGGGCACAGATAATAGATTAAGACTAATTGATGTACATATCTTTGGCCATGTTGACCGACTTACCCAAATATAATTTTGAACCAAATTCCGTCAATTGATCTTATAACGACCGGGTCAGTTATAACGATTCAAATTGTATTTTAAAATGTAAATTTTGTGACGTGTTCCACTTTACATTCTATTCATGGAGGCTCATTTCAAATCGCCTATGTTTGTTTGTAAAAAGTAAACAACGTCCGATATTTAAAATAAATCAACGACAGAAACAAAATAATCTCGTGAATGTAACAAACCTTAAATTATATAGCACAAGGTTGTTGTTATCACAAGTGCTACCAAATTACACAAAATTAATTCATATCATACTAATAAAAAAAAACTTGCACAATGTTAGTTACATATGTGATTGCGAAAGGCCTCCCAAGTTCATAAAATTGATTATTCTATGTATAACATGTGAGTAATAAAGTGTGACCTGAGATAAGTGAACCGACGACACTTAATTTTCGAGTCTACATACGTCTTGTGAGGTCTGTATTGAACAGTAATTATGTTAACAAAAAGAACTGACCGTCCTAATGCAATCTAGACTGTACTTCTTAAGTTAGTGGCAACTGTCTTGTTGTACATCTATGATCTGCCATTATTAAAGCCTAAAATTGATATTGATTTATATGTTTTTACCAATAGAAAGTGAAATTGTTTTATTATTTCGTACAGTGTAATTACATTCTTAGTTTCTTATACAAGTCCACAATACTTTAATAAACATCTGAGTGATGTCTGATAAATAGGTTGACATATCTAGTGGGTATTGATAACTTCTGGGCGGTACACAAATTTCGTGATCCATTTATATTGACTTAAAAGCTTTTATAGAGCATTATCTCTTTTTTAAACTGTCACTCATAGCTATGCAACTATCAATTATGCATTTTGTGATACTTTATATAATGAATTAACGAATTCTAACCTAATATTATACACCATTTATTACATTACATAGAAGGCATTTTATTCGATTATATTCGGCTTAGTATTTCTGGGCAGATCGCACGCTTATTTTAATGAAATACTTATTACTACACGCTATGTTAAAAGAAATACTTATTTTTAATGTAAATTTACTGTTGCATACAAATTGCATTCCAACAAGTGTTTCGATAATTAATAGTATTTGACGTCATATTTTTTTTTGAAAATACATATGTTTGGGTACAGAAAGATTCTGTTTTATAATGACCTTTTAAGATAATTAAATTAGATCAATCAATACACAATTGCATAAAAGCCGATATCACTTCATTATTTGTGATTAATTCAAATGAGATAACAATGATAAAGCTCCATTCACTACTTAATTTTTTTTTAATATAACTTAAATCTATCACCAAATGCATACAACAATATTATCATTACCTAAACTTAGGATATAATTTCACATGGAATAATCAAATACTTCAAAAACACAGATGTATTAATAACCGTGTTAATTAGTTATATGTTAAAATAACAACCCAAAATGTTACGTTCAAGATAATTATTATTTATTATAAAAAAAGTAATAGAAACTTGTCGTGAGAGTATTTTCGAGTAAGGAAAGACTCGTAACAATGTGAACCGACCGTTATTATTGTGATATCGGAGCTCGGACCTACAGCGAATGCCACTGATGTATCATTATTGTTAAATTAATTAAAACTCACTCGAGTTGCAATAAACTGTCTTATCAACTACGTAAAAGAGGGGTCAAGACTTAAGTGAAACAGAAAAATAATTTGCCACAGATAAAAGCCGTATATAATTTATACCTTGTTTTCGTGAGCCATTCGAAGTAACAAGAATATATTGATATTTTTGTAATTTATCGTTTGAGATAACTCATATGAGTTTATTGATCAGCAATTAAACACTCCAGCGAATTATCTATTATGTGCGAATCGGTACAACTCGTTAAAAATAAATATTTTTTTTACGATCGGTGTTATAATGAAATTACACAACTGTAAACACATGTAATTTCTCGTAATAATATGTTCTGAAAAACTTCGTCCGAAGGGGCGAGTAGCCCCCTAAGCAAAAACAAAGATGGCTGTGGTCGCCAGTGGCGTTTTCACGCTCGGCTCGTCATCGCGTACCGCCCAGCCGTCAGCCCCGTAGAACGCCCTTCGTACCAAGGTTATCATACTGATTGGCGTTTACTCCGAATTCCAGGCTATTATTGCCTGTTCCATTTTACAGGCATCCCTTTACCGTTTCTATTAGGGGTTTTTATACACGTGGCCGGCCAATTAGTCCCCTGATATCATACGCCCAGGACGTTTATCGCGACGTGAATGCGTGCGGTAGGCTTAATAGCGCGTTGTGAGCATGGTAATGTATTTTTGGCGTGCCGCGCCCCAACCAGCATATCTACCCAACAATATTAAGTACCTGTATATGGAGTTTTTAAAACTACCATAACCTCAGATTGGTCGTTGCGTGAGTCCATTCGTATATTGCTACGAAGAATAATTAGCTTTATCGGACAGGCTTTTTATGCGTTATTTACTTGTGGCATGAAAGGCAATGTTTCAGCGTTATTTACTCTTTGTTTACTTGTTTTGTGGTTGTTGGAGTTGTAGCTGTACTGTTTTGTATTTTGTTATTAGCGGACTAATTTGGATGCCGGCCAAAACGGACAAATGATTATAGTGGCGATTTTAGGGAGGTTAAGTATTGTTGTTGACTGCATTTAAATCTGCATCCGATGTGTTTTTTTTTAAACTCCACATGAGTGTGTCAGAACATGACTTTAAATTATTGTACACAGTGGGACCTAAAATTAAAAAGTTTATTTGAATTGGTAAATATTTTATTCAACAGTCAAAATAGTTTTATTCATTAAGGTACCATTTTGACCATTTTGATTCGTCTTAAATCTAAGTGATTGTACGCGACCAAGCTGAGAAGAAGCAGGCAACAAAACTCGGCTTGCTTGTTTGTTTTTTTGGAAATGATTTTAAGCTGGAGCTAACTCATTCCCAAACTTTTTCGTCGTCAAAATAATCAGACAATTTATAAAATGTTTCGGTTTCGGTTTATAAAAAAGGTGAGGATGCAACACTAAAAAATAAATTGCGCTGATAGAAACAATGATTGGTCGATGAGGTTTGACGGACTCATCGCAATACTTCCTTTGTGTTGTTCATCAAAAATATAACCCCGAGCTCAATGCAAACAACAAAAATTAAAACATGACCTAACAGAAACAATGGTTGTGTAACAATTATGTAATAAAGTATTTTTTACACAATATTTTTTAGTTCCATAGAAACACAAGATATCTAGTTGACACGTAATTCGATCATCTACACCGTCCGATAAATTTTCAACACAAAACTGTCACCAAGACTTAAAAGGCGTCTATAATTTCATAGGCGGTGTATCATTTGACTGATAAATTCATCGGTGTGGAAGAAATAGGTGAACAGCGAGCAACGTATGTTTACCTCTAAAACAAGGTGCGTAGGTTCATAACTACGATGGACTTTGGGACTGGCTGTACGCATTCGAAGCCGATGTCATTGGTAAATTCGAAATTGAAACATGATCCTAGTTGTACTTTTAAGGCGGCACCTCAAAAGGCATTTGTTTAATCAGCCTATTGGAGTAAAAAGCTGTCCTGATAAAAAGCTACGTTGGAACCCTTATAATCAACTGACATCGAAATGACACTTGTGTAATATTCACAACGTATTGTTGAACAGAATATAGTTAGTTAGTTAGTGCCGTTAAAACTATTTCAATATAATTTTTCCTTTAACGTGCTTGTAAATTTTATCTATGAATATAATTAAGTTCTAATTAGATCAAACTCAAAAGATTGTTCTACTGACAAAAAAATGTTAGTGAGCCTCAGGAATGAAATTGGTATTAATTAAAATAATTTACATATTTTATTACCGTTGAAACTCGCAGCATTCACCAAATGATGTAATAGTAAACACAGAAATCCATTCATAAAGCATACATATGTTAAATTCAAATAGATATAATCAAACGGAGGATTCAAATGAGTCGCGGGCGTGATTCGTTTTAATAACAACAGCTATTGGTGACAGCAATAATTTTGTGTTTATCTCATTTTTATGAGTTTAAGTAGGAAACGCGAGGTGGCTGGAGATAGGGATTTAATTGAAGGCAGGGGCGAACCACCCGCCGCGGCGGAAAAAATAATAAAAAAAATATGAACCGCCGCCATCCCCGCGAGCTCGGATGCTGTGAAAGTGGCACGTTGTGAAAAAAATGAACGGTTTTTTTGTCTGCAGAATATGCCTAAGCTCCGTTCCACTTTCGTATTATCGCTTCAATTCTACTTGTTTAGCTCATTCATCAGCGAGACGTCATTAAAATGTAACATTGGCTCCTGTTTATTATATAACCTTATCCGCACTATTATTTCGTGTAATTATCAAGTTGTGACAATGGCTAAATAAACGTTATTAAATTAGGCTAGCCGGTTGGGTTAATGAAAATGGTAACAAAACAAAATAATATTTCATTTCATATTTATTTACGAGAATCTCATTCTGTTGGGGGCGAGAAGAATTAAGTCAACAACGGAGTTACAATAGAGACCGTGTTTATTTAGTAAGCCATGTCAAATGAAATGAGACTCTCTGCCTTATCTGATAAAGTAGGGAATCGATCGCTCCCCTCTTAGACAGGGGCGATGCCCGTCACTTCTGCGATTTAAGTGACAGTTTTATTAATTTCCCATACTACTCATCCCTATTTTCCACCCTTCTCAGTTACCAACTGCATTGGCGGCATATGGATACAATTTTACGTTTATTCGCTTCATAAACGAGATATCAACTACGTTTGAATTTTATCACATATTTTTATTAAGTTTTTTTTTTGATATTACAAGCGGAATAATGCATTGTTATTGTCATTTCGATTATCAGTATGTTTACTAGAATTTAATTAATCTTAATAGAACATACATACGGGGAATACATAATAAAGATAGGTGGGACTGCGTGGCCTGCAAGCGAATGCGTACGGCGGGAGATAAGCTGCAGCCTAACGTCGACACAGTAGCTAGAGGTTTATCTCGATTTCAATTATTATACTGGCTTTCATTGGACTGGTGGGGCGGCCAGGGGAGGCAGGCGGGTATGGCCGGGCGGTCACGAACTAACTTATCTGCTCTTCCAAATCGGACTCGGCCATTTACGCCTGATTGTATCCACCTTTTAAAACTTTTTAAATTACTCCATGTATAGGAGTAACTTCCCCCCCTCCAAATATTTTTTATATTCAAACAAATTATCTCAATTTTAGGTAAATATTTAAAACTACAGAAACTCTTAAACTAGTTACTAGGTACTTTTAGTAATATTGTTATAAATCTTAATGTTGACAACTGATAAGTACAAAAAATTAAATAAACTAAAATCAATTTAAAAGTTTGGTCATTGGCAGAGTACCCATAATGCTGGCGGCATTTCCTCGCTGTATCGCGATGTTTATTCGTTGAGCGAGAAAAGCACAAGCTCTTTATATACTGATATCAATTGAATATGATTCAAGCATTATTTATACTACTTGTAGTAGTCCTTTACATTTGATTGGGCACCGTAACTACTTAGAATTACAGTACATCAACTTAATAACATTTATCTCGTCAGCAGATATGGAATGGATCTCAATGGTGCAAGGCGGAAAAATGCAACCCGCGAAACTACGAGCACGTTAAAAGCATGGCTTAATGAACATAAGAAAAATCCATATCCAACTAAAGGGGAGAAGATAATGTTAGCGATAATAACGAAGATGACTCTAACACAAGTTTCAACCTGGTTCGCAAACGCCCGCAGGCGTCTCAAGAAAGAGAACAAAATGACGTGGGAGCCACGAAACAGAGTGGACGATGACGACAACAACAATGATGATGATGACCATAAAAGTAACGATGGAAAGGATGGATTGGGTACGTACTTTTAAACACAGTTTTATATTACATGGCCAATGCAAACGTACTAATAGATAGTTCGCGAAATTATTCCAAATTATTGACACGTGTTTTGTTTCAGAAATCCCCATGTGATAATTGCCCTAACCACTTATTATTTTTTTATTAAGCGTCAGCATATAAATCACAAAGTCTAACCATACTTTTAATTATAGATGGAAAAGATTCCGGCACTGGCTCGAGTGAAGACGGCGAGAGGCCACAGCAAAGGCTAGATTTGTTGGGTCAACGTACTGAATCTGAGTGGTCCGAATCACGAGCCGACAGCGGTCCAGAATCCCCTGAGCCATACGAGCGACCAATACACCCAGCGTTCCAGCATCTGCCATCGAGAGCGCCGCCGGGAATCACGCCTGCATCGGCGAAGCCAAGGATATGGTCTCTCGCAGATATGGCAAGTAAAGACGGGGAAGTGCCGGCACCACCCGCGTCCGCGTCTGCCTTCTATCAGTCAGCAGCTGCAGCGGCGGCCGCCCGGCTCGCTCACCCATACCGACCGGACCTGTACCGCGGCCTTTACCCCCCGACGCATCCAGCCGATGTCGCCCTTCTGGAGTATTCCCGCTCACTGGCTCTAGCTGCCCCCGCCCCGGCTCCCCCTGCGCCGTCTCCATCGTCGTCCTCCACGTCGTCGCTTGCCGAGCCCCCGCCCCCCTCCCGCGCCTGACCGCTCGCCTCACGTCCACACCTGGCGCACCGACAATAAACCGCGATCGGCCCGTGAGTGACGCGATACACCTGTAAATATAAATATACATACGTATATATGCGTGATTTATGCACCGGTAGGAGATGCTTAGAATTGTGATAGTGGACAGAGGCGAGCCGTGAGGCTGACAACTCGCAAACGATGTCGCAGCCTATGCGCCGACTGACCGACAATACTAGGTGCTAACTCAAATTGGACCTTGCGAAATGTTACTGTAGTTATTATTGGAGGTGGTTGAGATGAAGTGATTGAAATGAAAATAGGTATTAATGCGCGTTACGTTTCTACAAGATAGACGTGACTATTTTAGACTATTATTTAATATGTAGAGTGTAAATTATTATTTTGAAATGTTCTCTTTATATTAGTGCCTAATTACGTCCAATTTTCTCTATTGTGTAATAGTTTCGTAAACGTCTATCATACGAATTATAATACTTATTTATTGATACGAGGTCAGTAGTAATAGCTGTTTGTTTGCGGTACTATAAAGATTGTAGATTTTGTGAAATCTGGTTGTTAATTTCTAGTCAGACGACTATCATTGTCTTTGTTAACTATAAAATGAAACGTTTCTGCGAACTACACTATAGATTAGAATTGGTATTATTGAGAGGCTGGGCCTTTTTCTGATGCACATCATAGTGCTGTTATTCACGTAACCATAAGGGCCGTATAGCATGTAATAGATTCATTCAACATATCGGAAACACATATGTCCCAGTCTTAACTCCTAAGCAAACATTAATTTTCACGTATGTTAAATATCCTATTTTAATTTTTAATATATTTTACTGTGTCTATTCAAAAAGAATGTCTTCAATGGCCTTGTATAATGTAAAAAAAGTAGTTGTATAGTGATATTAACATTTATTTTATTCTATATAGTGTAAAATATTTCCAACATTATAGAGACTGAAAGTCCAAAATTGAGTCTATAGTTTTGTACATACGTCTCTGTTATTAGTATACTATATTGTAATCGTATATTGAATATAAGAGTGATAACACGATAATAAACTATCACGAGATTCGCATGTAAATAGACAGATAGACGTTTGCGTCTTTTGCAGACTTTGCAACGAATACGGACTAGCGATTGATTTGTGAATGATTCCACGGTCACAATACGATAAATCAGTAAATATTCCTATGTGTTAGTGATAATAATAAAATTTAGACCGTTTTAATTTTTAAATGTTTCTTCATACACAAGACACATTCGCAAATTATTTTAAGCAATATTGTTTATAGACGAATTTTGTGAGCTTCAAACTCGTAACGAAGAAGGTGTGTGAATAGATGCAATAAAATTTAATACACAAAATAAATATTGGCTTTTTATTATTTCTCCTTATTTATTACAATTAATATCAAATATTACAATTACAAACAGTTCTAATTGTGCTGACTCTGCACTGTACTCTCAGACATTCCAAATTCAAAATACTTACTTCGATTTGACATACATAACCCAGGTAAATAAAAGCACCATGTCGCGCATTGTTGCAAAGAACATATTATAGTATTCTCATTTTGACAAGATAACAAATTTCCTACGCAAAACTAAGACTGTACAAATTTGACGTAAATTTCATATAAAAACATCGGAATTTAATGTTGCTAGTGTCGTGTATTGTCTCAATAAATATAAATTATCGGGTAACATAGAAATTATATTTACACAGGATAGGTAATTTGATATAATTGAACATATATTACGCCTTGCAATATAAAATATTTATATAAATTCAAATAAAATCTATTCAACACTTATAGTTAGGTCGTCCATAATAATTAACACGTTACCAGATTAAATTACTGTAAACTAAACCTAAATGACCACTAACTTGGAATCCAATTAGAACATCAAAGCCAAGTACCAGTAATAATTTCATTATTATTTCACAAATTCTCCATAATTGGGTCGTTGTCAAACAAAATACACATAAATCACGAACAATATAATCCTTTGAAGTGGTCGTGTCCGGCGTGACGTCATTCTTATAATATGTCATACATTCATTATTTACCCACGTATCGTAGATGAAAGCTGTGCACAATATAAATAAACAAACGAAGAGCGCTGAAAGGGTGATAGAATTATATTGGTATTCGTGAGAAATAGTCAATTATACGTTCGTTCTGTTTAAACAGAAATGAGAGATTTAGTAGCGAACTCGTTTCCTTGTTCCGAAGCAATTATGAGCCAAGTTGGACTTACCCGGAATAGAGGGACTCTGACAGATGTGTAAAGCATAATTTAACCTGGAAAATAAATAAAAAAATTGTGCTCATTATAATAATACTAAAACTGATTCAATTTTTTTAGCAGCCCCATTTAGTTATACGAACAGAACAGATAAACTAAATCATATAGTATTAATATAAAAAAATCCTCTGTAATATTTATTAATTAAATGCTCTACGTCTGAGTGGTTTAATATGACTCAATTTCAACTTATGCTTTCATTGAAATGTTTATCGACACGTCCTAATATTTAATCAAGTATTGGCTTTTCGTACATTACTCTTAATGAAGCCTACATCTTCGTGACTCACTTAATGTCTTCCCATTTCAATTAACGCAGCAATCAGATGTGATTGTCACATCAAGATATATTGTTAAATCTTCAATACATCCAATATAATAAACATATCAAAACGACCCGTATAAAAGCAATACTGACGTCAGTATTAAATGACTTGAAGAATTCATTCAATTCGAACATATATTATTTAAAAAAAAAACTTTATTTTTATAGAGCTCAGGCGTGTTGGATAAATAGTCCAACATGTTTCTATAACAAAGACATCTTAATAGCCGATGACGAGCAAAAGTCAATGTAACAATCTGAGTGTTGATTGCTTATAATTGTATATACATAAGGCACCGCGTCAGAATTAATGCTTTTGTGGTAAGTTCTCGAATGTTTGACGACTACCACCATTAGGAAGTTCTGAGTTTTATAACCTGAGAGACAATCCATCAGCCGACTTCGGACCGAATGGTTTGTGATGCAGACAAAATATGATATTCTTTGAGTTTTTATTAAGCATTTTAAATCTTTAAACAATTGCGTATATCTCCAGAATTAGCATAAACATGATCTATACCTGCTCGCTAAACTGTTGTTTAAAAGAGATACGATCATCATCTATTCGTAGAATATTGCAATTAGGACCTTATAACGCGTGATTTACAATGTTATTTGTGTTACCCTATGGTGTAAGAATTCAAACGAGGAATTCCGATTTCAAACCGTCTGCTATGCCATCTAAAATATTGGACATCTCTATCTTGGTTGCGATTTTGTTCGTTCTCTGGAAACAGACAATGAGTCGGTATTGTCAGTGTGTGCATATTTTGAATACCTCACCCCACGCGGTTAACGATTCAATTTTTAACATTAACTTCCAACATCTCGCTGCCTTGCCAGTAATAATTTGTGAACATTGAACAAAATTGCAATTGATAAGATCGAAACTTTTTCACATCACAACAATAGATAGATAAATTAGAAATAAAATGCATATTAACATTTATCTTGTAACATATTTTGTTCGTGATCGAGTCGTGATCCGCTAAGGTTGAGAAAAAGTGATTCAACAATATTGAAAATTCATAATTTAAATTTATTCCTGGTACCTACATGGTTATCATATTAGTGCTTATAACAACTTTTGACATCCAGGGTTGGCTTCGGAATGTGATTATTCATTTAACTAAAAAAAAAAAATTCACGTCCCGTCTTCATGTCAATTCAAAACCGTATATTTGCAAATTAGAATGTGTTAACATTTAAGAATGCAAACTGCAGTAAACTGAACAAATCGTAATGAAAATAAAGTATCGTTGTACAAGCTGTACAAAATTACATTTGTCTTTGCCTTGTCTTTGAATTGACGTATCATCGACAAAAGCATCTCATTGGTTGGCTTCAGGAATATTCGATGAATGAAAACCCCCTTTAGTAAGCTCTCAAGCTCTCAAGCATAAATTCAAGCTAGTTTATCCACCGTAAATGTTTACGTGTAACTTAAGTTATGCTATATAAAGAGCCATTAATTTTAATAGGGTATGTTGAGTCAATGTTGCAGTACCTTCTGTGTTTTCTCTATGCATTCATTCTCAGTACATTAAAAATATTAAACATGACGGATTTGAATCTAGATTCAAACTGTCGTGAGTTGTGACTCGTGAATTTTTAGTTTGTTAACTTCATTAATATATTGACCGGACTACAAATTCACAATACAATACTGTACAAATTCTTTAACAAAATAATTTTATATTTTCTAACGGAGACCGTATTTCCTACGGCTTCCGCGTGCAAGTTAAAAGTCTAAACTTAAAACTAGATTCTGCCTGCGGCGTTTTAATTTGTATTCACAAAATTATTTCCTTACCAGATTGCTTTTTATGGCGTTTACTGTAGGATAATAATTAGTTCATGAGACCTATCATATGGAAAATATTCACAGATAGCTCTTTTAGGTAACCCCTATTGCTTATACCATTTGACAGACAGGTTGTAACTACCTGCATTCATTTTATATAGGTACATATTATGTAAACTTCAAGTGCTCGATATTTTTAAATTAATTAATCTTGTTTGGATAAGTAACGAGCAACTTTTTATATTAAAAAACATGGCATGTTAGAATATTGATCGAACGGTAAAACTGCGTTGATTAAATTTTACCATAACATTAATTTTAGTTCATTCACAGTGTCATAACAACATGTTAATGGAGTGCGTCTGAATGAGCTTTTTAGAATTTAATCGACATTAATTAAACTATCCCTCCTGTTGAAGTAAGTAAGTAAGGAATTAAGCGATAAATTGAACCACAAGTTGTTTCTATTTATGTTTTAAACTAATACAAAATTTATCCAAAGCTACCTCCAGTCAGCCCTAACTGAGGCTTGAACTCCCAGCCAATTCTCTTGGCCATCTGAATGATGGCTTGTATTATTTTTTGTAGACATACCATGTCATCGGACCGATTGTGCTCGTTCCCTATGATTTATCGACGTCCATATTACAAATACGACACAACATAATGCGATTCTTATTTCTTCTTTAGCCATATTAGTATTCTGAAAACAATCCTGTCGAGCATCGGTTTTGTCATACCGCCAAAATGTTATTTTGTTGGAATGTCAAATAAACAATTGGGCTTTTTTTTTTCTTCATTTGTATAATTAATTCGACTCAATCAGCGCTGATGATGCCCAACCGTTGGCATATTTGAATGCTCATGAATTTGAAATGTTACATTGTTTTTCTCCTTGTATGGGGATACGTCTTAATTTGTGTATATTAATTAGGCAAATTAGTAAAAAAAAAGCGTAAGAAAACATCTCATATTAATACATGAATTTTTGCACTGCGATTTGCAATTATCAAAGGTACACACAAAAATAAATACTAATAACCATCAATAGCAATTAACAGGACACTCTTTTAAGCTTTTGCATCGCCCTTCAACTTTCTTCAAGGTTGAAGCATTAATACAAAATTGCATAGTCCATATGTAAACTTATAGCTGAGCTTAATAAATTGCATCAACTTAAAATAGCCATATGTTTATATTTGAGATATGTGGGCAGAATATGCAATTTACTGACCGTTTTGTAAGGCACCATGCAACACCATGTTGAGGAACCAATTGCATTCTCGAACCAATACAACTTACCTTCAAAAAGATAGTGAAATATTTCTATATAGATATTAAAGATAGTGAATATACAACTCTTTTCGTTGTATATTCGTTTGAAGTGCTTTAAGTTGCTGTACACAAGCCTGCTCTCTAACATTTTCCATAGAATCAGAGGATATTGTTCTTCTCCCGTGCGGATTAGTGGTGTTGAGAGACGTTTATTATTTTGGTGCTTAACAACCGTACGTATAGAAAGGCATGCTCTTAAGTTGGGGTTCATGGGTAAGTCACTCACTCACTAATAAATTCACTATGAAAATATCAGTATATTAATATGATACATAAAGTATGACGTTATTATATCATGTATATGTTAAAATGATATGATAATATATAAACCTGTCAAAACCTCTCGAGAAATAAATTCATTAATACTTCTTTTTACTAAATGAATTTATTAGAAGCTTTTTTTGAATGACGTTACTGTCATGTCTATTGTAAGCGGCTCTTCTGTGTCCGATTGGCGAACAAGATATACCTAAGTGTTATTCCTTGATGATACTTTTGTAAAAATATTGTTAACCAGCCAACTTTATTAAATATAATTATTATGATAATGATTACTGTTGTTAATATTGCTAGTCACATATTATAATCCTGACAATAGATAATAAAGAATAATATATAATGATGCAATGAGAAATACAAGTACTTAATGGTTAACTACATAAAAAAAATATTATCAATATGCAATTCACTAAGACATCTTTGATCTCCAATTTCGTCTATCTAAAATATATTGGTTTTGTTTAATGTTTCACTTCTTCGTTTGGGCTGATTTGTTGTGATCATTATGAAATCTCGGCAGACTGAGCAGCTAACTTGTAATGTGACTTCCATGATGGGAAGGTAGTTGCAGTTTCCCGTTGCCTTGCGTAGGAGGACCATCGTAGACCCTGGTGTACACACGGCAGACTATAGTCCTTAACTAGACTGCTGCGTGTAGATGAAGATGACAATTGGGGTTCGGAATTATGTGTTTTCCCGTCTCCCCCCTCCCCAAATAAATAAATAGAATGTTGCACTTACTCTTTCATTATAACAGGTTAATTTTATCGACGCGTGTATACATAAAGAATTTAACAACAGTGGTAACTAGCCATAGTCGAGTTGAATTTTAAAATATGTTAATCAAGACGTTATTAACGCTTTTGTCCTATTGTTGTCGTAATTAAATGTTATGAGGTGGATCATTAATTTTAAATGACGCGCATTTATAGCATTTTATTTCTCACATTTGATGTATCTAATACCGTAAGCAAAGTGAACATTTATTTTATAATTAATTCGTATAATTGTAAAAATAATAATATCAATGTTTGGTACAAATTCACAAAATTGACAACAGAGTCGAGTCGCTTTGACGTAAAAACAACTAAGTTTAATTAAAAATTAGTGGACGTATTAATGGAGTGGCGGAGAGTTTCGTGCCAGTTCTTCTCGTCCGCACTACGCTCTTGATTTCGGAACTGGCATTAAATGTAGAGTCAATTTGTTTTTTAACTTCTTGATTTGTGACGATTCATAAGTGTACCATAGTTACCTATGTGATAAAAGATATTTTTGATTTTGATTTGATTTAAACGATGAAACTAAATATTAATTTGTCATTGACAGAAAGTTATTTAATTTGAATCAGTAAAGCTTAACGGTAAGCTCCTATTATGCTACCATTGACTTGGACGTGGAAGGATATCATGTTAAATTTGTGTTTAAACTATATTTCGACATTTAGTCTTGCATTTTATTGGCATTTTTATATTTATTTACAGTGAACGTGTATAGTGAAGCACTTGAGTGTTACAAACATATCTGAGATTAGCTAATAGGGCGTGGTCAGTCTTCGAGAAGGCCGCTAATACTTAAAGAAATTTTATTATATAGTAATATAAATTCTGCTATAGATAAAAACTAAACTAAACGCCTTAAAGGCTAGAGCGAGTTGAAAAGTATTTAATTCTGTAAAGAGAAGGGGTCACTTCCCCTCCTGACATCGTTCAAGTAGCAATTTTAATTAATAGTTTTTTTAAAACATCAACATTGATTACCACAAAAATTAAGGGAATCAGAGCGCGAAGTCAACTTCCATTTAGCGTATATGCGAAAGTTACCTTAGATAAATCTCAATTTGCATATTAACAGGGCATTTTGGAGCAGCCGAAAAACTGCGAGTGTGAAACAACAGGTGCCTTAATCCGACGCTTTTCCACCTATGGCCGTTGTGGTGGACGTTTAAGGCTTAATTACGTCAAAATATGATACACCAAGTTACAAATGAATGTGCAAGGACAAGTGATCCGATTTCTTAGATTGCTTTTTAGTGGGTATGTGGGTCGCGGATGGCTGGGATCGCAGAGATATGGCTTAGAGCAACAAGCGCGCAGTCAATCTGGTCTTACCATTGTTACATAAAAACTGATTTGATTAATGTGTGTATGAGTATCTTAGAAAGCTTGTTTTTGAATTTTTTTTCAACAAATATACTTTAAAGTAATTTATAGATATTTTAAATGATAACTATCTAATAGCTCATAATGATTATACATAATACATTTTTTCTAAATAGTATTGGTTCAGATGAAATATTAGGGGCCTTTGCCTATTGGAAAAATAAATAATTTTTATTTTACTATACAACGTATAATCTAAATAAGTGGTGCTAAGTGTAACTCGAACACTTACTTAACAACACAAGTATGTTGTTATGTGTTCGAATACCAACAACGAAAAGAAAAATTTCTCTCATCGTAAGTATAAAAATGTAATCTAAAAGAATTCCATATTCGAGCGTTAAAAAAATAAAATTTTAAAGGAATCTGCGGTCGAGCTAAGTATGTAGATATTCCGCAAATCCTTCACGGTGTTGGTTTCAAATATCCCGTCGCATTGTGCCGTACCTTTCTCCACGTTCATTACTCCAAGCAGGATTATTTAAATTTTAATCAGGGTTCAGAACCAGAAATTCAATCGAATGTTTACAATATTGGAAACTTTTGTTTAGCTTTCACACTTAAAATTAAATATCGTATTTGTATTGCAATTTCATTAACTATTTTGAAATATTAAAATGGTTAATAGTCGCATAAACCCTATTACAACATCCGCGGTCACGTATGCTTAACAATGCCTGGTTCAACTTAGCCGACTTAGGTTCGTAAAAACAGGATAAGTATTAGAAGCGAAGAGAAAAATAACAAGATATACATAAAATTCTATAATAACAAACAATAATAATTTCTTTTAAATTATAATTAAACTAGAATAGAACACTCATAATAATAGCCAAGCTCAGTAATAATTCGGTACCAAGAATAGAAATCTGTGAATTCCCTAACAAGACATGAAGTTGGGATATATATTTTCAAATTCATGAATTCACGAATTTTGACATTGAAGATATACTAAAGCTGTCGATCACATGCTACACCGAAGTATTATTAGCTGTACCGACGTTGAGAAAGCTGTAAGCCGCCTCCATAAAGATTTACACATACTACGATAGATGTAGGCCACTATAGCCAGTAGGTATGTTTGAAATGATGTCCAAATTTTTATGTTCTGCTTAAGAGCCGTATGTTTAAAAAAATGGAAGATCAAGTGAGATTGGAAGTGTAATATCAAAGACAATTGGAAAAAAACATAAAGGATGCCTGTAATCTTTTATAACTTAGTGCAATTTAAAATTGTATCGCCCGAGTGAAATTTATTTTTATGTTGTGATGAACGACGTTTTATTTTTACAGGAAAGACATAAATAAATTGCCGCAACACCCGAGTAATTACACAACAAAATGAGTACTTCCACACTGGAATCGGCTCATTAAGTCTTTAAGCTGAAATGACACATCTATACATAGATCTTGAGAAATTTTTGTAAAGCGAAGCGTACAAAACATCTGTTTGATTTGGATCGTGCCTAATATCCTACCCCTTAATGGCTAATGCCAGACCGTCGACAAATATAATCTTTAGCTCTGATGTGTTGAGTTGACAATGTTATTCCGAGAAAGTTTTATTTTTACTCAAAGAGCTAAATAGTCAGGTGAAAGATTTCTGTTTAGTTCACTGCGACTTTAAATATGTCAGCGCGGTGTCACCGTAATCTCGCCAATACTTAAAAATCCGGATCTCGGTGCTTTGATATCAAACGAATAACACGATAAATAAACATCCTGGATTTTATGAAATTAGCGAGTCACCGGGTCATCAAAGCTAAACGGATGCCGACATAAAATAATTTAGAAAAAATATAGAAACATATCAACACATACTTAATAACGATGATTAATTAATAAAAATGTAACAGGTGCGCAGTGTTAATTAGGCTCAGTAGGTACACTAGCCCTTATTTCAAGTATTAAGCATTATAGTTTAATTAGTTCAACAAAAAAATATTACAAAACTAAAACATCTTTATAAGTGTATTCTGTATAGTCAAATAATATATAAGAGTCAGATATGCACTGTTCTCTGCGATTATCTATAAGCATTACTTTATGTACGACTGCGTACATATACGTCTGTAATTTTAATATATAAAATGCTTTTAAATAAATAAAATGGTACACTACTAAAATCGGTAAAAACAAATTGAAAATATTTCCGCGTTGATTGCATATATGTCGGAATGCACGCGAGGATATCTTCAGGCACCAGTCGCGACTATTAAAAAAAAGGATAGTGAAAAAAATAGCTGGCTATCATTTCACAGTTATATTATATGTTAAAATAATTAATTAAATAAGAACATTTTTAATTGGATATTTTTTTTATTATAAATACATAAAACTAAATATTAGGAACAAAAAGTAACCGCGTTTTGTTGTTAAGTGATATGTTGTTATTTAATAAAAAATTAGAGAGTCGATGTCCGGTATCATAATCGTGTTAAAATTATACTTGTAATTTAATCTTCGTAACTAAATATGCGAAGGGATACGGGATTCATACAACCTCTGATTTTTGCGTTACATGTGTGATATATATATATATATATATATATATATATATATATTTTTTAATATTTTTCTGATTTATTCTATATATTTGACACTGAAAAAAAGAAGAAATATCTTAAAGATGTTACACAATATGGCACGAAAAAATGGGTCAATTTAATTACTCAGTAATAAAGTAATCAATAAGAGATCAAAAGATTCCACAGAAGTAATCTAGTTTTAGTGGCTGCATATCAATTCTATTTTTTTTTCAATTTTGTTATATAACAAAATTGTAAAAAGAAGAATTCTACTTAGTCTTGCCATAAATATTGTTATAAAGAGAAGCACGATTTTTTTTTTATACGTAACATTTATTCCTTTCATAGTGAGTTAGTTTAATACATCAATATATAACTATTAAAAATATACAATGTTTATTCGAAGTGGTCTCCATTGGCTGCAATACAGTCTTTTAAACGTTGAGGCCAGTTATCAATAGCAGCACGAACTCTTTCTAGAGGAAAATTCTTCACTGCCAACCGAATGGATCGTTTTAGGGACTCCAAATTATCATGGCGTTTAGAGCAAGCCTTACTCTCTAAAACTGACCATAAATCATAATCCAATGGATTTAGGTCAGGACTTGACGACGGCCAGTTTTCAGTGCTGATAAAGTCCGGAACGTTAGTTTTCAACCAAGATTGGGTGGATCGAGCTCTATGACCCGGTGCCGAGTCTTGTTGAAAGCACCATTCTTTGTTATTGAACATGGTGTTAGTTAAAGGCTTAACTACCGTCTTAAGAATGGTATTTTGATAAACTTGTGCCGACGTTTTAATACCTTTTTCACAAAAATATGGCTCAGTCACCCCTTCATAGCTAACACCCCACCAAACCATCACTGAAGTGGGATAATGCCCACGTTGTACTCTGTTTACTGATTGCGAAGCTTCTTTAGAGCTTCCAGCATAAATACGGTCATTTTGTTTATTAAAATACTGCTCAATTGTAAAAATTTTCTCATCCGTAAACAAAATTTTTTTGTGACCTCCCTTTGCGTACCGCTTAAGTAGTTGTTTGGATTTTACCACCCTATTCTTCTTTAAATTATCAGTTAAGCAGTGACCAGTACGTCTCTTATAGGCTGCAAGTCCTAAGTCATCTTTTAATATACGCGACATGGTTCTAGGAGCTATCTTCATCTCCCGAGATAAAATCTTTTGCTTACGGACAGGATTTCTTCGAATTCTTTCCCTAACTGCTTTAATCACCTTTTTCACACGAACGGTACGTGGACGGCCAGATCTTTTTCTGTCACAAACAGAGGAGGTATCATTGTACCTATCAATAGCCCGGTAAACAAACATTTGACTAATACCAAGCGGGTGGAGGGTTTTAAAAATTGCACTTTTCTCCATACCTACTTTATGTAAGGCAATCACAGCGATTCGGTTCTCTTTATCACCCCACTCCATTTTAATATAACAAAATATTTAACAATATAATGGCGCGAAAATAAGAAAACACATCAAGCAATCATATAAAAATGACAGATTCCAAATTCAAACGTAATATTTTCTTTTTTTGAATAGTAACAGTATTTATGGCCAGACTAAGTATATAGAAGAGACGAACGAGCAGGAGGCACACCATAAAGGTCACGTGGCTAGGAGATCGTGAGTGCGTTGCCTACCCTTTAGTACGGTACGGTTCTTTCTTGATAGAACATAAATCATATTGATTCCGAAATACCACGGCGGGCAGCTGGTTCCATAAAGTGGTGGTGCGTGGTAAGAAATGTCTCACGAAACGCGCAGTGGTGGAACGACGGACATCGATGTAACGGGTGGAAGGTTGTATGTATATTATTTCTGGTAAAGATTTTCGATTATAGAATTAACACCGTTACTTATAAAAAACAAGAAAATTATGTCCACTGTAATGTATCGGAATTATACATGTTTAATTAAAATAAGATTCTATAAGGTTAAAATAATTCTATCAGTTAACTAACTGATACTTATTTAGAATACTAGCCGACCCGGCAAACGTTGTTTTGCCATATAAATTATTTTTAAGTAATTTAAAAAAAATACTTATTAAATGACTATTGATTAGTTATCGACCGGGATGAAAAATTGCTAAAAATAGGGGTTGGTACTAAAAATAGATAAAATTGTAGTGTTGTATGTATCTTTTAATGCAACATTATTAAAAAAATAAAAACCTAATATTTCGTCAAAATAATTTAAAAGATTTTTAAAGGTATCACTTAGGGGTATGAAAAATAGATGTTGGCAAATTCTCAGACCTACTGAATACGCATATAAAATTTGGTAAAAATCTGCCGTTTCGGAGGATTACGGTAACTAACATTGTGTCAAATTTTATATATTAGAAGATATAACGTTCCATCGATCCAACCTTTGTTAAATTTGAGAGCCATACTTTATATGAGATGTGTCATGTTTATGATGATGCCTCCAGGATTCAACTTTCTTCTTAGCTTACACAAGGGTTGAAAAGTCTGATGAACCAACAACTAACTCAGCTGTCATATTATAAAAAAATACGTTTTTTTTTTAAATATTAAAACGATAACATTAAAGAACGAAATTTTATGTAAACCTACACGCATGAATTATAATTAATGGCTTCAAAATTCATGTTTATTTTAATAATAACTGCGAATGAAAAACAGCTAGATTCACTGTGGGGTGCCATGTTAATTTCTGTATGTACATGTAGTGTGAGAATGCGATTACATTTTAATAACAAGAATAACAATATCTTTGTTGTTAATTAGTATAGTTAATTAATTAAATTGTTAAAGTATGCTGAATTAATAAATATTTTCCTCTTTTTAGTTTTGAATTAAATTTACAATAATAATCCTCTTGTATCAACAGACTTAAACAATAAAATAACACAAAACAAATTCAAAAAATTTGGTCTTTGTGGCAGAGTACCCATAATGCTGGCCATTTCCGCGCTGTATCGCGATGGTTATACGCTGAGCGAGAAAAGCATCAGCTCTTCTCGCTTAATTCCTTAATAAGCGCCTTTGCACTTGTACCCCAACATCCAAAAGTCTCTACTCCAAAAGGAACAAAATCAAAGTTGGAGGAATGGCTTTTGATCTTTTCTTTTTTTTCTGCCTGCTCTGCATTCGCACCAGTTTTGGTGCTTGTCATAGGAAGGTGCTCGAAGTACAAGTGGCATCAGAAACCATAACCCCTCCCATACTCCAAGGGATCAAAGTCATTCCATCCGGTCGTTTACCATCATCTCTTGATATATTTTCCTAAAATTATTTTTCATTTGAGGTCGTAGAAACTAATGGTAGTAACGTGAGAGTAATCTTTTGAAAACCAATAAAAAAAAAACCTCCAAAAAGAAGTAACAATTATATAAGTAGGGTTAATTATATAAGACAAATGACGTATGACAGAAGACAGATGACAAGAGACAGATGACAGGAGACAATTGACAGCTGACAAGAGACAGATGACAGCAGACAAATGACAGATGACAGGAGACAGATGACAGACGACAGGAGACAGATGACAGATGATAGATGACAGGAGACAGATGACAGACGACAGGAGACAGATGACAGATGATAGATGACAGATGACAGATAAGAGATGACAGATGACAATTGACAGATGACAGATGACAGATGACAGATGACAGATGACAGATGACAGATGACAGATGACAGATGACAGATGACAGATGACAGATGACAGATGACAGATGACAGATGACAGATGACAGATGACAGATGACAGATGACAGATGACAGATGACAGATGACAGATGACAGATGACAGATGACAGATGACAGATGACAGATGACAGATGACAGATGACAGATGACAGATGACAGATGACAGATGACAGATGACAGATGACAGATGACAGATGACAGATGACAGATGACAGATGACAGATGACAGATGACAGATGACAGATGACAGATGACAGATGACAGATGACAGATGACAGATGTCAGATGACAGATGACAGATGACAGATGACAGATGACAGATGACAGATGACAGATGACAGATGACAGATGACAGATGACAGATGACAGATGACAGATGACAGATGACAGATGACAGATGACAGATGACAGATGACAGATGACAGATGACAGATGACAGATGACAGATGACAGATGACAGATGACAGATGACAGATGACAGATGACAGATGACAGATGACAGATGACAGATGACAGATGACAGATGACAGATGACAGATGACAGATGACAGATGACAGATGACAGATGACAGATGACAGATGACAGATGACAGATGACAGATGACAGATGACAGATGACAGATGACAGATGACAGATGACAGATGACAGATGACAGATGACAGATGACAGATGACAGATGACAGATGACAGATGACAGATGACAGATGACAGATGACAGATGACAGATGACAGATGACAGATGACAGATGACAGATGACAGATGACAGATGACAGATGACAGATGACAGATGACAGATGACAGATGACAGATGACAGATGACAGATGACAGATGACAGATGACAGATGACAGATGACAGATGACAGATGACAGATGACAGATGACAGATGACAGATGACAGATGACAGATGACAGATGACAGATGACAGATGACAGATGACAGATGACAGATGACAGATGACAGATGACAGATGACAGATGACAGATGACAGATGACAGATGACAGATGACAGATGACAGATGACAGATGACAGATGACAGATGACAGATGACAGATGACAGATGACAGATGACAGATGACAGATGACAGATGACAGATGACAGATGACAGATGACAGATGACAGATGACAGATGACAGATGACAGATGACAGATGACAGATGACAGATGACAGATGACAGATGACAGATGACAGATGACAGATGACAGATGACAGATGACAGATGACAGATGACAGATGACAGATGACAGATGACAGATGACAGATGACAGATGACAGATGACAGATGACAGATGACAGATGACAGATGACAGATGACAGATGACAGATGACAGATGACAGATGACAGATGACAGATGACAGATGACAGATGACAGATGACAGATGACAGATGACAGATGACAGATGACAGATGACAGATGACAGATGACAGATGACAGATGACAGATGTCAGATGACAGATGACAGATGACAGCCAACAGAAGACAGATGACAAATGACAGGATACAATTGACAGCCGACATGAGACAAATGACAGATGACAAGAGATAAATGACAACCAACAGGAGACAGATGACAGCCAACAGGAGACAGGTGACAGCCAACAGGAGACAGGTGACAGAACGGATTTGAACGCGGTTTTCACAGTTGGATTACATACAATTGGGAGCGTTGTCAAAAGTTGATTACGTCAAAATTCGTTAAGGGAAAAAGAAGTTATGGTCAATTGAAAATTTAATTCAACCACTGCTTCAAATTTCTTAAACACTTATAATGATTGATTAGTTATATATTGTTAAATATGTTCTAATATAAGTTAATCTTAATATTAAAACTTATGAGAGGTAACAAAAATAACAAATAACGCAGTGCGCGCGGGCGCGGTTGAAGTGTTGAACAATGTGCTCGATAGATGGCGTTGCTAAAATTCGTCATCAACCTAGATTTATTTTAATTTTTAATTTCTTAAACCTATACAGCTTATCAAAAAAAGTTTACACAATAAAAATAAAGCCAAAATATGGTTAAACATAGAACCGCAATAGAATCTAAGATCAGAATAAACAATAACAAAAAAAACACGAACAGAAAAAATTAAATAAAAATATATATATATATATACATACATGAACAAGTGGAGTATATTATGTGAAGTACGAGCATTTAAGTGTGAGTGTGTGTATTTGTGTGTGCAATGGTGTTGCTGTGTGAGTGAGTGTGCGAGGTTGAGTCTTAGTTTTTTTTTTAAAGAATTTCTACTTAGGCCAAATATATCCATCGCGGTATTAAGATGCTTCATTGTGTAATGACTACCATGCAGTTCAAACTTTCATTAACGTTTTACCCTATGATTATTTTGTGTGAACACTACCTATACAAACAAGTAAAAGGAAACGAGTGAAGAGACGTTTATCGTTTGTCCGCATCCATTTTTCCACCTACATCCTTAACGTTAATGAGGTTTACCTTTTATTATTTGGTCAAGCTAATAAGTAATAACCTCACAGGTACGTATTTCGTACTCATAACTTCGTAAGAATTTTCTTTCAACTCTTAACCGCTGAGGAGTTTTACCTTCCATCATCAGCTCATCCACATAAGAAGATGACTATCAGAATATAAAATTGTCAGTATAGTACGTTAATTTGAAAGTTGCCCTCGATTTCCCTGAATCATCCGATCCTGTAAAGCTACATCATCCCTGAGTAACACAGGCTATATATAATTCCAATTGTAACAAGATTTTAGCCCGTGAAAGAAAGCCCTGTCGAGATCATTAAAAAACGCTATATACTTAACCAAATTACACGTGGGCGAAGCCGCGGGCGGAAAGCTAGTTTTTAAATATAGCACAATAGACTGTTAAAAGTTATAATCTAGTGATAGTCCTTAAAATGAAATATTTATTATATTTACCAGCTCGTAATCTAAATACATTTTTTTAAACTTAACAGGGTCACGGATTAACGCACACAGACGACTACTATGGGGTTTCAGAAGAAAATTTAATAAACACTTATTAATCGAGATCAATGTTAAGTTGTCATTAGATTAATTCACCGTCACCGGCATTTATTAAATAAATTGATGTCTCCCAAAAGTGCATAGGCCATCGAGACTCGCCACATTATACCAAAAACATGTTTGTATTGCTCCAAGGTCGAGGCGTGTGCCTAATTAATACACTTATTTCCCTTTAAAGATCGAAAATTATCTTTATCATTCCACGCTTATCGCTAAATTTACGCGTTAATTAGTTAACGTTCATAAGTACTATGATAATTTAAAAAGTTTACGATTCGTCGCTCCGACCTTCTAGTCTGTCTATGCATAATACATTCCGAGTTCCGACACTCTAGGAAACAATGCGAGCTTTATTAAAATGCGTATTAAAACATATCTTGTAACGTCAGGTCATTGACATTGCTTAGTAGTGTTGTGGCGCATACCCTTAGTATTTTTAACATTCTTATGTATAGTTAATGCCAGTGTAGCTTGACCTTTTTGAGCGTTTTATCACACAACCTTAATTTGAGTCCTACATTAAATGGTACATTACGTACATTAAACAATACCTAAACAATAAAATAATGATTCCAAAATGCACTTATAACTATATATCTTTATTGATTGGTTTTGTGTTGTTATGTATCAAGTGAAAATTGATTTAATTATATACGGTAAGAATATGTCTAATTATTTTTAGGTTTAAATTAGTTAAAATAGTTTGGCTTATACAGTATGTTCATGAAGCGTCAGTATGTTCTGTTCTTCACAAAAATGTTACCATATACAAGAAAAATCTTTCTTGATGATTTTTTAAGGGTTATCCTTAATACGAAAAATAAGGATAAGCTTGATGTTCTCACTACTAGGCTCCGTAATGTTGGTAGTTTATTCAGAGGTCAATGTGTACACCTCTATAACAAAATTCTATGCAATTTTTTTATGCATATTTGTTGCAACAGAAGCTTTGAGAAGAAGCGTTCTATGAACTATGAATTTTATGATGATAAAGTTGGATGATGAATTTGCTCCAGCTTAGCCTTGCTTCAAATATTGATTCTAATAATCATCAATAAAAAAACAACCAATCTGAGTTTCTTGCCTGATTCTTCTCCTGGTACGAACAGGCGTAGAGTCATGTAGATTAAAATCCAAAATGGTCCTATGTAATAAAAAGATTTGCTTTAAACGTTACACAGTTATACAATCATTCCATAATAAACAGAGTCATAGTTATTTAAAGTGAATAGCGGAACATGAATCAAATGGCCGCCGTTAAAAAATACGTCTAAGTAGCCAGTTACTCAACCATATATTTACAACAGTGGACGCGTCAGAAAAAACTAGCATTCAGTATTATTAATGATTTGTTTGAATGGTGCTTTATTGTACGATGCCAGGATGCAACCGCTGACACTAATTATTCCCATTCTCAAATGATGCATTGCCTTTGACAAATCACTTGGTGCTTCTCTACTGGTAAAAAGTTGTGAGATTAGTTTTTTTTTTTACGCCACGAATTGTACGTGGGTTGTACCGCAGGAGAGTAATATATCACTGTTGAGACGAGATGCTATCGTGTACAACTCTGTCAGATTACTCGCTCCTAATCCCATTCAAAATTACGTGAACATGTTTAGTATGTTTAATTGATGCTTTTTCACCGATTAAATATACGTTCATTTGAATGTATGATAAACAGTTGTGCCAGACAATAATTGTAATCAAGACTTAACTTTTCCGATATAGCAGATTCCGATATATTAACTTTGATAACCTAACTGACCTGACCCTTCCGGATTAACTAATCGTTATCTTTTATACCAATAAAGCTTTTTTTAAACCTATAAAGGTACTCTTTGAAACCGTAAACCTAATTCTAAATTTCTAAGTATAACAAACGATTCAGCCGTATATTGAAATCAAATCCTGGTTTAATCAAATGCACTTGTTTCCTGTTAGGTATAAGTAATTTTCTGGTATTCAGTAAACGCGATCACGACCTAGGCATAATCCTTCTCTACGGCTTCCTTCCGCGTCGAACTTCGGAATAATGAATCCCTATTAATGTGACCAAGATTACAGTTAACAAGTAACGCTGAACTTTTTTAATTCTTAATTCATTAAATAAACTATTAAAAATCAACAACTGTAGGTTATACACAGTAACTTGTTCAGCCTTATGCCTGATGCCTTTACTGTAATCAAATAGGCCAGGACTTAAATGTGTTGGAATAACCAATCGAGACTCAGTAAGCCATTTTGTCTAGCGCTTTCTTTGTGATAAAGCTCATTTATTAAAGAAATCTTGTTTGTCACTTTCCTCCGTTTTTACACGCAGAGATGATAGATGAGGATTATGTTAAAACCGCTTTTTTTATAAAATGTAATATCGTATTGATTAAGCGGACAAAAACATTGAAAATTTTAACCTTTCACAATGAATCGTACAAAAGTTACGTGTATTGAGACTGTAGAAAGCCTACTTACTTTAATAAACACTGTTAAAGCAGATTACCAACGTTAATCCAACAATTCACGGCAGGTGGCCCTTTAATTAAGAACTACGTGTGTTGGTTAATTAACTGCGTAAGTATTAAAGGTCGTGTCCACTCGCAAGCAGTGCTATAGAGCTTATTACAATAACCAATAACTCGAACTCTTGAATTGTAACGGTTACCATGGTTACCGACTTTAATGGACCAACGTAACCATGGTAACGAACACGTTCCACATTACATGTTGATAAACGTTTAAATAAACTATTCAGTTTTAGAATATCGGTGTAGTCTTTGTTTAGGCTTCTTACGATAGTAGGAGGGTGTGTTGAAATGTGTTGCATGACTTGATGCTGGTTATCTGTGAGAGTGGTCGTTCCTGCATTTTGGGTCCGAAGGCTTTTACCTGAATTACTGAAGAAGGTAATATACAATTAGATTTGTTTTCTCGCACATATTTCGATGAATGGTACACGCAAAGCTGGTTCACAGGTCTTATAAGACCTCGCAACACCGACCAAGGTGTCAAAAATGTTTTTACTCTAAATGTAACGGCTCTGTAGATTCAATCAAATCAATGTACCATTTCCGTACTTCCGCTCAAAAATATGCTAAAATAACTTTTAAAAATTACAGTACATGGCATAATCTAATTATCAATATTTAATAAGATGGCTTAGCATCGGGACAGTTCAATTCTTGAGTAGCCTTACACTGCTTTGTTATTTTAATTGTCAGTAGCACAATTTTGTAATAATTGTTTATTTTAAAATAGCAGATATCGAGTTTCTTGCCGGCTCTTCTCGGTAGATGACTGCCATCCGAACCGGTGGCAGTGTAACAATTGACGATTCAAAAGTGTCTTTATAAAGACCTACTTGAATAAAGATATTTTGAGTTTGAGTTTGAATGCAAATAATTGAATATGATTTATAACAAAATTGGTTTCTTAATATTGTATTTGTATACTTTAAATGTGTCAAAGGTAGAGCTTTCATGAATGTTCATGACAACTGCCGTCACTCTGTTTATATATTACTCTAATGTAATAAAAACGAGCGAATCACAGATAACAAACGCAATATAAATGCCTTTATATAAATGAAAACAAATTCCAACTAAACATTAAATCCCATAACAATTGAACAAGTAGATTAGAGTCCGTGAGATACCTAGTTGACCTATCAACCTCAAACAAAGTATAAGATAAGGGAATAAATACTCGCGACAACTGCGCGATGCCGACCAAGTCGATAGGAACCTGACCGCGCCTGACAAATGAATTATTATCTGGCATAAGCGAAGCATAATGACATTTTAGTAATACAACGCTTTATCTACTAGACGAAAACTCTCGAGATAAGTATAAACTCCGTTATATTGTTTCTACCTCGGCAGATGTAATTTGTTAACGTCAGTACGAGTCTCGTAACTAAAAATACTTCAAAACCATTATCTATTCCACCACTGATCCGAACAATGATATTTATCAACAAGGAACCTGCATCCGACATCGATCTGAGAGTTAGATTATTCCAAATGAAATGGCGACAATAAGTCACCCGATTGTTTGTTTAAAACATTCTGAGGCATTACTTGAAAATTTTAAGTGAAGCATTAATAATAGATGATAAATGTCGAGACGCCTACGCATCTTAGATTACGTTCGCATCAAGATTTGATTGATTTCGCGCGAATATCGCTTTGTGATCGAACTGTGTTTTTAAACTAGAACGGGTCGCGGTTTCACTCGCGTTTATACAATTCATCCATATTTTATAAAAGTGGGGGGCGAAGATCTACCAAGCGCGACTCAAGATGTTATTTACTATATTAAAATTATTTGCATCAATAATTTATTTATCTTTATGAAAAGCGCAAACCACCTGGACACCTGCAACGCCCGGCTTACAAGTATGTTACCTGCCTTTAAGGGTATGGCGTATAACCTTTTAAATTAAATCATAAATTCTACACATTTAATGCTTTGTAAACGATATGTTTTTCTCTACACGAAATTTTAACTATTAATATCATATCAAAACAAATCCTTTAATCAAGCCGACCCTAATAGTGTTCCAAACGTTATACAAAATTAAGTTGCGTCCCGTGCGAGCTTATACCGATTTAGTGCGATTATCCGAATGTGTTAAGCACCGCTTGTAGGTAATAGAAGGGGCCTTTGTTTAATTACATTTAGTGCTACGGTAATCAAATTTGTTTAATGCTAAGTGATTATATAACTCTTATCAGCAATCAGATGTGGAACAGACGTTGGTCATAAATCGATGGGGATCGATGGCTTTTTCCCGTTGAATTGTTTAAATAACTGTAAAATGTATGTTTTCTATGATGATTTTCTTTGGGAAAATTTAAAGAAATTAAAAAAAAATAAGAACTCACGCTTCCTTTAATTCTTCTTATACCCGATAGTCGTATAGAGAGGAGGATAGTATGCGATAGAAAATTAAAAATTCATTCGGTGTTTTAACGCGTGTCCGAGGTTTTAAAGTCGTTCCCTTAACCACTAGTATTACCAATTCAAAATTGCATGGGTTAATACAGCACTTTTAAAATCAACTAACCTGGTTATTAAACAATTACGTATCAGTCATTTAGTTTACGGTGATTTAATCACCGGAAAATTTTTGAACATTTCAATTATATTTCTCTTTATTTAGGATTTCATTATGCATATATAATTAAATTTTCAAAAATGTTTACCGTTACCTAGAAAGTTGCATATTAAGGACATAGGTGCCGTTTATCAAATGAATTTATGTTTTAATTAATCATTTCATTATTTAGTTAGTCACGAACTATATTTGATTTTTATAAACATATGTTTAATCCAAATTTAAAAAAAACCCAAACTAGAATGCTGTTAAATAAAAAAGGAGTCATAGTAATGATAAATTGTATACACTATAAGCAATTAATCTTACGCCCGAGTTCCAGGGTTCATACCTTGGCTAAATAACAATCGGGTTTTTCCTTTACCCAATTAACATGCGTTTTTGCTAAAGAAAACCGATGATTATTATGTACATAAAAGTCGTGGTATTATTTAGCAAAGTACTTATATCACTATCAGTATTAGTTAATCCATTATTAAAATATTATTAATGAAACAAACATAACAATATATATAATGTATTTGAATACGAATATTTATGCACAATTATGTGATAAAAAAAACCTTTACGCGTATGTACAGTAAAGTCCGACATATTTTTTTAAGCAATCGTTTAAGCTTCGGCCAACTTTAATTTAACATCAATGTTAGGTGTTAAATAAGTCAGTGTAGAAAAAAAAGAGCATTGAATTAAATGTTTTTTAATCGTATTTTCCAGTGCCTGTCGTGTTGGGGGCAGTAGCGGGAACGTCGCAAAGACGCGAAGATGAGATGCGATAATTGAAAAAATGCAACAACCAGTGAATCTTAACACGGACCTGAAGCAACGACAGATAAATTAATGGAATCCAACCAGGCCTCGATTGTTTTTCATTGCAGATCTTCGCCACCGATAACTCAGATAAAGCTTGTTCTCAACGAACTTTATGTCTCCTTGTCGGTATGTGTGTACTCTTGTGTAGGTAGTATTCGCGTGTTCGGTTTTATCGTGTAAATTTAATTACTTTCTGGCTTGATTACATTTATAATTTAGCCTTAATTAAGAGCAACTCATGACTGCATTAGATTTATATCGAAGAATTAATATATAATACATAATAGTGCAGTTTATTTATAAGGTAGCGGATCTCACGAGTTTTTTGTGTGAATATTTTTGCTTGCAACAAATTACTTTGAATGCACTCAATCATAATTACAAATCACTTAAAGAGCAGTCAATTTCTTGTGAGTCCTTTGTACGTGTTTCGTAATTATTCATGAAAAACTTAATTAAAACTGTTGTTCAACGTTCAACGCCTACTTGTATTCAAAAGGACGAAACAATTAGCGTAAAAAATACATTTCGTTAAAACAGCGGACGATGAGTGATCGGGGGACAAGGAATGCACGCTCTAATCCCCAGCTTCGGTCCTTTAAAACGCAGCCACTTTCCGCGCATCATTAAATTTCTTTTGATTTCCTATTCCGCCCAACCTCCCTTCAACTTAACACCCTGAGTAGTGAAAAATTGGAGCAAGCGTGTTATAAAAGGCGGGGGAGTAGGTGCCGAACAATAATTCACAAAAAGCGCTCGCGGTTAATATTCCTCGCCTGAACGGGACATAATCATCCACAAAACTAAATTTAATGCTAATAGCACTTTGTAAAATAAAACCTCCGCCGGGTTGGGTGCTTAGTGGCATTATTTAAAGTGATTTTAATTATGTTGAAAGCAGATGACACATTGTGCCCTCCTCTTCTTTGTCCGGTGGACGGCGGACGGGTATCGTTGATTCGGCCGTTAATTATCCCGAAGCCTCCGGCCACGGAGTAAAGGTGTCGAATCTTTTAATGAGCCTTATTACTGTTTATTTTGGCCGGATAAGTCGTGTGTCGTAATTTATTTCGACTTTCCGCAATGTTTTGTTTAATAATTTTCATGTTAATTGCCTTATTGTCGAATTGAGTTGAACGTCGTGAAGTTTACATTAATACGAGGCTTCTTTTTGTGTATACAATTATAAAACTTTTTCTTAACAATCATTAAAGGAAATGTTGTCTATATACGACTTATTGCAGCTTGTTGACACTCAGTCGCGTGCATAACGACGGTTGAATTACGTAAATTACAATACAATACAAATATTGTTGTAAATTTTATAAATTGCAATTTAATACGGAAAAATAGAGAAATATCGAAAGATGTATTTCTTTCTTTATATTATATCTGACGTCTTCGTCTATCGCAAGCTCCATCACACGCGCGTTGGATAAGCTATTTTATTAAGAATTGTAGGAATAAGTTTATTATTAAGGTTAAATTGTCGTATGTAGTTTGAGTACCTGGATCTAGACTTGTTTTCGCATGGCGGCTTGTTTAGGTTGTGACACTAAAACACTACAAAAGGGGATAACCGGCTTGGTAATTATAATGGCGCCTTCGAGGGTTTGATAAACGAAACTCCAATCCAATATAGTGGAGGGATGTTCCTAATAGTATCGTAATATTACACCGGGTGTAAATATTGCTAACAGTTGGATTTCACAAATAAACGCGCTGTGACGCGACGTAACTGTTACGAAAAAACTTTTAAGGTTAAAATACAAATACAGAGCATAGGGTGTATGAATGTGTTTGTAGATGAATTGATAACCTTCTTGTCTAACTTAGAAACAATATTACAACAATTGTATTCGACTCTGGAGATTTAAATAAAGTTAAAAAGCATGACGATTAAATTTCGCATATTTAAATTCTAATAATTTACTTGATATAAACGTAAGAAATGTGACTGTGTATATAGCACTGACACTAGTGTGATATATATAGATGTGATGTGTGTATGAAAATGTCAGGTGCGTGTGCGTTTTCGATACTCGCAACTGAAATCAATCTGTGGCAGGGTCCCATGCGTGTCTCCAAATCCGACGAAGCCAATAAATCACACGAACGCAAACATAACGTGGCTTTCTATGTATATTGTTACGCACTATGCCCCCGTATACTCTGTTTGCTTGGCTAGCCGATACAAAAGCGAAGTGATTTGCAAACATATCGTAGGGATATGTTATATGGGAGCTAACTACACAAGTGATTGCTCTAGTAAGATCGGTAGCAGACTCCGTGGACGTTTGTGGTTACCTATAATAATGATTTAGTTTTATATTTAATGTTATTTTTTTAGAAATGAGTTGGGCAAACGTCTAAAGACACTCACGTGCTTGGTGGCTCGTGAGTGCGTTGCCGGCCTTTTAGAAAATGGTACGCTCTCTTCTTGAAGGATTATGAATTGTATTGTGGTTGCATAACGTGATGTTGCGTGGTAACGCTCAGTATTTTAACGATGGACATTGAGGTGATATGGGTACTCGTGAAATATAAGACTTATCACTTAAGTTCAATTAATTGGATATTGAAAATGTTGATATTCCTTAATATATGCCAATATCATACTTTAGAATATTGTTGCCTAAATTCTTATAAAACCCGATGCCTTATAACAAGTATCACTTATAGAATCACGCATTAGACATTTTCAAGAAAACTTTATTGCAAAATTTCTACCAACCAACACACTTTTAGGTAGCGAATTTATTTTCGGCACTACTTATCTGTAATTTGTTTGTTTGTCTCTCATTTGTTATTGAACATATTTTATAGTTTTAGGGAATCCTAGTGTGGAGGCTAGTGAACAATTATATTAATGTAACAAATTCAATGATTAAATGAATACATAATAAGTTTATGGCAAAAAAATACATTTGATACATTCTTTATTCGGTAAAAAGGATACATACACCATTGAAAACATACACCTAAGCTAAGTGACAGTGTAATATTGACGAAGACTGTTTAAATAAGGGATGACCTAAGCGTGGCGCTGATCCTCATAGGTGGATAAATCACACGAATACAAACAACGAATGTTTGAGAAGCTTATACAACTCAAAAAGTTAAGTGCAATAATTGATGAGAATACAAGATTTCCTTTAATACATATGTTTTTGTTTATGCCCATGATTTTTGTAGCTTTTTGGATGTTCAGTAAGCTGGCGTAGTGAGCGATCGAGTTAATTTTCATTTACTTCAAAACAGCTTTTATTTTAAACTTCACAAATTGGTGGAAGCCGTCATAAATCCGTTTCGTTGTCTTTTGAGTTTATCGCTCTCAGAATTTTTCTCTATTTATTAATTATTTTAATCAAACACACAATAATTAAAATGTGTGTGCGTTTGTATCGTATTTCAATCTAGCGACCACATTCCTTGGAGTATGGGACGGGCTTTGGTTCGCCGTCCCACCTCCATCGAATGAGCACAAAAGCTGGCAGAAACAAAGTACTGTTGGAATTAGTTAGTACCGGAGACCCAAGAGCTGGTGCTTTTATCGCTCAACGAATAAGTATCGCGATACAGCGTGGAAATGCCGCCAGTATTATGGGTCACAAGGCCCAAACATTTTAAACTTTTACGTTAACGTTTTTTAACTATTATTCTCTAAATATATGTTTATTTATTTATTTAAAGTAAACAAAACAGATACATCACAAAAATACAATAACAGAAAAAGATATATGGCAAAAATACAGAGGCACACTAAAACATGTTTCACAGATAAGATATGTTACATACACAGTCACAAGTACAGAATCAAAAAACGCCACGGAAAAAAAGCAAAAACAAAAAAAAATGAAAAGTTAGTGATATGTTTAGGTAATTTATTTAGAAATAATGTATTGCATATTCATTTCAACATTATACAAATTTATTTCCGTCCATTCACCACAAGTAGCACCCGTTCACGAGTACAAAGCACATAACTCACCCTCGGATCTGTGAACTGACTTTACACTTTAAAAATTTATTATCCCCTGCGACAAATTGAATATCGGATTAATATAACTACAATAAAATCCAGAGAAATGTCATAAACCGTTTAACAGTAAGCATGTCCGTTCAATAACTGTGACAGCGCGAACGCAGTTATAATAACGCCGTGGATACACATCAAAAACTGTAACTGAAATTTAAAAAAATTAAAGTGTAAATCAACAATAAAAATTGAATACATCATAATCAAAAATGGCTGCCTCCGATGTACTAATGATCTCATCAAAAGTGTTAATTTTTGGCATGATAATTGAAAGCCAGGTTTTTTAATAAGTTTTTAACGATGAAAAACCTCTGTTTTTTCCGTAAAATCAAGTAAGTAAAAAAGTGTAGGTAATCTTCGTAGGCCTTGTTCGTTGTTCTCCTCCGCGTGCAAAACTCGCGTATTAAACATTAACTATAGGAATACAATTTTTTAACATACTACCTTCCAGAATAGGGGAAATCAAATTCCTTGGGAGCATTTAATTGTATGTTTATTATCTAAATATGTGTGTTGCTATAATTATTTTTGTTTTTTAAACCGCTTTATAATGTTATACCTACTCATGGCTTTTTTTTATATATAATCTCATATAAGTTACGGCGATGTATTAAGAGAATATTTTTTTTAAACCTAGTAACAATATTCATTGTGTTTTACTCGTTAGTTTAAACTTACTGGAACTTCATTAATTGCCAGTTACCAAATCAAGGCCAAGAATTGAATTAGTTTTATCATTAATTTATTAACATATGTTTTTCATAGCTTCTATATATAAGATATTTCTTTATAAGTCTAAGTGTAAGTAATGATTACAGTGTTTGAAACAAATTATGTGACGATACATTTTGAATTTTGAATCGCATAGTGCACAGTGGAGACTTGGCTTTCGTTTTGCGGAACCCTTTATTGTCATTCCGTATGGAATAATGATTCTCGAAATCAGTGTTCGGTGAAAAAAAAACTATTTTTAAATTTTCGTCTTCCTCGTGTCTCATTGTTGTCGTGATAATAGGGGGCGGTCACAGTTAGGCATTAGAAAGCCACAGTTCACTAATGACATCCCGCACGCGTTAGGTATTTTTACACTCAGTGCTAGGATATAACAAGCTTACGATTTAATCGAGTGGCTGAGAGTTGACAGTTCATCTCGTCCTGAATAACTGTAACTCGTTGTAGAGTCAGTTTTTTTAATGTGTTTATTTTATTAACGATAAGTGAATAAATATATTTTTAATTTTGATTTTATATCATTTATGTTTAAACAGGGCCGTGTTATGGAACTTTCAGGGTGAGCTTTCATTGCCCACGACATACTTTGTGTGGACATAACTTCAACGATATGTCGCTATGAATATTTGGTGCCAAGGTCCATGAGGTTATGATGGATTTTGCATAGTAAATTGCACGATGACGTCATCGTTTTGGTTGTATCGTTGTCAGAGATTTGATCATTTAATCAAGCTTTCCATATATTTTTGGATTAATAAAAATCTGATACATAGTTACTTCATTTGCACTAAGTATCTTATAGTGCAATGTGCCTATGAAGTTTATTTATAACATTTTTAGAGAGTGTTTTTAGAGAGTTTCAGTGCTTTGTCGTCGATACTTGGTAAGTTCATATTACTTTTCCAAGAATCCAAACGAAATAGGATCAAAAATGGCTTAAACCACTAATTAAATATAAAGTTCTTATATGTTTTGCGTGAGTACTGGATTTTAAAAATTCTAATATTGTATTATTAATTGTACGCGATATAATTCGAATAGTCAATTGTCATATGTCCGCGACCGTCAAAAAGAAATGGTATATTACATTTCACACGCGGAACGCCACCTGTGCGTTATAAGTAGAAACTTATATCTAGATATCTTACTGGCAGTGGTGTACATTCTTAACAAACACACTGACTGAGACAATTCGTAAAATAATGAGAATATAATAATTAAAGTTAAAACCACTTCGCTTCGTGTAGTTAATGTTTCACACATTGTTGCGACCAAAAATCGGTGTTATAATGATCGTAATTATTTTCTTGTATAATTAAAATTAATGTATCATAATCTCTTATGCATATTCAACAGTCCTTAATCAAATTATATTTAGAGTAACTCTTTCTTATAATTAACTAACTGTTTATTTAAATAGATACAACATTATTTTAGTAATTGATTTATGAGACTTTCAACGAGGCTTTAGGTGAGATTTTGAATGAGATTTTGAATTTCATACGAAAATATATGAAGTGAGTTTAAATCAAAATCAACTTAATGATTAGTATGGTTTATTAAATTGATATATTTTTATGTGTATAGAACAACTATAGTCAAATGTGAAGTAAGCTTTGATTCAGAGTAAGAAATACAAAATGAATGGTGATTTTTTAAATTGATGAACAAAGATTAATTGCGAGTACTGATGCAATTATTAATTATGGGAGAGATCGCCGGTAGATGAAATGGATCGTGGTTACGCCATATTTGAGAATGGTCCCCAGAACTTAAGAAAGGATACCAAAAACCTTCAATCTTCACTAGTTTCAGATTCATTTATGTAGAAAGGACGCTGCTTTTTTGCACTGTTTAAGTTTCTTTATGAAATATAATAAAAAAATGTAATTTAATTTTTATGGGAATTCATTAAAACTCAATCTCGTTCAATCAAAGCTTAATTACAACCACGTGTTTACAACAAAATTTAATATGAGTTTAGATTTCTTATTTAAATGTCAGTATTAAAAAACATAACATTTTATTGCTACTGTATGTTATATCAGATTGTATTCATTATTAGATAATGAAAACTATAAACTTGTTAACTTGCACTCATGTTGTTATATAAGTATGCTGCTTTTACATTATTAGTTCTATTTAACTAAATAAAACGTGGATTTTGGTATTTTTTTATGGAATGTGGCAAACGAGCGAAGCCAATAAGAGCAAAGTTATAACCATGGGACAGAGCAAGGTGTTCTGGTGACTGCTGCACTTTAAGTGTAGTATGGGAAAATTATATGAACAGGAGCAGTGGGATTGAAAGAAAGGGGAACGAATAGGATAGAAAACAGGGATTTTTTTTAGTTTTATAAACTCAACAAATTGTTAACATTTTGTATATTTTACATGATAACTGATATATGTCAAAAGTAAACGATGCTTTTCAATTATACGTATGACAAATTATGACCATTTAGAAAAGTTTAAATTAATACTAACCAACAATAACTTAAACTTTTCGTGACAGCGCGCGCCATCTAATGGCGGGCTTACCAACCGGCAAAACGTGTCAACTTCGACAATACAAGGGCCGACAGAACCGCTCCCAGTCAATATTGACACAAAAATCCCATAATTTCAACCGCCATGCACACAATAGATTTATAAGATAAACATAGAGTAAAATGACTGTAAATAGTATCTACAACATTTTAATATATGGCTTTGTTTACTTTGGACCAAGTCGGCTCTGTTGTGCCTACATGCGTTAATGCTATACCGTGAAATTATTGTTTTTTGTCCACAGATTAAACATTAAGGATGTGAGCGGTGACGGTGGGATTTTGCAATTTGAGTGGCCTTACCCTTGTAATATAAACATCTTAAAATTATTTGCGTATTTACACATTGGACAAACAAATCTGCGCTTATTTTACAGGCTAACCTAACTTTTATGATTTAACATCTTAACATGCACCTCCCTGAAAGTGTGATTTTTCCCAGACTTCTATGCAGCTTATATGCTGAAAACGATAAAATGAAAGAGGCTACCAATATATAGTATAGTATACTATGCGAAATAATGTTTAGAGGTCAAAGATCATTGGAATGTGTCAGCATTAGGATCGGGACAGTTAAATTCCTAAGTGGCCATCGCTTTTGTAATTTGAATATAACTGAGCAGCTATCAAGTCACTTGCCGATTCTTCTCGAATTTTATTTCTTACCAGAGAACCAGCCGGCCACGATATTTCCGAACCCTCACGACTTAAGGTACTTCAAGAAAAGATCGTCTTAAAAGGCCGCATCACATGGTTAGTGATATTTATGTTGTGCTGCTCATTTCCCTCCTCTTCTATAAAAAAAGTTGCCTTCTGAGCTTGTACAGTAAAAAATTTCTTTTTTTATAGAAGAGAGGGCAAACGAGCAGGAGGCCCACCATAAAGGGGAAGTCGCCCTTCATAGGTACTCACGCGGCTGGGAGCTCGTGAGTGCGTTGCCAGCCTTTAAAGGGAAATTGGGAAATGGAGGGGTAGGGGAAGAGGACGGGGCAGGGAAAAGGATAGGCACCGGAAGGTCTCAGTCACCGAACGAAACGCGAGTACAAAATGAACAAAGTCCAATTGTATCATTTTACGTCGGTTTTCTGTGAGAGAGTGGTATTTCTCCGGCCGTGCCTGCCCATTTGGCTGAAACTCTAAGTAACAGCATGGCACTCCCACTCAGACGATTCTAAAGTGTCTTTATAACCAATAAAAATATTTTGAGTTTGATACTGAATTCCATGGAAAGAGATGATTAATCATCAGCTTCAATCAAGGTTAAAGAAGTTTAAATATGTAATACACAAGTAAGACAAGTTACTAAATACATACGACATAAAAAGTACAAGTGAAGCCAGGTGTAATAACAATAGCGGTCACCTGAACAAACGGGACATTGATGTGTCGAAAGCGGATTTTAACAGTTTGCGTTTGGGATTAACTAGTTACTATATAGAAAAAAAATTAGAAAATTACACGCTGCGAGCTTTTTTTTGAGTTTGGAGTTGGTGCAAAGGAATGTCTTGATTTTTACTTATATGTATTATTCTGGTGTAAGGAATTATTATACACGTCCAGGTAATAATATTTGTATATAGTTGTGTCTTAGTATGCGGATCACAAAAGATATAATGTAATGGACTAGTGTCGATTATTTTTTATATGCTGATGAACATCGCTGATCCTCCAACTGTGTTCCATGTTGGCATGTTGTGTGTATGTTGCTGGCGCTTTCATCGCTCGTGGCACAAGTTATACGATACCGCAATATGGATAAAAGTACATTGACTAAGACTAACTAAGACTAATATTGTAAATTATAATGTATTATTTATCTCTCTATATAATTAAAAGTCAAATAAAACCTTTTAACGTATTGTTAAAATACGCCTATTACAAAGCGATCGCTATAAAACATTGCTCTAATAAATTTACAGGCACTATAACTATAGTGCCAGTAGTATATTATAATAACATTTTATAACTATATAATGTCATTATATAGTTATATAATGATAAATATATATAAATATTACAATAACATTATATTATATATAGTTATATAATGTTATTATAATATTTTTGATTAACGAATGAAGGATTTACTATAAACGGAATATTAAATCCATACATTTTTGATGTCATTGATAAAAGTATGTCAGATTCTACCGAAAGCAGCCTCTATATATATATAATTACGCGGCAATACGAGTACCTAAGATAATTATATACATGACTATATAGTGTATTAAATGGTTTATACCAATATGAGTGTACAATCATTTTTTTTCCTAAACAGCAGGGCGTTGTCTTTATTTGATAGAAACATAGGAAAATGATATGAATTGTCTAAAACAGAATGAAAGTTCCCAAATGAGGTTTCGAAAAACGGCGTAAGTTTTATTCAAGAGCAACACCTTATTGCCCATTCTATGTAATGGCGGTCTAATATACGTTTTCTAGCGTCTATCATTAAATTTTTGGAATAAAATACAACTTGAACGTTTGATCTTAAACAAGGGATGACAAGAGATATAAAAATCACGACTGATTATAATTTTATAGATGCATTGTTGAGTATTCATAACCGAAATTAGTCTCATTGCTTATCATACTCATTCATTCCGACCCATTGCGTTTGTGCTGTGTTGAAAAGAGATAGATGTGTTGTAAAGCTGTTTTAGACTGACTCTGCATTCGTTAAGTTGTTTTTCAGCTTTTAACAACTATCATTACTACACATGCGATGTAATTTGAATGTGGACCATATATTAGTATTTTTAATCAATTTAAAAGTCGTCTTAAATTACGTAAATCATTTTACATATTTGTGTCCTGTGGTAGGCGTATTGTTCGCGCGTCAACAATTCGTGATTTTTTACAAACAAATCGCACAAAACCACTGGTGTTTTGATTTTAGAACCCGGCCTTTAGCCTATTAAACGCAATGCAGCTGATTAATGACAACATAGAAAGAACCAGTTGTAATAATTCATGTCGGTATGTTTGTTGAAGTCCAATGTACAATGCACGAAGCAAAGGGGTGACTTAAAATCAATGCTACCATCGAATGCAAGCCGCGTCTAAGCCAGTGGGGTGCTCTTCTGCTTATACTAATAACGCCACCCCAAAAGGGTGGGGTATCTGAACTTTGTATGTTAATATAAACACTCATGTAGGCTTCACAGAAAGCGTTATTATGTACGTATCAAGCCGAATTGTTGAGGGTTTTAGAGTGACATCAAATAAACTATTGTATAACGTATGTAATAAGGAATTAATTATTACTTCCGGAAAGTTTGTATATTCTACATTTTATAATGTGTTTTGAGGTTTTATTCTCGAATCAATTATCACACCTGCTTAATTGAATTTACCATTTTATGCCAGATATGATCAGCGCCACTGTCGGTCGGCAAAAGTTTCAATTTGATATTTATTTCTGTACTTAAATACAAGTATTTTATACGATTCAGCCTTAAAATAGACTAGTAATTTTTATATAAAATATCTCTATATCTAGGTTTTAATACTATAAGAATCGTTAATACTTCTTAGTCTCCTTTAAGGGATATCACTTTTTTCGTGTGTTCTTTGAACTGTTTATCTGATTTAGCCATTTTAGATTTAGAACTTGCACACTACCTAAGGGTTTCATCCTTTTTAGTCTTCTCATTAAATTTTGTAATAGACCGATCGTATTGAAATATTTTTCTGTATGAGGCGGGAAAATCCCACCATTTAAAACTCAACAAAATGTTTGTTAGCATTAATTAACGATAGGTATAAAATAAACGTTAAAGCCTTTAAAAATGACAATGAAGATTTTATTAAAATGCGTATGAAAATTTAATGAAACAACGGGACAACCATTTTTTTTATAGAACATAGGACAAACGAGCAGAAGGCACACCATGAAGGTGAAGTCGCCGCCAATGACATTCACGTGTCTGGGAGCTCGTGAATGTGTCGCCGGCCTTTTAGGGAGTGGTACGCTTATTTCTTGAAGACCCTTAAGTCGTAAGGGTTCCGAAATACCGTGTAAATATGATGTATTTACTTTCAAAGCATGTTGTATCATAAAGTGACCAATTCAACGATTGGGCCACGACACATTTACCAGACTTGTAGATAAAACTTTACACCAAATTTTGCAAGTGTGTAGAAATCTCGCTGCATGTAAATATAGAGTGGAGCAAAGTTTGCCGAAACTCAGCAGGAGTCGGCATTCGGTTACACATGTAAGGGGGTAAGACGGGGGGGTGGACACATGTCTCAAACACCCCCCCCCCCCATCATAAGAAACTAGTAAAATCTCCCAGCACCCACTTAAATTTGTATGCACATTATACATGAGCGAACGTGTCTAGGCACCGATCATTTTTATATTGCCGTCAGCGGTCTTCTGTAAACAGTGGCCTGTTGAATGTCTCCGACCGTCCTTTAAATAATATTATTTAATAAATTTATCTATACTAATAATAAGACAGTAAAAATCGAAAAACTGTACATTAAATATTTTTCCAAAAAACTGAAAGGAGGCAATTAAAGAAGAGTCATAGAAACCAAAAAACTAATTTTTGGAATTCTTGTCTGTCTGTCTGTCTGTCTGTCTGTCTGTCTGTCTGTCTGTCTGTCTGGTACTTTATAACTTGAAAACTACTGAACGGATTTGAACGCGGTTTTCACAGTTGGATTATATATAATTAGGAGCGTTGTCAAAAGTTTATTTTGTCAAAATCGGTTAAGAGAAAAAGAAGTTATGGTCAATTGAAAATTTACTTCAACCACTGCTTCAAAATTTTTAAACACTTATATTGATTGATTAGTTATATATTGTTAAATATGTTCTAATATAAGTTAATCTTAATATTAAAACTTATGAGAGGTAACAAAAATAACAAATAACGCAGTGCGCGCGGGCGCGGTTGAAGTGTTGAACAATGTGCTCGATAGATGGCGTTGATAAAATTCGTCATCAACCTAGATTTATTTTATTTTTTTATTTCTTAAACCTTCAAAAAAAGTTTACACAATAAAAATAGATTAAAAATAAAGCCAAAATGAGGTTAAAATTTAGAATCGGAAATAGAATCTAAGATCAGAAAAAAGAATAACAAAAAAAACACGAACAGAAAATAATAAATAAAAAAATATAAATATACACATGAACAAGTGGAACTATGTGAAGTACGAGCATTTTAGTGTGTGTGTGTGTATCAGTGTGTGCAATGGTGTTGCTGTGTGAGTGAGTGTGCGAGGTTGAGTCTTACTTTTTTTTTAAAGAACTTCTACTTAGGCCAAATATATCCATCGCGGTATTAAGATGCTCCATTGTGTAATGACTACCATGCACTTCAAACTTTCATTATCGTTTTACCCTATGATTATTTTGAGTGAACACTTCCTATACCAACAAGTAAAAGGAAACGAGTGAAAAGACGTTTATCGTTTGTCCGCTCCCATTTTTCCATCTACATCCTTAACGTTAATGAGGTTTACCTTTTATTATTTGGCCAAGCTAATAAGTAATAACCTCACAAGTACGTGTTTCGTTCTCATAACTTCGTAAGAATTTTCTTTCAACTCTTAACCGCTGAGGAGTTTTACCTTCCATCATCAGCTCATCCACATAAGAAGATGACTATCAGAATATAAAATTGTCAGAATAGTAAATGCCTGTACGTTAATTTGAAAGTTGCCCTCGATTTCCCTGAATCATCCGATCCTGGAAAGCTACATCATCCCTGAGTAACACAGGCTATATATAATTCCAATTGTAACAAGATTTTAGCCCGTGAAAGAAAGCCCTGTCGAGATCATTAAAAAACGCTATATACTTAACCAAATTACACGTGGGCGAAGCCGCGGGCGGAAAGCTAGTATTATATTAAACATGATATATAATGATCACCCATTAAGTACTGATTAATTATAGCCAAACAGCACTGAGAGATTTGGTCCGCTATGTAGCTATACAACAAACTTAATAATGATTTATATAGATATATTATATAATTAATTCATATAGGTACTACAATGCTACTGCTTTTCTAGAAAATAGTCTATAAGTTATGGATATTGAAACAGACGCAAATTCGCCGATTCTTTGTCTTGTGTGCAATATGAAAACTAAGTTTGTAAAACTGTGTATTGGATTTTGGGAAGGGCAATGCCTCATATATTTTAATACTCACCAGGAGCACAACTTGTTAGTATGTCAGCCTTCTACTATGTTAAATCACTAGGTTTTTTTTTGAATTGACAAACAGTATAAACTCGTTTTAACGATAACCACTCTAAAGCGTCTAAATTGGCTTTGGTTGGTTTAGCTTGTATTGCAAACAATATTTTTTCGTCTCTCCATTTAACGAGCACCCTATAACGACATAATATGAAAAGTCCCTTCTGTGTCGCTATATAGAGTTTACACTGTATATTATTTGGAAACCAATATATATTTATTTAACAGGATGTGGCCTTGTGGCCATGACTAACTGTAAATGTTCTTTGCCATATGGATGATATTATGAGAAATTAAATCAATCTACGATGAGAGCGCGTAATCATCTATTAGCTTTCGTACACCTTCTTTAAATGAAAAAAGACAAAAGTTACAAAAGTTCACGTTGATGTCTAATCTAGTGTGTCGCAAAAGAACCAGTAGTGACATCTACAATCTGCAGATCAAAGTATTCTGCAGATCAGAATAAAAGTTTTTTAATACCGATAATTTTAACTTGAAAGAAATTGCTAAATTGTAATTGATCAATTGAACTTATCAAATATTAATCGTAGTAATGTTTTTTATAGTTATTACTTTATCTCTTATATTTACTATTTTTTATGTATATTGCGCAACGACGCTCAAGATAGCTTCTGTGTCGTTTAGAAATCTAACCGTCCACAGGTAATCGCAGATAAAGTTGTGGAAAACAAATAAATTACAATTTTATCTTGCTCATACCTAAGCTTGCTTGCATCTGCTTGATTACGTATACAAAAAAAATATTCTCGCAATAAAATTTATTTAAATTATTTAATAAAAAGCAGCATTCGTTTTGCTTGTCTAAAGACCGTCAAATCTAAACTTTGCTATTGATTTTTGAGAGATTTTTGGAATGTATTAAGAAAACCTGTCTTATACAAGATTTGATACAGGCCTAACTATAATTCAAAAATACATATTAAGTCGTCATCATTTATATTAGACGAAGACCATATATTTAAACTGAACGTGGACAAAATATAAAGTACTCCACTTAACATTAATTGTGGTCAATGCAAGCTCAGACTTGAAAAGCTCGATTTTTTTAATATCCGTTAAATTCTGTAGTCACACAAGACGATATCAGAAATTAAAATAGACCACTTATAACGCGCACCGGAGCGTTAATCTATAGAAAGATAATCCTTTTCTTTGGTAATAATTAAATCCTTTAAAGAAAATTGAAGCGTTATAACAATATTATATTGTGGACATTAATATGTTAAATTTGACGTAAGTAAAGGTGCGAATTCCACTGATGACAAATTTTCGCAGCTTTAGTAAATTGTTACAATGATATGGTATATATCTGTGGAATTTAAAATTGACTATTCAAGTTTATAGAATATAATGATCTGTGAAAATATAAAGTAATCTAACAACAGGAAACACGCGAAGTTCTACATTCCTTTAACATAAAAAAAGTACTTGGTCTTTGCCGAATTTAAAATATTCTTAGTACACTAAAGTAGTATACTAAAGTATACATTTTTATATGAGTTATATTTATTTCAGCTTAGCTTATGTGCAAATATAAGACACTTTAATTAGTACTTAGCATCTAAGATTTGAATAGAGATATGTCTTAAAGGTTTAAGCTTCACGTTTCCATTTATAAGATATACAATATAGTTTATTAAATATACTGTCATATTGTAATAAATATAACCAGTTAAAAAAAGAGCTTTAACTTTTAATTAATCACAAAGTGTTTTTTTTTAAATGTGATATATAACAAAGAGTGTTAGAATAGCCATTGTCTGTCACAGATTTTCCAAAGGGGAACTTTTAATATTTCCTCTGGTTATAATTGCTAAGTCTTTTTGAGTTTCTTGCTTTTAATTTTAAAATTGCGAAGGGGTTGGCAAATTTATACGCGCTGTTGCACCCTTATATTATTATTATTGACGCAAACTATACTTTAGCTTTTGCCAAATGTGTTTTATTATTTACAATAAATTCACTTTTAATTTTTTCAAAGTAATAGTTTAACATCACGTTTTTCACGCACATAGTTTTTTTTTTATAATTATTGTTCATTTATGTCTGTTTTTCTGTTTGGCTGTAAAAAGCGTCGGATAGAGAATGAACGCCCTTAGCACCATCGATGGGACATAGTACGCAATCAGTTTTAATAATTTTATATTTGACACATCTGGATTTGAAATGTAAGATTTCTGAAGAAATATTATTAGTAACAATATTTTTTAAACTTTTATTAGAACTCCTTCCTTTTAAATACATATATTTATTTGTATATTACTTATATGTATTAATATTTAACTATATGTCTAACTCGCATGCAGTTCTTAGAATTAATTAGGTTTAATACGTGGAAAACGCTGTGGGTTTCACATAGTAGAACTATCTATTTGTATTATTTATATATTCAATGTAAGTGTGTAACTGTTTGTTTTTCCCTAAAATAAATAAATAAATAAATTTAATTTGGTAGTAGCTCGGCATCGGGACAGTTCACCTTACAATGCGATAGTAATTTCTTATTTGAATTGGTCATGTAAGTAACATAATTTTATATTAAATGTTTATTTTAAAAGAGCAGCTATCGAGTTTTATGCCGTTTCTTCTCGATAGATAACTTCTGAACCGGTGGTAGTGTAAAATTGACGATTTAAAAGTGTCTTTATAAAGACCTACTTGAATAAAGATATTTTGAGTTTAGAATAACGTAACATACAACAGAAGTACAAAACAATATACATACTATTGCAATATAACTTCATATAACAGTGTCCGCCATCTTTCCATCTACACATCAACCTATCATTATGGGCTATGTGATATATGTATATAACGCCATTAGTTGTAAGGCTTCTATGTGTGCTAACCGTTAAGTCCGCAATCTATAAAGAAATAGTAGCCGTATATTGTCATATGTGTATCTAGCAATCACTCAAGATTTGCGAACAACATATTGACAGCTCTATCTAACCATGGAGGCTGCATGCTCGATCTACAAACAGCGACGCCCCATCCGAAAACAAACGCGTGCCAAATTTTGATAAAGTCCTCTCACCATGTTTAATCATACGACATTAAAGGCGAATGTACACAAGGACGCGCTTTGCGCACATTGTGCATTTTGGGCCACAGTGTTGAGATATTGCAGTAAACGAACTGTTTATTTAGCCTAGATACGTTTTGACATTTCAGGAAAATGAAATTCTTGTAAGAATTTGAATTGCATATAGCTAAATATATTTCCTATGCTTATATACTGCTGTTTTTATACGTGGCGAACATTTTAACACCATACGAAATATATATATAAGCGTCCTTTACCTTAAAATAGGAATAGCTTAAGCTTATTTAAAAGTTGTTTAAAATGTTTTTGTTATATCATATGTGCTTCTGTGTGCGTTATATTTGGCATTTTCCTGTATAAAAATGTTTATATAATGTCTGCATAAACATTTAAACCCATCAGTATCAATGCAAAACGCGCGTAAACAAAATCTGGCTAATGGTGGCTTGTTTCACAACTGGTCGGCCGTGAACTGTGGATTTACCACAGTTCACACCGAACACTGATTGACTTTAATAATCTGTTACCCCCGCTTGTTTTGTTGGCCTCTAATTTTGTATTGTTTGGGAATGATATCATGAATTAAGCTTTAACTAGAATAGGGAAGAGTTGTTTTATGTTCATAATACTTTAACAATAATGAGCCGCCTTTATTCATACAAGTATGTACCATAGTAACGGTTTTATTTCGACAAGAAATCAAACAAAATATCTCGTTAATTCTTGATATAGCTAAGAAACGTTGTCTCGCTCACTCGCTAATTTAGTATCACGAGAACGATAAGGATATACATGTTACAGGCGTTGAGTCATTTAGATTTAACACGATCAAAATGGTCCTATATACCTTATTCATATAAAGATAAATAAATATTGACATTGAATATAATGAGTTATGTAAAACAATTAACAAGATTTATTGTTCAATTATTTCTTATGTGTTATTGCTTTTATTATATACCTACGTTAGTCTGTGTATGTGTTCTAGTAAATAATCATTTGGACTGGCCATCTTCTCACAGGTCGCCTTGCCATTTAATTGGCGCCTTGGGTCGCTGTGGAGCTAGTGATATATGGTACTAGATTAAAAAACTTAATTTTTCAGGTTTTGCTGTGACTAACCCTAAGCATCGATTGTTAAATATAATTTGACTGACTTCGTGGCTTTATGACGTATTGATCATGTCTGATTATACCTGCTTAAACAAACCTTAGACAATCTCAAAAAGTATTATAACGCAGTTAAAAAAACAAAGATCCTTTTAATGTGTTAGCATCGGGACATTTTAATTCTTAAGTAGTTAATAGTAGTAGCTTTTGTAATATGAATTAGTCATGTACCTAATTTAATTTTGTATTAAATGTATATTTTAAAAGAGCGGCTATCTAGTCTCTTGCCGGTTCTTGTCGGTAACTGCCGAACCGGTGGTAGAATATAAATCTCAAATGTGTCTTTAAACTTGAATAAAGATATTTGGAGTTTGAAAGCGCAACCTATTATATATGTTTATACTCGAGAATAGGAGCGATCCTAAAATACAACTGTCATCTACGGCTATTCATTCCCACCACGATGGACCAAGACTGCAGCCATCCGTCAGGCGTCGGACGTCACACTTACAAGGTTCTGCACTTAGCCCCCTATGCGATACACGGTAAGTTGCTATATAGATGATCGTGTAACAACAATAATTAGTTTGTTTATTTTGAATACACTGTGTTTGGTAAATCGCAAAATGGTGTGGATCAATTGAGTTTTCTTTATGCGGTCATCATTGTACAAACGGGGATCAAGGAATTGGAACCTCTCAGCCTTGTTTTTTTTCGATTGTTTAATAATTACAACTTCTTGTTATTAAATATAAGATAAAGTTATGTTCTGGTGTTTTGCAATTTTTTATCATATTTTTATCTGTTTTAATTACAGTTGTACAATACTATGTTCAATGTGATTATTGCCTTGATGCGCCTTCTAGTTCTAAAAGATGAAACTTATACGTATGAAATATTGTTTGGTGCTTTTATTGGCTTTAGCGCCATCTAGTTCTAAAAAATGGAACTCCTACGTATAAAACATTGTTTGATGCTTTTATTGGCTTGATGCGACATCTAGTTCGAAAAGATGAAACTTATACGTATGAAACATTGTTTGATGCTTTTATTGGCTTGATGCGCTATCTAGTTCCAAAAGATGAAACTCATACATATAAAACATTGTTTGATGCTTTTATTGGCTTGATGCGCCATCTAGTTCCAAAATATGAAACTCATACATATAAAACATTGTTTGATGCTTTTATTGGCTTGATGCGCCATCTAGTTCCAAAAGATGAAACTCATACATATAAAACATTGTTTGATGCTTTTATTGGCTTGATGCGCCATCTAGTTCCAAAAGATGAAACTCATACATATAAAACATTGTTTGATGCTTTTATTGGCTTGATGCGCCATCTAGTTCGAAAAGATGAAACTTATACGTATGAAATATCGTTCAATGCGGTTGAGTTACCGCGCCATCTAGATAATTTTGTTGATACAATATTTGACACGCTTATGAGTTGCATCTTAGTAATCTTTTTAAACACACTCGATGGCATTCTACAAACCTTTAGATTAAAATATTAGAATAAAAATACTCCATATACATAATTTTTTATGTTAAGTAATGCAAATACTAAGATACTTACCCTTATAATTCATTTCATAAATATAATTAATATAATTTTTAATACGCCACTGTACCCATAAATTTAAGGAATTTGGCTATCTATAACACAACCGCCAGGTCTTGGGTTCAAATCCTACCCCAGAATTTAATATTCATTTCATTAAATACAGTTGCTTCATTCAATGAAGCCCTGAATGTGCTAAGAGTAATTAATAATAATTTATTTACTCTTATTATTGTTTAATTATGTATCACCTACGTTGAAAGTACACATTATGACTACAGTAAACAAAAAACACAATAACATAGTTTAAATATATTATTTATTAAAACAACCAACAAAAAAATATCACTTAAAATAATAATCGACATAATTAGTGGCACGATCACGGTGACTTACATGGGCAGAGTAGGACCAACTAATCGGTCGTCCTTATCGCACTATTTCAAAATTGAAGGACATCTCTCCGTTCTACTCTTGCAAATCTCTCCGTCCTACTCTTGCAAATCTCTCCGCCCTACTTTTGCAAATCTCTCCATGCTTGTTCAGTCCATCTTTAATGATATCTTCTAGTTCTGGTTTCATCAGATTGAATAAACTCTTGCTTGTATAAAAATATCAATTAGACCCATATATTAATAAAAAAAATCTTATAACTAAATTAAGTCATGTGAATTAATTTTGTTCCCATCCCAACGATCGTTCAACGGCCATTTTCCACTGTTTGTATCTCATATCGCGTTCGTCCTCATTAATTTTAGGCTTGTATATATTTCCATTTTGCATATCGATTTTTGGCGTTTGAGTACTTCTGTCTAAGCCCCAAAAGGCGACCAGTGCTGCTCCCAACGCTGTACTTTCAGTGAATCCAGCCTTTATAATATTAATTCCGATGAGATCCGCTTGCATTTGCATCACCAGGCCATTGGAAGTCATACCACCGTCCACCTGAAAAAGAAATACTACAAACGTGAAGCAATTCTATATTTATTTTTTTATACAAATATCAGCATATTTGTATATGTTTATTTTTACGTTCTCAAAGAAAATTGAGTTTACTGCATTTTTGCGTCTTCTAATACAAGAACATTTGGCATTTAAGTAAAAAAAAATTTGGTCAGCTCCCTCTAGTGACTTAATGAAACACTAACACCTTGTCTTTGCTATTAATTTAAAAATATAATACAGGCTATTCATACTTGAATGAAGTTTACCTTCAAGAGTTGCAAAGGTATTCCGCAGTCTTCGTTCATAGCATCAAGTATGTCCCTCACTTGAAAGCACACAGCTTCCAAAGCCGCCTTCACTATATGATTTGAATTCGTGTCCTCTGTAATACCGCAAATTACTCTGAAATTTTCCATTAAATTTGTGGGTTGCCTGGAAGATATCGCTTAACAGCGATAATGCCGCCCGTTGATCAATTAACATCATTAACAGAATAAATAAATAAATAATTTCACCAAACCATTTTCATTAATGCACTGGTCGTATTGGCAAAAGTGGTTTATTGAGATTATTACAGTGATCAAATAAACAAAATTAATATTTTTTAATAACAGCGCCATCTATATTTTACAACGAACATCGAGCCTTGATTAACGATACATAGATGGCGCTATATTAAAAAACACCTAAAAGAAACATTTGCAAACAGATATGAATAGCGTGTTTACCCTCTAGCGTCTTGTCTCCAATACGGCGCATATAATCCACTGAACGCCGGCACAAAAACGATACTTCCATTCTCGGTTGCCTTTTCGGCCAATTCCTGCGACTGTTTCGCACTTTCCAAGATACCTACATTATCTTTCAACCAGCCCAGTGCCGCACCAGCCACGGCCACCTTTCAAATCAATTTTAAAATTAACAGTAGCATTCACTTATAAAACCGGTTTTAGCGACTATAACGTTTACTCAAGTCCATCCATCCGTTCAGTACGTCATCCGGTTATTACGACATAGTATCGTCGTTATATCCGGATTCTACTGTATATAAATGTATAATGGGAACCAACTAAATTAACTGAATAACAGTTAAATAATTGATTACGGCATACAGCGACATCTATGATTATATGTAATAATCTACGATCAGTCACCGACGCCTAACCACGTGAGATCATTTATTACTGGTTTCATGTCTATTTAATAACAAATTAAAATACTTACAGACCCCTCTAACGCATAACAAGGTGGATTATTTGACCCCAATTGGTATGCTACAGTTGTTAGAAGCCCTTTGTTGGAATTCACTCGGACATCACCAGTATTGTATAGGACGAAACAACCAGTTCCATATGTGGCCTTCGCTTGACCCTTTTGTAGGCATAATTGGCCAACTAAAGCGGCCTGTTGGTCACCGAGGCAACCAGATATTGGTATACTTCTAAGAGGGCCATCTGCTATGTAACCGTATATCTGAAATATAAGACATTACAGAGAACTTAGCATCGATGGCACTAAATAAATATAAATAATAATTTATTGCCAAACATAAAAATATCAGTTAACTGTATTAAACATTGTAACTTTTTATTAGCTTACATAGCCTGTTAATTTTTATTATTTTAGTTTGTCAATTGAATTTAGTTTTCTTTACAAAATTTCATTACCTCTGAACTAGACTTGATTTGAGGTAATACAGACTTGGGTATCTCGAAAAATTTCATCAAAAGTGGATCCCAGTTTAGTGTCTCAATGTTCATGAGCATAGTCCGCGATGCATTTGTCACATCGGTGATATGTTTGCCACCGTTAACACCGCCTGAAAGTTTTATATATATTTTATATATTTGACATAACATTAATTATTTCTGCCATAGGCTTCTGAAAAGACAAAGAATTTATTAAGTTTTAATCATAATGATTAAACATTTCTTTTATACTTATTCGGAACATGCAGAGATAGAGGAACATTGTCATGCCAGGCTTCCAACACTATATGTAAGCACTCATGATACCCTCGAGGGAAAATGCGTTTGTATGTATTTGCATGTGAAATGAAACTATAGAAAATTGGCCAATAATTACACCAGTCTTTAAAAAAACCATTTTATACAGTTTTATACCAAACTATGAATGGAAATACTAAAAAATATATAATTTAAATTTTATGGAAATGTATAATTTAGTACACAAAATGAAGGGATAAATAGCTAAAGATTAAACTAACCTGTTAGATTCCAGATTAGCCAAGTGTCCACAGTACCAAAGCAACAAGTACCATTCTTCAATGCTTGCTGGACTACTGCAACATTATCAGCAAGCCATCTTAATTTGACCGCACTGAAGTATGGCGACATAGGTAATCCACATAATGGCTGGAATATCAAAGCATTTTTCTTATTATCGGTCTTTTCCATACAGAAACGGTTTTGTTATGAAAACAATATTATGTGTACATATTACTACTACTTCTATTATGTAATACATACCTTTAAATAGTTCTTATTTCTTGTTTTGTTTGGAACTAAATCAAGTAATTTGTCAATTGTTGACGATGTTCTCATATCAAGCCATACAATTGCATTGTGTAGTGGTTTTCCCGTTACTTTATCCCATACTATTGTAGTTTCTCGTTGGTTTGTTACACCAATTGCAACTATATCCTGTAATAGTTATGTAACTTCTATAAAATATAATACATACATATGATTTAAAGAACATTTACATATAAGCATTGATACAATATAACAGAATAATGTGCGAGGTAAATTCAAAAAAAGTTTTAACAATCATTACTAAAACAACAATAAACTAATTAAAATAAGATCTATAATAATAAAGTTATAAATTTGCAATTTGGCATTCAAGAGTGTGAAGTGAATTGTAGGGCAAGGTTAACATAGTTTGTCTTAGGTGTAAGCTTGACATCTACATATAAATATATTTAATTTATAGGACAGCACTGTGAAATCTCATATTTAATATATTTACCTTTGGACTTCCTCCCAATGAAACTAATTGTTTAACAGATTCACTAATACATATTGTAACAACTTCTAGAATAGCACAGGCATCCTGTTCAACCCATCCCTCTTGAGGAAAAAGCTGCTCAATTTCTTTTTGAAATGTTGCAACCACTTCACAAGAATTCGCTTTGAATATTATGAACCTTGCACTTGAAGTTCCTTCATCTATCGCACCAACTAATGGTCCAAATTTTCCATACTGAGACATAATAATGTTCAAATATTTAGAGTAAAGTTCTTGTTACCTTAATTCTAGTTACTGCACTGCGACTTTAATATTAATAAGAATTTATCATCCGATCATTAGTCTCAACGGTTATCTACTACCATAAAGATTATCTAATTATGATACTTATATCTCAGTATTAACTAATACTGTTTTTAATTTGATTAATCAATCTTTTTTGTATAGCGCCGTTACTTTTCATAAATATACAAAGTCCGAATCTAAAGGCACGATCTTAAATGTTTTTAGGAACGTTTGAAAGATTTAAAAGATTACAGTTTAGTTTTAAAACTTATATTTTCTGTTTTGTAATAATTAATTAAATAATAAGAAATATCAAATCTGCTATGACAGTAGCCCATGAAAGTGACTTTTTTGTCATCTGTCATCTCTCAATAATCATCTGTCAACAATCGTTCTATTATGGTGTGGGTTGTCATTGTCATTGCTAACGTTTCACTTGCTTTATTGTCAATTTCTGTTATGTCAATGTTGTACTTTTTGACTTATTTTTTTCACCTCTAGGGATGAGGTGATCTTTTGTTTTATGCAAATTAAAATTAAATGTAAGGATTTTCTGACTTTAAACTATAGGCTTAAAATATGCAAAAATACAAGTTGTAAACAAGTTAAAATCAGCTTAACCCATCTAAAATTCCTTAAAGTAAACATATTATTCTAATTGTACGTCAATTTTATTCGATTGTAAAAGTAGAATTTTAACCTTATCGTATATTTACACAGTAGTGTTATAATGAATACTGTTCTAAAAATTACTTGTTTATGATATGGTTCTTACCAACATTTAATTTCAAATTTATCGAGTGAAAGTACGAAGAAAGTATATATGTAAAAGGAAATAAGGGATAGAAGCCCATTACAAAAGTAAAGCTTGTAAAGTTTGCTGGCTGCGAGTGGTTGGGAGTATCTAAATTGACGGTATTGTGGTGTATAATGCGGCCGACCTAGACCTTCGTCCTCTTGTACGTTCAAGTACGAATTTAGTATGAAAAGCCGTGGCCTAGAATCGGACCTGAAACATGGCTGATACTGATGAAATATTCATTGCATAACACGTTTATATAATTCAAGTTATGGAAAGATGTTTGTTTCGGAAAATACAAATGCCCAATTTTTTTAAAATCACTTATAGATTTTCTCTCTCTGCTATAAGAAAAGGAATTTAAAGATCATCATGAGGCAATACTGCATCTGTATTCCATGAATATCAGGCCAAGTATCGTGCTGCAGAAACTTCTACTCAACAAGAACCTCGATTGATTGTATATCCGAGAGGAATGTTTATCTACCGAAAGCGTCTAAAACCTATGGTGACAGGAAAGGTCAGGACCTCTCTGGGTTCGGACAGCAGCCCTATTTTAGAACGGGAAAAATGCTGATTGTGCAGCTCATAATCGCGTGAGACCTTAACTGATAGGTAAACTCGTCTGACTTCTCAAACAGCACAAACTTTACAATCTTAGTGCTGAAAAGTAATAAGGATTGTGAATCACTAACAGAACAATGCCAGTCTTCTTGGAAGTGTAAATGAATGCTGGCAAAGATTACAAACCGACACGGAAAGCTATGAGAGTAACTGACTGACTAACCCGTATGAATGTGGAAATGTAGAAGACACAGAAAGTGGAGGGGAGATTGAAATCTCTCCCTGGGCAAACGTAGAGGATTCAGGTTATTTGTATTCGCAAAGAATTGATTACATTGAATAGGAGGGAGGCATTATTCAAACTCAAACTCAAAATATCTTTATTCAAGTAGGTCTTTATAAAGACACTTTTAAATCGTCAATTTTTACACTACTACCGGTTCGGAAGGCAGTCATCTACCGAGAAGAACCGGCAAGAAACTCGATAGCTGCTCTTTTAAAATAAACAATTAATACAAAATTGTGCTACTGACAATTAAAATAACAAAGCATTGTAAGGCTACTCAAGAATTGAACTGTCCCGATGCTGAGCTAATTGCCGACACATGAAAGGGATCTTTGTCCTCTAAATATTCGTTTACGGTATAGTATGCATTAGTTACGATGTCAGTTTTAAAGTTTAATCTGTATGAAATTACAATGAACAGATAATAATAATAATAATTACAAATTACAAATTACATTATTATTTCAGTTGAAATCATATTTCAACTTTTCAACAAGTTCCAAAGACGCAATAGATCCCAAAAGGAAAGAATAACAACCAAAAGGCTGCGGAAGAACATCTAGCTGACCAAAGTCACTATGGGTAAAGTCAAAAAGCACAATTTGTTTATTAAATATTATGAAATTCCATTAAATCCTTTTAAAAACTATAACCGATCGTTGTTGCGTTATAATTAAATTCCTGGAAAATGTAATACATCTGATATCCAAGGGCGGTGGAATTTTCACCTGCCACGTGCACGTTCAATGCTACAATTATTTGTTTTAAATGTGTAATATTATCGTGAACTTTTCATATTAGTAACAGGAATGATAGACTTATTGATTATTTCATTACTGAATCTACTTTTTATTTTATTAGTGTGTATCTATGTTTTTATTTATATTAACAACATTATAACACATAATGTGGACGTTAACATAATTAGCTGAGTGTGTAGTTTTGCGATTTTAAAGCAATCAACAATATATTTAAGAATATCAAAATGCACTGTAAATTGCACGTTTCTTCCAAGATAGAGAAACGGAGGTACCTCCATGAGCGAAGCTCTAGTCTCTGGTCAATGTCGACAATTCCTAAGATTCTAAGATTTTAGTTACAGATTATAGATGACGCTGTACACCTAAACATGTTGATAACGTTTTGTAGGGTATTCCTAATTAACGAGTTCTTCAAAAAAATAAATAAATCATGATTTGTTTTTATTGAATAGATAATCAATAGAGTGCTCCTCTCGTCTCTACTAGTAGCGAAATCAAACTATTATAAAACGAATTTGTCACCCACTGGATATGTGTATAAAGTATTCGCATAGAACGGGAGTCGGCATCAAAACATTACGTAATAAATTATTAAAGGGAAACAAAATTCAAAAACACTTTACCCCTGGGGACATATTTTATGGAAAAAAAAATTTACATCAGTTTTCTACTCAAACACTTCGATGTATAACAGCATTAATGCTTTGATAAAAATAGCCGCACACAATTTAAATTGGAAATGCAAGCACGTTCAATGCCATCAACATCAAATATGGAATATCAGTGGTCCATAATTGACCAGTTAATATTCTATTAAAAGCTTGTTAACAATGATTGAAAGTTTGATAGTGAGGAGAATTAATATAAAAACTACAAGAAAACATATGTACACATGAAAAAATACTATATATATATATATAGTAGTAGTAGTAGTAGTATAGTAGTAGTAGCAGTAGTCTATATATATATATATATATATATATATATATATATATATATATATATGCACCTTGTTTCGATGTCAATAGCAAAACTCTTCTTTTTCGTTTTTCATAGTTAGCTTTATTATATATATATATATATATATATCATACATATAACAAGGTCTGAAAGATTTTGCGTCTGAAGACACGAATACGCCAAATGGATTGACATCGCATAATTATAGATAACGTCTATTAAGTGGACCATTATAAAACAAACCATATACTTCGATTAATTAAAACTTACAATCCTAATAAAATATATGTATAGGTTATCCAATTAAACCCGTAATTATATTTATTATCTTATTAGAAACGATCGAGATGACTGTGCACAGGAAGCAATTGAAATGTAAATAAGCCGCGTTTAAAATAATCAATGGTTTTTTTAAAATAATATATTAAAATTGTTTTTCTTTAGTTAAGGAAAATGTCTTATACATTTATAAAAACATCCATTAGCTAATTATTAATCCATTGTCACGGCAAAACAATTGAATGTAGTGCGTCCGCCATAAGCATCGATGACATTCTGTTATGATAGATGTCAGTCGTGTTATGTAACTGATAGGCACCATAAAAGAATGTGTTATGAATATACCCAGAACAGTTGCGCTGTGTACGCCGAGTTTGACGCGCGAGGTTCACAAAATGTTTGCGTCACTGGTCGCTATACTTGTGATCACCATCTTCGGCTATATTATCAACACAATCAGCAAGCCACGGAACTTTCCACCAGGTAATTTAGTTATATACCGCCTAGTGACCCGTTCCGTTCTTTAATTAGCAGCTAACCTATATGTCACGTGCTGAACTGTCAATCAGTCGAAAATAGTCTGAATTGCCATCTATTTGTATGGACGTATGAAATTTGTTTAATTCCACTGAAATCATTCACGGAAAATATGTTTCTAATTAATTAGATTTATGTTAACATTTCCAAATTATGTACAACTGTGCATATATTTATTCTAAATTGAGTGTGTTTTTCGATTTATTTGACTATTGAATTTTGTGATACTTCGGTAATTATTAGTATTTTAGTTTAGTTTTTATATTATAGTTATTATCCTGCTGCGATAATAAATAAACTAATTGCATTTGCGATTGTGACAAATATGTTTCTTTAAAATGATTATAATTTTCTTTAAAAAAATTTAAATCAAAATTATACAAATTTGTTTGTTTCAAATTCAATTTACAACTAACAAAATACTGTGCCTAAGTATTTCGTTTTCTTTTTATATTAAGTGAACATGTTTTTTATAATTAATACAATTATAGAATTGTGGAATTGACATAGGTCAATGATGAATATAAGTGGCCTGCTATTCAAATCGTTAAATAACACTGATCAGACGAAAATGTTAGAAATTCCCGTTATCTATGTGTTGGGGTAATGTGTAATAATAGAATTAACGGAGGAAAGTGGTGAACAGCTTTTTAGTATATATAATAGTGTGTGTATATGATATATATCCTTTATGGTGTGCCTCTAGCTCGTTTGCCACCTCTTCTATATAAAAAATAGTATTTAATGAGTAAATTTGACATGCACAAAGTTTGAAATTCGAAGACAACAACCCAAAGCAACTCGTAGAGAAACTTTCGAGAAATGCCATCAAGTTATCAGAATGAAATCCGAAATCAAAATTACTCGTATAAGAAAAGTTGGTATTTAATAAATATTAAGAAACTAAAAAATATTTAATATTTATTTATGTGTATTTGAAACCAAGCGTTTCCAGACATATTAATAGGTACTTATTAAAAGATAATATTATTGAATCAATCAATTCAAGATTTTCAAGACTATATAGTTTTTTTTCTATAAAACTATTCGCATTGCATGGCATAGACTATGTGAAGATAGTGTTCTAAATTGTAACTATTCAGTAATCAGTCGCAATCAATCAATCAAAAATAAGTATAATCATATCGGTAACGTTTGGATCATCATTCAATGAACCGTCGAAAAATTATAAAAAAAGTAATTGCATTGCAATTTACTGTCAGTTCTAAAGGGCATAATCGAAGAACTGGCGGGTAAACCTACACCGCTCCCTAAATCGTCAAGTATGTTCTAGAGTACGGTTGTAAATATCAAACATTCTCCAGCCAATGATTTAATATCACTATATACAAAACAAGACACAGAAAACCGAAATGAATATATCATTTATACACTTTGGTAGAGAACGACAAAGGTTAAGTAGTTTGTATTTTATGGACGTCATTGTTGCTCTTTGTAATTTAAGGTTAACTCACTTAGGCTAAGCTTCGTCCGTATTCGATCGAACTCTCCCAACTGACAAAATCCGATAATAATTTAACAGAGACTGTTTGAACTAATCATTGAGCATTCAGTTATATTAAGTTAGCTAATTGGGATTGTATGATATAGTTACGCTATTGTTTTATGGATTCTATTTTATATTGCATGTATGATGTTTGGCGTTAACTAAATTCATTCATTTTCTTTCTACGTATATTTACTATACTCATATTTTTTTAACATTTCAGTCAATTAGGACCATAGCAGTACATGAAACAACTTATATGATATATTAGTTTTTACATTTACGTTCTTGTTCTTTTAATATGTTGCCTCATGAGTTCCTCATGTTGAGAATGCTGCCGCTACCAGCTCGTGTCCTAATCATTGTGATGGTCTTTTTTACGCCACAGAGCATAACCACGCAAACATTGTAATATAGATAATAATATAGATGCAATGAGTCGCAGCAGAATTCTAAACGCGTTTTTTATTGGATGCGGATGTGATGTAGGCCTTTTGTTTGTAACTTACCCATAGAACTGAAATTAAAAAAACTAGAGTTTTAGAGAGAATATTAACCAACTTATCATAAAACGGGATTGAAATTATTAAAAAAAACTTTAACAAAATTATAACAATGCAAAGAATAATTTGGCGGAGTCTTATCATACATCCTTACTTGGTACTGATAAATTGTTTTTTTTCTGATAACGGAAACTTTTTTAAACAAAAGCTTAGATAATACGAATATTGTTTTGATAAACGTTTTTTTACGTATTGCGTGAACGGAACGAGAAATAGACATTTGCAACTGTGAAATTTTTACGAGAGTTTTGAACAAATTTATTCAATGATAAAATAAAACAAAATAAAAATTAAATGACAAATAAAAAAATATTTCATTAGTGAAATATTTAAAAATATTTACTTGGCATATATGTATTTGATAAATCAAAAGAGATTTTAACGAATAGAGCTAACACATAAGTGTTAAATTTTATTAAACATTAAGTGTAACTATTATGTGATGCTGACCTTTTTGTATGACATATTAAATTAAATTTTTAGTGCAGTAGTTAAAACTGACGTTAATGTAAAGTCAGTAAAAATATTAGTGCATATTAGCTCTACCACACATTTAATTGGTATTATCTTTAGCTAATTACATACATATTTAAATAATATAACACAGCTCAAAGCTAACAATAAACTTTTTATTTAACATCGACCCAGTAGCCGGAACGTCTTCATTTCACCACAACAGTAACCTTTAATGACGTAGTTACGTAGCTTGCAATACCCACGCCTCAGTGTCTCTCACGCACAAAGGCACACACACAGTCAAACACAAATTTAGCTACTCTCACACACTCACACTCACCATTACAGTAAAGAGATGTTAAGTTCCGTAAACGAATATTTAGAGGACAAATATCCCTTTAATGTGTCGGCAATTGGCTCAGCATCGGGACAGTTCAATTCTTGAGTAGCCTTACAATGCCTTGTTATTTTAATTGGCAGTAGCACAATTTTGGATTAATTGTTTATTTTAAAAGAGCAGCTATCGAGTTTCTTTCCGGATCTTCTCGGTAGATGACTGCCCTCCGAACCGGTGGTGTTGTAAAAATTGACAATTCAAAAGTGTCTTTATAAAGACCTACTTAATAAAGATATTTTGACTTTAAGTAGGGTAAATACAGGGGTTTTATGTTGCGTGAAATGTATGAATAAACATAAAATTTAATAACAACAAATTAATAATTTGTTCTACAAATTGACCTCAATATGATTCGCCGTTACCGTGATAAATCGCGTAAAAAAAACAATAAATTATTATTATTAAAATTCTGGAAATTTAAAAAACTTTCGAAAGTTATTATTTTTTAAATATAGTACAATTGTGGTTCTGACGTGAACTTATTTATTTGTATTTGTAAACGCACATTTGACATTAGCATATATTCTAAATAATCGATTATCCTTCCGAAATGTACCACAATTTGTATTGATTTTAAATGCAAATTGCATTTCACTATTTATGCGAGTAAACGTAATTGAACTACACCAATCAATGTTGTCGAATTGTTTATTCTCTTTACAGATGTGTACGCAATGAATTAAGATATTATCGAAGTTGAGTATAGTTGTCGATGGATTTTCTTTTTTTGTCCCCCATACATATTCCGAATATTTGAAGCGGTAGTACTTAATCCTTATCTATCATAATATATTTATTTTTTCATATAAATATATCACCAAATCGCTAATAATGTTACTCTCCTTAATATTATTTATATATTTAAGACTTAATTCTATTAACACCAATTAAAAATTTACGCATAAGTTAAACAATTATTTTTAAATAAAACGCTAAAATAAATTGAGAGAGTTTGGTCCTTGCGGCAGAGATACTACTTGACTAATTGACTGTAGTTTTTGGAATCTTGTCCTTTATTTATATAACATATCAGTGAACTAGAACCATAGTGTTAATATTACAGAGTAAGAAAGATATTAATGAAAGAACTTACTTGTTATATTAGTTCACATTTTATTCTCAATCTACCTTGATTTGTTTTACTAACACTAACCCTAAACCTAGTCCCTAGACTTGGAGGAGGGGGAGGAGGTTTCAGATGCCTGCCTACCTCTGAAACGAGAAGCTTGCACAGCGCTTTGTCTTGTGTCAATTCCTTCTAGTTGCTTTATTAGGCTCAAAAGGATTTAATTTATACACATTGTGGTTTAATAATTGTTTATAGCGTTCTTGTTTATAACAATAAAAATATAGATATCATAAGAATAATGATTATTTTCATTAAAACTAATATATTAAAATACTAACTGTGTAAACATTGTAACTTATAATTTTTTGCTCCTGAGCTCCAGTCTCTAGTTAATGTCATTGGCTGATTACAGCTACGTACAGTAAGACTGAGTATTACAATAACACATTAACCTAAATAACATTCGCATTGCATTCGCTGGAGCATAATGGATGCAGCTCTTTACAACCCTTCTGTAGAACATACTTGGCGAACTAAAGGAGCGGCGGAGAGTTTCTTGCCAGTTCTTCACGTCCGCTCTTGATTTGAAAACTGGCAGTATATGTAATTGTCTAAAATGTTAACTCCAGTCAACATTTTATTTAACTATTCTACGATTAAATGTAAAAAAGTTACGTATATGAATAAACTTATTAAGTTTCCAAAAAAAAAAAGATAAATATGCAACTAAAATTAAAATCTATCGTATGTTAGTTAGACCTAATGTTTTTTAATGTAAATTTTATGTCTTTTGATATTGTTCGATACACCAATGATTTGGGACAATAACACCCCGTGGACCGAGGAAGAGAAAATCGACCATTCATATTATTAATCTCAATATTTAAACTATTATTTTTTTATAAATAATGAAGTACAAATTATATAAATATAATATTATCCGTGGATACATTTTTAATAGTGTTTACGTACGTGACTTTTACATAAGGATCTAAAAATCTACAGTACATTATCTTAAAATTATTAAAGTTAGATATGTAACATGTCCTCTTAAAATATTTAATCTCTTGTCGCGGTGATCATACACCTAAACCGATTCAATTAATTAATGAACATTTGATAAATCCAGATCACAACATGCATGTGAATCACAAAATAAATGTTGAGCGTATTGGAATCGAACCTGTTATCTCGTGGCTAGTCCGTCATGATGTCCTCAAGACATAGAGTCATCAAAAGTGATACATTACAATGTCAACAAAAAATATTTTTATAGTTTCTATGACGATACTTTATTTTTTATGTTTAGTTATCAGGTAAGTTCGATAGATCATTAAAATTCATGTTACGTAGGTTGTAACAATATGTAAGTAGATACATAAGAGGCCTTGCTGTGCATAGAAAAGACATAAACTTTAAAAAACTTAAAACTACATGTATGGCCTGCCTAAAATAAATTAGCCAATAAGCCAATACAATACAAAGATTTGTTTTATGTTTGTCTACAATAAAGTAATTGTCTTTTATAAATCTAGTATTGGTACAGTCTTACCAAGCCTCTTAGCAATTTACTTGATTCTAATACTATATTAAAATATGCATTCCGGCCAAGCATTTCAAACGTCAGAACAATTCCTCTGAATTTCCATCGATTGTGAGCACTCTAACATTCAACTTTCATCTGAAAGCGTTCCAAACGAGACCTATCTGACAAGATTCTCAACCAATTCAGCTATATTGTTTTAAGCTTTTTTATGGTTTAAACAAAAAAAAGGAAGTGCGATAAAGTGTAAAATAAATAAATAATGCTTTAACAAGAAAGCTCCAGCTAAAAGTTAATTTTATTGAATGTTTTGTTAATATTAAAAAAACATTCAAAGTAATTTTCACGAAATTCGTTCAGCCGACAATCGATAGTCAAGTTATGTAGTGACTATCTGAATGAAGCGAAATGTTGGCAGGTGATTTGTAAATAAGCAAATAACATGCTAGCCTAGAACGGAAAACAATTGAAGAACGCTTGTCGTTTTTCTTTGAAAAAGAAATAATTAATAATAAAACTATTTAATAACGAAGGCATGTGTCCGTCGAATGATAATGGATAGTGTTTGAAAACACAGCTAAAGCCAAGAAGGGTTGTAATGGCATGGCTTCTGGTTTTATATGTAAATAAGTATAATTAGTTTATAATTATAAATATTATATAAGCATTGGATTGTATTATTATTTATGTACAATACATTGCATAAATACATACATAAATAATACATTGCATTGTGTTTTGTATTGTTTTTGTGTTTTGTGTATTGTTAAGATTGAATAAGAGAGTGTTCTCCAAACGCAAGAAGATCATTACTTAAATGGAGGCACTATCCTGGTATTGGCAAAACAAACTAAAAAGCAATAAACATTTTTTTTTTTTTTTAGTTTCGTAAACAATTATTAATGACTAATATGTATCCCATCGGGTTTTTGCAACAAGAAATAAATTGAATGAAACAAAATGTTAATGGTGAATTTAATCGCGTAATTTCATATTGTCGTGACAGTAAAATACGAGCACGTCAATGTCACGATTTTTATTCACGATTGTCAAAAAGTGAAATTTACGTTCGCAATGATTCAATTCAGTTTTTTTCGGAAATTATTTTTATAAATATGTATGAAACAATGTTTGATTTTCCCAGTTAAATGTGTTTCTTATATCACGCTTGAAATAAAAAAGAAATATTATTCTAACATGAAATTACTTAACCTACCGACATACAGTACTTCTTTGTCAAGAGGGTAACATGAAACACGGAAATAAGTCCGTTCACTTTGATTTTCACCTCTAATTATGTACCTATGCAAATTAAAAAAAAATATTTGTCATATTTTGCTGAACGTACCGAGAATTTTTACACTTTCTATGGTAAGTTTGTACGGTGTTTTTATTTGTTTGAGGTATCCAATTAACATAAATACAACAAAATTGTTTGAGCGCAACGAAATTTTCTCATATATAATCTATATTTTCTCTTATAATGTCGAAATATGATATCATATGAGGAAAACAATATATCAACTTTGTGATAATAAAATTTATTTGTTATTTGTATTATTTCTATATTAATAGTAATCATAAAAAATATATACAAGTAATCTCTCGTGTTGTGGGTTTTGTAGCTAAACAGCACGACCGATTCTCATGACATTTTGTTATAGGATAGGTCCTGAGAATAGGTCCACTTTCCTTACGCCCAAATATTAAGTGTACTCCACCCCACATAGTCCAGCATTATAGACATAGATTTAAGTTCTCATATATTTTTTTGTGTGTGTACCTTCTTTTATTATCTTCTTGTTTTGTAATATATTTAGCACATAAGATGTTTGGGGACAGATTTAATAAAATAAATTGATAAATTGACCTAATTTTTACTCTTGTGTGTGATCGACACCTATGTAATAGATGATACATTGTTATATTTTCTTTTAGAATCTCTTAATATTCAATTAAATCAATTCAAATTTGCACCGCTTATCGCGTTTTATTATGTATATAATCGAAGCTATTATTAAATAAAATAAATGATAATTAATATTTTAACTGCTTTTCCTTAATTATCAATAAAGATACGGAAAAGCTGTACATATAATATATAAAATGTATTTCTCTATACAATAATTGTATATAATTGAAATTTTCAGGTCCCAAATGGTACCCTTTCGTTGGTTCGAGTGCAATTGTGCAAAGGGCCACAATGCAGCACGGATCACAGTGGAAAGCGTTCACAAATTTGGCAAACGAGTACTCAACTAAAGTACTAGGACTCAAGCTCGGTTCAGAGACAATTGTTGTTGTGTTTGGAAAAAAGAATTTGCGTCAAGTGTTCACTGAAAAGGAGTTCGAAGGTCGGCCAGACAGCTTTTTCATAAGGCTCAGGTGCCTTGGTAAACGATTGGGTACGTCGGAGTTACTACTTCAACTAATTATTGCAGCGGGTTTAATATCAAGCCACACATATATATACGATTATCAGACGTTACATATTGTATTTATTCCATAATTACGTTATTGACTAAATTGGTATTTTTTTTTCGCAACACAAAAACGGCTAAATTTTGATCTTATTTACTGATATATTTTTTATTATTGTGTAATATTTTTGGCGTATAAGTACATACAAAACGCTTTAAATCTTAATAGATAAAATTGTGGGAATAACGAAAGAAACCCGATTTTGTGTTTCTCGATTATATTTTATGTATTTAACAGATATGTTTCTAAACATGTTAGCATAGACATTTAACAAAACAATACATAAAAGTAGACTTACACATGAATGTTTATGTATTAAAAATTAAATAATTTTAAAACAAATTACTTTGAAGCCAATTAATGATTATTATATAATAATACCAATACCACAAAATATCACTAATCCAATCTTACTGGGTGTCAAAAAGTATTAATATATTCATTGTAATATGTGATGGCGCAGTCCACAAATTCTGTTCATAGACAGACAGGCTCGATTATCAGCCGTAATTCATGAGACTACGTTATATAGGTCTAATTGGAGGCCAGCTCGCCTTTGACCATAGATACAATATATATAAAACTAATACTAATGTTTGTAAATTAATTATTCTAGTCAAAATATATTTAGTAAAAACGACGACTATAAAATGATATCACTAAGTTTCTTGTCGGTTCTTCGCAGTTCAGGGCGCGCAGTGAACCCATGTAAACTTAGTATTAGTGACGTTCAATTGTGGTTGTTAAATATCATTATAACCAAATTAATTTCTAATAAATATACAACGCGCGTAAGAGTATTCTAGTTGAAAACGTACTATACAGTTAACGAATATTTAGAGGACAAACATCCCGTTAATGTGTCGGCAATTAGAACAGAATCGGGACAGTTTAATTATTGAGTAACTTTACAATGCTTTAGTTATTTGATTTATAGGAAATGTTTATTTTAAAAGAGCAGCTATCGAGTTTCTTGCCAGTTCTCTCGGTAGGTAGCCTTCCAAATAGGTGCTCGTTTAAAAATTGACGATTCAAAAGTGTCATCATCAGTCATTCATTATAAACTGAATCGTAAAGCTCATAATACTTAAGTAAATGTAGGATTTACACGCAACACTTGTATGCATGTTGAATTGTTTATATGAAGCTTTTTGACAGATTTAATTGTATTGATTTACAAGTCTTGGAAGTAAGTTATATAACTACTATCTGAACCGGCAAACGTTGTTTTGCCATATAAATTATTAAAAAAGTAGAAATAATTGAGTTTCACGGTATTTCGTTTATTACAAAATAAATTTAATTTATACTTTAACCTCAAGAGCACGTGGTAGTCATGCTTTTGAATAGTAGCTTATATGACACGTTTGTCGGTTTACCATAGCAGTGCCATCTATTGATTACTTACTCAATCCAGTCGAAAAGTATCGACATCTGTTAGAATCTTTTGGAGTTAACAGATAATTGTGACTGTCAATTAATTATATAGATAAATAATTTGCAATAAAATAAAATTGCGACTATAATTAAAGATCTAAGCTATCCTATATCTCAAGTTGAACCAGACTGCTCACGGTGTGCCAATTTAATTTAAAATCGGTTATATAGTTAAGGAATCCATCGGGGACAAACATCGTGACAGGAGATTTATATATATAAGATTTTCAGGAATTACCTTCGTCGATGGGCCTTTGTGGCGAGAACACAGACAATTCACTGTGAAGCATTTAAAGAATGTCGGTTTCGGTAAAACAGCAATGGAGAGAGAGATTCAAAACGAATTAGTGAATATTCAAGAACACATTGAGAAGAATAAAAAAACACCAATCAACCCAAAACTTATTCTTGCGATGTCTGTGATGAACATTTTGTGGAAATTCACAGCTGGTGAGTATGTATTTTATTATTTTTTATAGAACGACTCACACCAGTAACAATTTAACACATATGAATGTTACCATGGTAGGTATATCCATATAGTATATATATTTATTTATTTTACGGAGACAAAACAGACACATCACAAAAATACAATAACAGAAAATGATATATGACAATAATACAGAGGCGTACTAAAACATGTTTCACAGATAAAATATGTTATATACACAGTCACAAGAACAGAAACAACAAGAACGCCCCGGGAAGAAAGGCAAAACATAATTAATCTATAAATTAAAAGTTAAATACCTTAACACAAAACACAAAAGCAGTAAAATATAAGATATATTGTTAATACTATATAACATACAAAAATTTGCTATAACGGTGATTATAATTTCGATTCTATATCACACCGGAATTAGCTTTATCTCTATAGCATATATAACCAGCTATATACACACATAAGTGGGGCTGTGTGTGACTCGTCAAAAAGAGTGTGTATGTAGTGTGCAATTTCCTTAAAAGTGTAATAGACAATAAATCGTATTTGGAGCATCTCTATTACGTAGCGACTGTGTTAATATATATATATAAAACAGATAAACATACAATTTATTTTTACAGGTGAACGTATAAAAGAGGTGCGACTCATTTATATTTTAGATCTTTTTGCGAAACGTTCGAAGGCCTTCTCGATAGCTGGAGGGTGGCTCAACCTCTGGCCCTGGATAAGATTCATAATTCCAGACATAAGTGGCTTTAATTTAATTAAAAATTTAAATCATCAAATATCTGATATTATTAGGGTAAGTTGGTTACAACGCTATAATTATGAACAACTAGCATGATCTTTTAGAAACTGCATTGGCGAAGCTGGCACCTAGATGTTGCTGAAGCTAATGGTCAGCGGGGTGCGATCTCGGCGGGTCGCGGCATCATTGTTTATATATAGTTATAGAGTATTAGTTTGAAGTATTGTGTAATTTGTGTGGCACTCTAACGTCTGATAAATGAGAAAGGAACGTATTAACCAGAGGTTAATACGTCGATTCAACCCCCACATAAAGTATATGGCATCAGTTAACATATAGTATATTAACATATTATTATGTACACAATAACAACACCGTCGCGTAAGAGAGACAACAACATTTTTCATGGCATTACTGACAAGATCCTATTCAGTGTCCCATTCAGCATTGCGTTCACTGTAAAGAATGAACATTATTAAACGCATTGTGTCGACCGTGTTCACTGTTAAAAGATCGCGGTCAACTGAGCTTGCCTATAAACTTGCGGTTTCAACTTGTAATGCCATGCTAATAGTATGGCGTAGTCTGAAAAAGCTTAATTCATAAGCCGCTAGTCTTCAGTTTTTCAATAGTATTGGATAAGACAACTACCTGCCTATTATAATATATTTAAAATTGGTAACGAAAATTGTATATTTTTAATAATGATTTTCCACTGTTGTTCCAATTTTCCTTAAATTAATTTTCTATTCTTGAAAAGGTAATATTTGTAATTGTATCTTTGATATAGCCGTGAGTAATGTTTTCATAAATTAGATCTCGTACAGTTTAATTAATTTTTTAGGAAGCCGTAATCAAACATAAAAATGGATCGGTCGAAGGCAGCGATTTCATATACACATTTTTACAGGAAATGAAGGAAAATGACAACAAATTTTTCCATGGTAACATTTTATTACTATAATATCTCTCTTCTTCTAAGAGTGCCTCCATCACATGAAGGTTGGCAATCAGCTGCTCAGCAGCCTCTCTATCCTTAGTTTTGCGGAATTGCTCAACAGCGCTATTATTGTATTATCTGTAATGGTAGGCTAACTAAAAAAAATATATAAGATGCCTACTCGATAAACAGAATAGTGTTGAAGTTTTATTCACACTTAAGAAAATTCCCACTTATACGACTTTCAAACAAGTCAAAAGCACTATTAAAATTTAAACCAAAGCATTCTTACACTATTGGCCCCAATTGAAAACAATTGTTTCTTTCAGAGGAACAATTAAAGACCATTTGTCTAGATATCTTGATAGCTGGTTCTCAGACAACGAGTAATGTTGTTGAGTTTGCTATTTTATGCCTAATACGGCATAAGGCGATGCAGGAAAAGGTTTATGATGAGATTAAGAGTACAGTTGGTGATGATGTGCCAAATTGGACTGATAGTAACAGGTGGGAGTTTTACTAATTCCATTATTTCACTTGACATTATGTTGAGTAATGTTTTATTCGATATAACAAGCTTGTTATGTAAATGGATTACATAGAACAAAGTCTTGTTAAAGTAACAGTGGGAGTGCCATGCTGTTACTTAGAGTTTCAGCCGAATGGGCAGGCACGGCCTGAGAAATACCACTCTCTCACAGAAAACCGGCGTAAAGTGATGCAATTGGACTTTGTTCATTTTGTAATCGCGTTTCGTTCGTGCAGATCTTCCGGTGCCCATCCTTTCCCCTCTCCCGTCCCTCTCCCCTTTCCTTTAAAGGCCGGCAACGCACTCACGAGCTACCAGCCGCGTGAGTGTCTATGGGCGGCCGCCTGCTCATTTGCCCCGTCTTCTATAAAAAAAAAAATTAAAAAAAGTCTTGATCGCGTATTGTATTGTGTTACCTAAATAAGTTCATCCATTCCGTTCAAAATCAAAATCAAAACCAAAATATCTTTATTCATATATATATATCAAAGGTGCACTTATGAATCGTCAACAAAATAAAATTAGATACAAAAAGACACCACGGTCGCGTTTCCTTAACAAAAAATTTAAAGAACGTTTATTGAAAATTATTTTTATTTAGTGAAAACTCACAAAAACTAAAACTAGAATCCATTAAATATATTTAATAGAATAAAGCAAGCAGTACTTTTTCGATGGAGTAGCAATTTATTTCCATGCAAAAAGCTTTTGGTCTGAATGCACCGCTTCTATGGATACAGCTTCCTATTGAAATTCAGTTTACAGTTTTTGAACTGCCAAAAGGTTAAGTATTTTTAGCTGGTATAAATAAGTTACGGAGTTTTTGCTTTTTTATGGCGCTGTGTAACCGGGTGGAATGCTAAAATGAAAAACTGAATCTAATTTCTAGGTTGTATTATGATATGCTGAATGTTTAGTTTGAAAAAACATATGTTTTCGGAATTATCAGTATACATAACGGATATCGTAATTCTATTAGTACTTAATGAAGCACAAACTATTTTTACCTCGACTGTAACTGATACGAGATTTCATGCAAGACCATATTTTTATTGCAACAATCATACATTCCCGTTTGTGTCTCTATATATGTATAGTGACATTTGTCATTCGTTGAGAGTGTGGGAACACTCTTAAGCTTTTATTGTAATAAGAAATTATACTTAAGTAATCGAAATCAACACGAACCAAGACTGTGCTTAATTTTTAAAGAAAACCGTTCAGCAGTTACATACATGACAGTAGTAAAACAATCTGACATATTTTTCTTCTTTCCTATTCCATAATATAATTACTTAGTAATATCTTATATCAAGTATTAAGAAAACATTTTACTCACAATTACACCAGCTTGATTATTTCTTACAGATTACCATACACAATGGCCTTTCTTCTAGAAGTCCAAAGGTTCTACACTATAGTACCATTAGCGGGTCCAAGAAGAGTGCTTCAAGATACAACCATAGACAATTATAATATACCAAAAAATACTACAGTATTATTAGCAGTGGGTGATTTACATTTTGACCCGGAGATATGGGACGAGCCGCATAAATTCAAACCGGAACGATTTTTGGATTGTGACGGCAATTTAATTAATACCGAACACTTCTATCCGTTTGGAATAGGTAAAATATACATTATGTATTGTTAATATACTAGACAGACATTCTTCTAGGGTTAGCTATTGCTAGTGCTAGACTGAGCTGACCTCTCTTTGACATTATACTCATCATGAGATGGTAATTAATCAAGGATAAAAAGGATGGTTAATAATACTGTTATAGGTTTAAACACATTCTGAACGATGTAATCTCTCATACCACTGAATTTAATTATAAATGTTCTTCGTATATACTTGATTGAGATTAATATGATATTTTTGTTTTGCACTACAGGTCGAAGGCGATGCCCGGGCGATTCATTAGCCAAGTCATTTATTTTCATTACATTTGTTGGGATCGTTCAAAAGTATAGGATCGAAGCTACTAATGGTGTTTTACCTTCTGAAGAGCCAATCATTGGATTAATATCTGGCGCGAGACCGTTCACAGCTGAATTTGTTTCGAGATCTTGATGTAATTTTAATTTAGTATATGTGAGATTTGCACACGCAAAAATAATTAAATCGCTGTAGTTGTATAAATAGGAAATTTTAACAACAAATCCTCACTTACCACCCGTATTCTCATATAGATTTACTTTAATGAAACTTTTTAATAAGAAATATGATAACCACGCGACGTCAGATATAATCGGTTTAAGTTTCTGTACTAGACATGTTATAACAATATTTATTATATATTTCTTACAGGTTACAGAATTAGACTGAAGTCTCATTCTATGAATAAAATCAGTCAACAAACAAGTGTAAAGAGGTCGATTAAGTTCGATTGAATAACCCAAATGTAACAAATTAATATATATTAATGAATAAGGAAATAAATGTGCAATGGAATTATTAGTTTTGTTTTATAATAATTTGTATGTAAAATAATTTACGATGAACATTTTATGTATGAAACTTAGCCGTGAGCCTGTTTTATGGAAGCTAACACACCATATGGCACAAGGCACCAAGTTAAAACCTCTAGTGGTTTAAGTGTTTGTTGAAATGTATGTCCTTTAATGACAAATACATATAGTATATAAATGTAACACATACCGCTAACAAATATGCGTATCAAATAATTTATGGCATCGTACTACGAGTTACGATAAAAACATAACCCACTGTTCGGTAATCCGCAATAACCATTGCATTATTAAGTAAGCGTTCTCGTATTTATTTTTCATATACCCAGGTGAATGCCAAATTATAAACATATGCTGCACCTACACACTATTGAGGGCTCTTAAAGTCATAAGGGGTCATAGTTTTCCGATTATTACTTACAATCCAAGAAATCCATACTACGACCCGACATGTTGAGACATGTCGGGATGTGGTCTTTTTATTATATTGATGTTGGGGCTTAACAACGCGTGACAACTGAGTATCACCAACCACTTAACCACTGTCTGTGAAATGATATACGTATTTCATCGATGTTTTATATCCAACGGTATTTCGCAAGCCTATGAACAACCCAGCTTATATAACTCTCACAGTAATTACTGCTCTGTATAGTATGAACAAACATACATACCTTATAACTTTGTTATGAGCGCATTCTATTGCAAATAAAAACCACTCGAAACTTATTCAGAACTGTTCAGACCACTTAGGACAGTTAATTGCTATCATTAACTGTTTCTACGCTGTTAAATCAGAGTTAATAATAGTATTTCATAATATGATGAAGATAAGATTATTATGAAAAAAGATAACGCAGCAATGCTCGTTTTTTGACTAAGTAAATCTTGACGAGTTCTGTATGAAAACTGTTATTATTTATTTTACCATATTTTCTATTTGAACAGTAACTGTATTTATATTTTCTTGTAAACTCAATTAGTGTTTAAATATATCATTGTTCGACGCAATGTTGTTGAGGGAGCAGTGGATGCGTGGTTCGTCTATTTTTTTATGTAACAGGAGGAAAACGAGGAGGGTCACTTTAAGTGTAGTGCTAACCGTACACCCGTGTCACCTTGATGTCTGTCGTTCCACCACTGCGCCTTTCGAAAGACATTTCTTACCACGCACCACGTTATGAAACAAGCTGCCCGCCACGGTATTACTGAACCACTACGACTTAAGGATCTTCAAGAAAAAAGCATACAAATCCCTAAAAGGCCGGCAACGCACTCACGAGCTCCCAGTGACATGAGTGTCTATAGGCGGCGACTTCACCTTTATGGTGGGCCTCCTCCTCGTTTGCCCCGTTTGTTTTCGGATTTAACACTCCCCATGCGATAGAAGATAAGAGAGAATTGCCGCCCCAGTCTCCTGTTATGGTTCTCGTGTTATGGGATATTACCTACATTCGAAAATGCACCTCAGAAGATACCCTTGTAAATAAACTGAATACACTCGTAGGTTTAATTTATGCACGTTTCCATTCAAAGTAAAGAGAAATACTAATGACGTCACCGAAAGCAGGTTTCGCCCTATGAGATATTTTAAATGAAATATTGATTTTTTTTTATAATATCGCGTTTTTACGTTCAAAGTAATAATGTAAATGTTTGATTAGTATTATTTTATATATGTCAGTTGTTGAATTTAAATAAAAAGTGTGACATCCAGGGTATATCATAGCTTTTAATTACGAACGATCCACTTCTATGCGATTTTAATGAGAACGTTTCTATTCAGCACACAATTAGTTCGCGGTCATGTCGCCATGTGGTTTTGTGGTGAGACGCGGTACATCAGTCGATAGTCTACTTTAAATAAGAAACTTTTAAGTATGAAGTCAATTTAATAAAACTGTATGTAAGTATTTAAGGTACCTTAAAGTTTTATATTTAAAAGCTCATTGAATATTATATATATATAATCGACCATAACTTACATACTCTGTTGTCAAATTCATTGGTAATTTAACATCTATTTAGCAAGAAAATAATGAACTAAGCACAGATAAAAACCAATTGAATTAGAACTTCAAAAATGACATTCACTAAGTTGTCATTCAAGTCAATGATTTGAATTTTATGACAAGTATCCTCGGAAATAAATTAATTTAAAAGTAATTAAATAGATGTCCTAATAAAGGTAAACGTTTACATTATTCATGTCATTTACTCAATATATCCTAGAATCATATTGAAAAATTATATTTAAATCGTTGTAACCCACTTATCTAATAATATTTATTTATAGTGGTTTAAAATATAGGATAGTGTTTAAAGTAAGGTTTTTTTGAACAAGTATATAATTATTTTATGAGTGGGGGTGCCATGCTGTTACTTAGAGTTTCAGCCGAATGGGCAGGCACGGCCGGAGAAATACCACTCTCTCACAGAAAACCGGCGTAAAGTGATGCAATTGGACTTTGTTAATTTTTTACTTGCGTTTCGTTCGGTGAGTGAGATCTTCCGGTGCCCATCCTTTTCCCCTTCCCTCGTCCCTCTCCCCTTTCCTTTAAAGGCCGGCAACGCACTCACGAGCTACCAGCCGCGTGAGTGTCTATGGGCGGCGGTTTCACCTTTATGGCTGGCCGCCTGCTCGTTTGCCCCATCTTCTATAAAAAAAAAAATTTAATATAACAAATCCTCATCGCAAGATGTAGAACAGACACAAAATCACGAAAAGTTGAAAGAGCTTCATTTTTTTGGCTCTGTAAATGGGCGTATTAGTAAGGTTTTCAGTCTTCGGCCCATTGCATATCGTAAAAAAATTCCGGAAGATATTCACTCACTTCAATTTGTGAAATAACGTTTGTAAACTATTCCTAAAACTATCAAATATAGTTCTTACCTTCTTATTGTCAGTTCTTTCATAAAAAAACATATTATTAGTGGCGTTCAACGTCAGAATATACGTAGGCAATTGAAATGATACAATTTAAGGACCGAATTAGGTTTTTTAGAGGTAGTAATTTCAATTTTGAGACATGTGTGGGGGGTCAATAGAAGCTTAACTTAAAGTTCAAAAATGCAATGCATTTCAATGGACTCACTGTATACAATTAAACATAATTCTTTAATTATATTAACATTAGTAGTATTTATTTAATTATTCAAAAGGATTTCTGCTGACGGATGGAATATTTTTCATTATCATTTTAATTAGTAACTCCATATGATGCTCCACTTTTGCTTTAATGAATATTGATACTTACATAATTATATTTTTCAGTTCAACTTAGTGCTCGACTGAAATGCACAAAACTACCGTAGACCTCACAACAAGTACATCTACTTCGTTAAGTGATAAAAATGTTAGTAATGAAATATTTCGTTATAAATCTTTTTTATCGGATATTACAGGTCAACAGTCATCGAGTGGATAATTATTTGCATACTAAAAATGAAATCGTAAATAGATTTGGTTATTGTTTTTACAAACGTTGATTAACAGATTTTTATAGGAGTTCCATGCAGATGCCCACTTCAGGTGGGATAGTATTAAGAAGTTTATATATCTTGGATCCGCATATAGCTCATCAATTTTTTCATTTGACATATTTTCAAAAGTCGTCGTTGATCACAGTGAGTATAATTTTGCATACGGCTATAATATAGACTAATATTTGTTTTAATACACGATTTCCAAAAACAAGCAACAATGCAATTAATCCCCTAGATAAGGGACTTTTAGAAAAGTGCGTACCACATCCTAAAAGGCCGGCAACGCACTCACGAGCTGCCACCACAGGAGGCGATATCACTTTAATGGTGTGCCTTCTGCTCGTTTGCCCTTTTATAGATTGTATAAAATAAATGATTTTATCTATTAAATATTTTTTTACGCATAGATAATTGTTTTCAAACGTACCATGTATGATTGGTGTTTTTTTTATTTGCGCAAATATAAAGGAAATTTATTAGTTGCCAGTCCAAACCAAACAGTATTGTTGTAATATATGTTTAACTTTTTTTTATTATAAGAGGGTAGGCATTATAGGATCAGTCATTGTCATTTTACCGTCATATGTGAGGTCCGGCAGACTGTCAACGGTCAACTGTCACTTGTCAACTACCCCACTTCGCTTTACTTGGGGCAGCGCGCAGGGAATTTTTTTTATTTGTTCTATTTTAACATTAAATGGATCTGTTGATGAATATTTTTATGACAGGCACCTTAATACGCCTACACAAAGTCTACTTGTAAATGCAAGCACCTCTTAAGGGTTATTTAGAAATACAATGCCAACATAAATTACATTCGAAGACTTGGTTGGCGCAATGGTTACTAATCTTGGGCAGTTGGTAACAGTAACAGAGGGCCCCGTGTTCGAACCCCGGTACGGTCAATGCCTATGTCATGAACATATTTGTGCTGTCTGTAGTTTATCAGTTGTATAAATAGATATAATAAGCTATAAATCGTTTAAATTGAGTCTAACCAACCGTGTGTGAAATCCTGATAATATAATAATTTCAAACCGTCGCATTTTAAAAGCTCCATTGTACCATGGCACTTTGTTAGTGGTTATAACTGACAATAATAAGCCGTTAAGCACATTATATTTAATTACGCCCTTCAATTTGTGTATAAAATGAACAGCGTATTTTTAATGAATAACTTGACGCTATTCAAATTATATTCATTACTTTCCAAGTCACGGTCACGGTTAAATGCAAAGAAAATTACGACTTTTAATTAATTATCCGTTAAATTATCACCGTGTTATAAAATAATGATTTAAGTAACGCAGACGTCTCTGTACCGATATGAAAAACAATAAATGCTTCGCATAAAGTATCTCGTTGACGCCTCTGCCCATAGACACTCTCAATGCCGGGTGCTCTAGCAACCTGAAGGTCCCTAAGTCGCATTCCATAGCGTGGTGGTAAAAAGTTTCTTACGAACCAATACGAGTTAGGATCTTTCAAGAAAAGAGCGTACTACTCCCTAAAATGCCGGCAACGCACTCACGAGCTCCCAGCCACGTGAGTGTCGACTTTAACTTTATAGTGAGCATCCTGCTCGTTTGCCCCCTCTTTTTATCAAAAAAGCGCAGTGATAGAACCACATTTATCTTGTCCTCATGTTTCAAATATTTAAGAGTAGTGTGACCGCAATCACGTTTAATGACGGGCAGAGACAGAACCTATTCACTTTACCGTAGTCTGAATATTTGCTATGTCTTTGAGAAATGTAATGTATGTCTTTGACTAGACTTGCAATTACTTACATGGTGACACGGTGATATTTAGGCGCAGAAAATGGTGCTTACTGATTGTAGTACAAACAACTTTCATACGTTTAACTTCAACATGATCGTTAACTATTTTATGTGACATTAGAGCGTAACAAACTTTTGGAGTACACAGCGTCAGTTAATACGTCAGTTAATTTTATTTTATTATTTTATTTCTGAAATATAATATAGCTTATCAAAAAAGGTTTACACAATAAAAATAAAGCCAAAATAAGGTTAAAACATAGAACCGGAAGTAGAATCTAAGATCAGAAACAACAATAACAAAATAAACACGAACAGAAAAAAAAAAAAAAAAAAAAAAAAAATATATATATATATATATATATATATATACATATGAACAAGTGGAGTATATTATGTGAAGAACGAGCATTTAAGTGTGTGTGTGTGTGTGTGTGTGTGCAATGGTGTTGCTTTGTGAGTGAGTGTGCGAGGTTGAGTTTTAGTTTTTTTTTTTAAAGAATTTCTACTTAGGCCAAATATTATTAATAAAAAGTCATGTCAGTTAATAAGTTTCGGAACGTGCGGTCATAGTAATTTTTAAATTTCATATATACAGTTATTACTTCGTACTTTACAGCAGTTTGAATATTGCATGTTAGTACAGCTTTGCAAAAATATAAATACAATTATGAATTATGTGTTTATATGATTATCTGAGTACATTGGGTAGACCGATTGATTAACTGTTTTGTTTTATGAATTTTGTCACAAATCATAAATTTATTGTTTGAACGAATATATTATGAAGATATTCAATCGAATATATATTTGTTTGAGTGCGAATACCATCAAGCAATGTATGACATTGCGAGCACCTGTCGTTAGATATATGTAAATAAAATCAACATTGATGGCCATTAGTAAAATTTTTACACAATAACGTATATTTAATAATTGATGATACGACTTAAATAAAACACACAAATAAATTTTGAAAAGTTTACCCCAAATGGTACCCATAATGCTGGCGGCATTTCCCCCTTGTAATCGCGATACTTATACGCTGAGCCAGAAAACCACCAGCTCTTGGGCCACTGGTACTGTCTACAAAGCGCCTACTTTATTATTTAATAAACCAATGTCTAGTCTCTACTCAAATAGAAAGAAATTCAAAGTCGGAGGAAAGCCTCATGTACTTTGATCTTCTTTTTTTTTCGCCTGTTCTGCGGACGCGCCAACTTTTACCAGCAATCCCTTGGACAGTGTGAGACAAGGTTAGACGTGGCTTACGTCAAATAATAATACAAATGGCGTACAAAAAATTCCCGTACCATACGATTACTCCAAGTATCCAAGGTATCAAATATCCCTTACACAATTGAAATTTAATTTGCATTTATTGTTCTTACAGTGACACTGGTGGAGTTTATTCTAAGTGCACTAATAATAGGAATGGCCTATATGTTTATGGACTTTTTTATAAAGCAATACACAAGAAAATTAGACACGAATGAAAATTTAAATCCATTGTTGAGAGGTGTCTCTTTTGGTATTTTATTGCAGACAGCGTTATGGGCGCTCATTGTAAGTTATTATGTTTATATTGTTAATTCCATGTTTTGGTTGTTCGTTTATCGAGTCTTCCTACCGTAAAGGAAGTTCTACGTACGTCATATCTGTTTATGGAGATAAATGAAATAAGTAGTACATTTATGTTATTAGTACAAAACAAATATGTCTGTCGAGTTTGACATTTTTAATGTCAAACTATATATTAAAAATCATATAACTAATTCCCTATATAGTTAGGTAATCTGTAGAAATCATGAAATCTACAATCCAAATTGAATTTTGACTGTTCGTCTACATCTAATATTTGAATACATTAGATTTACATATATATATATATATATATATATATTTAAGGGGTTATTATATCTTAACCGTGAAACCATAGTGACAGAAGCTGTCTAAACATTCGTGACACGATCTTAAGGACAGGACTTAAGGGATTAACGATTAACGCGTAGGTTTCGTCTTTATGGTGATAGTGACATTGAGACAAAACATGTGTTTGTCTTGTATTATTACTTAAGAACATACATATTTATTTTTTTGTCGTCTCAGCCATATGACGTCCGCAGCTGGACTTAGCCCTCCCCTATATTCCGGTAAGAACGGGCTCAGCATCCAGCATAGCGCACCGGGTCGTATGTCAGCCTAGTCTTTTCTCTTTTTGCAGTTTCATTCGATAGTTTGTATATTCCACGATCAGCTGTCTGCAAAAGATTTCACGACTATGAAACCGCAAATTTCAATCAAAATATTGTATTAATTACTACAATTGTGAATTTGAAATTTCTTTGAAATTTTAACCTTTTTATTCAATACGATTCACACGTAGTAATTGAGAGTGTAACATCGTTAATGCGTAAAAACTAATAATTAACATTAGATTGTATCTTTTGAAACAGATAATATGAGCCCACAAAAGAGTGCTGATGTCAATTAAAAAAAAGTTTAAACAATGTTAATTGTGTATATACATTTTCATAATAAATCGTTATATAAATTTAATTTATTGACCTTACAAGCGAGGCTTGAATTCTTCGTTATTTAGTGTGAACTCGACATAAAGTGTATATAATTTAAGGCAGTTCTTTTTACAGAATGCTACAAGTCTTGCCGATTCGTTGAGATTTTTGGCAATCAGCTTTCTACTTGAGCCAGGCTGGATATATTGCCAGCATTCCAAATATGCATTCTGTATACCAGCAGAAGATGTTGTTCTGCGATGCAAGGCAAAAAACACAACTAACATTATAACTACATCGGTGCATTTTTATTATGAGTAAGTTTTACATGTTTTCAATTAGAAAAATATTTTTAAAATTGTTCTCACTGTACGTTCTATATGTGAGAGCAACGTTCTATATGGTGGCCTTATCGCTAATAAGCGATATCATCCAGACCACCCACTGTTTTGTATGAGAAGTTACTGGATCCCGAAATACATATTACTATTTCAAGAGGGTTATATGTTAAATGTAACGCAATAAAGTTGTAAATAGTTAACATCAATATATATTATTATACATAGCAGTACAAAATAAATAAAATATTGAATCATAACTTAAGTACCCGTAATGCTGGCAGCATTTCCTCGCTGCATCGCGATGCTTATACGTAGAGCGTGACAGCTCTTGGGTTACTAGTACTGACTACCAGGCTCCTACTTAACTCTTTAATAAGCGCCTGTGCACTTATAACCCGAGGTCCAAGAGTCCACTTCAAACGGAACAAAATCAAAGTTGAAGGAAATACTCTTCAACTTTGACCTTTTCATCTTTAGAAAATACAAATGTAAAATGATACATTTTCATTATAAATGGAGATTATTTATAATCGGTGCTGCAAAACGATTTGTACAATAGGTAAGCTCAAATGTTAACCAATTTATCAATCTCAATTAAATACTAAAGCAGATACTCGAGCTCGTTTCTACGACGTGAAATGTTAAACTCAAAAATATTGAATTTATTTTCCGTTCCACGAAGGGAGCAAAGCCTCTTTAATCCTTTTGAAAATAGACATAAAATATAGTTGAGTGGAGATAAATATCTATTTCGTGAAACTCTTCGAAATGCTAAAGAGCGAAATAATTTCTATGAGAGTTGTCGGCGTGAGATTAGAAAAAGATGTGGAAAATACGATACAAATGTACTGTTGGTTTTTGTATTGACGTGAATAGGAATTCTATTTTTGAATTTTTCTTTTGTTGAGACATTGAATATTTTTATTTTCAAGTAATTGCAATTATTTTATAATCGTGCCAAATGACTTGTTACAGTCAGCGATTTTAGCTGAGGCAAAATTGTTTTTGTATACACAGAACATCGTGATTTTTCTGGTTACATGAAATACGTTTTTACATTACACCGCATCGCGCTACTTATCTTTATATGTGACCAATTATATTGCGCTGAGTAGGGTGAAGGGAAAGTGCGCGTCAGACAACGACAATCTACTTGCCTGTTAAGGAAAGGCAAGACAAGCAACAGGCAAAAGCACATTATCTGAAAAAGCCATGTTCGGTTTCCTATTTAAACCATGAAGTTCACATTGAAACAGTCGTTCTTTTTTACGGTTAAAAATATTTCCTAAATCTCAATTACACCAATAAATATAAACTTATTTATTTTTATATATTATTTATTTTTCAGAAAAGTATTTGTTAATATCGATAGGAACAATCTGTCAACGAAGTTTTTTATCATAGCGATCGTTTGGTTGTTAAATTTTTTTATTGCAACAATAACCGATAGAGCTCTATTGAAGGTATGTATAGAACTAAATTTATAATCAAAATATATAAGTATAAAAAAAAGTTAACAATTATCGAAAATTAATTAAGTCTCATTTCGTTCTTTCCTCGTGTTCTTTTGTATATTAGTGGAAATTATTAACAAACTTAAGCTACCCTTTTCCTGATATTTAAAAAATTATATTAAGTCAATAAACAATAATTTGAAATTTTAAGCTCAACGAAATTGAAATAAAATTATTAAATTGTTCAATAACACGTTATACGGTGAATATTTTAACCATCACTCAATGAGTATGATATTTCAGCTATTTAAAATTACGTTCATATGGAGGATGTTATCAACGATTTTTATTGTGTTTGTCTTATTATTTTATTCGTATACCGCATCAGCGTTTTATCAAATAATGGACTTGAACGACCCAAATAAGAAATATGTAAGTAATCATGTAAAACAAAAATATTTTTTTTTAGTTAAGTTAGATAGTGATCATGCTCCTAAATTTTGTTGACGTCATTGCTGATAACGATTCTACGTGGAAATTATATAATTACAAATAAATATAGCGTTTAGCTTGAAAACATCAGTATAATTGCTAGAGAAATGGTTGTATTCGGTATGGTCTACAATTCACATTATAGTAATTAGTCAACTCAAACTCAATATATCTTCATTCAAGTAGGTCTTTATAAAGACACTTGTGAATCGTCAAAAGTGTCTTTATAGTAAATACACAATACCGGATTATATGATGTTTATTTGTGTTTGTCGTGTGTGTGTGTGAGTTAAAAATAACCTAACACAAGCTTATTATAATCTTAAAACCCATATGACGCGTAGATGAAGGCTGTTTCATAGTTTAGTCTGTAATAAAACAGCGAAACCTTAACCTTGTACCTAGAATTTTATTAAGTTTGCTTTAGCTTTGCTTTATTAAAAATTCCTTTAAGCGTTCTAAACGTGGGAAGTGGGAGAACGGGAAGAAATTAATTTATACATAATGACCTTTGCATTATAAATTTTTTTAAGTTATCAAAAGCTAAAACAGATAGGCAAATAATTTTGTAAAATGTAAATTTAATATGTAGTAGCGGTTGCGACTGCCGAAAAGATGGTATACCACCTACCATCCTCGGACAATACACGAGCTGTAAATCGCTTGCATTGGAGCCAATTGTGTGTGTCAAAAGTGTCTTAATACCTATGTATTTACACACAGAAATAAATTAATTTTGTTTTTCCTAGAATTATCTCAAGTTTTTACATTGCCATACACGATATAGTAAGCAAACGCGAACGAAAGTGATGTTATATATATGTGTTGGTCCTATATATCTCACGATACCATGTTAATTTAATTTAAACACTTCTTAAACTTCGAATTATATATACACTTGCAAAGTCAAGGTTGGCACAAACTTACCACACACTTCTGATAGAGTTTCAAACTACGTTAGTAACTCGTATATGAAGCTTCAGCATTACCTGACGAAAGCTCTATTTAATTAGTTCGACAGCAAGTTCGTACTAGTATTATGTTTAAGTAATATATTTAGTCACTGTTAAATGGAATATGTCGGTTTTGTTAAGGTCAAGGTTAAGGTTGAACTGTACGTTTTCGAATAGTAATAATTTTGTCGAGTTTATAAGTGATAAAAGGCCTTTATATGAAGAAAAATTGTCCATTTTTGGGTATGTTTTAGGCGTGGTAACGTTTTAATAAATGTATACGTTTAGTTATTTCCCGTGCTGAAACAAATATAATATAAACATACGGTTCTATTGATATACCTTATATGATGCATTCTCTACAATTATTGATAGGAGCGTGCGTAAAACATGGTTAGATAAATAATAATCATTTAAACTTCACAATGTTAAATAATAGCAATACTTATGGACTATTGGAATAAGCCTTCATTAGTTTTAATATGATTATACCTGTTTGAATACTTAATGTGATGTTAGGGCGAATAAGTGTGAATCAGTGACTATTATTGGGTCTGAGTGTATTCAAAGTCCTAAAACTGAGCACGTCAATACTTTTTGGCACATGTCAAAGTCACCTAATTAGATTTATTTAGTCACCATCCCTAACTTAAACTATGGGTCATATTCCGCCAAGGATTATAAGCGAACCTATAGAAGTATCTTTTATAGAAGTATTGGTGAATGAGCACACCATCACATGACGGTGAATTCGCCGCCCGTAGACTCAAGAGGCTTGGAGGTTGGGGGTGTGTTGTAGGCCTTTTAGAAAATAGTCTTTTTTTGAAGGATTATAGAGGAACGATCGCTTCACCTGCTAGATGTGTTTAACACGAAATAATTGTAAAGATCGTACGAATTACGGGGCAAAAGTATTTCAATACGATTCTCTAAGACAATGAACATTCAGTTTTGTAATTGAGTTTACTTATACACTATGTGAATAAACTTAATGAAGCCTTTTTAATTACAGCCGTCGTCGTTCAATCGAGCGAACGAAATATTCGGTGTGGGTTTGATTGGAGTTTATGATTTCGGTACAATGTCTACATTTACAATGATTGATACAACTGTTGCTATCTTCACTGTTGTCACTACAGCGATTGCATTCGCTAGATCGATGATAGTGAGATCGCTCTATCAAGCGCTGTCGGGCTGCATTGAAATCAAGATAGCTGTTACTCCCCATTATCTTCTATTCGTTATGATACCTCTGAGCGTTGAGTTTATGGATCTGCACAAGTTATATGTAGTCTACGTGTATTTGAACTTGATTGTGGCTCTCATGCCGGGGCTGGTAAGCTATTCATTATTATTATATATTTAATAATCACAATTGGGATACTATAAACGTAATTAATTTATGAATTTAGAAAAAAGACCAACCAAGTTCTTTGTTTTCTTAAGCTTAAGCGTCTTCTTTAAGACGATTTAAAATGTTTCTGTACAAAATAAAGGTAAGATAAGATTAAATTATTATTATTAATTATTAAATTAAAATTATTTTAACTTAATTTATTTTCTTAAATCTGTCCCCAAACATCTTATGTGTTAAATATATTAACAAACAATAAACTTATAAGATAATAAAACAAGGTATACACACAAAACAATTATAACACACTAATAATAAAGCCTTTGACTTTTCAATGTAATTACTCTTAGTTGCGTAATTAGTCAGATTTTTTACTACAGTCTACGCGTCGGAAGAGTCTAAGTGTTAACCTCCTATTATGTTCAGTTAAGAACGTTACAGCTTAACTATTTCATACTAATATAGACCTTATAATAATTATAGACATTGTATTCTTTGTGTACAATATCTTTTTTCAGGCTATAATAACGTTGACTATATCGAAGTTCCTGCACAACGAGTTTCGATCCGTTAAATACATATATATTATTGGAATATCGTGTTTCATGGGTTTTGCACTGTCCTTACCTTTGACTGTGGTATGTATATATAACGAACGAAATGTTCTGTGTCGATTGCTGGTTAAATGAATGATGATGAATATTACGACTACATACTTTTAACGGGCAAGACCTGCTTTAAAACATATTCAGAATAAACTAAGTTATCAGGTGATATTTTAAGTATCATTTCATTCAATGAAGTCAAAAGTCTATATACGAAAATAAGATCGTAGCGCTGCATTTCAACATAGATTAACCATTGTTTAATCCAAGATTCTCGGTTAAGACGTGATTAATATTTATTTTTCTACGTTGAAACGATTTAAGAATTTTTTCTTAATTGTGAAAGGATTTCCTTAATGTATATGTATATATGTTAATCTAAGCTAGAATCTTTATAAAATTAGTGTTACAAAATGAATGTACAAATTCTTGTGAAATATTGAATGCCTTAATAATGAAGTCACGGCCAGCTCAAACGTCTAGATAACGCTTTGACAATTTACATTGAAGTGCATATCAATTCGTTTGTAGCTCACTTTGTGAGAATAAAATTCATTCTGTATTTTCCGTGAGTGGGTTGATGCTATTTATGATGTTAGCTTTTCAGGTTTTAAAAGGTTGATTGCTTTGTGTTAATTCTTTTTGTAACATGCTTGTTAACAAAAGCATTATTATTGGTATCAAATGTTAGGTTTTTTTTTTGTTTTTTTATGGCAATGGGATCTCGCTATTGGGTTCAGCACTGCATAAAATATAAGTTTTTAAAATGTTGTGTTAGTATTAAGTAGTTAACATGAACCTAAAAAAAACAAATTTATATCTTGACTTTAAGTATATTCCTACTGTCAAGTAGGATATTCAAATACATTCACAAAATGTATGTATCATTATTATTTATATATGAAAAGGCCAAAGTATGAACCCGCCCGAGTTCTTAATAAAAATATTTTTTTAGCCTTCGAGTCGATTTGCACCAAAAGATAAGAATTTCCAATGCTCCTATACTTAACGTATCTTAATTAGTAATAGTGCTCATTTAATTTTTGTTATTACAAGAGAAATTCCCTTAAACTATATTGCAAATAAAACAAAATAACCATAAATTCACCAATATGTTGATAATCCTTGTGAATTTGGCTGTTAGGTGCCACAATAGAAATGACCACGTGGCCTACGGCACGTGACAAATGGTATTTCAAATATAGAACGTTAAACAAAAGCTAGAGGTGCATTCTATTCCAAGCCTTTTTCAATTTCAGATGCCATTAAATAAACTAAGCGGACTTATGATTGGTCACAAGTTGAGTTCGCTTTATTTGGGTGGTTTGAAAGTATTAATCGTCATGTGGATATACGGGGTGAAGAAGTTCTCGTTGGATATACAGTTTTGGTTGGGTTTTAAGCCAACTATGTATTGGAGGACTGTATGGATGCTATTACCGGTGACATTTTGTGTAAGTATTTGTTTTTGCATGACAAGACATATACTTGAACAAATATAGGACAATCGACTGCAATAATTGTGAGGACATAAGGTGTAGGATATGTATATACACTTAGAACTATTATATCTATTTTATAATTACAACATCACCATAGTAACTCAACTATAGAATAAGGTATTTGCGACCAGACAGAGAGTGTTTGTCAAATCTCGCAAGCGTGAATTCATTCGTTTGATCTTGGTTACCCAGCGATGAATTTTGGTTTCTATGGGCGTCATTAAAACATGCTCCTATGGTGGAGACAAAACCGGAAGCCTTGGTATAAAGGACTTGCGTCAGACAAAATAAGCTCGCCCCTTAATGACTTTTTAATAATAGAATTCCTATTTACCAGACCTAAGTTTAACCTTTTCACAACTATTTGACTGCTTCAAATTTTCCACACGATTGTTTTTTAGTTCCATACAAACGAGGGATGTTCCTGTGTCCGGTTATATTGAAATATGCCTACTTGCTACTTATACATTAATATTTTATTAAAACAAACATTGTGGGAAATGAGGCCGAGCTTTTCAAAAATTTTGATCCCTCACATACCTTGTGCTAAGATCATTTTTTATAGTATAATCTTCGTTATTAGCAATTTTGACAAGTATACGTTCCATAATAGTATTAGATATTATTATAATGATTATATTATCATCATAACAGCTACGATATCACAATAATACGATAATTATAAAAATGATAATTTAATTAATATTTCAATTGAAATTGAAATACATTTGACGCCAAAAGGACGAATAAGACCGTTATATGTTTGCGTAGAATTTGTAATATTAGATGCGAACGCATATCCGTAGAACTACGGATAACGCAGTTTTAAATGTAATTTTGAATTTACGCACTCTTTGAGACTATTATTCATATTGACGTATCTCTTGTTAAGCAACCGATATAGATTATAAATGTGTACATTAATTCGATACGGAATTAGACTATCGGCAATAATAATCGTTAGTGCATTTCTGTGTTCATCTCAAAGGTAATTGGCGAAATTAAGATCAATTATGGTGTTAACGGTTAATTAATCAAAAGCTTCGGTTAAGCTTTAGTGTATTTTGTGGCCTCGTATAGATTTCATTGATATTAAACTGTACATTGATTTTAATTTAAAAGAATTTTGTAAATAAACATTGAATAGAAATCTACGATGAAGATTGCATTGCTGTTAAACATTCGTAGTGTTTGGAGCGTTCTGCGTTTGCATTATTGATTCATTTTCCCCTTAATGTTTACTAATAAAAATTTAATAAATAAAAGTCGAACTGGTTATACTCAATATGCATTTTAATAATATCTATACAATAACACAAAGCCAACGAATATGCTCAACAGACAAATGTCAACTTTGTCGGTTGCAATTAATGCGATAATGACCCGGGCAAATATGGATCGACATACACAATCGGAAAACATAAGCATTTAATACAATTTAAATGTACCCGTTGGATTAAAAAGGTGTTCACAAACGTTCTTAAGGTTAAAGGTCTAATGGATAATTGAATTAAGCTTACCTTGTTTAATAAACATTTCAACGGAATATAAAACGATGCATATATTTTCTTTGCTCTCATACTATGAACTCTATGTGGATATATACACAACTACGAAAAGTAAAAAAAATTGTATGACATTTAAAATAATTTAAAATATGCACTTAGTAAAGTGCATATTTTTTCTGTATAGATGAGCGTAAGTATTTATAACCAAATCCTAGCACGTATAACTAAATTAACTTTCAGCAAATTTAAAACACGCGTAATGGGTATTCTGGTTAAAAGAGGCATACTTTACAGTTAAGGAATATTTAGAGGACAAAGATTATTTTAACATATCAGCATTAGCTCAGCATCGGGACAGTTTAATTGTTACGGTAGCCTAACAATGCTTTTGTTTAGTCATGTAAGTAACATAGTATGTGAAATGTTTATTTTAAAAAAGGAGTTACGAAGTTTGTTGTCGGTTTTTTTTCTATTCTAAGGTGTAAATATAAATTCTTTATAAATACCTACTTGAATGAAGATATTTTGAGTTTTAGTATTACTGCATTTCAGTGTGTACTAAGCCTTTGATAGAGCGTCACGTTCTTGAGTTTTCTATGATTTCCGTGACGCGACTCAACAGTTTAAACGTAACTATTTTTACGACGCAACTGAAGAAACCGGTAAAACGGGTTATTAAAAAAACCGGTTTTATAGATTTTAATTTTATCTCAATTTTTTTATAAACTATATATACACTTGGTGGGCAGTTTAGCTTTGATCATCATTCGTCGTCTATACGGACTGTCATAGCCTTCAACTTATGAACAGGTGTCAAATAGCATGTAGGGTCTTCATTCTCGAGAGTTACGCTTAAATCACTAGATGAACACTGATCCTCAATTATATAATAACGAGATGTATAATAAATTTTGGAGTTATATAAAGACAATATTTAATTATTTATAAAGTACTGGATTAAATAAGTATTCTATAAACCAACAACAATCCAAATCGAGCTATATTCACTCAAGTGTTGGTGATCCTTTACCCACATCGCTAGACTCGTACTCGCTAGGTTGTAAAGAATCGGCACATAAGACTTAACTGACGTTTTTTGCTGTGGATTAATTTATTTTTTTATCTTTCAGTTACTTGTTATGTATAAAATTAACGAGCTAACCAAATTAACAGATTTACAACAGGTATTAGCTGTTATGTGGGTTGTATTAACCATTTTGATTGTTGCAATTTTTCAAATTAAAACTATTGCAAGATATATATTACAAAACGTAAGTAAATTGTTATTACTGTATTATTAAATGTCTCAAATTGACTGCGTAGCGCATTATTATAAGGCAGATGCAAGTAGTATACATATGTCGCCCGATAAGATTGTAAAATAAAACGGAATAGTAGAGCAAAGATGCGACGATTAACTTTCTATTAATTTAAGATCGCCCATTATGTTATGAATACAATTTAGAACTCTTAGCGAACGTTGGGATTTTAAAGGCTCAATAATTGAGTAATTTTAATTATACCAACATGTGGTGGATATATCATTACATTTTTAAACACTGACTAATACTGATTAAGAAATTTATTACACAAAAATAGATTAAAAAAGCAATCGTTCATCAGAACACTCCATTTGGCCCGTCTGAAGTCTGGTCTGATAAACATTTCGAATCTGTTATTAGCGAGGCGTATTTAAAGCGACTTTGTTATGCCATTACAGAATTTATTGGGTATATTGCGTAGCAGTTCAAAATATGGCCCAGTCGATCCCGATGATAGAAAGCGACGCAAACAGTTCGACGAAATGCTCATGAATCGCCTATGTGTACACAAGTGTATAGTTTTATCTGTGAGTGACGAACCTTAAATTTATATGAAACAAATACAATAATAAACACAAATACATCACAAACACATTTTTAGAAAGATATTTATAACGTACATTTATATATCCAAGAGTTTTATATAAATTTAATTTTGTTGCTAAACGAAAATTAATTGTGAAAGCTAAGCGAATTAATAATAAAATGATTATATCACGGAGTTAGTGCTACTTGGGAATTTGGTCAATTGAAGTTAATTGATGTTAATCACTGTATGATGATTGTAAATAATTGAGTTTCTTGTGGGATCGTCTCAGCTGAGTGCGGTGGACATGTCTTAGTTCTCAGAAAGATGAAAACAAAATATGTCAATAAAAATATTATAAAAATGAGAATATATACAAAAATATTTAAAAAGTTAACTAAAATAAACATATAACATTGTTGCAACTAGATAACTAGATAGATACTGCTCAGGATTTGTATTGAAAAATACATTCCACACCACTGATTTTCAGCAGCCACCATTCGTCGCAATCCGCTGTACGGTGTCTAAGTGTGAATGTGTGAATACAATTTAAATAAACGAATAAAAAATAAAGAATTTTAGTGTGGTTCAAATGGTTGTTAATAATACTATTTGTGATTAAGGTTTTTGCACTTTGACACCAAAGACGTCCACGATTAGACTATTAAGTTTAAAAATTTGAAGTACATAACACAATTTATGAACGTTTATTTTTTATTAATATCTATAATTTCATTTGACCTTGACCTTAACTTTTCTATTTCAACGCTCCATTCAAAGGCTCGCTAGTCACGTCCCGGTGTCCATGGGCGTTTAGGATGTCCTAAGTGAAACGCTTGTTCGTTTCCCGCATATTAAATGCATCTTATATACAAATATACAATTTATATTGGCCAAATAGAAATAATTAAACGAACGACCAGTTTCCGACATTAAATCAATGTTCTGGCCATTTGACATTCCTGATATAGATGTCAAATCAATTTGAATTATTGAAACGTTGAAGATCTTTGGTTTATTTTAATTTAAATAATAACGTGAAAGTAATAAATGATAGTGATTCATGGCATACACAAGACGCGCTTTTTATAGAAGAGGAGGCAAATGAGCAGGCGGCTCACCATGAAGGTGAAGTCACCTCCCATAGACAATTTAAGAAAATAGTACGCTAGAGAGAAGAACCCTAAGTCGTGTTGGTTTCACGTGGTGGTGCGTGTTAAGAAATGTCTTACAATGTCGTCAATGCTTTCGTGCTAAATTATATATATTTTATTTCTTAAACTAAAATATATCAATAAAGTTTACTTAATAAAGAATAGATAAAAAACAAAGCCAAAATAAGATCAGAAACAACAATAATAAAACAATACGAATAAAAAAAAATATCAAGTGAGGAACGAGCATTTAAGTGTGTGTGTGTGTATTAGTGTGTGCAATGGTGTTGCTGTGTGAGTGTGTGTGCGAGGTTGAATCTTAGTTAATTTTTTAAACAATTTCTCCTTAGACCAAATATATATATATATATATATATATATATTCTAATATATAATATATTCTCATATATTCTAATATATAATCTAACACTACTCCGTAAGCTGACATGTTGATTAAATGTTGACAGTTACGCTGTTTGTTGTTACCAACTCAATATAAAACTGACCAGCGATAAGCAAGCTTTTACGTCTGTATTGCTCGTTAAAAGGTCAAAGGGGAAATCGTTAGTATAAACATCCACGTGTATGCAACATACCTTAATTATGCAATGTGAAGTCATAATCTTATTATACAGTATTGAATAGCGTAAGTGGACCTGGGCTTGCGGTAAAATTAAATTTTGTTCGATATATGAATTTTATTATAAACCGGTGTGAGACACCCACAACAAACTCAGCTTAATTATCAAGACGTAACTACATTTCCTATTAAACGAATCATAATTTTAAATACAACGTTTTCGTTTTATAAATTGGATGTTGGACAACAACTACACTATTATCATGAATATTTGTAGATTTGTTCGATTTTTAGTTCAGTTTCATGTATTGTGTATGTATCTTATAATAGACTTTTAAATTTGACAAAGCGTGTCTTTCTAATCGCAACGAATTCAGGTGACTATTTCCTTAATTATGCTCTGGGTGTAGTCTTATACACATAAATTGTTTAAAAATCATAAAAGTTATTTTAACTTCTTAAATCGGAGCGTTTGATAGTTGAAAGCACGAACTAGTCGCCCACAATACACTTCTAGTAGTTGTAATCTATAAAAGATTTTTTTTTCAGGAAAAGTTTGAATGCAATCATTTACCTTTAATATTCAAGCGTCAATCCATGATGACTACCGAATCGTCCCTGACAGACATTTTTGCCGGTGAAACAACAAAGAGGCACTCAAGTGTGGTTGATACTTCGTATAATTTAAATTAATATTGTACATATTAAATTTACTAATGATCTGTGTTTTATCTATGTAATTTTTTTGTGAAAACAAAGCATATGCTGCCGCGGATATTAAATGGCAAAACTGGCTAAAATAATTAAAGAAAACGTAACGTTTTTTTTACACTAAAACACCAACCAATAACATAATATAATTATAATAACATTTATAACTGTCTCGGCTGGCAATTCTATGTACATACTTTGGTTAAAATATATAATGAAAATAATATTAAAACCCAAGTCAAAATTAATTTGGTAACACGAAGCAGAGACGTTTTATTAGAACCTATTCATCGCTAATTTTACCTTTTAAATCGAACAGATCATTCAAGAGTTCTGCAACTGATTAAATTGAAAAAGCTTACGGTCCGTGGGTTTTCTTCACTCAATATCGACGCGAGCTTACAATTAAATATCAAGTATTTATTATGCTTTTTTTGTAAGAGCTAACGTCACATGCTCGGTCCAATATCTTAGTGATATTAATTTTGTATTATTAAATCATATAGGGTTATATGATATATCTTATATAGGGTGTTTGTACCTAAGACAATCCAGTGCATCTGTTGACTCCAAACAGAAAAACATTGCTGATGTCCCATTACACGCATAGCCAAATAATCATAGTTTGAATAATTATATGTATTACATAAAATTGTTATTAATAAAAAGAATTAATTTTTAAATTATTAACACATTTTGTATCTCTCCGTCATTTATATTTATGATATGTATTTTTATATAAGTCTGTATTTGTTGAGGTCTTAAATTCAAAGGTGGAATAATCTTTAACAGACTCTGATCAATAAGAAAATCATGCCGTGGTTGGAGCTCCATAACATATTTATACATAATGAGTTAAACTTAGTATAAAATAAAACCTGCTGTATAAAGTTTGTTTTGTTTATAAAATTCTATAATTATATCATGTAAAGTAAATAAATATTTCCGAATACAACATTTGCAACACATCGATAGGCCACATATGTCAACTTAATTATTTTTAATCTCGCAAAGAGCTCTTTAATGAGACCGATGCAGCTTTAATGCAACTTTTAAGTACACAAGCTTTTTCGTGTGACAATTTTTAATAACTATCACTTAAGCTTAGTATTCAGCCACGTTCTTGGTGAAGACTGGTCCAAAAAATGACCTATAATAAATTTAGGTTATATCCGTAGTGAGAAAACACTTCTTTATGTATGTAGTAACAATGACACTAATATAATATTATTTTCTTAAATGGCCGACAACGCACTCACGAGCTTTCAGCCACGTGAGTGACTCCTAGCGGCGACTTTACCATAACGGTGTGCCTCCTGCTTCTTTGCCTCGACTCCTACTTTTAATTGAATTCAATAAAGGTCAAACAGAATAAAGGTTCAGTTGAAGTTCAGTACTAATTTCGTTAAGTCTCTTTAAAGAGCACGAGGAAAACCTTTTAATATTTATAGAGAACATAGCTAATACACAAGGTTTGCTTTAACAATTATTATTTTAATAAAAATATAACCCGTATCTCCGTTTATAACGTACTTATCTTCAAATTGGTCGATCTCAAGACGTTCATTAAATTTAATTGCTATAAAAGTATTTACAATTGAATAATAATTTCTCATACACACAAGGCGTAATATTCAAAATGGAGGCTCGCTACTGTTATATTTATGATTCAGCATTACGTACTACCTTTAAATATTTAAATCGTGACGAGAGCTTTTACCAAACAACACACTGCTGATTGTTATCGCAGAAGACAGAGACGTATATATGCTACAGCTTCCGTCTACAAACGCTGGGCCGCACTCTTATTATTTCCCGTCAGGTATTGAACACTTGAGATTCTTATTACACGTCATATACGTTAGTAAATTTAGTCGTGGTATCTCGCTGACCACGATTGCTGAGAAGTAATCCCTTAAGGCATTTTAATTTATTTATTATACTCGCGTATTAAATATTATTATATTATCATAGGTGCTAATTTCCCTTTCTTAGTTCTGACCGCTTGTTTTAACAACCAACCTACGTTTTACGTAAACACAAATTTAACATTTTGATTTCGTTTTGACACTAGTTGTGTTTTAACTTAGTAGTAGTATTGTGGAAATGTGTACTATCTCATTGTTCTTACACAAAATTATCAATAATACAAAAAAATTGCTGTTGGAACTAGATTGCAATTAAGCTATTAATATTAATAAGTAAACTATTAAATTTTATATTTATCTAATTTTTAATTTTATTGGTACTAATACATATTTAAATAATAATTATAATCAATGGCAAAAAAAGTCGTTGTATTTTCACAATTTTTATCTGATATTTAACACATGCTATGCCGTTAACTTTTATGCAACTGAGTCTTAGTTTTTCCATCTATTTTCCAGTGGAACTTTTCAATGGCTTAACAAAGGAAACTTCTTAGTTAGCTTGAGGTCCTGTCAGTAATTAGTAATTTTAAGATGTGCAAGAGCCGTGGTGATTTAAAATACACATTATATATCTACAAACGTGAACTTATTTCCACCACAAAAATTATCAGCGCTGTTATATATAAAAAATTGAATTGATTAGCCTTAGATTTTTATTTTCTTTTCTGTACCAAAAACATTGCACTGGTGATGTCCCGTACAATAAAAATAAAAATTCCATAAGTCTGATTCAAACGCACAATGACGTTCATTTAGAAATGTTCCACTGTCTATGAAAATAGAATAAAATACTAAAAGATTTTTTATTATACAAATTACCTAGTTTTTTAATTTGTAAAACTTTTTTTTTGTTTTTTCTTTTCTTCCCGTGGCGTTTTTGTTGTTTCTGTACTTGTGACTGTGTATACAACATATTTTATCTGTGAAACATGTTTTTAGGATGCCTCTGTTTTGTCATATATCTTTTTCTGTTATTGTATTTTTGTGATGTGTCCGTAAAATAAATAAATAAATAGTTGTATAATCATTACAAGTAGCCTTTTCATATATAATCCATTCAGTTTGCTTACTCACGTTTTGAATCGATTGCTCTAAGGTTTTATTCTATTCATTAACCTTGCGGTTTTTCCACGAGATCGGTGCAAATAAACTCCATCGGAACTAATTAATACCACTACAATACAGAGACAATTACAATTGTACTTGAAAGCGTGGAAAAGAAAGTCACAAATATGTCAAGGACATATGTGACGTCATACCACTTATTCATACGAAATAAATCGGTCTGTTGGTTTAATTCAATTATTTTTAGAAGAAAAAAACAATATATACATAAATGTTAAATAATTATTCGCTTGTATTGTTGTTAGGGTACGTTTGTTATATAGTTAATAAAAAAATAATTCGTTATTAAAGCTTAGGATCACAATCTCAAAAGCTCCAAAGCATTTCATTTGAAACTTGATAGGACTTCAATTCACGTAATAACGCCCGCATTCGAGGCAAAGAAGGTGTAATTGAACGAACAAAGTAATTACCGTGACGCCACAAGCTAAAAAGCCACACTTTAATTGTTAAAAAGTTTAGTGTAAATTTTCCAAATGGATTTCATTGGAGAAAAATGATATATACAGAGGAGAAGACATTTTTTTAATATTCTACATTCAATTTAAATTAGGCATTTTAATGATATTTTTTTCATATTTCGAGGATCGAACATTCTGATGAAATGAAAAATATGTGAATTATTAATAAAATATTGAGCTAGTTAATAACGAGCCACGACAATATGGATTGGGATTTTTGAATGGATCAGAAAAGCAAGACGCATTGTCTTGCAAGGCCTTTTGGTCTTCTATAATTAATATTCACATGTTTATAATTATATAGTTTTTAATATACATACAATTTCTATGACAAGTACATGTCAACAATAATTAGCTGGCGCGTTCTTGGGCCATGCACTAATCCTAGCCTACGCCAACTCAATGCCTTCTGTTTCAAGGGTTCTAATTAGGGTGGCCAAGCGTTCTTTAGGTAATTTTAATATAGTATCTGTTTTGGAAATTGTTGTCTATTAAAAAATAGATTACGTCATCCCGATTAACCTCCTGATTGTGGATAGTATGAATAACGAATTGTTAGTTTGTGTTTAATCCTCTCTATCCGATAGACTGTAGATAGTAAACTGTAACTTTGAATGTTTCACGTTTGAATAAGCCAATGCTTTTGTGTACACGCAATAATGGAGATTGGAGGCGGTTGCGAAAACAACCAAAACGATGGCCTTTAACATTCACGTATACTTAATTCCTATGTAGAAAACAAAGTGAACTCGCTACATCGTAACTAACAACTACGTAGTAGATTGAAGTAGCTACGAATTCAAACTCATTAGAGTGAACTATTATGAACTATATAGTCATGTTAGATACAAAGCTCTTTATAGAATCGTATGGGATATTATTTATGTTTTTTTTTTAAACATTGATTATGTGTCTACTTTTTCTGTAACGTAGCACTTTATACCATTATAATTATTATGGAAAATAAATAGTTAAACTAATATCGTATGGATTAATGTTAGGAATTCTCTCGATTCAATTCCAACAACAGGATCAAATGTATCGAAGGTATTTCTGATTTTTTTGAAGTACAATTTGCACAGGATTTCAAGGAATTTCAAAGTGTGAATTTACATACACCTCCGCTAGATTATAATTGGTACAGTGCAGCTTTAAAGTCGTCGGTTTGTTATCGGTTAATACATTTATTTGTTATTTTGTTCGGTTGACAATTTGTTCCTTATAACTCACAAGTATAGTGAGAACCAGTATGTTCTATCCGTTCTTAATTTTCCACTATCTATTTATACCATACTTCCCTTACATATCTCAAGGAACCTACATACCATAATTCACCATTTTACGACCAGTACTTTCGGCTGTGCGTTGTCTGTCAGTCACTCAGTAGCGGAAGGGTTTTATATATATATTACAGACACTTGATATCGACTATGACAACTAACTTGTATTTTACGCGCGGTGCGTAAGCATGTTAAGAATTATTTAAATTAACAAATGCATCCGAATGAATCGCTACAAGTCGTCAAATTGCAACGTTGATAGTAAATTACCCCACCTTGAATATCTGAGACGAAAATAACATCTTCACAGTACACTTCACAGACAAAACTTAAATTTTTAAATCTACAAAAGAGTTTAGATATTTAATATTGATAATTTTTATAGTGCTTATGTCGTTTTTATTGTTCTTAAGCTCTTTTAAAATAGAAAAAAAAACCGGTGGTTGTATGGGTATTGCTTGTTATTTGAGAGGTGGAAAGGACCTCTTGTTAAGCTCTTTTAAAATAGAAAAAAAACCGGTGGTTGTATGGGTATTGCTTGTTATTTGAGAGGTGGAAAGGACCTCTTGTTAAGCTCTTTTAAAATAGAAAAAAAAACCGGTGGTTGTATGGGTATTGCTTGTTATTTGAGAGGTGGAAAGGACCTCTTGTTAAGCTCTTTTAAAATAGAAAAAAAACCGGTGGTTGTATGGGTATTGCTTGTAATTTGAGAGGTGGAAAGGACCTCTTGTTAAGCTCTTTTAAAATAGAAAAAAAAACCGGTGGTTGTATGGGTATTGCTTGTTATTAGAGAGGTGGAAAGGACCTCTTGTTAAGCTCTTTTAAAATAGAAAAAAAAACCGGTGGTTGTATGGGTATTGCTTGTTATTTGAGAGGTGGAAAGGACCTCTTGTTAAGCTCTTTTAAAATAGAAAAAAAAACCGGTGGTTGTATGGGTATTGCTTGTTATTTGAGAGGTGGAAAGGACCTCTTGTTAAGTTCTTTTAAAATAGAAAAAAAAACCGGTGGTTGTATGGGTATTGCTTGTTATTTGAGAGGTCCTTTTCCAAAACCTCACATTTGTCTTGGATTTTTGTTGATACATCAGAAATTCCCACGCATTTTTGTCGACCAGGTATACCTGATATACCATAAGGGGTACAGTGGTACAGTGGTACATGGATAATAAAAAGTGTATAATATACCCGGGTATTATGTACCGGAGTGATTACATTGTATATGGAGTACACTCTCATAATTATACCACGTTTATAAAACAAGAATGTGTTAGTTTACTTATTTATTCACGCTTTGGTGTACAAAAATATAACACAAAAATAGAGCAAAATAGAGCACAATAGTAGAACTAAATAATGTTAATAGATTTAAGTACGGGATATAACAACTGGCGGCTTTACCGCTAAAAAGCGATCTCTTCCAGACAACCCACATATCTGTGTTGATATGATTATTCTTATTTTTTTTAACATTAATGCATTTTATATTTAGACTACATATACTATTATTTGTATACGAACGTAATTTGGTTAAAAATACTGCATGTATTTCATTATTAATTGCAAAGCTTTCTTTCACTCATTTCTACAGCATGCACGAGTGTCCTTATAATAAAAAAAACAAACTAGAAAAACAGAATTTTGTAAGTCTCACATTCTTCTTCGGCTAACTAGCACGCACCACTTGACGGGATCGTTCCACTCTGGGATAATTAAAAAGCAAACAAAACATATGAAACTAAATACACGTTCCAACGATAAATGTTTCAATATCAACTTTATTTTTTACTGTATGTCAGAGGTATTTTACGAAACTAGGGTTGCATTTTTAAAATACGCATTTTTAAAATTCTCCAATATTCGTCGGGGATTAATTAAAATTTATTTATTTTCTTGTTTTCTATTTCCCATTGCATAGTTTAGGGAATATGGGAATATTCCAGAATTCATAAAAGAAATAGAGGTTTATTCGTGTGAGGTATACATACGTGTACCCGTTTGGGTATCGTCCGATTGAAATCGAAACTAACATGTTAATAAAACATGAGCGGTGGCGAAAAGTCAGTACGACGCAGCGTCAAGATGAAGCGTTTAGTGCCTATCGCTCGATAAGTGTTGAGGATCTGAACACCAACATAGTGAAAGAAAACGCCCGGGCTTGCGGTCGATAGCCATGTAAGCGCAGGCGCGAGTAAATGCTGCTACAGAAGTCGAAAGATCGCATCAGTCTACCGGGAAACTGGAAAGCGCTTGCTGCCAGCATCGCCGCTGGCACGCGGCGGTATGAAGTCTCGTTCGCGTAACGTGAGATTTCTCGCGATCGTATTCTCGCTCGCTATAGCATGGCTGCCACATGCCGATCAAGCCGCGTGAGTATTCTCATACCATCATGAGGTCACCATAAACATCATTTCATTCATCATCGGTGCGCATCGAACCCGCACCTGCCCGCATCGATCACCGCATCGCAAAATCATAGCGTGCGTTTACCAAAATCAAATATAGTCTTCTTGATATTTGTTTATTTTTTTTTTTTGGATTGTCTTTGCAAACTTTCGTAAAAATGTATTCAATTTAATTGATATAAAGATTAAATACAAATATTTCAATTAATTATTTTAAATAACGAAAACAATATGTCATCAGTTTCTAAATAAAATAAATATATTTATACTAAGACCCAAATATTTTTGAAATTATATAGTGAAAAAAAATTATTTTATTCAATATAATATATAATTTACTAAGACTGGTCTAATAATATGTATAGCTCATTAACTATTTAAACCGAAGTGTTATAAATCAACACATTTCTTTTCTAAAGCGTCAGGACTTCGCGAAATAGTGAACCAACAAAAAAAAATCCAAAGTCAATTGTGCCTGTTAATAGACCACCCTAATTCAATTCTTTTTCATTCGAAAAGCGATCGGTAACCTCAGTTCAGTGCAAATATAAACATTTCTTAAATATCCACAAATAATAAATAAAAACATGCCAATATTTAAACACGAACGATTGTTTCTACAATCTATTAAAACCACCTCATTAAAACCACCACAATTCTAAATAACAAAATAAATAAAACATGTTGAGACAAAAAAATCCTACAATTCATCTCGCATTCATACTTAATTTTTACATATATAATTTAAATAATAAGGGAAGAATTAAATGAATCATTGTTTATCGTGATAATTAAGACTAAGAATATGGTTTATATTAAAATAATCTCCTCGGTTCCTCAAGATTAGAATGAAGTTTGTCGTCTCACAAAAGATAAGAATGAGTTTATTCTCTTGAAAGTGCCTACTTCATTCGAGTTTAAAATTAGATTTTAATATTGACGATGTGGGGTTATTTTAAATTTATATGTTAAACGTGTCCTTAACTAACATATATCTATATATGTTAGTTAGGGATATGGAGAAATATTTAAATATAATTGTAGAATTGTGAAAAAGATTACTTAAAATCCAACTTCAAGTACACATTATATAAAAATGTAAAGAAACTCATCTCTGATAAAGAAATTGAAATACAATAATAGTTTAGTATTAAAACTTACAAATGCCACAAAAACAGCGATACATAGGTATAAAAGACTTATTTACATAACTATATAAAAATTGGAATGTCCAGTAGTCGTAAAGTGACCTCAACAGAGCCACCCCAAACAATTTTATTTATTAAAGAATTTATAATTTTAAATCATACAGAGACACATATAAAAGGGAATATAATAAAGAAACATAAACAGAATATATATAATATGTTATATATAATATGTTATAATATAATATGCTATACATATTATTCTTATTATGCACCAATCTACTTAATATATGTCATTCACGAAGCTTTTTTTCTTCAACAACATAAAAATATTGAATATAAGGAGATAAACCGAAAAACTACAGACTAACATGAAAAAAGTTGACCGTACGTCTATCAAAATTGAATACCGCGAACCAAAACTATATATCGTAGTAAATTATAGTTAACATATAAGTTAATGCTCTCATAGTGAAAGTATTAACTTACGAGTCTAGCCACTCAGTCTAGCGTGTTCCTCGAAACGTGGTTATTTACGCATTATTGTAAACACGATAATGGACTAGAAACCTAGATTTACTTGAACAGTAACCTATTTAAAGCGAACTACGTCAGCAAATCCTGTTTTTGTAGTGTTATTTTTAATATCGCGACGCAACGCTTAGCATAAATAACAATTCTCTAAGCAAGAGATGACTTCTTAAAAACGCCTTTAAACGATTACCGCTTCTTGACTAGTATATTCCAATGATGTCGTCATTATGTAGATGGAAAAATTAAGCAAAATGATTATATATGTATAATATTTTTGGTAAATAGATATATCAGTGAGACTTATGATTCAAGATCTACCAAGCCCGTATATCACTTATCTAAAGACACACAGTGATTAAACGGGTTGGGTTGGGTTGCGTTGCCGGCCCTTAAGGAGTACAATCTTTTTTCAGATTTTTGATACAATCTTATAGACAAATCAAAATTTCATAGTTACTTTAATTAAACATTAAACAAACCTTTGAATCGTCTGACATCTAAATGATTCTACGCCTGTCTGTCGATGCATTCATGAAACTCAACTTGGTTTTTTGATGATATTTTTGGTACCAAACTGGAGCGTTCTTTCCATAAATATTCTAAATAAATAATCTAAAACTTTCTAAAAGGCTTTTTATGAAAGCTTCTGCATAACTATGAATAACTTCAACATTGAAAGGGCATATCGAAATGGTAAAACTGACGTATTTAATAAGTCTTCCATTATCAAAGTTCACTGTGTGTCATAATAAATTAATTAACATTTGCCTTTAAATTAACGTTAAAATTAAAGCCAATAAACGTTTTGCAACGAATTTTGTATTTTAATTCTGCGGTTATTAATAGGATGTGTGAATGATCCTTTGTACTGTAACGTAAAATTTACTACATGGTTAATTTTTTATATTAGTAACCATATTTTAAAACACTCATTTAATACACCATAAATTTCGATAGTTTAGTTGCACAGTTGTTAAAGGTATCGATAATTGATATTCCAACGTAATCAATGCAAGTGTTTCACGGATCATATTCCACACTCAGATAATGGATGATTAACTCCTATGTACATTGTCTGACATTGAATTTGTGAACAATAATCCCATAATCGATTCTAGTGTCGGGTAACTCTATTCTGTTAGATAACGTGTAAAGCGTATTGCTTTGGTATTTCTGATAGTGACTACGTTTTGTTATTTAATTCTCAACATTTTCTGTGTAAGAAAGATACTTTTCAATTATACTTTTTATATTATATTATCATGCCTGACATGTCAATCAGTGCCTCCGACTACCAGTAGATTAGCTTAAATATGGCTTTACTATGTGGGGATGATCCCCAGTAAGACCATTCTCCATATTTATACCGACTGGTTCCCAGTCATTGTAGGCAAAGCGGTAACCATATTTAAAAAAAAATAGTTGACTAGCTGAGTTTGTTGTGGCCGTTTCATTTGGATTTTTCTTTTGGATGGGGATCTTGCTGTTGGCCAGGAGGCCTTTACAGCTCAGCTCGGGCTGGTTGGCGAGCTTAGCTCAGCCGTGACAAATGTTTCATTTTGGAACCACTGTAGTCTTAAATATACGAAGAAAATTATTGAGGTCGTTTATACATGTGAAAGATATAAATACTGAGATGTTTGAAAAGACATACTATACCGTAAACGAATATTTAGAGGACAAAGATCCCTTTAATGTGTCGGCAATTGGCTCAGCATCGGGACAGTTCAATTCTTGAGTAGCCTTACAATGCTTTGTTATTTTATTTGACAGTAGCACAATTTTGTATTAATTGTTTATTTTAAGAGAGCAACTATCGAGTTCTCGCCGGTTCTTCTCGGTAGAGGACTGCCTTCCGAACCGGTGGTAGTGTAAAAATTGACGATTCAAAAGTGTCTTTATAAAGACCTACTTGAATAAAAATATTTTGAGTTTGAGTTTAAAAGCGTCGCTTATTCTTTAAGTAGGCCCTGAAGACTTAATATCAAATTTTCATCGCAGTCATGAGATATAAGCAAAATATTGACAGATTGACAATACGCTGTGCACAATTTGAAAACGTCAGTGTTATACTATTTCGTTTCTGTGTAAGAGCAAACGAATTGGCTTACCATAAAAACGAAGTCACTGCACATAGACACTTACGTAGTGTGAAATTCTATTTTTTTTTGTTTAAATTAATAGTAGTCACGTTTAATTAATTCAATTAATGCAGTTAACAGTGACTAACAGAACTGATGCCGTAGTAACGCATTTATTCACATAATCTCTTTATCGTGTTTTGAATACATAAAACAATATGTATTGTATTGACTACAAATTAATACCAATACTTAATGTATAAATTTGTTTTCAAAATTATATTAACAATTCGTATTAAGAATTAAGATTATATATATTAATAGAATACTATTAGTGAAGTCAAATATTTTTATTCAGTAAGGTACATAGAGCCTTTTTAATTGTCTTAAATCTAAATGACTCTACGCCTGTTCGTACGCGACCAATCTGAGAAGAAACAGGCAAGACCCTCAGCTTGGTTGTATTTTTTTTCTGATGATCCTAATTCATTGTTTTTGGAGCGAGTCCAATTTGGAGCAAATTCATTCCCAAAGTTTTTCATCGTCAAAATAATCAGATAATCTATAAAACGCTTTTCCTAATAGCTTCTCTTTAACTACTTTTTAAATTTCTTTACTGATAATCATTATTCAATGCAATAAAAATATTTAATAGCTTAAATGATTTGTATTCATTAAAATGCCATAATTTAAAAAAAAGAATTTAAGTTCTAAAGTGCATGTCGTCATGTAATGCTGAACGATGCTTACATAACATTATCGAAGAATAGTTTAAACAGGCTTTTTTGTTCCACTAGACATGATTAAGACTGAATCGTTATTCATTTGAATAAACAGTGTAATTGATTAGCTACACATAAGGATTATGTCTTAATAAACAAACAATAAAATAATCTTGTTTATAAAGTATTGTTTGTCGTTGATTGATCTTTCACAATTCAATCGTAAATAATAATAATCGTAGCGACAAAATAAATAATTAATTCCCCGTCTCATTATTTATGTTTCACAGACCTAATAGTATCCAATAAAAATAGTTTTTCAATTTAAGGAAGTAGTAATTAGAGCTTTCAATGAAGCTTTATGAAAATAGACCAGAATTTGCGATTGAGTGTCCTTATTGAGTTGGATAAGAAGCTCATAATATATATCTATGACAATATAAGAATTGTGTAACTATAGTACAAGTTAAAAAAATTATTACAATGCCATTACATAAGAGAATTGAAATATTGTTTTATCAAATGGAATAAAACATAAATATAATTTTTCTTATATATATTAAGTTTAAGTAAAAATTTAAAAAACAGCTGACAAACTATAGTTTTGAAAAATCAGTCCAATCAAAAATCCGAGTCGATTATGATTGATATAGACGACGCGTAAACCGATTTCCACGCAAAATGTTAGCAAACTGTTAATAAAAAAAAACAACACTCTCATTGGAATTCTAAATAAAACTTGATTACATTGGATCGGAAAGCGGATTTATGTTACCAAGTTGTTTACAAACAATCGTCACTCAATTAAAAATGCTTCGGGAATATTCAAGCCATAGAAATGTCAGAGCAATTTATTGAATGTTTATTTTTTTTGGATTATAATATTTAAGCGTTTATTATTAAGATTGTCACATCGTTAATTTTGAATTTTACTCATAACATTTACCATTTAATGTGGGATGTTGAAATATAAATGCAAATCATTGTATTTATAATAACACTTTGTTAAAGTACTGAACAGAAACCGCAACTCAAGATTCTTCACCGATAGGCTTAGCGTGTCACATTAATGCATTTAAAAAAAAAACTTTTTTTATTTATGTGTACATTGTTTATTTTTATGTGAATATGTATGAAAATAATACTATGTCTGCCTGTTATTTTTTTGTTTCTAAATTAGTCTCGGTGAACTGTGCGGGTTTGCGGGTTGTTCTCACTATAACGTAAATATGTGCTCTGATTGCATGCAATTGGACTTTGTTCATTTTGTACTCGCGTTTCGTTCGGTGAGTGAGATCTTCCGGTGCCCATCCTTTCCCCTCTCCCGTCTTATTCCCCTACACCTCGATTTCCTTATTTTCCTTTAAAGGCAGGCAACGCACTCACGGGCTCCCAGCCGCGTTAGTGTCTATTTGCGGCGACTTCACCTTTATGGTGGGCCTCCTGCTCGTTTAAACCTTCTTCTATAAAAAAACGTATTTTACAGCGGTCAAAAGGATGTGCAATAAACGTCGTATTATACAAACATTTTTGGAAATTTAAAGTTAATTTTAGAGACAATTTGAAGGAGCATTTGTAGAATTCTTTTTTGTATTTCAAATCAATCACGTATAGATGTTGTTGCCAGGATCTTGATTTTGAATTTGAAGTCGATTGTTAAAGCTGTGTATATATATGTACATAGTCTTATCACCTTTACAAACATTTTATTACGAAGTCAAAAATAATTATAAAAATCAAGAAATATGTGAACACTGTCATTTAAGCGAGTTTTAATGTAAAATTGATTGTTCTTAGTTAAGATCTGAAACTGAATTTTTGCTGTAAGTTCACTATTGCAGCTATAAATCCCGTAAGGTATGTTAAGATAAGCGAAACAGAATATATTATAAATAAAGAGATTACCTTTGAACCACTCAAACAAACGGTTTACGAGAAAATTAATGAAAAAAAACACTTGACGAAATTTTTGTACGTTGCAAGAATGATGCTTGTGACTTAAAACTTTTTAAACGCTTCCATTGTTTGCGCTAAAGAATTTTTATGAGTTTTTTTTTCTACACTAGAAATGTGGCTTCAACTTCGCAACGAATTCACAATATTTTTTAATTGTCTATGTGTAGAAAGCGCATTTCAACTCTACACTATATAACTGCGTGTATGTATACGATATAGCTTTTAGATTTTTGATACTATATCGGCAACTTGATGTTCGCTAGCTTATATGATGCCAGTAGAATGTCTAACAGGCCCATTGAAAAGTAATTCAATAAATAAATAAAAATCGAATGAAAAATAATGTTTAATGTGTGTACATTTTAAAGCGATATAACATTACCAAAAGCACACAAATCGTTAAAAACCTATAAAAGCTTTAACTATTCAAACGTAAAGCTGCACTTTACGTTGGTGTTTCAGAAATTTTCAACTATCACGATCACTCAATTACCTTTAAACTCGTCCGTTATTTTCACAAGAATTACATCAAGCAAATTAATTACAATGTAAGAGTTGGAACGGTTTATATAAAAGGTTATATGTATTATAGAAATTATTTTAAAAGATAAAAATATTCTTCAAGAGAAGAGTTTACTTCTTCTTAAAGGCAACTTCAATTGAAAGTAGGCTTACAAGTGATGTTGTTGGCCTTGCTGTACATAGTCGGCGAAAAAAAAAGGGTTCCATTACTAATAAGGATTGGTTGTTATAATTCAGATTTATAACTGTCGACTGAAAAACTGCTTTAGATGGAATCATAAAAAGGCGCATTCTAATAACTATACGGGTTTATTGCCAAATCTCCGAGTATTCTTGATCGTGAGGAAACTTATTAGAAGTTGATTTCGATCCCCTTCAGGCATGCGCATAAAGATGAATGTTATTAACATTATATATTTATATGTCATACAAATCTATGCCCTGAAGTATCACAAACATGATACATTATCAAGTACAAACCATATATATATAAGGAATAATTGAACACCTGATATAGTTTATATACTAATATTATGTTGTATGAATAAATAGGACGGCAGACAGGCGATGTAAATGAAATTTTTTTAACATTTAATAATGTTGCGTTAATGAAACAGCTTAAGACCCGCAATTCCATTAAATTTGTATTTTAATTATTAATATTTGGTGCGTTCTTAGAGATTAATAAGATTTATAAAAAAATGGACATTATGTTTAAACAGGATATACGGAGATCCGTGCCTGTCCTAATCAAATGAATATTCTCTAGTCAAGTCATATATGGTTAATTAGTTTATGTTATAATGTTTATACTAAACTGCAAGGCTGCGTTAGCCAAATGGTTGTCTCATACGTGAAGTTGGGCATTTCATACCGGCCACTAATTATTTTTTTCAATCTGCTCAAGTGGCCATACATGGTGTTATGTTTACAAGTTTGTACCAATGCTACCTAGCTCACAATTACACAAAATAGTTACATTCTTTTTGGTTTATGTATGAAATGTTAATTGGGAGACAATGCAACATTCCAAGTGTTTCACATCACAGGTTCATTAATTCAATATTAAAATTAATTGCAATACTGAAATTTGAAAATATTCATTTTTTGAAATATACCCAGCAGAAATAAAGGATGTTATTGCTGATCGATTTTGTCTATCTCACGTCTAGACGCGTTTTGCATCTACTTGCTGCAATTGATCTGGATAATTCCGCTTGCATGCTGTCTAGACTTTACAAAGTAAAAATGTGAAAAGCAACGGCATACATCGTCAACACATTGCGTACAATTTCAATTCATTGCCGACAAATGTCGACTTCTGGGTGCTAACTTCTATTGATCAATTCGATAATATAAAAATAGACATCTTTTCAATGTCTATTACATTGTTAAACATTAAATATGATATAATGCACGCGGGAATTAATACTTAAAGTAACTTTGTTAAGATGGTTTTAAATACGTTCAATTTGGTGTATTTTTTATAAGACGGGGAAACATTGTGGGAGTATCTCCTACCCCTTTACATTAAATCAATTAGACTCGGACGCCCAGGCTAAACTATTGTCTGCACCCGAAAAAACCAAGCTGTTTTTAAAAGGCATGTTTTTGATGCAACGTGGGGATGACGCGGGATAGCGTGGGTGTCCTCGCATTTCTGGTTGGATAAGGTTAGTTGAGTGAACAACGGCATGGACAAACCGTTGCGCGGTTTTTAATGCCGGATAAATTAAGATGTATGAAAAAAAAATTGTTTTTGGATTTGAATTAATAAAAATAAAAAAATAGCCGGGTTAGTAGTTGGGTTTCCAGCCCTACTTTTAAATGTTTGGGTCGCACCTAGTGTTAAATACTGGGAGCCACCTGACAATATTAAAAAATGAACTATAAAAAATATCTGCAAGTCTCTAGAGTGTTGTACTAATTATAAATTCATTAAAGAACGATACTACTACATAAGCAACAGATTACCATTTTACTTAAACCAAAAAGGCTGTGATTAATTGATGCTGTTATCAAATAGCAGTAGCTGGCATCTGTAGGGTAACATGGCTGGGTGCCATTTTGAAATAGAACCAGGCCAAATAGAACTATTGCGTTCAAGTGATATGAATTGTACTAAGGGCTATATGAAATGTAAGCGATAGTGTTGTAACTTTTTTGGTACGTTCCTTTTTTACTAACTAGGTTTTTATATTGTCGTGCAAAAGTGGTTGTTAAATATGAAATAGAAGAATTTTTAACTTTGTCTGTATATACGAGAGCAGTTTTAGACGAGTGTCTTCATTTATTTATAAGGGGACGACGCAAAAATGCCTGAAAAAAAAAAAACAACAAAATGTGTCCTCATTTAAAATTCTTTTAAATTTTAATTCTATCATCCCTCATACAGTTTGTCTAGAGTGCTGAAAATAGACAACGAGAAAGCTTATTAAAACAAATTAGTGGTTAAATCGTTCAGTTTTGGTGATTTTTATTATTACGTAAGAACACGTGGTGAACAGTGAAATAAGGGTAGGGGTGGCGTAAGGGTAGGTCGTTACGCCGGCGCGATAGCCCGCGGAAGATGTCGATTGTTCATCTTACGGACCAACACGCTCGCTTTGAGAAAATCTCGTTTTGCATCGTAAAAAATTCAGGCTACTTCACCTAGTTTCATAATTGCAGGATTATGTTATTTTTATGTTCTCTGTTCTAAATAGAGATGATTTAAAATGGAATGACTTGGGTCAACAAACAACGTATTATTTTCGTAGGCACGCGTAGCGCTACGACAGTTACGTAGCGATGTTTGATTTACGTAGCATGTGTTTATCAATAAAATATGGTAAGAACGATATAAATTAATTATATAGGATTCTCAAAAAAAATAAACACATCTAGATAAAATTACATATTTTTTTATATATGATTCTATGTTATAATATGAACTGTACGAAAGTTAATTGCAAATCGTTTTAAAACGAAACAATTAGTAATTAAAACTATAAAAAGTTTATGTGTCTTACAGCTAAACGTATTATCTGAAAATAGCACCGTAGTATTTACGAGAATAAAGTGGATTTAAATAAATCACAGCTTTTATATGGCCTCGTACGGCGTGGGAATTGTGTAGAGTTAATACTATTATATTTATACAAAAGTAGATTAAAAGATCTAAGTGTTGTTTTTCTTCGTAATAGATACTGTTTGAATAGAATTGTTTCTTTTAGAAGTGTAACCGTAAGGTCTATTGTAATTCATACGTATGAAATTTCTGTATAATATTTATTCGTTCATTTAAAATCTATACTAATAATAAGACAGTAAAAATCGAAAAATCTGTACATTAAATATTTTTCCAAAAAACTGAAATGGGGCAATTAAAGAAGAGTCATAGAAACCAAAAAAACAATTTTTGGAATTCTAGTTTGTCTGTCTGGTACGTTATAACTTCAAAACTACTAAACGGATTTAAACGCGGTTTTCACAGTTGGATTACATATAATTAGGAAAAAGAAGTTATGGTCAATTGAAAGTTTACTTCAACCACTGCTTCAATACTTTTAAACACTTATATTGATTGATAAGTTGTAGATTATATATTGTTAAATATGTTCTAATGTAAGTTAATCTTAATATTAAAACTTATGAGAGGTAACAAAAATAACAAATAACGCAGTGCGCGCGGGCGCGGTTGAAGTGTTGAACAAAGTGCTCGATAGATGGCGTTGATAAAATTCGTCATCAACCTAGATTTATTTTATTTTTTTATTTGTTAAACCTATAAAGCTTTTCAAAAAAAGTTTACACAATGAAAATAGATTAAAAATAAAGCCAAAATAAGGTTAAAATATAGGACCGGAAACAGAATCTAAGATCAGAAAAAACAATAACAAAAAAAACACGAACAGAAAAACATAAATAAAAATATATATATACATATGAACAAGTGGAGTATATTATGTGAAGTATGAGCATTTAAGTGTGTGTGTGTGTATAAGTGTGTGCAATGGTGTTGCTGTGTGAGTGAGTGTGCGAGGTTGAGTTTTTTTTTAATAATTTCTACTTAGGCCAAATATATTGCGGTATTAAGTTGCTCCATTGTGTAATGACTACCATGCAGTTCAAATTTTTATTAACGTTTAACCCTATGATTATTTTGAGTTAACACTACCCATACAAACAAGTAAAAGGAAACGAAAGAGACGTTTGTCCGCATCCATTTATCCACCTACATCCTTAACGTTAATGAGGTTTACCTTTTATTATTTGGTCAAACTAATAACCCTACAAGTACGTATAACTTCGTAAGAACTTTCTTTCAACTCTTAACCGCTGAGGAGTTTTACCTTCCATCATCAGCTCATCCACATAAGATGACTATCAGAATATAAAATTGTCAGAAAAGTAATTGCCTGTAAGTAATTTGAAAGTTGCTCTCGATTTCCCGGAATCATAGGATCCTGACTACGGGACCAACTTGAAAGTACCCCCTACCTAACAGAAAAATAATCACGTAATTGGTAAGTAAACATCAAGTCCACAGAAACACAGGATGTTTGTTAACATTTGTACATGTAAAGCTACATCATCCCTGAGTAACACAGGCTATATATAATTCCAATTGTAACAAGATTTTAGCCCGTGAAAGAAAGCCCTGACGAGATCATTAAAAAACGCTATATACTTAACCAAATTAATAACGTTACATATTTGTTTCATCGGGCAGGTAATTTAGAAATAATAATATTCGCCAAACACAGAGTGCTAATTGATTGCGTTAAAGCTTTCTTTTACTCTTATATATTCAAAATGAACGGCTACACAACTAGCCAATTAATAAAAAAACATAAAGTTAGTCATATGTAAGTTCAAGGTAATCATATTTTTTTTAATTGCTTTCACTTTTGTTTCTAAGTCATTTAATTAGTTAATTAAATATTATACTGCCTACAATGCAGTCATTACTGGATGTAGTGACATGAATCGTTAAATGCAGTGATCCATGACCATTTAATATAGCTATCCCATTATCCTTACTGTTACGTCAAAGCTATAAATAGTACTTTACTTACTTGACGTAAGATTGTATGTCCCCTCGATGTCGTGGACAGCAATCTTCCATTGCGCTCTCTCCGACACTTCGCATTTTATCTCGCTCCAAGTTTTACCGGCTAGCTTCGCCTCATCTGCAACAATACGTCGTCAGGTCTGTTTAAGGATTCCAGTCAAGCACCAGTTTGGGATCTCTCCGGAGAGCTCGGCCAATCCAGTTCCATTTGCAACGCTTTATTTGCTGATCAATTGGGATTACCCGTTGCCTCCAAAAGTAAAATAAATAGCACAGTAAATTATTATTATGAATAAATTTATATAAACACACACATGTATTCATAATATAGATAATATAAATAGGTCAATAATGTTATGTTACAATTAAAATCTTAGTTAACCTACTTTACACATCTATTCACATGTCTCTCATTTCTGCATCCGTTTCATTCATCATTTTATTAGAATAATGGATATCAGACAATGACATGTAAGGAAACTCAATGCATTTATACAAGTTATATTTATATAAAACAATCACTTAATGATAGTTAGAGCGTGTACCATAAGACAAGTAGACCGTTACATAAATGGAGGCACTATTCTGATATAGTCTAAAACTAACTAAAAAGCAATAAATATATTTTATTTTAGTTAATTTTATATTATTAATTATATTTATATGTGTATGCGTTGCAACCAAGGGCTTTATTTACACTGTGTATGTATTTTTGTAAAACTACTTTATAAAAGTTTACATAGAACCCTATTAAGTTTAACCTCAGGCTCATATGCACCCTTTCATATGTTGTCCAAAAATAACTATTTTTTTTATAAATATCTTCCTAAAAATTACAAACAAATACCATAAAAGAGATACATGTAAAATAATGACTTGAACTAAAATAATATTGTTATTGGATTGTGTCCATCGTTGTTATTAACATTATCGGATAGCTCGGCCATTCGCCATACTAAATAATTAATGTGACCAAATGCCTATCAATATTCGTACTGAATTATTAGTGTGAAATTTATGAAGGTATAGTATCGCTTTGTTGACAAGGTAACTCTAATTAAATTTACACCAAAATTAAATATTCATTATCAGTGTTATTCGTGATATTGTAATTTATGTTTACAGTTCAGTAATTAAGAACTCGGTTCTTCTGGTGACGTTGTCATATAGTATTTGACTATAGCGGGCACCGGCCGTTTAACAATTGCCTAAACCCTAAACTAAAACTAGTGTTTCTCGTATTCTCATCTTTATAAATTATATGCAGATTTTCCAGGTGGGATATGTGTTGATACTCAGGGTGGTATTGTACAGTCTTATCGATGTAGGAGTCGTAGATTGGGCATTCTAGTATTAGGCGCGACTAGTGTGTCGGCAATTGGCTCAGCATCGGGACAGTTCAATTTTTGAGTAGCCTTACAATGCTTTGTTATTTTAATTGTCAGTAGCGTAACTTTGTATTAATTGTTTATTTTAAAAGAGCAGCTATCGAGTTTCTTGCCGGTTCTTCTCGGTAGATGACTGCCTTCCGAACCGGTGGTAGTGTAAAAATTGACGATTCAAAAGTGTATTTATAAAGAACTACTTGAATAAAGATATTTTGAGTTTGAGTTTGACACGTCTTGTTCATTTAGGTTGTATACACATGCAGGGTTCGTGTGTGCGTGTATGTGCGGTGCGAATACTCTATGAATGGTCAATCTTGGTATCTTATGTTCTTGGAAACATTGGATTCTTTACAATAAAAAGTTTTGTTCCCTTCCTGTCTTCTCCGTGTCGTCTTTCTATCTCTTACTCCATTCGTTTATGGTATTCATCCTTAGTTTATTTTACACATATGATAGTGGATAGGCTACATATTCTATTTGTTTTTATATTCTCTGCCGTGTTAATCCATATGAATTCGTTGTTGAACCTCGAAGTGTATACGTTCCTTTCATATCTGACGTTAGAGTGCCACACAAATTACACACGCTTAAGCTTATTCAAACGTAAATCGTTGCGTAAATCTATCTGTCTTACACAATACTCAAAACGAATGCTCTAAACATACACAACGATGCCACGACCGGCCGAGCCCGCACCCCGCCAGACCATTCATTTTTCCAACATCTGGTAGGTCTGGTAGATACATCTTCACTTATAGTTTTCCTAAGAAACCATGCTCGTTACACCAGAATAGCTCTATATTTTGCGGTATCATTGGCTTACATCTATGTTTTGGTGGATTTTGAAAACTAGAGAACTTGTTCAGTTTCCCGCTTTCTTGCTTGACTCATTAAATTGTTAAAGTGTCATTCAGTTATATTTTTGTCGAGATTGTAACTCTTTTCCATTTGCTCCATGGTTTTTGGTTTCTGGGTGTTTGGATATATTTTAATGTGTTCCAGTTTATGGGTATATTGTTCATGTTTGGCCTCGGTATATTTTCGTTTTCATGTGATTACGATCTCTGTAGTATTGTGTGGTGCAAGTTTAAGCTCATTTCTGTCGCCCCCAAGTGGAGACAAAGGTTAGGGCTTCGTTCCATTGTATTTCGCTTTCCGTTTCCTCCGCAAGTAGTAGGACTATAATATCGTCTCCAAATGCCATTCCATGTTATTTCAACTTAACCTTTTAGATTTATCAATATTTATAATAAAATTGGCTTAAATTACATAATATAACCGCTATTCTGTGATAGTTTATTAAGAGAATAAAATATACAGCAAAGTGTACTTTGTTTAATATTCATAAACTGAAACAAGTTTGCTGTAAGTAAAATATCGATTTGTTCCTATTTAGCATAAAGCACTTCGCCTTTGTGCCTTAGGTCACTTAATTTAGTCATCCATTATATTCTTAGAATTGTTGACCTGTATACCGATAAAGTAGACCGGTATAGGAAAATACACAACAAACTCAGCTGGAACAATATTTTTTCAAAATAACAGATTTCAAAACAACCTAGATTCTAGATACTCAACTGCACTGTAGGCCTAAGCGGAAAACGTCATGTTGGCATAATCTATGATTTCCATATCGAGTAGCTTTCTCAATGGACAAAGAACCACAGATAACCCACAGAACACCTGCGTATAATGTTACTGATTACAAATATTTAAAAAAAATGCTTGATTGCGACCAGAATAGCCGCTAATAGCTATATTAAAAGGCTGGCTTAAAAGCTACTGGCGTATATTATCCCCAGGTATTTAAACGCATTATGCTCTACATAATTTAATATGGACTTAAATACAATATTATCAAGAGAGTTTTTTTTTTACCAAACAATTTGGAATTCGCTGTAGCCGACATGAATTCGAACTGTTACTGCAGTTATTCCGTTGGCAATTGTCTTTTGACTATTTATGGGGCAACTGCCAATGTTTATTGCATTTGAATTTAATTAACTTTTGTGATACCGCGGCTTCACTATATACAAAGTATAATTTAGACACGAAACTGTAAGCAGTTATAAATCACGATTGCTATCTTACTTTGCAATTGGATTTTTATATACGAAAATATTTAATTTTTAGAATGTTTTTATTATAATAAAATAACAAGTGAATGTCGTCTAGTGTTTGATGCAGAGTCAGGTCTAACAATAAATAAGGAATAACAATAACAGAATTTGGAACATCGGCTGAAGTTAAGATACACATAGATGAGCTTTCAATAGCTCATCCTCACTGGCATAACCGTTAAAATATATTAGTTTTTAAATTAATTTCAATATATAATATTATTTATATTTGGTTTAGTTATTATTGATGGCGTTAGACATTATTTATATACGATATTGACTTCTTTTGTGTGATGTTTAAACGATTAACAAAAACAGGCAAATACTATCCATTCATATTTATCTCTTACATATCAATATTGATTGAAAAGCTTGCCTGTTACACTCTATTAGGTATCGAGTTATGGCTGCACAAAATAAAAGTACACGATTAAGCCCGTGTGGGCTTAAAAGCTCTCCGCCTAAAAATCTCTGCAAAGCTAATTCGTCGTCATTACGATCTTGCATTGCTTTATATGAAATGGCTGGCAAAATCTCTATGGAGACTGAAAATGAAATATCATATTTGAGATTTGAATTTACTAAATGGTCTTTGAATAGCTAGAGTTATAAAAGACCTAGAGAAATAAAAGAGCCAAAATAAAATATTTGAAATAGGTGTTATGAGGGACAACATTCCTTTTATCAGGACTGTGTACTCTTATACAATTTTCGATAGCAAAAATACACTATTCTTGCAATTCCAAATTAATTATTATATCGGGGTTTAAAAAATATATAGTAAAGTATAGTATCTGTGATTTATTTATATAACTACGTGGTATAAGCTACCAAGATATAGAAATCTTACTTTAAGTCATGTTTTAATAATTTATATATATTTACATTCATATATACACACGTACACATACAACCACACAATAGTAACTGGTACTGGTAAATGATTTTTGTATTGTGAATTTATTAAGATTAATAAGAAGAGAGAGTGCATGTTTTCGAAAAACAAGTAGACAAAACGAACTAAAAATCTATAAATATATTATTTTATTTTTATTTACTTAGCATGTCCAATTGTTAAACGAAACCTGTAAGATTAAAAACATAATTATAACTTGCTCCTTGGGCAAAGCACATCAAAGGCTGATCTTAGTTGAAACGTAGAGTTTGATATAATCAGGGAATATTTCAGGGGACAAATTCCATCACGATGCTAATATAAAATCAATTGTATTAAAACCTATAGTTGTCAAAGCTTAAAAGACTATAGACTTTCGAACTAATAACACAATTAAAGGTATTTTCTAATAATAAAAAAAATTACTTAAAAAAAAATTAAATACTGTAATAACTTAATTTTCATCAAGTATATTCAGATTAAAGAGGGTTGTCGGAGGCTAAATATTATGGGAAAGAAAGCGTTTAAAGACCGTCTAAGTAGAATGAAACGAGCTATCTACGGTACTTCATAAGGGCTACTATTGAGAACCACTCACTCCACTTTGACGGCCCCTTGGATTATTTCTCTTATGATTTTTTGTTCGTAAATAAAGCCCGACTAAATACGATTATTGTTGTTAGATCATTTGAAATTTAAGTGTTTTTTATTCACCTGTACTGTCTTTGGCTTATTTATGGCTTAGTTAATTTTGAAATGTGAAATCTATTTTTTAAACCTCAAAAATATCTAATTAATACCCAAAGATAATGATGGCCCTAAAAAAAGAAAATACAAGAGAAACATAAACTACGCTTTATTTTTAGAACTAGATAGGCTTTTGGAGTACAGTAAATTGAAAATAACAGTTTTATTGAAGTGTGCTATTTTAATATCATTGCTGTTTTAATACAAGGTGAAAACTAATAGAAAATTTTAAAAAATATTATTCGGTTTGATAGATCCGGATCTCACAGATAACTGGGAACCAAACTAGGGAACTAGTGACATTCCGGCATTGTTAATCATTACGCCAACCGAAAACTCGTCTGTATGTAAATGTATACAGTTAAATTATAGAATAAAATATAAATATGTACTGTAGGGTCATCGACAGTTTCTTCTAGTCTCTATTTATTGGGAAAGTGGCAATTTTATGCTAGCTCTAAAACAATCATGTACCATGTATCATAAATACAATTAAGTAATCGGATCTAGAATTGGCATCGTGTTAAAATTTCAACCATGTATTGTTCAGAATATCTGATATTAAAAGCTGTTCCGAACATAGTATAACAGTCATATCAGTATAAACCTGAAATGGGTTTTGTGTAAATTAATTTATTTATTGGATTATTGGGCTTCAGTTGAGAACTAAATAATATGACGTAGTATGAACGTATGTATGTTAGTTAACATTTACAAAGAAAGAAAAAATAAAGAGAACACCTTCTTCTACATATTCTTTCTTCTTTTACACAAAAAACCTAGAATTAAATTAAGAGCTGCCCGAGACGAGACCACTTAGAGAATCGGAGCTGGTCTCCTAACAAAGGACTTTGATGAAGTCATTGAAGCGTTCGATTCATTCTACGTTAACTAAAAATATTTTTAGGTATTTTCGCGGTGGAATTTGAAAACTTTTTCGACAACTCTTCAGGATTTGTAAAGCTTTCACAGATGAAGGCAATATTTCGAAACGTATTAAGTTAGAGCCTTGTGTTAAGTGCTGTAATCTTGTGTTTAAGTAAGTTATCAGATTGCGTCTAGTATAACATTGATTGCAGTAATATTCTGCAATCATTGCTAAGATTACATGCCCCTGATAATTTTTACCGTCTCAGGAGGCATCCATTACTGGCTGAGGTACGCTTTCGAACAAGCCTCCGCAGGCAAAGCCCAATTCCGCGTATGATCGCCCTAATGAATCGTTTCCTTAGCTGTGCACCATAATGTGACATTTTTATGACAGGCTTAGGAATGATAGTGGACGAATATAAGAGGTTGTTAGATTTAAGTTAAAAATTGTATGTGTTTTTTGGCTTCGGCCGTAAATAAATAACGGAATTAAAAACATATTTAATAGTACATTTAAATAACACTTTGTCGATATTTTCATTGGATTAAAACAAAATATGACGTGAAAATATCGTTACAAACCTTTAATCTCTAACTTTTATCGCACCGTCCTTGCTTATAAATAAAATACGCTTATTTTATTTTACGAAAGCAAAACAAATACATCACAAAACCACAATAAAAGGTATTTGACAAAAATAATGAACCATCCTAGGTGATATAGATATAGAAGATTCACAGATAATATAGGTTATGTACACAGAAGTACAAAACAAGAAAAGCCACGAGAAGAAAAAATAAGTTAAAGCTTATGTTTTCAAATTTGATAGTAAATCAGTCATTAAGCTGAATTCAATTGATCTTGCTTTTTTCTTCTTCATTGTAGGTTGAACAGAGAAGCACTTATGTTAGTCAATTATAAACTTGATAAATATAAGTTGTAACGAAATAAATAAATATAAGGTGTAACCAATTTTTTTCTGAGTAATTTGTTGCATTCATTAAAATACGCTGATTAATGGCATAAAAATATATTCACATTTATGCTCAAAAAAGGGATGTGCCATTTATCTACGACGTTATTCAAAATTAATTGAAAGATTATTTTTATTATGAGTAAAATTTCCTCTTAAAATACGTTTTATGCGTTGACTTTAACAAAAACAATTGTAACTTTTTGTTTATTGACGATTCATAAGTGACAGTAGTTACCTATGTGCCTAAAGATATTTTTGAATTTTAATTTTTAGTTCAAATACAATATTTAGGTTGTGGCTACTTTAATAACCGCACTTTCGTTACACACTATTATACCATAATCAATGAATGAATAGCTTAAATAATCCATACAAGTCATGAGATTGCCTACTGAGGCTGTGCCTAGATAGGGAGTAAGACGATTCAGTTGACCGAATTGTTACCTTGAATACTAAACTATTGTGTGGTGAACAAACTTGTTGGATGGTGGTCTTGATACTGTGGGATTTTGTTAGTTTATCTTTATGCATTTAATTATTTTTGAATACTTGACATTTCAATGTAATTTAATGTTAACAAATATTGCTTTGCTATGCATATCTCTCTTTACTTGAATTAAAGTGAATATTAAAAAAAATACGATAAATTTAATGACAACCAACGTTTCATATTGCAATTGACCACATTGATAAAATTCGAGGAATCGCATTCCGCCACGTTAAAGCGGAAATTTATTTTGAAGCGACAAGCCTTGATTATCAGCACAAACTATGGTAATTTCACATGCAAAATGTATTTTCTTTTTGTTGTTTGAGTAGAAATTCCTATATAAGTGGAGCACTTAAGGTTGTAAATGTTAGAATGAAACCGAGCTTTTACATTTCAAAAAAGGCATCAATTGTCAAACATTTGATAACATATGACTGATTACGGAGCTTAAACCCTAGAGATGTTTATATGCAATATATTTTGTGGTTTAACATGTTATATAAAATACACAAGCACCAAATATATTATATATATATATATATATATATATATATATATAAATCTCCTGTCACGATGTTTGTCCCCGATGGATTCCGAAACTACATAACCGGTTTTAAATTAAATTGGCACACCGTGAACAATCTGGTCCCACTTGAGATATAGGATAGCTTAGATTTTTAATTATAGTCGCAATTTTATTTTATTGCAAATTATTTGTCTATATAATTAATTAACAGTCACAATTATCTTCATATACATATATTATATGTATATACATATATTATATATTATATGTATTATTACAATTCAATAAACTCCAAAAGATTCTAACAGATGTCGATACTTTTCGACTGGATTGAGTAAGTAATCAATAGATGGCACTGCTATGGTAAAGCGACAAACGTGTCATATAAGCTACAATTCAATAGCATGACTACCACGTGTTATTAAGGCTAAAGTATAAATTAAATTTATTTTGCAGTTAACGACTACTGTGAAATTCAATTACTTCTACTTTTTAAATAATTTATATGGCAAAACAACGTTATCCAGTTCAGCTAGTATATTATAAAATCTAACACAAAAACACAACACATTACATTTATTAAAAATATAAAAAAAAACATATTGCACTTGTCACTAAATGAGACAAAGTTTGTTTTAAAACTAATAGGAAAAGTCACAGTTAAATTGACTGGTCGCATCGCGTGCTTCACATCAATCAAAGCGGGTCATTGCGGTAACAATCGTGACACTCAGTAATAGACAATGGAATTAAAATTTGTCAACAGGGGCGCGGGAGGTGGTGGAATGTTTGGCGATGTCAACATCTCAGCTATTTTGGACTCGCTGAGTGTCAGCTACGATAAAAGAGTGAGGCCTAATTATGGCGGTGAGTGATTTTCGCGTGTATTCGCTATATAAGCTTAGCTTTGCCTATTGCAATATAACTGTTTACGTGATTACGCTGTTAAGTTTGACATAAGGGTTTGTTATTACATATTAATAGGAATGGACATAGCAATGGAGCATAAGATATTTGTTTATTATCAAAATTTATGTATAGTAAGTTTCTTAAAAGGATAAATAAAGATTGACTGTATGTTAAGAATGTTCTAATAACTATACATATTTATAGGGAATGTTAAGTAAACGCGATTAGAAATATAAAATCAAATCAATACTGTGTTCAGACGACAAAACAATGTTAATGTTCTGTTTGTATATTCATTATGCTATTATGCATTCGGCTGAAGTAATTTCTTACATAAATATATTTGAATATAATATTTGAATTCGCTTTGAATAAATTAAGCTCATTGTTTGAGCTGTCGGGAGAGCAGACGTATATATGACGATTGCACAATTCGTTTGAGCTAATTTTAAATTCATGTTTCAGGAAATCAGTATTTAAAATAATATTTTTTTTTACAATTTTAACTACATTCGAAGTTAAATTTGCGGTAACCATCCATTTAAAGTAAGTATATTTGTATGTATGTGTTTCTGAATTAAAATTTGTATATAATATACGAAGCAAGTATATAAAGTGTTTTATTTGTTTTTTGTTAGGAATACACGAACGGTAAATACATATGAATGCAGTATTTACATATTTTTTTTAACAGCGATAGCGATCTTTTCCAGGCAACCGTAAGATGGAGCTCAAAGAATACTGGGTGCAAAAACAATTCATGGTTGTTTAAGTGAAATGTAACTAACATATAATTTCAGGACCTCCCGTGGACGTTGGAGTCACCATGTACGTGCTGTCCATCAGTTCTCTATCTGAAGTGAAAATGGTATTTAAGAGACTACTTTTACGTAGATGGTTCACTGAAGAATTAGGCTTACCCTTTTTCGAATCGGATGTAGAGCGTTTTCGAATGAGGGTTCCCGAGATCATCCTTTGGTTTGGTTTTCACTCGCGCATGCGCGCTCGACTCACAATTGGGCTTGATTGCAGGTCCGCCAGTGGAGGTGGGCGTCACCATGTATGTGCTGTCTATCAGCTCCGTCTCCGAAGTGCTCATGGTACTCGTCACTGTCAGCTCACGCTTGTCTCGGCCGCTTCGGCTACGAGCCGAGCGACCGAGCAGCCCTAGACACGAGGCTGCGAGCATGCCGGCGTATTGGAGCAGACCTCCTGGACGGTTTAACACTACCACGAATTTTTCCTATCCGTTTCAAAAGTAATACCTAATTGGGAAGTAGTGTTACCTTCCAGGAGTGTCGTAGACAAAGACAAAACTGTAATTTGCTATTAAGCATCCCACCCAGCAAGACTCTGTCGTTGCTCCATCGTTGTTATTTTGTTTTGAGCTTTTTATGTTTTTGAGTAGGTATCTGTTGTGTTTGTGGGTTTTTTTTTTACTTTTGTCTCCCAGATTGGCGTAAACATCTCCAAATCGCCACTCGCAATAAGTTTCTTACTTTCAGTAGTCTTGCTATGAATGTTTTTAATGTTTGTAATCCGTGAGTTCCAGTTGGACGTGGGAAATGTTCGAAGCGTAATTAACTACTGTTTCGTTTATTTTTGTGCAAGTGATATTTTATATCTTTAGTTTTTAACGACGGTGAATTATGTGTTCCGCCTCGCAACTACGCGTTAATCAAGTATCAAGCCGCGTCATAAGCGCATTTGTGTATGTTGTGTACGCGATTGTATTTTTTATGCCGCTGACGTTTCTCCCTTGATGTCGGTTCCAAATTTACACCGTCTAACTGTGACCAGGGTTTGTGACCCCTAGTGGAAACCAAATCAAGTGGACGACATACATAAAGTCACAACAGACGTGACCAAAACAAAAGTTAGATTGCAGAACTAAGTACACGTAACTTTCCTATGGCATAGTTATATAACGCTGTTTAATAACAGCCATGGGCCATCCCATTTCTAACAATTGTTTGTAATTCTCAAAGTATCGTCTTGATGTATCGTGCTAATATAAGCAGATACTTTATTGTCAATGTAATATTTATATATGGATACTGTAAAATGATATTAATTGTTTAATAATTTACGTGTACTTAATATATATAATGTGCAAACAAGAATTTGTTATTTTTTATAATGATTGCAGACATAATGTCTAAAATCACTACAGAAATAATCGCTAGAAAAAAACATATGGAAATTTACGAGCTGCTAACTGAATTATGTCTGCAATATTTTGAGACTTTAACAACACTACTTATGCATCCCGGAGACTAAAAATAAGGCACAGAAATTTCACATTATAATATAAAAGAAACGTTTCTTCGTTGTGTTATGTTTTTAATTGTTTTTTAATTATTTAATTTCACTTTTACATGATCAATGCTAAAATATTATTGGCGGTTTTCAGTTATCAAAAATTATTATAACTATATTAGAGACGTCTCTTTTAGGAATTGGTTACACAGTATATGCACAAGGCCGAAATGCATAATAGTGTTTCCGATTTGCGTTTGTCACTATTTATAAATCTTGTTTTGTTTTTTAGGATTTCACATTGGATTTCTACTTCAGACAATTCTGGACCGATCCAAGGCTTGCATACAAAAAGCGACCGGGTGTTGAGACATTGTCTGTTGGTTCAGAGTTTATAAGGAATATATGGGTACCCGATACGTTTTTCGTCAATGAAAAACAATCATATTTTCATATTGCTACAACAAGCAATGAATTTATTCGTATTCACCATTCTGGATCTATTACACGTAGTATAAGGTGAGCATGGAGTTCAATAAGTAGTTCCTTACTAGATTTACGATATAGGATAATTAAATTAGAGGACAGAAAAGCTAAGTAAAACAAATGAAGGTCACAGAAATATCGAAATTTTTACAATGGAAGAATTAAATAGGGACCATGCCTGACCTGAAAATTTTTTCTCGTGACTCGGAAATGTATGTAAAAGACTATTTTCAACGATAATTTTCAATAATAACTCGACAGTAATTAAATAATACGATCCGGTTTAAGTTAATATCTGTTAATTTTGTTTCACCTTCAAATGTGTATACGGTTTTATATGTTTAAATACAAGTGCTAGTTGAAATAAAACTAAATTAATAATAATTTCAGACTAACTATAACAGCGTCATGTCCCATGGACCTACAATATTTTCCGATGGATCGTCAACTATGCAATATTGAAATTGAAAGTTGTGAGTTTCGTGTGGATATATTATTTTTGTTGATAATAAATAATCTGTATAGTTTACGCTTAAGTTATATAATGAAAGTGATTTTTTTTTTTGAAGTTAAACTCTTTTGTGGACCATACAGCTGGTAGACATAATATACCAACTATTGCATCCTTTTTATTATACATTTTTTTTCCATTTCATTTCAAACTATTCGCTTAGTAGATGGCTCATTCACTCTACTATTTACTAAAACCCCAGTGGAATGGGTGCTTGTTTTATCGTTCCATATCTCTGCATGGTACAGTTGGCTACACCATGCGGGACATCCGTTATAAGTGGAACGAAGGGCCGAACTCTGTAGGCGTTTCCAGTGAGGTGTCTCTGCCACAGTTCAAGGTGCTGGGCCATAGACAACGAGCGATGGAGATCTCACTCACGACAGGTACTTGGCACTATCCATATATAACAATGATAAAGAATGAGCCTATTAATATTTATGGTCCATTACAACGACCATTTGCATGTTGATTGCTTGATTCGACTTCACTATTGTTCAAGTCCATTTAACATCATTTTGCTCTTTATATATTAAACAGTAATCTTTTATTATACAGTATTATACATTATCTTAACGAGAACTCTTTTGCAGGAAATTACTCACGATTGGCATGTGAAATCCAATTTGTGCGTTCAATGGGATACTATTTAATTCAGATATACATTCCATCTGGTTTAATTGTGATCATATCATGGGTATCATTCTGGTTGAATCGAAATGCAACGCCCGCACGTGTGTCCCTCGGTGTGACCACTGTTCTGACAATGACCACCCTCATGTCTTCAACAAATGCTGCTCTTCCCAAGATTTCGTACGTCAAATCCATTGACGTCTACTTGGGCACCTGCTTCGTAATGGTCTTCGCTAGTCTATTAGGTAACCATTAGATTACAAGATGGGTTTTATGCAGTATAACATATTATTTATATATAAAAAAATTAAATGATATTTATGTGTTCAAACGCTACGCGATCCATTTCATATGGATGAAGAGGCATAATGGGTGTTATATCCTTTCAGAATACGCTACCGTCGGTTACATGGCTAAAAGGATTCAGATGAGGAAACAACGATTTACTGCTGTTCAGAAAATGGCTGCTGAGAAAAAAATGCATATCGATGGACCACCTGGCACGTCTGAGCCACTTCCACCGCCCCGAACAAGCACACTATCAAGACCTGCACCACCCAGCCGCTCTTCTGTATGTACCATTCTCAAATAGCTTATATAGAATAATTATGCAGACTATTTTTTTAAACTACTGCCTTTGATTTAGTCCTACAACCCACACACCCAGGAGGTACGCTTCAAAGTCCACGATCCGAAGGCATATTCAAAAGGAGTGACTCATGAAAACACGATCAATGGGGCAAGAGGCCCTCCACCACCGGCGCCACCAGCTCCTCCAGCAGAAGAAGAAATACCACCGCATCTACTACAGGCCTCGAAGGTCAGTTGACGTTCCGTTGTAAAACTGTTATGCGTTTGCGAATTTGCCAATGCAACGCGAAAGTGCGTTAAGCGAATGTATTTAATTATATATAAAACGATTGGTTTTAAGATGTTAAGTTAGACAATTTTTACAGAGTATCAACAAGCTGCTTGGCACGACTCCGTCTGACATCGACAAATATTCGCGCATCGTATTCCCTGTATGCTTTGTCTGCTTCAATCTAATGTACTGGATTATATACCTTCATGTGTCTGATGTCGTTGCTGACGATCTGGTACTACTCGGCGAAGAACATTGAGCGACATATGAACAACGTGGCGCAAATGATTAATTTGAATCGTAAAAACAAATATTGGCCAAACGATATAATGACAATGATTTAACACTATTATATAGTTAGAATACTATGTAGCACGTTAATCAAATATAAGTATCACAACGTATCTTTGTTAATAAATGGCACGAATCAATAAAATTTAATAAAACATTTCCGAAGTGTCTGTCTATACAAATTACGTAGCTGTTAGGTGTAAGGTGAATTAGACACAATTTGTAACTGTAGAACTTCTAAATAGTCAACTAACTAATTCATGTATAAATATACAACTGACTTATACAAATATTTTTGAAACGCATAATTTTCCTTTTTTTTTAACGTGTACATAACTAACCACAAAACAAAGTTAGTGCCTCTTACGTGATACCTGACTTAGTATCAAATATTATAGTCCCTCAAGTGAAACTAAAGTTATGTAGAAAATTACAAAAAAAAAACAAAAAAATCATGATAACTTGAAGTTAAAATGACCACGGGTAAGTTATTTATGATAAGATTGTAAATATTTATATATAATAATCTAGATATATGTTAAATCGTTTATAAATATTTATTTCCATTTAAAATATTATACACCGACGACACCATATTAATATTCAAGTGCACATAACTCTTACATCCACGTGTTTAGAATAAATATTATTATAGTACAGTTAATTGTGCGCGGAGATGGTATTGCGCAATTGGTTATAACACTCAATAGATTTTGCATTACCAAAAGTACATTTTGCATTACCAAAAGTTACATTTTGCATTACCAAAAGTACATTTTGCATTACTAAAAGTACATTTTGCATTAACAAAAGTACATTTTGTATTACCTATCATTTTGCGCGCATTATTTAGCGAGAGTCCATGGTATACCGTTTGGGAGTTCAATCAAAATTGTTGAAGGTACTGTAAATAAATTAGGTACTTAAGATTAATAAAAAATCTCAAGCTACAAGAAGGCCTACTTAGGCATCCTTTAAAACTCTGAGTAAGGTATTTTGTGTCGTATCTTAACTATTCAACAGGATCTTTTTGTCATCATCCTGCATAATATGCAAATTTTGCGAGAAAATCTAACATAGACAAAGTTGTATATCATAAAACAATTTTAGTATGTGCATATACCGCAACAATGCTATTTTCAACTGTTTTCGTCTGTACCCCGTTCTGTGGAATATTTTTTAAGGCTTAGATAATACAAGAGTTCGGTTGTAATACAATAATTATATTGATGTATTCCTTTGTGAAATTTTAACCATGTAAAGTTTTATTATGTATATTTTTAATGTATAATATAAAAGTGTATGTGAGAAACGAAAATACCTGTATTGTGTGTATAAGTAACAGTGCTGTGAAATTTTAATTTAAAGTTTAAGAGATTTTTTACGAACTTTGAAAGCTAGTCTTTTCTTTGAAGGCTTTCTGCCAGATTCAAGATTGTTATTTTCATACATAGTTATATAATAGCAATGTGAACACCTACCATAATACTCGCCTATAGAATATACTAGTGGTATTTCACTTTATAATTCTCCAAAGTACAGTGAAATGCAGGGGCGGCTCTAGCTTGTGCAGCGCCCGTGAGCAATGAAACTCTGCCACCCCCTTAGGCCTGACAAACCCCCAAAATCAACCCCCCCTCCCGCGGCTATAACTATTAATGTATCATCGTAACATGGTTTATATTAAATTGAAAAGAATGTTCGAAAAAAGAACCCGCCCTCGCCCTGGCTGGCCCCTTTCATATCAATGTTCTACCATAATAGACCCAGACGATACTCTTAGCTGTCTCACATAGTCTGTACTATAGGTTAAGCCGCCCCTGTATGTAGACTAAACAAACTAGTTAAATGTACGAATGTGTAAAACAAAACTTAACTGTTTTACAAGGTTACGTGTAACAGCATTCATTCGTGTTTGGACTGTTTAATTATATATGAGTAGTTAAAATTATAATTTAAAATTTAGGCCTCATTTTATGTATTTTGTTTAGTGTTGATGATATTTCATTCAAGTGTGATGAACGAAGGTAAATTTTCATTTGTGAAATTTCAATTATCGAGCTTTTGTTTTCGAATTAAATGGAATTAAAATTTAATTTGATAAAAGTTCAATCACATTTTTTAAACTAGTCAACCCTAAATGTTCATAATTATTAAGAGTTTATATTTTATACGATCAACGTATTAAATCAAAAAATAACAACAAAACATAAGCTAAGTGCAGCATAAATTTGAAATACATATATATATATATATAAAACAAACAAACAGACAAAATGTTCAGTCAATACATAAGGTTTAATATCTGTCTATCATATTGTTACATGCCGAAAAACGTATATGACATGCTCAATAAATCTAAGTAAAATAGATATTAATTACTAAGAGTAATTTATAAGTATAGACGATATATTCACAACTTTCAAAACAATCATTTGTTTTGAGTAAATATTATCATAGAGCAATATTGTGCTCGGTTTAGTTACCACGGTATAATTAAAAGAGTATTATTATGACAATGTATAACAAGAAATTGGTATATGGCATTTTTAAAAATCGTTATACAGAACGTTGAGTTTATAACAGTGAATTTTAGTCATGTTATTTATTTAATGTTGCGATTTACTTAATTTTATCATAATTTCAAATTAAAATTGTTATATTGTATGCACTTAGATAGTAAGGAAGTAGAGTAGACACGCATGATCGGTAACGGACGAATTGTGTAATGTTCTGCACTCTAGTAACGGTCTTTATTCTATGAATAAGAAGGCTTAGTATAGAAAAAAACCTCACTATAATTGAATGGTAAATATACACATGTCGTCGAGTTACCTTCAGCGCGAAACCAAATTCTAAATCACATTTAAATAAAGATTAGTCTTATAAAAATATATATTGTGAAATCAATTAGAAAATTATGTATTTAGTATCAACTGTTCAAAGCCTATTATCAAATCATTAGGTCAACTCTATTTGATAAAAAGCACTAAAATACATTTTGTAAGAATATAGCTATTGAGTATAACGTTCGAAATGATAGGCAACGATTAGAGTTTTCATTAGGATTGTAATTGTATAATTTAGAAATTCAAAATTTTATATAGTTAAATTGCCATAGCAACATTGTAGCATCCCCGATATATTGAAAGTTTGTCTTATCGATTTGTTCGGAGGGGCTTAAAACGATTGGTTTAAAATCACACAACTCCACAGCCCCTCATATTGTAAGCCTGCAAAAAGCACATCAAAGTACGACGCATTAAAGTTTGTAGCATATCTCTTTATTAATGCAAAATTTATTATGGAGAGTAATTTTAATATTTCGCAATAAGATGTTGATTTGATAATATGTTTATAGTCTGTGCCAAAATACGGGTATTATATTACATATTTTATCCACTTGAGGTTTATAACTTTTAACATTTGATATGTTATTTAAATAGTATTATGTTTTTTTTAAGTGGGATGGCTATTATTCTTATTATGTTATAAACAGAGTATCATTATTTAAAATTACGTATACAAAAGTATACTTGGGATGAAACCCTATTTTGATCAAAATAAAATTATTCCCTCACTTAATCACTTTACGCACTTTTGTAATTTTAAATGTAATAACTACCAGGCTTGAAGGATATTTGAAAATACATATTAATGATTTCCTATCCTCAACCGACCATCGAATAACATTCTAAGACAAAGCCTAGTTAAGGCTAACACCGTCCTTCCACGAATTCATCTACGTTTCACTATTAAATTACCATTTGCATAGCTTTAACTAGGTGTACATCCACGTTACCTTCAGTATTAAATTAATGACATTTCGCTGTTCAATTTGAACAGAAACTTGTTTGTATTAAGTTACTAAAGCCTTTATTGACCTTAATGTGTGTCAACATTTTTGATGGTTTTAAAATTATAATGGTGTTGTTAAAGAAAATTGTGCTGTTTGCAGTGCTGTTTCCCGTTAAGATTAAAGTTTGAAAACTATTCTAAATTGTAGCTAATTACTGTATCATTTAGTTCAATCTAATTACAATGAAATAATAAATTTTATTAAATCTAAGAACTGTTTAATTGTTGATTAAAGGGCGTGGTCAAACTGAGTGTCTGAAATGTTTTGTTGTGTAAATCCATTCACATTTAAAGGTTTTATGCAGATTGTTGTAGAAGTAATAGACTTATAACTATACGCTCAATATTTTTCAAGTGAGAAATTTTTATAAAATGTTATAAATAATAGAAATTTTTTTATAAACGATATTATGTAGAATGTCGCATGAAAGAAGTGATGAAAAAATTAATATGTTATATATTTGGGAAAAAAATAATTTGCCGCTTATAATCTAGGTTGTCGCAAGTAAACCCTGTGCTATAATGTTCACAGAAACAGTATATAGCTTTGAAAAAGTTTGAGAAGGTAAAACAGTTCCTAGATTTATGTAGATTTATGTATTCTCAAAATACAATAATAAGTTATCTTACAATAAAGTTAAAACAATGAGCCAAATGAAGTTATCAATCTTGTAAGCTGTAACTTACAACATATTGGAGCAAAGCAGCATGGGTTTTATTGTAAATTAATTGCTTAGGTGAACTTAGTACACTTTTGATTTGTTTAAAAAGCTTAATCTTATTTCATTTGAATAGTTTCTACTTAGTTATTTATTGGTTTAAAACAATTGTTAAAGTACGTTTATTGTATTGACCAATCGGAGCAGGGCTAGCTTTGAGTGGGATCGAAACGCCATCTTGGTGTTGTGACAGTGTGTTCGGGATTCTAAGGCCAGTCCGTTTGACCGTGTTGGGTCGTATACACATGTGTTATCGATGACCTGAATTGGGTGCCCTTCATAATTCTGTACTTGATTAATATTATTATATGATTTTGTGCTCAACCACTAATCTCGCAATTCTGCTTCTTCTCCAATATATGTAATAAAAAAATTGACAATATTGAACTGTGTGTACACTTAACAGTAATTTTCAAGGTTGCTAACTTAGCTTTTTGTATGTTTTGTTACTATATTTGATGTATGAGTAACCAGTTTGTCTGTACGAAAATGTATCAATAAATTTGAAAAATCCCATCATTTTTGTGTTACATAGCGTTGGTGTGAATAAAGATGTTGCTCAAAATAAATAACTTTAATGTGTGTAGTTACAATGTACGAAATTTAGTTTTGTGATCCAATAAAATTATATAAATAAATATTGTTTTAGTTTGGGTAGACGCCGTCTAGCTGGAACTACAGATATAATAAAATGTAGATCCCGCGCGCCACGGTTAGTAACACCAAGCACTTTAATAGTCAATTGTCAAAGTAATTTTGAATAACAGAACCTCCATGCATGTTCCTGATTTATGGCGACAGCCCGATCCAAAACTACTCATGTAAAATATTTTTTAATGGAAATTAGTCATATATATTCACACATTCACACATTGCCTTGATACAGTTTTGGGCAGTTAATTAGTTTTAAAAAAAAATTTGTTTTTACAAAATGTGTGTCATAGGAAAGGACCATGATCGTCGCGGATAATAACGAAAATAATCATTTCAGTCTGTTATCATCAGCCTTTAATTTTAATCGATCCAATCGAGAAATATTTTATATCGATCAGTACTTAGCTCTGAGTATAATTTTAATGGCCTCGAATCATAACAGCCTGTTAAACAGTTCTTCATTATATTAGAGATAATTTAGGCAAGTTTGATTACGAACATCTGCAATTATCAGCTCAGCAGTAGCAGTATCAATATAGCATTTATATGTTATAAATGTTGCGTTATTTTATTAGAAATTGATAACGTAGTGATATTTTTTAAGGCTTTCAAACCCATCTGAACCAACAGTTTATTGACGTAACTTCTTAATAAAATACAGTGCCATCTAATGTTATTATAAAAGGTGGTTAAATTTTAATTTTCAATATTGTTATAGTCTTCGGTAGATGGCGCATAAACATATTTTTATTTACCAGAGCTCCGAAACCAAGATTAAGTAGGCGCTTCACGCGCCTTTTTCATTTTTAATTTATTAAGTAAATATAACATTAAGTTATTCATGTAATATTTACTTGACTGCTAACATTAATAATAAATATTTTTAGAGTAGTTGGGAAGATTATAAATAAATCTAATAAGTCTAGTACTTAATAACTGTAATCCAATGTTACTGTTATAAATTGATTCACTTCTAACATTAAGTTTATGTACAGTATCGCATTATAAACATTATAAATATTTATTTTATCTGAAAAAAATTTAATCTCTGGATTTACAAGTAACAAATTTTAAGATTCTTACGTATTTGACGGATGAAAGATAAACATTATCTTACCACTTTATCTACGAAGCAGATTAAACTCTGCCCCAATACTGCATCGGTAATTTTTTCAAGTGCTCAATAACATTTTAAATAATGTAAATTGAGTTATTAATTGTTTATCAAAAGTTTCTCTATATATAGATAGATAGAGATACTTGTGAGAAACTGTGAAATGTAGATCTATATAACTCTCTAAAAATAGCATGTTATTTTTTTTATATTCAATAAAATATATGTAATAAAAGGTAAACAAAAATAAAACAATTTCATTCAGTCCCACTTAATATAATGTTCACATTTCAAACTCGCTATGAATTGGAAAAATAAATATATTCTATATGGGATAGCGCTCATAACCAGTATTGTTCTGTATCAATTATTACATTTAATGTAAAATGGTTCGAACTGTATAAAATAACACTAGCTGACAAAATTTGATATTATTATTGAGCCCACATTTATTTTATTATCTATATTAAATAATTGAATAAACACGTTATTCAGAAAAAAACATATTTATTAAAACAGAAATGCGCGACTGCAAGAATTGATATATCACTACGCTGTAAGAAATGTTATTTAAAATATTCAGAAAATGTTTAACAGTCAATATCAATAACCTCTGCCGTGTATGCTGACAAAGCTTCGTCTATAAGTTAAAATCAGTCTTACACCGGTTTTTTTTGGATGTTCGACAGTATTACGGACAGCTTAATCGAGTTTTAATTCTCAATTATAACTGGTTCACAGCCGTGGATCCTACTCAAACAGTAATAACAAAACAATATTCTTAATGTCAGCTTTTATTATTAATATTATTAAGTATTTTTTTCATAAATTAACCGACCAATCTAATTTATATGAAATAGTACTGGATTGTTAAAGATGAGTATAAGCCAGCGTTTGACAACATCACGCTTCGCTTCGTCTTAGGACTGATTAGAAAAAAATTGTAACGTCATAATGAAAAAAAAGATATTTTTGTATGATAGTTATCACGTCAAATTATATCAATGTGTATATCAATGAAATGCGTCCTTCGATTAAAGCGTTGCGTAATCTGCACCAATTTGATTGATGATCAATATATATTAGCGCTTTGTCAAAACGGTGTAGACTAGTCTCAGTTTATTGTTTGTATACCCCGCTACAATTTTAAAATTAAAATGGTTTATACATTACGAGAGCTAATTATGTACTGTTGATGGATCTGTGATATTCATTGGATGACGAAACAATCGTCTTTTGTTCTACGTACCTACTGACAAAGTTTATTTATCGAAAAATGTCTCCTTCAAACACAATTTACAGGGTTACAATTTATTAAGATTGCCAGGTATGTTAGTGGCTTAACAGCTTTCTAGCGAGCTAGCTGTACATTACATAGTGATATTTAAAGCTATTGACATTAACTGTAAATATATAAAAGTTATTATTGCTTTCTATTTTAAATATTGTATTAATCTTATGTTTACAGGATCAAATTTAACAGTGTCATAATATAATATTTGTGTCGGCATATTTCTAAGTATCTAAAAAAATATTATCTATAGAATATTTTTTATTACTGTCGGTTAGATGAGTCGTATAAAAAGGCTGTCATAGTAAATGTACGTTCCGATTACTACGCCGATATTAATGAAAATTAATTGAAAACAAATATTGTTGTATGCATAACAACAAACATAAGACGCGCATACATTATGCCACATATCACAGTATTTGAGAATATGCAACTGAAATGAGTAATTGTTTTGATGTATTAGCATTTCATAAGAACACGTGATATTTCATTATATGCAAGGCGCACAGCAAGGCTCATGTTGTGTTCTATATTAAGATATATTAATATTATTACTATTTACAATATTTTCTCACAGCGACACAGTATCGGCATTTGAATGATCTTTATTTGACACAAAACTTTGATAGGCTACTTGAAAAAATTCATAAGTTTTAAAGTTTCCGTTCGCCATTAGTTATTATATCGATAATAACAATTGTGTATAAGTGTGTTTAATAAACGTATAAGTTAGAGAAGTTATATGAAAGAGATCGCTATTGAACTTTTCAGAGTTCATATTACATATAATAATTATTAAAGCTGTCTGAATTGTCAGGCACGATATATGTTGATGAAGTTACCATCTAGTCCTTACATTTTTATAAATACTGATTTCAATGAACTTAAGAGTGTTCGGTGTTTTGTTTTTTAAATTGTTGTATTAAAAAGTTGGTTTAGGCCAAATGTTGATATTATTTCATAACAGCGTATATGATTAATCAGGCGACGACCAAAAGCAACATATCTAAATGGCCGGAGCATGAATCGAGTGCTAATAAACAAATTGTCTCGGTTATTAAATATCTTATGAGTAATGACTAATCTTAACGATTATAATACATGTACTGTACAAAAGATTTGAAGAATAAGCGAGAAATATATCGCACTGTTTGTAAAATTTTCACGAACCACCCCGAAAACATATTCAATAAAAATAAAGGAAATACGTTTGGCACGCTTATACTATCATAAGTGTGAATTGAGTTGAAATTTGAAGATAAAATATTGCGTACTACACCATTTAATTAAAAGAAATAATAATAAACAATAAATAAATCTCTACCCTTCACCAACGCGGGGTCTTAGGTTAGTACATGTTCATTCTCTTCTTTAGAGAAGTGAAGCATTAGCGCTACCACGTAATGGGAAGTTAACTATACGATTTGGAAAATACCCAGCAATATGACCTTTCACTTAAGGTGCCATACATAATGATACATGCTTCGGCCATCTTTATTTAAATGATTTTTTGTTAAATTGCCATTTGAGTACTTAAAGTTGAAGCCTCCTTCCTCATTCAATATAAATATCCTCAATGGGATACGCTGTTTCTATGAATTTCTGGTAAAATCTCTGGAATGCTCTCCTGAAATCAGATAACTAATTATTTATTGATATATATATAGTCCTTTAGAAAAAGCAAGCTTTATTATATTTGTTAACAAACTACACCGATAAGTTAAAAAAAAAAACTAAAATGGGAACAGAAATAATACTGTAAACAGAGAAAGAGATTTAAGTGTTTGTTAACAAAACGTAAAGAAATGAATAGAGACATTTACCCCACTGCTTCAGCCACGGGTCTGGTGGACTCCTGTCCGCGGAACACGTGACAGGCGAATCTCTGAAGTGTCGGATGTTTTGTGATAAAACCGAGGTAGCGATGATCACGTGGGTGGAACGCACAAAACGACACATTCTTCAATGAGTAAAAGTAGTCGATACATGGCGTATTTCTGGTCCGCTGTAAAGGGAAACAATAATGTTACGATAATAGTTTATTCGCATCTGTATGTTTAAAAAAAATGCGATTCTTATTTTATTTTTGTACTATGTGTCCTTTGGCTATGGCCAGAAGGCAACAGCCAAGGCATTCCACTCGTGAAAGTTCTTGAATTGTTTTTATTAGAATATCGAATATATATATTAATAATATCTATATAGCAATTTCATCAGGTTCAAAATTTAGAATATTGTTAAATCAAAGCGTATTATACAAAAATCACTCGTCCAATTTACGCGTTATCCATAAAAGCTTCAACACGCATTAACTAAGGACATCAAAGCGATGTAAATTTAGAACTAACATCTGGCTTGGATCTGTCGACCATGCGGAGACCTTGATCCGAAACTTCCAAAATACAAGGTTGCGAGGAAATGTCACCATTGGAGTCACCGACGATTTTTTTTACAGCCTGACACACAACACCGGTTCCTTTATGTGCAAGAGTTTCTACCGAACCCATATAGCTGCAACAAGAAATATTAAAACATAATATTGCGCAAGTATGGTGTCCATTTAAGCATTGAATTTCATATGCATGTATGAGCATGTATAATAAGTGAGAATTGACTTACCCCAGTAGATATCTTTCTCTTTTTGCTTTAGCGTTAGCAGGGTCAAAGTCACTATAATCCATGTCAACGGCGTAAGCGGAAGGAAAGATGCCTTGTTGACCCGTCCTTAAATTAACTCCTAAAAATAATACGTAAAAGAGCTGAATTAGAAGAAGAGTAAGAGAGAGAGACAGATGTTAACTATCCAAATAATAGTCAACTTTATTGTATCGGGTGGGAAATGACGATTATGTATTTATAGAAATAATACAAGCAACAAGGAGCGTTACTTGTTTAGCCGATTATAAGTCGAATAAAGCCTTATTTAAATGAAATTTGAAGATTATAGGCTGTAGCGGGCTACTGGAAAGCATAAACTTTTTGGTACACGTCTATCCCACTCGCAGTCTTGCCTTGTACCAGGTCCCTCATGCAAGAACAAGCTACGGACAAAACTCAGTCTTGTGTCACGCAGCAAGAACCTAAAATGAGTCCTACCTGTCCTTGGATGTATTTGGCCTAAGTAGAAATTCTTTTAAAAAAAAAACTAAGACAACCTCGCACACTCACTTACAGAGAAACACCATTGCACACACGCACACACACACTTAAATGCTCGTTCTTTACATAATATACTGCACTTGTTCATATGTATTTATATATTTTTATTTATTTTTTTCTGTTCGAGTTTTTTTTTGTTGTATTATTTTTCTGATCTTGGATTCCATTTTCGATTGTATGTTTTAACCTTATTTTGGCTTTGTTTTTAATCTATTTTTATTGTGTAAGTTTAATGTGTTTAAGAAATAAAAAATAAAATAAAGTATTAGTGAAATGATAATTTAGGTAATAACGTAATCACGCCATAGAATTGACCTATGCAACTGTTAAATCTCCCTTCGCGATCGTGTTCGCAATGAAGCTATTCAAGACGCCTGTGAATGTTGCCACCAAATAGCGACCTTGAAATTGAAATAGTAGTAGTAGCCATTTTGGAAAAATATAATATTTATCGGTGATGTTAATTAAAGTTGGTAAAATTGGTTGTAAATAACTTGGAAATACGTCGCTAAGACTTAAAAATCTTAATTGAGTATATTCCTACCTTCGCACCATAAGTCGTCAGCCTCCTTCTGTACATAAATTGGATCACCAATTTCTACTTCTATCTCATCGTGGTGTCGAGGGTTGAATTTGTGGAGCCCCCTGTGTGTGGCTTCCAGCATTTCTAGTTGGCTATGAGGCACTGTGCTTACGTTTCCCGCAAAATTGATACCGCTAATGCTGCAACTTGATGATGGTGAGACTGAAATGTCCAATTATGAATAACCTTTACATTACGTTATTACATGTATCTGTATTTATATGATCTTTTCAATTATCTATATGTAAAAAATCAAAATTATAATATGTAAATATGCTTGATTGTTAAGTGTTTAAATAAAATATTAATAAATCAACGATGGGAAAAATAACTTTTAACACGATAAATATACAAGAGACTGTGAGTAATCTACTTGATAAAATTCCCGAATTGTCAAATGTGTTCTTATCAATGTGTCATGCCGTAGTATTCTACAAATTGTATTGAAATAAAATAACGAATTTATTACAAAAACTGATCTATCGATTTACAGGATCTAGATTTCGATCACTAACATCTTTGAAATCACTTCTTCCAAAGCATTTATTGTCCGTAATGTAATTATTGAGATTTTTAGATTTAAATTCGCTTATTTTTTCCTGTTATATTTAATTTAATGTATGTTGTCCTTTTTTCAAAGAAAGAAGAAAGAAAGAAGAATACATTCTTCGCATATTGCAACAATCCAATTGTATTATGAGTATTCTTTTATTTTGCGGGTTGCCTGGAAGTGATCGCTTATTAGCGATAAAGCCATAAAGATATAACATAAATAACATTTTCTACTTCTACTGTTAGAGTTTAACTAAGTGTGAATAAATAAATTATTAATAATAATAACAGCATTATAAGAGTACCTATACGAACTCTTTAGGTCCCATTTATATATATATATATATATATATATATATATATATATATATATATATATAATAGAGATACTGTGAAATGGTGCGTTTCAAGCAATGGTTAATGCATACAATTTTTGAAAATTCATAATCTAGGAAGTTATTGATTATTCTAAAAATAACTAAATCTCTTAAGAGGCGTTCTGGGTATTCATTATTTGTTGATGAAGAATTCCTTTGTTTTGATTTGATTTGTATTTTTTAATTAACAATTTCTCTTATTCTATAAGTATTTCTGAAAGAAATACTTTAGTTTAGTTTAATTAAGTCGGAATGAATAGAAAACTGATTAATTTACGGAACGCCCGTTCGTACTCAGACATGTCATTACAATACGATGGCTAATAGAAAACGTATGCCTCATTGGAAAATATAAATTAAATATTCAGTCTTCGTATAACTTGACCATTTCACGTATTAATATCATTTTCTTTTAACATGATTAAAACCGGATAAATTCTGAGTAAATATTATATCGAATATTTTATTTCGTAAAACCGAATTTAATACTTTACCGCCGCCTCAGCTTAATTACATACTTAATGATTAACTTAGTGTAACCAATAAGAATCTATACCAAAGTTAAAGTTAAGGATTCTCACCTAAAAGAAAACGATAAAGGCTTTTGTTGTTTGAGGCAAAGCTATCAAAGGTAACACTAGTGTGTATAAACTTCAACCTTACCATTCTGTTGTAACGGCGTTGGTGATAAGCTCTTGGGTCCAGTATCGATCGGTGAATGTGCAGTGCTATGTCCGCTATCCACATCACCGAGGCTCTGTAAACGTTCTGAGTCAGGACTGGAGTCTTCGTCCAGGAGGTACCCACACTTTAGCACCAATAGGGGTCTTCCCTGCCCCCCTGGTCGTACAAGGAGACCAGTTAATGCACCTAATTCATCAGCAAGCGATGCCGGTTGGGATCCACCAACCATAGTACCTGAAAAACGTTTATAATACAGATTTGCATTGTATGTACCTAAGTCTAAAATATTAGTTGAACTATATTTTTTCGTTTTTGTTATAGCTTCAAGTATACCCATCGCATAGATTATACATCTTCATAGTAACTATGGTAATTTTTGACATAGCGACATAGTAAAAGTCAAATTAAATGACATAATAGTCTTTTTGATATACATTTGTACTATAATTGTAATAACTAGATTCCTGTATTTTTTAAAACCATTAACAGCGATGTTTTGTAAAGTCTTAGTCACAAAACTTAAAATAATGATTATGAGACTCATATCTCTTTCTATGGTGCCTTTCCAACAAGAGCTTGACAGTCAATCCAGACCTTCACTGTCAACCTGTTCTCTGTCTCTGTCCCCGTTGTCTCTTTGTCCGAAACTAATCTAAGCAATTGTTCCATTGACGAACGCTTTTTTTGATATGACATTATCTCTTACTAAAATATATTTAATCAGAAGACGGCAAGAGTATAATACTTTTTAAAATGAGAGACATTAGTATGAGAGACCATACTTCTAATAAAACAAAAAAGGAACGAGATAGAGGTTAGTTCATGATAAGATTATAACGATATATTTTAACATTAAAATCACTACAAGTAGTTAATATTATTCGCAAAGCCCAGTTAGGAGTAAATAACTAATCATCAACGCAAGAAAAACATGTGGCAGAGCGCATGTGCCATTAAATCGCTTAAAATCAAATATCGAACTGAACTTACATTTTCTATTTTTCGGTATCTCTGGGAGTTTTCTCCTCCTTCTTTCTCCACTTGTTATTTGATGACGGGGGCTGCGTTGTGCGTCTGTTAAGTCAGATTGTGTGACTGACGAGCTGTCTGCTTTTATCGCTTCGGTGTCAGCCACACACAATTTATCCTCGTCTGGGGACTCACTTTTGGAGGATGGCGAATCATCTTCCAATCCAACATTTGGTACTAATCTGAAGTGTTAGAATAATATGAACGTGCAAATAGATGTTTGTTTAAATTATTGTATGGTTATGTTGACTTACGAATAAAACGGCGTTGGGGCCTTTATGTGTTGTGGTAATTTATCAAATACACGACGAAATTCTTCAAATTCGCTGTCGGCCATATCGGTACACCTGATTGTTAAAGACAGAGGTTGGCGCATGCGCGAAACGCATTGAAGGGCTCATATCGACCCTTGCATAAACCGAGGGGTGTCTGAAAAATTGTACACACTGCGCATCTGCGCGCGCATCATTGCGATAATTAATAAAATAAGGAGGAGCGGGAAATTCAAGTTTTTTTTTCAAACTTGCTAACGTTCTTTAAAAAACAATTTAATAGCGAGTTTGCAACCACTACTTATAATATATATCTTGATTTTTCTTTATAGAAGAGGGGGCAAACGAGCAGGAGGCCCACCATAAAGGTGAAGTCGCCGCCCATGGACACTCAAGTGGCTGGGAGCTCATGAGTGCGTTGCCGGCCTTTTAGGGATTTATACGCTTTTTTCTTGAAGGACCCTAAGTCGTAGTGGTTCGGAAATACCGTGGCGGGCAGCTTGTTCCATAACGTGGTGGTGCGTGGTAAGAAGTGTCATACGAAACGCGCAGTGGTGGAACGACAGACATCAAGGTGATACGGGTGGAATTTCGCATTCTGCCTTGATGTCCGAAGATGAAATTTAGCTGCAGGTATTAATCCGAACAACTCCTCCGAACACACCCCATGGTAAATGCGATAGAAGATGCTGAGAGATCCAACATCTCTACGCAGCGCCAAAGGATCTTGATGCTGTAGAAATGTGTGTATGTGGAAAATTTAAATGAAAATTAGATAAAAAGTTATGATATGACAAATCGTAAACACAATAATATACCATAATATAATTTTTATTTAGCTAAGACGATATATAACAAGGATTTATTTTTATTTGTTAGGTCGGAATGACATGTACAAAAATATAACTAATATTAAACAACCCGAAATAGGCTCTCTTGCCCGAAACTACACGGCATGTACAACTGGTTCTTCTGTCTCTTCAATAAATAAAAAAATAATAATAAACACGATTAAACATAAGGAATAATGGAATTACATTTTAAGCATTCCTTTGTCAAAAAACATCATTGGAAAACAACTTAAACTGTTTCATTTAAGAATGTGTTGGATTAAAAAAAAATGGCCGACCTCTCTATTAAAACATACTTCTAGTATTTACAGTGTTTGTTGATACATCGGCTTTGTATATTGACTGTCCTCTCGAAGCGTGCGCTTTCCTCCGTCGACTGGATAAAAGAACACTTCACAAGTAATCACAGGGAATGCAACAATTTAATTAAACTGTTTATGGGATAATAATACGATGAACAAAATGGATCTGCTAAGGGTGTACGCATAAATATTAAGCATTCGATTGTATGTGTGATATTTTGTTACTATTCAAAGTAACTTTACAGCATAAATTGATATCTATTTTCTATTTTGTAGTGGTTAACCATGACGTAATGAATTATAATATTAAAAACATGGTTTTTTTTAAGTCTACTTATCACGATTAGGATACTCAAACTCAAAATATGTTTTTTTCAAGTAGGTCATTATAAATACACTTTTGGTCCGTCAATGTTTACACTAACTCCGGTTTGGGAGGCAGTTATCTACCGAGAGGAACCGGCAACAAACTCGATAAACGAGAACAAACGAAAATCAAAGAAAAACATGATGAATGGAGACAAATTAGATAGGCGTCTTGCTCCTGGGAAATCGAGTTAAAAGCTTCACGGCGGCTCATGCAATCAAATGAATATTATATAAAATCTCGGTAGAGGTTCAATTGTTTATATACCAAAGAAGCAAGTGGGGTTGGATAAACAACCAACCTAAGATTTAAATTCTCACGTGATTTCTGACATGTTGCTTTTTAATACATTTTACGAACGGTCGGTTCGCTCCAATGTAAGTGATTTCTAGCTTATGTTAATGACATTACACATTTGTTAACCGTACTGGGATTCCAAACGTACAAAAATCACGTCACCGTTACAAGAAACATGAACAAAGTGTCCAATGCGAGGCGTAGACATAACAGAACAAGTTATTATTATTTATGTTTTTTAAATTAACCAGCGTTATACAATAATACATGTAAAAATACTAAAATGCACGTAAAGTTTTTCATTTCATCTCCTTGTTCTTACAAAGTGCCTCAAAAAGTGAAGGCTGGCAGTCATCTTCCTGGTAGCCTTCACTATCTTTAGTTCTGCGAAATAGCTGCGCCTTGTTCCATCTGCAAATCTTCCTTTTACCGACGACATTTCCAATTACATCAATTCCATTAAACTGCAGTGTTAAAGCAATAGAGCTCTTAGTCTAGGCTATTGGTTTGTTTTCCATTACTAAACTATAGATTATATTACAAATTATTGGTATATTTAATTTTCATATGACTACATCCAGCATGTTAAACCATTTATTTGTGGTTGAGGTGTGTTGATTGAACAATGATTACCGACAAAGTTATAATTTCTGTTTTTTTAAAGTTAAGTTTTATTTTTTGTAATTTATATGTCGATTTTAGAATGTTGGGTAAAATTAAAAAAATATTATTTTGTTATTAATTAATCGTTTTGGACCCTGTTCATAACTTGCTACAACTAAGTCCTTTGTAGGCTAAAGGCCTTTGTAAGACTTTGTAAGTGTGTTTTTTTTACGAATAGCATACATTATGTATATGTGAGTTTGAAAATGGCTCATGGTGAATTATATCTTAGGTTAACGAAGCATTACCTAACGGGTCATTGTTAATGACGTCGGGTTTTTGATAGTCATGTTCATATGGGTAGTTATTAAGATAAAACTTAGAATTAATTTGGTTTATATGCGCAGTGCTTAGTATATTAGAAAAGCATGCAACTGTTTGCAGCTTTTACGTAAAAAATATTATATTTGTCGAAATATTTTTACTATTAAAATTGTAATTTTATATGATAAATATAATATTAATTAAATATAATACAAGGATAGTGTGTCCATTTAAGCAATTTATTGCTTGTGCTTGAAGAACACGTACTTTTATTTTATCAACGCATATTAAACGGATATACAAAAAAAAACAAACAAACACAAAAATAATACAAAAAGAAAATACAATTTGGTATTCATCATATTGTGTACATGATACAACACTATGTGTACCCCAGTTACTGAGAAATTTGTGTGTGTGAGGGTGTGTGTGTTAATTAACTGAAAGTGAATAATAAATAACTTTTAAATATTATACTTTTTCTAAACAATTAAATATTTTTTTTTGTATATGCTATTTAATATAGGAAAATATATACCTATAAATTAGTAAACACTAAAAATATACGTATTTGACGTACTTTGATCGTGCACATGGGCTGTACGTTTGTATGGTTAGCTCTGTTTGAAACTGTAATTCAAAAGAATTCTCATGTAATGGCCGGTTCGGTAATGTATGACATTGATCCTCCTTTCGTTAAACAATGGTAATAAATACAGCAACCCGAGGTTTATAAGACGTCAATTCATGAGGTGGTCAGCTACTGTATAAGTAGCATTCATAAGGGTCTTTCTCATTGGTTGTAATTTTTATTATTAAAACAAGACAAAAATAAATTTCAAAACAAAACATCAAAGATGCTACAACTTATTCGTGCGATAAGTTTATTTGTGGAATAAGCTTTCAATCTTTGTAACGCTTCTTTAATTTACAAAAGTTGATAAATTTTTAATGTCTTCATTAAAGGACTGAAGAGAAATAATGCTAAAGTACATTCTATAAGTTACTTTTATAAATTGTCAATGTGTGTATTTCAAACAAAGCGTTAATTTTATCAATACAAACTAAGTTCTATGTATTTATATACAATTTCGTACACAGGTTAACAATCAAAAAATAACAAGCGAAGTGTGTCCGTGACTTAACAGTGCGAAAGATTTTCCAAGTTACAGTGAAACACTTGATTCAGCCAATCAAATATACCCACCCTCCTGCAAAGCTCCCGCGCCTCTTCTCTTTATATACGGAGGTTTTAAAGGATACCTCGCAGTGAATCACTGGGTTCGTATCTCGCAAGTAGCCATGAGCGGGTCCGGTAAAGGATTACTTGGTCTTTGGTTGTACAGGAACGGTTCTGACTGGCAGGTCAAGAATGAAGGCCATCATCCAAAACTTGGTGAGCTCCATCCACCGCAAAATTTGGAGGGTGAAAGGATATCAGTCATATTTTCAATCAAGAATCAAGTTGGTGGTTTGGTACGAGTGCTGACGGTATTTCAAGACCTGGGGATTAATGTTCTTCACATTGAGTCGAGAAAGTCCGCTACGGAAGTGTCAGCTGTGAGTTACAGTCCTATATTCCTTATATATGAAAGCTCTTGGGCATTATATTTTAGCTTACAATGTCTACAATTAATCTAATATAGCTATTGGCGAATAAGATAGTGTTAAAATATTGTACTCTTATGTACATCGAACTTATGTATATACCAGAATAACTTTTACCTTCAAAGCAAAATATAATTATGATATTTTTTTAAAGCATAATATTTTATTTACGATTACCGATACTTTAACCAAACATCCACTATGTTTGGTTAAAGTATCGGTAATCGTTGTTGTAGATCGTAGTTACATTGACCAAATAGTAACAATAATTTCAGGCTGTTAAATAAAGGCATATATATATATTATTTTTATATAAGCTATTTAATATAGGAAATTATATACCTATATATTAGTAGGCACTCAAAATATAACAAAACCAGTCTTGTACGTTTACAATTCGACGTATTATATATATATATATATATATATATATACATATCTATATATTTATATAAAGAGCGTTTAAAAATAGGTTTAACTCTGTTGAAACAAAACGTTTGCAAAAATGAAAAAATGCCTTGTTACATATGAAGCGAGAGAATATTTATTTTAATTTTTGTTACCTATTTCGACATTTGCGAGTCTTTCAATGTAAGCGATTTAAAATATCCTCTACATTCATTGCTGCGAATCTCTTGTGCATACCATTCTTAGTATGAAATCAGTAAAATTTAATAAAGGAAGACAATCAATTGTATTTCAGTTAAACTATCGTATCTGTTAATATATTTTTTTACAATTTCCCTTAGGTGTGTGCCAATTTAATTTTGTTTTTTTTTGTTGTTTTTATGCATTGTAATTCTATCCCCATTTTTTTTATCGGGAAAATTTATTTTTGATATTTTCTAACAAGATAATTGGTTTGGGATGAATTCATTTTAAATAAATAAATAATGCAAAATCATAACTAAATAATCATTACATAGTAATAATCAAAACAACTTTTTCGTTTAAATAGAAAAAAATAATATATTTATAAAAAACTAAAATATATTTAAAATATATATATTTACTTTTGATTACAAATTCACTGAAAAAGTCAGTTTTAAAGAAAAATATAAGATTCAAATTGAAAATCGTAAAAGTTTTCAGCTTTGGAGTGTTTTATAAGGGGCAATGCTTACAAATTGGAAGCTTTGCTGCGTTTGGTTAGAATTAATTGAGGAAAAAGTTAATTTTACTACTATAAGTACTAATTCTTCTTGTTTACTTGTATACATAAATAAATTGTTAAGTTAATGCACACTTACAATTTATGAACAAAATCAATCTTACACTTGAATGAATGAATCGTCCAAAAAAACCTTATAAAAATTTGTTGACTTTACATTTACTGTCAGTTCCCAAATAAAGGGCGCCGACGTAAAAGAACTCTCCGACAGTTCTTAAAATCGCAACCATACTAGTTGAGGCAATGCCGTCAGTTCACGAAGAAATAAATATCATATCTATATCGGGTGAAGCAAACAATCCCTTGAATGAAAATTAGTTAACACTTTATTAATTATTTGTTACAGTCCGATATATTAGTTGATGTTGAATGCGACCCAAGAATAATGGATCAACTAAAGCGTATGTTAAAGAGAGAAGTACAAGATTTTGAATTGGTATCTTCGAACACCGGTGAAGAGTTTGCACCTCCAACCCCGCTATCAGCTGCAGCATCGTTTGGTTTGTGTTTTTTTTTTAATATAATTGATTTACAACAACAGTTTTTTTTTGCCACAGGGACTAATATTTTAAATTTTATTTTAGTTTTGTGTTTTGTTTTATTTTAAGCTACTTATACTAGTTAGGTTAATATTAAGAATATTTTGTGTTTATTGAATAATTAATGTTGTTTCTTATTTATTAAATCTTAGGTTATTTATAAAATTATAACAACTGAGTTGTCAAATAGCTAGTCAGCGTAAAAATCAATGCCGCAATATGGAAATAGTATATATTATTTATATTTTTCATATTGTTCACATTTATATTACATATTTGTTTAAGAACATCCATCAGACATCAGAAATTGTCATATTTTCAATTTATTACATTAACAAATGTCGGTCGCATTCCACGCATTTACACTGCATTTGTTTGTACACACAATCCACATACATATAAGTGTAACACAATTCGCTGATATTGTCTTATTATACATAATAATATACATAACCGATGACTTGTTTCAATTGTTAAATTTAACATGGCTTGTTATAACTCTTGTAGATTTTGGTGAAATGCCATGGTTCCCTCGGAAGATTGCGGACTTGGATCGGGCTCAGAACGTGTTGATGTATGGCTCGGAGCTGGACGCCGACCATCCGGGCTTCAAAGATCCCGTTTACCGGAAGAGACGAGAACAATTTGCAGCTATTGCAAATAATTATAAATAGTAAGTTATATTATGAATGCTGGTACTTAATCGTGGTAAAATAACATTTAGCTTTTATCAGGTATTAACACTTTTAATTTACAGTGGTCAGCCAATACCTCGCGTGCAATACACAACGGTCGAAGTAACAACTTGGTACGTATTTTAAATAGTTTGTTGAGGTGTTTACCTTCCGTTTCATAAATAATTATTAATGTTCAACAAAAACACCAACCAAGCTTTGACCCAACCACGAGTTTCTTGCCAGTTTCTTTGCGCGTACGTAGAGTTGTTTAGATTTAAGAAGATTCAATATGGTCTTATGTAACTTATTGAAAAAAAATAAGATTTGACATTGACAGATATTTATCAAACAATCCAATTCTTTAGTGTTCATCACCTTACAGTTTAAATATATAAAGATGGACAGATACAATTGAAAATGGGACTATTCCCATGTCTCAGGGATGCCCTGGTTCACGGTTTTTTTTTAAATTTTCGCACACTCTTTCTCTTTCTTACTGTATTTACTAAGTATACTGTGTGACTGATACAATGAAAATAAGATATTAGAAGATAATTTAAAACTTAATAATTTAAGTTAAAAATATTTTATTTCAAAGTTTTAAACAATTGTATATAAAATGAGACGTGTGAAATATGGCTGAACCGATTCATCTAAATTACTCGCTAAATTGCTTTCAAACCCAAGTTTGAGTAGTGTGTTACAATAAATTAGTTTCCCAAGATCGTATGAACTTAGTCGGTCCTAGTGGATTTGATGCTGTTGACTGAAGTCTTAACAAGTTTCAATGCTTCATAAAATATATACGATACAACCTATTAATAAATTATAAGTTTTTATGTATAAACGTAAGAGTGGCGTGCAATATATTTAAGTTATCATAGGTCTTGTAAAATTGTACGTAGGAATTATAATCAAAGGAATTACTTAAGATAATGCAAATTAAATATACTGTTAAATAACATTTTAATTGTGATCAGGGGTGTTATATTCCGTGAACTGCAAAAGTTGTACTTAAAACACGCCTGTGAGGAATATCTGGAGAATTGGCCGCTTCTTGTCAAGTATTGTGGATACAGGGAAGATAATATACCTCAGGTATATAATTTTTTAAATTAGCCTGTTACATTACAAATTTAATTGTTAAGTAAAATATTACATTGTTAAAAATGCTTTTCGGTCACTCAACTTACTAAAAAAATAGAGACAATTTGAGGAGAAAATAACAAAGTTTTCCAAAAACATACAACTATAGTATGTTTACTTTTGTAACGTAATGTTTTTTTTAATATGAATAAAGATAATCAAAAAAAAACTATTAAAACGTTTTGTTGGGATCAAAAGATGATGAAGAGGAGCTTGATAATATTTAGATACATGCAAGTCTCAATAGTTGACATCACTATTATAATAGTGTTTTAAGAAGTTTAAGCGACTTTCTATCCTGAGGTCAAGCTTGCACATCCAGGGAACAAGTTTATACTAAATCAAATAAGAAAATACAATACGAAGGGATTGTATAACATTATAATACATTGGTTATAGCTTGAAGATTTGAGCACATTTCTGAAGCGCAAAACCGGATTCACACTTCGACCCGTTGCCGGATATCTTTCTGCACGAGATTTTCTATCCGGTTTAGCTTTTCGTGTTTTCCACTGCACACAGTATATAAGACATTCTTCAGATCCATTTTATACGCCAGAACCGTGAGTATACAGTTATGATTTTGAAGATATGTTTTTTTTTTAAATACACTTCGCTATGAAAAAGCTGTTCCATGGATGCGAGCGGATATATTTTGATCATTTTTGTATCTTTAAGCAGCTTAAGACATAATATTTTTATGACTGAAGTTTGCGTTTGATTTTGGTCACTTCTATATAAATATTATTAATAACATATTGCAACAAGCAATTAGAATTGCTGTTAAGTGTAGGTATGAATAGGTGTCCTTGGAGAAAGCCTGTAACTCTACTAACAAAATCTTTAATTATAACTTTTTTTTGTAAAAAAGAAAAAGCTTTATTATAAGCAATTAGTAATTTCAACATATTGCTTTTTAAAATATGTTAACATTATTATGACTATAGAGTAAAGATTAAATGTCGTTCGATTTGCAACGCAACAGACGCTGAAGCATTTACTCTTGTTACTTTTAGTGATTGCTGTCACGAGCTTCTTGGACATATGCCTTTACTTGCGAACCCAAGTTTTGCCCAATTTTCTCAAGAACTCGGCCTCGCATCACTCGGGGCTTCCGATGAAGACATTGATAAATTAGCAACGGTTTGTTCTTTAGTCAATATTTGTAGAATTTAACAGCATGCATGAAGAATATTTACGTCTATTTAATGTTTGTGTCGTTTGCTCAAACCTACTCAAGATCTATTAAAAAAATTGTTTTCTATGCAACGCAAATCATTTGACATACTCAAATCTAAAATATTTATGCACGTTGTTCTAGCTATATTTCTTCACGGTTGAGTTTGGTCTGTGCCGTCAAGCGGATGGCACTTTCCGAGTCTATGGCGCCGGTCTCTTGTCATCCGTGGCGGAACTACAGCACGCGATAACTACCCCTGAAAAAATCAAGAGATTCGATCCGGACATTACTGTGAACGAGGAATGCATTATAACCGCATATCAAAACGCATATTACTACACGGATTCGTTCGAAGAGGCTAAAGAGAAGATGAGGTGTGTATAAAATTTGTATTTAGAGCCACTTCTTATATGTATTAGGTATCGGGACTAAAATAAGTTTCACTGCTCTATATTTTCCAGGGCCTTTGCTGAAAGTATCCAGCGTCCGTTTGGGGTGCGTTACAATCCATACACTCTTAGCGTTGAAGTGTTAAGCAATGCACAGAAGATAACAGCCCTTGTTCGTGAGCTACGTGGCGACATCTGTATTGTGTCATCCGCTATTAAGAAGATATCAGCCCAAGATTCTACGCTGGATGTTGAAACGATTGCTAACATGCTTCATGCTGGGTTGCAAGTAAGCACTTTCTATAGTTTCTTAAATTTCATATAGATTGTTTTATATCGGTGATTAGTTTTGCTAAAACTTTTGATAAAACCTTTGCAATAGTTAAAGTATGTTATATGATTTTAACGCTTGGTGATTAAAATCTAATCTAATTTAAATAATATTTCCAATTACTTGAATTATCTTGAATATATATGAATGTATATTGTTGATGATAGAGCTTTGGTTGCTTCTGTTCAAATGCATGAACTTTCTTCTATGGATATTGTTATTTGGTTTAATAAAAACGTAACTTTAAATAGACTAAATTTTAATTTAATTTCGACTTCAATGTACCAGGTTAACGATAGGAGTCCCCAGAGTGCGTCAGGCGGAAGCTCGCCTAACTCTGAACGTGGCCTCTCTCCCAGATCTGATGCTTCCAAATAAGATGAAAACATGTCATAAAGTTAATAATACTTTTTCTTAGTTCACATCGATTCAAGATTGTTACTTAGTTAAAAGAAACCTATATTTTTTCTTAGACATACATACATATATTATAAATTATGCGAAAGCTTTGATTGTAAATTCATAAATGTAAAATAATATAAATATTTTTGATTCTCTATGTGAAGTTTACAAAATACTATTAGAAAAATGAATTTTTGAATCTCTATGTCTAGCAGAACAAACAATATAATAATCATATTATTTAACTTTCTAATACTTAGCTAAGATCTGAAATTCCCGAATACACTAATGAAATAAACAATAAAAGTATATTTTCAAAGTATTTTATAAAATTATACGCCCTTTGTAATCATTAAATTCTTAATATAATTAAAAATAATCTTTATGTAAAAGAAGTATCTACATTTAATTTTAGCGTACAATAAATATATACTCAATGTTATGTATTTTTTTTACTGTTTTGTGAAAAATGAAAAAAATGTTACAGGAAAAGTCGTATAGATGGCGCTACAATGAGGTATGAAAACGTAACGTAATAGCTTTCAGTTTTTTATCATTGATAAAACACCGTTGTAAGAAATATTTGTTCATCGATGTCTCTATGAAATATTAAATAAATAGAATAAGGTCACATATCCGTGTGTCTATGGAATTTGGCCAAAATTTTAAATACGTAGCGGTAGACAATACTAAAATAGTTTACGTTTTACATCTGCGTTAGATACATTATCGATGCGACCAGTCTTATGTATGTGCGTATTATTCATAACTATTTTTTCGTTGGTTATCCGTATTCTTGAGAACTGAGCTTAATCTATGCGTATTTTAAAAATACTGTCAGTCATTTAACTAAAGACGTCAGTTATAAAAGTAATTAGTATTTTAATTACCCAAACGTAGGCCATTATTACAGCGTAGTACATTCGCTACCACCAAAACTATAAACAAACGCCAGTCAAAGTTCTGATGTAAACACACCGAGAATAGATTAGTATAACCGAATATCTCATTAATTTCTATTCACAACATACATCCTCTGCGCGAACGTCAAATAAATGTCTCGCATTAAATCAGAGGTCGTGTTGAGAACTAACAACCAAATCGATAGTGACTACATTAGTAATTTATATTGGAATAGTTCAGTTGCACTATAGCCATAGGCGGTTGAAGCTACAATAATTGAAAATAAATCCCGGTTTCCGCATAATTGTGGACACTGTGCACACAAATATAAAACACAAGTTGATTGGTGCACAGTTCAAATTTGAATGTACAAAGTATGAATCTTTATTCTCACTTTTGGTATGTGTTAAAAATAACATCAAAGAGTTTCTTATCATTTGTTTATTATAGTAATCCATTAGAATAGTCAAAACGGAAATGTTAATGACTGTATGTTAACTATATGTTTTACAAACTATATGTAAAATTTGATGATATTTCAAGTTATTGCGAAAGCCCTTAAGAGCCACCGTAAAATTTATGTCTTTACGTGAATTGGCTTTCAGCCATTTTGCTTATGAAACCGGCATGTGAGACTAAGGACAAGCGTCTACTTATCACCTATTTATCTATGAACAAATAAAAATATAATCCATCTGAGGTAATAACTGAATGCTGAAACATAATTACCATTTTCAAAATAATTTATAATTCCGAATTCCCGATATGATCAACATTTATGTTAACTGTGCTTTGATGTATTATGTATTTATATAATGTATATAATATTTAGGTTTGATCAGTCTTCACACAAGCTATAAGCTTATATTGGGGCTAACCGACCGTGTCTGAAATGTGTGTTTATATTATTATTAATTCTTGCCTGCTTCTTCTCAAGCTTACGCGTACGAACAGACGATTCGTTATTATACGTCATAAAGGAAAATATATATTTTTTAAATATTTAACGTTTTTTTAGAAACTAATTTTATAACCAGAAGAGTTGTAACTGATTTATTTAGGGTTAAAATCATGTGATATCCTTGGCAATGTTTCTTCAATTTAATTATAACCACTTACGTTTCTTTCGTATGTACGCTGGCAAATGATGTCGTGGTATATAAATAGGAAAGACATTGAAAATTTTTTACTACCGATAAAACAGATGGTGCAAATTATAGCTCACATTTGGATGTATTAGTTTTATAATAATGGTTTTCTCAATACTACAAAAACTTAAAATTTGCATTAACAAAAATTTTGATTGATTGAATGAGATTTATCTTGGATCACCGGTACTGACTACCAGGCACTTACTTAATTCTTTAATATGCGCATGTCCACTTGTACCGGAGGGTCCAGAAGTCTTTACTCCAAAGGGAACAAAATCAAAGTTGGAGTGAAGACTTTTGTACTTTGACCTATTTATTGTTTATTTTCGGTTCGAAAGGTCATATAAGTCCCGAGTTGGGGATATTTTATTATTGAAGAGTGGGCAAATGAGCAGAAGTTACATAAAAAAGGTGTAGTAGTATGTACACGAAGACACTAACATGCAAGTGCTGGTAAATGCGTTCAATAGGAATAATAAAGTATTCAAATAATTTAAAAATTAGCTACTTATGATAAACAGATTTTATTATATGTTACATTGAAATTTTCATTCAAAGTGCAATTCTTCACAGCCGCGTACAGATTAAGTAACCTAGAAATATAATCAATAAGATCCAGTATATTACTATATAAAAAAATCTTTTCGGTCTCTTCTTAACTACCTGCTGTATTCAATGTAATTTTTCAAGTGTATTTATGCCTTTGAACCATTTGAATATTCAGGGCATAATATATGAAGCCGTTATATCATTTCGACATCAAAGACGTCTTTAAATATTTATAAGTAAATTTACGGTCAATATTATAACTGCTTAATTCGAAAAAGATGTGCTTCCCTGGTCGGCTGTCTGGAGCAGCTCCAACAGTATTCTGAACATATGACATATGATATGGTGTGTATGACGCTGTTGTCTCGTGTCGGTATGTAATAAAAAGTGATAGTTTTTAAGTAACATTTACTAACATATAATATGACCACGTATATAAGTGTCAGTCATTTACAGTTTGCATGATTTTAATATTTGACACGAATTCAAATCTATTTCTATCCAGTTAAACATTCAGTCACAAAATTAATGGAATTTGCAAACAAATGAATTTTTCAACAAAACGGTTTATTTTCCTTTGATGTTTGGCTGCTTAAATATATATATAGATTTTAAGCCTTGTAATGTTACGCCAATTTGTTAAGAATATTTTCCGTTTTAGTTTTCTCTGTAAATCATAATTAGTGTATTGTCGATTATTTGTAAGTGTAACATTAACAAATTATTACAGTAGTGTTGTTATTTCCGTGAAATTTTAAGTGTATAAACACGATATTTTACGTTATTGTCTAATTGAGAAACATTATGTAAACGTTACAAATTTAAATGTGAGAAAATATAGAACAATCTGAATTACTAAGAAATAATTTTATTTTAATAAAAAAAAACATTGTTGGGAATTAATTTATGGGACAACAATCAGCTTCAGTATTAAACATGTCCCTTGTAAAATTTCTTTGATTAAACTTGCTTGAATTTAAATGCCAAATTAAATTATAGGATTTGTTTCTTCCTCGGCCAAGAATCACTACTCGAAGTAAAAGTAGTAAATTTATTATATTTTTAATTAAAAAAGTAATATACATATATTTATATTGTATTAGAATTAAACCTTAGGTGTTAACTTAATAAAATAAATATAGATATATTTATTCACTATAACTGACAAAAAAGTGATTTTAATATAAAACTTAGTTCTCTAAGATAACCAAGAATCATAGTCATTTAGTTTAATAGTACATTTAAATACAATTTTTTTTTAAATATAAGTCATTGTTCTATCCGAATTTGGTTTCAATGAATTCTTAACTATAAAGTGTTTAACTATATATGCAAATGTGCGTTAAACAAAATATCTTCATAAATTTAAAAAAAAAGCATTTTCATTACAAATTATGTTTAATGGTAAAGAGTTTCTACCTATTAACAGTATAATCACGATAATGGTTCCATTAAAACTTATTTGTCCATAGTATTTAAGTAAACAGAGGGAGTCCGGTTACAGAATAAAAATACAGTTGTATTAAAAAGCGCACCACTTGTTTGCATGTTTCACGTTTTTTATTCAATATACCGCGTCGTGTGCCCGCATTCTACTTGACACGGCTCTCTTTATAACATTCCTGCTTGCTTCTTCCCTAACTGTATACACATAGATAACAAAAATAATTTAATATTCATTTACAGTTAGTGATCGCAAAAAAGTTATTCTATATTACAACCACAATTCACATTTTATTGCTAAATACCAACAAATGGTTTCTGCGGTTACGATATATATATCTATATATATATATAGAGACATATAGATATATATATATATATATATATAGACGTTGAAGACGCTTCAATGTTTTGAAAGTGTCAAGAATGACAATGGAGGGTTGACGTTTCTTCACACTGACGGAACTCCGGGCTCTCTTGGCGTGCAGCGTTGGAACGGGGAAGAACCACGATCATTGAAGGATTTAAATCTGTTCGCATCGCGCCCAAGCAAGACGTCTTCGGTGGGGTGTCACTGTGTCCCAATTAATTATAAAGTGCTGATCATAATTCTGTTCATATTTGTGAAGATAATATTAGTACATTGCTAATTATCTTCAACACGTGGTTTTAATTCTCTCCGACTTTCTACGAATTAACTGATGACGTCCACGTGCCATTATACATATTATATTAATTTATTTAAATCATACCTTTTATAGTGTCAGCAATGTCATCAATATGTATACATACGTCAAACAATCCAATTTGATATGAGTTACCAAAGTAATTCAACTTCCTTCATATAAGGCTACAGGCGTAGCTGAAGTTCAAAACTAGATCGGTATGGTCTCTCAAAACAAACTCAGTTACCTAGCGTTTTTTTTTTCAAAATTCAATGTGCCCGCTTAATAACATATTACGCGAACACGACGCGATTTCTGCGCTGCTTTTATTGTTATTCAACTGTTATAAATAATTTGTGGTGTGGGTTAGTAGGTCAGCATACTTAGTCTCCACCTTTGTCAATTGTCAGAAATAATGAACGCCGTACACGGAAAATTTGTTATAGATGCTACAATTACTATTAACTTTCTATTATATACTTCCTACGTTCTTATTTTCTTTCCTTTGTTTCTGATATTATTGTTATTCGAGATTCATTCCGTTAACAAAGGGGATAGCACTTTCAGATATTAAACATAAAACAACTAAAAGACGTTCATATTTACTTATTTGAATTGATTTCATGTAAGTAACATAATGTGGGTTGTCTGGAAGAGATCGTTTATTAGCGATAAGGCCGCCCGTTGCTCTTATATGTCCAACTATTTACGTCATTTGCTTCTAGTGTTTAAGTGTAACACAGTGTAGATAAATAATTTTATATGAAATGTCTATTTTCTCGGTAGATAACCTCCTGAACCTGTAGTAGTTTTAAAATGTACGATTCAAAAGTCTCTTTATATAGACCTATTTGAATAAAGATATTTTGAGTTCGAGTTTACTTTGTCTACGTAATTTGTTCATCTAATTTTCGCTTAATTAATCGTAATCTTAACTATGCACCAGAATGTGACATTTTGTATGACAGGGTTAGAAATTTAGATATAAATTTGAGTTTTTATGTGTTTTTGGCTTCGCCGTAAATAAATACGTATATGCTTTTAAAATATTTAATAAATTAAAAAAGTGGCGTGTGATAATTAATATAATGGTAAGTCCCATATATTGTAAGAGCATACGAACTATTAAATTTCTGTTTAATTTACTTTAACGTAATTTTTAATTTATTTATAAGTTCATATGTAGGACAAATATTTACAGATTTATCTATAACGATTCCTAATAAGAACATACGAGTCTAATTACTGGTAAATTCATTTAGAACTAATTAATTTATTTAGCGCAAAGCTGTTTCGATAAAACTCAGAACAAATTAGACGGATCTATTCCAGTAATTGACGATAAGTGGACATACGAAATTCTAAATATGAATACAAACATTTGTAACGCACTATTCATTTACTTTGGTAGTCTAATGAAGTCATTGAGAAGCAAATACGTGAATAAATATCTTTTTCATTATGAAGAGGAGTGCACTTTAGCTAACGTTAAGCACGTTGCAGTTTCAGCAGTTTCAAATCTGATTTCCAACGCTAAAAGTCGAGTTTTAATAATTTCTTATGACAATGAAAATTAGATTTTATACAGCGGTAATAAAGTTTATAATGTGATTACAAAATCCGCACGAAGGGAAGTGTACTTGGAGGTATAATTCTAAAAGCTTGTAGCATCCGCTACCAGTGTTGCCTATAAACAACAGTGGTATATTATAGGGTAAATTATTTAGATGTTCTAATAACATATAGTTAATAATTCAGTCCGCTATAATGTTATGTATATACATTAGGGCTAAGTCATTTTTTTCCTTACCTGCGAAATATAGCAATCACAAACAAACACGCTTATATCACTATAAAATAATATTAGGTATCAAAATTTTATTGGAATTAAAAATATAAAGATATATAAGTGGAAAATCATATCGACGTATAGGCTGGCAACACCGTTGTTAGTCAACAGCAGTAGCATTTAGTTTTCGTCGCGGATCATCGTTCCCATTGAATAAATTCGCGTACGCTTATTTCCACGTAAATATTTAACGACAGTTCTAACTTTTATATATGTTCGTATTAAATACGCCATTAAAATGTTCTAAATATTTTAAAGCGTTTTAAACAGTCCACTATAAATTGTTAATGTAATGAACACGCGATAAATATATCGATTTTATTTTTTTTGCTATCTCTATTAACGCTTCATTTTTATTTCGATCGGATGTATTATTCTGCTATTTATATTTAAAATATTGTACGACTATTTTTTGTTAATTTAAACAATTTAATAAATTAAATAGTAACATATACAAATTAAACCACTTAAAATTAATTCTATTTTGTAGTATTAAAACTACATTAAAGTATTTATATATTTAAAAAAAATATATTATAACTATGTATATATTTAACTACGGATATATTTGAACTACATTTAGTACTATTGTGTGTCAGTTGTGTAAAAAGGCTAATATTCGCCTTAAAATGAACGGCGCCCTCGACGTTCTCGTCAACGCTTAATTATTTAGTGTAATTTAAAAATACTATGGGGAATAAAAACTAAACGTTGCCACATGCGTCAAGGTCACGGCTTGCGTCGCGTGGAATTGGCACCTGCGCGTGCGCGTCGCTTGTGACGCTAGTTGGTTCGAGACGTCCAGTTACTCAGTAACCGCTGGACATGACCAAATTATGGATTATCAATGTGTCGTCGTATATACGGTCATCAATATCGCGCCGCCCAAAGTTGCCGCCCAAGTTGGAGAGTTGGGCGGCTGTGTCGAATGGATTAAAAACAAGATTAAAAGGTATTTATTACAATATAATTTATTTGCTCAATTAGTTAGTATGTTAATCACTTTTGTCGCTAAACAAAGTCTTCTAACTTTAAGCTATTCAAATTTTTTTTAAATAAATTTTGCTGTTTTTTTCTAGGAAATTAATATGTGTAACGAATGAACTGTTTATTTAAATCACTCTTAAAATATGATTTATAAGATATAAAAAGGAAAGGCGTTATTTTATTCAGACATTAAAATGTATTTTATGAATGTTAATGATTGAATAATTAAAGCACGAACTTAATTCTTATTGGTATATATAATAATATAATAAATATTTATAATTTTTCCTCTCGGGGCAATATTGACTGAGTATACTCAAACTAAATAGTACTATTTAATTACTTAACATATTTCGTTTAAACAATCGTATCTTAATAAAATTAATATGATAAATATCTTTATTCTTTCACTGGAAATAAAATACTAACCGAACGGGGATGATTTTATCACTGGGAAAATAGGACAATACGATTCAAATAATAATTAACACTAATGGAAAAACTTTCATAATATTTTTATACGTTAAGTAGAAGATAAATAAAGAAATCTTCACTAACTGAACCCATTTATGGGTAATTTATTAAGAGATTTTTCTGTTTTAAGAATATTATTCATTACTAACATATCAAATTGTGTGTAATTTGTTTATTATTTTAGAGCGGTAGCAGTGTATCTTCAATCTTTGAAGGTAACACCAAACAATGGGATCATACACGCGAATCTCGCATGTTTATATTATAAACAAGGCTTCATAGATCTCGCCATAGAAACATATAGAAAAGCTATCGAGTTTCAACCGAATTTCCCCGACGCTTATTGTAATTTAGCTAATGCCCTCAAGGAAAAGGGCCTAGTGGATGAAGCTGAGGAATGTTACTCGAAGGCATTGATTTTGTGTCCCAATCATGTCGATTCACTCAATAATCTTGGAAATGTTAAGAGAGAACAGGGCAAAATAGATGAAGCGACAAATTTATATACAAAAGCTTTAAAAGTTTTTCCTGACTTCGCTGTTACACATAGTAACCTCGCGTCCCTTTTACAACAGCAAGGTAACTTAAGCTTTTTTTAAGTAAACACGATTTATATTACATTCAACCTTGTGAGGAAACAACTGAATATAAATATTTAAACATGCAAGCGTTAGTTTGACATGAATATAAAAAGCAATTATTGGCGAATTTTATTAAAAGAGCTGTGTACCTATGGGGATTAATACTCCCTTATACAGTTAAGAAAAGCATCGTGTGGTTTTTTTTACTACTATTGCAATATGTATTATTTATTTATAATTTTAACAAAATAATCACAAAATTAAACAATGATTTACTCCGACATGGAAACAGTGTATCGGTTTTGGTTCACTCGAGGTTAAACTAACTACTGTCGATATATTTTTTATTTTTTAAATTAAAGGTAAATTAAATCTGTTAAATATTTATTTAAAATAATAACGTCCAGACACCGTAGTTGTTATTGCAACACAGTAATTTATAGCCGGGCGTATAAATTATACGCAGTGACTTTGTCCCCTTAAACCTTATTAGCTATGCGAAAATATATTTATTTTTAGTATTACATATACGTCATAATGGTGGTTGGCAATAATCAATAACATTTCGCTAATTAGGGACGCACTCACCCGTAGTAATCACTTTGATAAATCGATTTCAGGTAAACACTGCGAAGCGTTAATACATTATCAAGAAGCTATAGCTATTCAACCGCAGTTCGCCGATGCGTACAGTAATATGGGAAACACATTCAGAGAGTTACAAGATACGCAAGGCGCTATAGTTTGTTTTAAAAAAGCAATAGAAATTAATCCCTTATTCGCCGACGCTCATTGTAATTTGGCCAGTATTTACAAAGATGTAGGTGATATAATTGAAGCTAAAAAGTCCTATCAGAATGCTCTCGTTATTAGAGAAGATTTTCCAGACGCTTATTGTAATTTGACACATTGCTTACAAATAATCTGTGATTGGGACGATTATGAGCAACGGATGAGGACAGTAATAGAAATTGTTGAAGAACAGTTAAAAAGTAATAAATTAACATCGGTACACCCACACCATTCCATATTATATCCGTTAAGTAACAAATGTAGAAAAGAAATTGCTGCCCGACATGCAAGATTATATTCAGAAAAGGTCAGAGGGCTTAACAATGAAACTAAATTTATTATAAAAAAGCACAAACGTCTTCGTATTGGTTACGTAAGTAGCGATTTTGGTAATCATCCGACATCTCACTTGATGCAATCCATCCCTGGCCTACACAATACGTCAAAGGTAGAAATATTTTGCTATGCTTTAAATCCAAATGACGGTTCAACATTCCGTAGTAAAATAGAAGGTGAATCAGAGCATTTCAATGATATATCCAGTATAACCTCTAATGATGAGGCAGCAAATTTAATACGTAACGATGACATTCAGATATTAGTAAACATGAATGGTTATACAAAAGGCTCGAGAAATGAAATATTTGCTATGAAATCAGCACCAATTCAACTAATGTGGTTGGGCTACCCCGGTACAAGTGGGGCAACATATATGGACTACATAGTATGTGATAATATATCATGTCCAATGGAAACTGAATATGATTTCACCGAAAAGTTCGCTTATATGCCATACACATATTTTGTTGGCGATCATATGAGAATGTTTCCTCATCTAAAAAAACGATTTAAATTGAGGACCAATAATTGTATATTAAATGAAACCGTAGCTTTAATTAATTATATAAATGATATAGATGAATACTGTGTGGATGTAGAAAAATCAATACTACACTATAGCAATTATGAACCAATAGAAGTATTAGAAAAAATTATTAACATTCCTGAGTGTGTCGTTGGTAGTACGTCAGACTCAAAGCAAGCACAGGTAAATTCAATCGATGTCGACCTTCAAAAATAAAACTAACATTTATTCAACATGCTTATGTTTCAGGTAGTAGTGGATGATATGTTTATATTAAATGGATTATCGGTATTGTCTTATGACTTTAAAATGGCTAGTGGAGAAATGGTTTGTGATAAAATTATAATAACAACACGATCTCAATATGGATTGCCAGATGACGCAATAGTATATTGTAATTTTAATCAATTATATAAAACCAATCCAAACACGTTAAAAACTTGGATAAATATTTTACAAAATGTGCCCAACAGTATTCTATGGCTTGTGAGATTTCCACCAGGGGGTGAACCGAATATTCACAAGTACGCCCGTAAATTTGGTAAATATATGAATTATTAGTTTTTATATTACGTTGATATAAATGTTCCCCGTAAAGTAGCATTAACCAAAACGACATCACTCCATTTATATATATACAAAAGTAACCTTTTTATTCGATTTTATCCGCGTCATTATAAACACGCAAAAACATGAAATGTGAACTATCGTTTCACAGCTAGTAATTATTTTTTGGAGATATTCGAGAAGAGCTATGATAAAGTACGATATGTACATATCTACATAGTAAATAAAGAGCTGTAATATTTTATTTACCATTCAGTAAATCATAAACATAATGAAATTTTCTAAAATATTTTTTTTTAGGTTTGGATACAAAACGAATAGTTTTTTCAAAAATAGCACCCAAGGAGGAACATGTAAGGCGAGGGCAATTGGCTGATGTGTGTTTAGACACTCCTCTTTGTAACGGTCATACAACAACTATGGACATGCTTTGGGCGGGGACGCCTGTTCTTACTTTACCGGGTGAAACTTTAGCATCAAGGTATTCTTAGTATGTTTATCAAAATTCAATCATAAAAAATGCTTATCTTAAGTAACGATTTGGCAAAATTCTTATATTTTGTTACATATAGACTATTTATACTTTTCATCAATTAATAAAATCCGGTACAGACAGCAATGGACAATGAAAATCACAAATTAATAAAAACTACATAAAAGTCACCCAAGCATATAAATTTCGTATTAATAATGAACTAAACAAGCTATATCGTATCAAGCATTCACTCCATTTAGTTCTGTCATAAGACTCTGGAAATATAACAAAAGCACTTATATTTTCCTTTGATCGTTTCAGAGTAGCTGCATCACAGCTTGCTGCATTAAATTGTTCGGAACTCATCGCTCGCGATATAAACCATTATGAGCAAATGGCTATAAAAATGGGAACAGATAACCAATAGTAAGAAATATAAATTTCCATAAGGGTGTAGTCACTTGGAATGTGATATTACAAAACGGGTCTAAATTAAATACACGAGATTGCAAATGAAGGTGTAAAGTGTTAATGTGATGATGAGCGTTCCAACCAGTAATTGAAAATAGGGATATATATTTCAACGATTCCTATAAAATAATCTAAAAGTTATTTAAGTAGCACCTTTTTACAACCCTTGCCCACATTCGGCCTGGTAACTGTTTATATGATAATGAACGCCATAGTTAATGATATATAAAGCGAAGAACAAAAAGTATAAATTTACTTATTACGAGAAACTATGCTTAACTAATATTATTTGACAGTCCCTGTCTCACATTCGAATTTAAATTGGTTTGGAATCTTTAAACAATCTCATATTAAGGAGGTTGTCAATTGTAGCCAAATTTAAATCTATAATAAAAAATATAGTTAGTCTTAAATATTTTTATTTGTTGCGAGCTTTTTAATAATATATTAAAAATAAAAAACGCGAAATATTAACTATAACGATTTACTTTTTAGTGTTAATTTAAGTTGTGTTTTAACTACGTTGGTTAAGATTTTAAAACATCTTAATTATAAGCGATTGTTTTTTCATTGATTAAATTATCGTATATGTTTTTCAGTCGCAAATATATCCGAGCTAAAGTGTATAAAGCTCGTGTGGAAAGCACACTTTTCGATTGCAAACACTATACAGAAGGATTGGAAGCACTTTACGAGAAAATGTGGCAACTTTACCAAGACGGAAAAATACCGGAACACATTGGCATATAAGTAACTCAATGGGTATTTCTTCCAATAAAACATAATGCGATGTAAAAACAAGAGTTAAATAAAAACAAAATAAAAAAAGTATTTTTCTAAATTCGATTTACTGTGCCACAACTACGTACAGACAATTCAAATAACATTGTTTAACATAATTTGATTTGTTACGAGTTCATAAATTCTGATCAACGTGAGTTTTGCTTATCCATATGTATTAATATTTAACGTGCTGCTCAGCTAGAGTAAAACCTACTTATAATCCCATAACCCCATAACCACACTGAATCGTGTTATTAGTCCTTTCAAATCAAAAAGATATGCGTATAAATATACAGATGGCGGTAGCAATATAAATGATGTTTGGTCACAGATGGCGTTGCTTTACATTTTACATAAATTTTATTAACTTTGTTATTTACCTTACAATATTTGCCTAAGTAGAATTGACATGGATTGTTCACTAAAGGGTTGCAAAGTTGAAAAATCGATTGAACCACTGATAGAATAAGCGCTCTATACATTTACGATACAGTAGATACATATATATACAGTTCATGATTAGAATAGAAGATACTTATTGTTTTTGGTTTTATTATTTGTAAAGAATTAAGTTGAAAATAAAATACCCCTTTTCAGATGATTGTTGCCAAATGTTTCTTAGGCAGATTTAAAAGATGTTTACATTACATAAGGAACATTACATGAACTATGATTATTCATATTCCCATACACTGGTTGATATCTAGTGTGTTCAAGAGTTAAATGAAACTAATCAAATAACAGTAGTTAATTATATAAGTTTTAATACGATATTTAAATGTGTTAAATAAATTACTTTTACAGCAAAAATTGTTTTTAGTTCTTATTTACCAATATCCACGTAAATGGTTATGATGAATCGTGATCGATGTTGATCAATTTGGAGCTTCGTTATCCACTGTATCATTTAAACTTTAGTTTTAGCGAAACGTTTTCATAAAAATGTCCTTTTTTTATTTCCGCTTTATAATGTATATTAAGACACGTTACTCAAAACCAATAAATACGACTGTAAATAGTGTATTACTATTAATGAAATTATTTTATAATATATTATTTTTAAATAATAAAAAAAGAAATTAATAATAATTACGGAGTACCATTGTTGGTGGCTTAAAATAGACTTGTGTCTATTTTAGTTTTTATGGAGTCAAACAAGAAAAGGGGTCTCATCGAGTGAAGTGCTTACCGGACTTATTATGTTCTAAGATGTTCCTTATTTGACTTTTGTCTTTTTAAAATTATATTATATATAATATAAGAAATTGCTTAAAAATGGACCTGGAGTTTAATATCAGCGTTTAAATAAACTTAAAAATGTAAAAAAAAAATTGAATTCGCGTGCAAAATTTGTATAATAATAATTATGAACTCTTTTTAACTTCGACTATTTAAGGAAGAATACGTATAAAACCAAAGCGACCGGAACAACCCAGTCATGGATTATCGACTGATGGAATTTCACAAAACGGTACGGTTAAGAAAAGAAAAACAACGAACGACATTTATAAGATATTTATTATAAGTGTACTACAATAATATTAGTGGAACATTGATTGCTTTGAGTTTTTAAACTATATAAGGGATCAAAAAACATAGGATTATACTTAAAAATATGTACATACATGTAATAATTAAAACATTCCGAAACATGTTAACATTTTTGTGTACACTTGAATTAATAAATACAACTCAGTCACAGCAAAATACATAAACGAAATCAACATTTACATAATATTCAGGCAATGTAACATCGGAGTACCTATATACATAATGCCAAAGCTCTCATAGCAAGTGTGGAGTGCAATTTTTATTTATATAACATAATTGCGTATAATATAGTTTTGTTTTACTATATAATATTGATTATATAGTATTTTTAATTTTTTTGCACCAAATAACGCGTACCTTACAGGACATGATATTTCCAACTGGTACTCTGAATATAGGTACCCTAACTCTAAATTTAAAGTAAATTAATTTTAATTTTATTATTGCTGTTATAAATACTTCAGCTTTCATACACTTAGCAAATTTATATGTGAATTGGTTTTAGTGGCGTCGAAAATATGAACATAGGGTTTTAGTATACAAGAGTACATAGTATGTATACATAAATAAATTAGAAATTTCTGTTTCGTAAGGACATGAGTTTTGGCCCTAAGTGGCCCCATACTAGTAAGGCCAGCATATTTAAGCCCTTTTATTTCCTCTATAAAATTATATATCTAAACTATGCTGGTCTTATTTTAAAAAAAAATTATTATATTTAATAAAATGCATACCAACTTATGAAAATAAAGTTAGATTGATAAATATAAAACAATATTCTTATAAAACTGAATGGGTAATGACAAATTTCTTTCACGATGCCAATCATTCGTATTTACTTTAATCTATCTCGGCATTATAATTCTGGGCTTACATAAAATATGATTTAAAAATGATTATAAAGCAAACAAGAATTGTGTTTTTATTATCATAATAATAAGCTTAGGTAAAGTGGGTTTTTGATTTTATTTCGTGACCTTTTAAAACGTTCAGAGAACCTGACTTGATGCAAGCCGTACAAGTTTCCATTTGAGATATGTATGCACCCAAAAAAAACAACCAAGCCGACTTTATTGCCTGCTTCCACTCAGCTTGGTCGCGTACGAACAGGCGTAGAATCATTTGGATTTAAGATATTTCAAAATGTAACTTAAGGACTAAAGAGATTTTTACTTTGATTTTATGTCAAAAAACGGAATTAATAATAGTAAAAAAACTTTCCTAATAACATAATTTCGAGTTTTGAGTATATCTGGTTGGTATTGTCACAAACAAAACAGGAAGACAAAATGATCTGTTTTTAAGAAAAAATATAGTATGGACTGTATTATTTCTTTAACAATACGATAATTTATATTTCATAATAACACTTTATAAATTATGAAAAATAATTTTAATAAATGATCTTCATAACGTACTATAACTTTTAAAATTTGTCAACAAAATTAAAGTTAACATGAATTAAATTATAGGGCGAATAAACATTTTTAACATCTCCAATATATAGATAAAATAATTTTACAAATTTTGAAATAAAGCGGTACATTTATTTCCGTTCATGACTATTAAACTGTCTCACGTAAGACGTACTATAACTAACATATAAGGCATAGGACATTGACTCAAATATGTCTCATGATTTAAAAGAAATCGATTTTATGTCTCAACAATCACAGTGAATTTATTTTATTACTTATGTCACTAAATATTTCAGACAATTACAAAACAAGGATCAAAAAAGAGACATGTATAACAATAACTTACGAACTAAACAATGATAAAAATAAAAATAATACACCTAACCAACTAAAAATTACATTTAAGGCCAGCCATCACTGGCCGGTGAAATCTTGAAGGGACGACTCTAAGTAGAGCTCAGATTTCAATGATAACATATGAATATGCAAAATGTCAACACTATGTTTGCAATATTGTATTTCATTATACCATTTGACTGGTGTCATTCTTAAATTAATGATTTTATTTGTCGTTGTCCATTATTTCGAATGCCACGCTACAAATACATAATAAGTTTAAGCAAAGATTTCTATCAGTCTATAATTTATAGTGGTTAGTACTACGTCATTTTTACTAAAACACAAAAGGTTAAATCATTCTAAAGTGTATTTGAAAAATATTTAAAAAATTCGAGAACATCTTACAAAGATTGTCACTCACACAAGTATGAAGATTTCTATGATCGCGACGAATTTCAAGTGAAAATTAAATTATCTTTAATTTGAAAAAATAGATTAAACGGGTGCCGCGCTAACATAAGGTTATGTCGTGAGCTTAAATGTAAAGTTTGATCCTTAAAACTAATTACTACACATATTTTAGAATTTCGTTTCAGAGAGACGCATAAACTTTTAAAATTCTAACTAGGCCTACGCTAACCTACACTGTAACTAAAAGCGATAGGGGTGCTGATCCAATATAACGTGTATTATTTACATATTAAATTAAAATCAGAACATATTTATTACACATTACCCTATGAAGTTTTGTATGCTATTTTAATCTTTAGAATTTATGTTCGTATGGAACGTTCACAACTTTTTCTAACTCCAATATAATCAAGACGTGTAAGATTTTGTTTGTATTTAATTCATACCATAGAACAATTCTCAGTAGTAATTGATACTTGGCGAAATTGGCGTACACAATTTTAATTTGACGTGTTTCTATTCGTACTATGTTTTTCTTAGGGAAACATATTAAAGCCTTCGTCTATTGCTGTACATACTAGCCATGCTGACCATAAATATTATGGTTAATGCAACGTCTGTCTCAACTATTATCGAATTATCACTAGAGTTATAACTGGAGGTAAAACTAGAGTTATAACTGGAGTTAAAACTAGAGTAATAACTGGAGTTATAACTACAGTTATAACTAGTATCATTAGTCTATCAGAACCAACCCAGCATAAACTTTAATAAACAAACATTATATCAATTATGATAAGTAAACTATCAATTTTTATAATGATTTTATGGTACATATCTAATCTAGCTTCTTCTAAATGCAATGGAATACTTTATTGATTGTAAGTTTACAAAGTTTTTTTTTTTAAATTAATAATATCTATGTCAACGTTTTATCAAACTTCATAAGATTTTCGTTTATTAACTTATTTACTTGATTTATAAAACAATAAATACTTATTATAATGTTATAATTTAAGATCTAGTTAAATCTATATTTTTAGCCAAATAGTACAGTGTTATTTTCTGAAATTTGCCCGACTTTCATAACGTAAATAATTTATGTTTTGAAATATATATATTTATTAATTTACATTTGTGTTTTAGAAGTTTATACTCAGATCTTAAATTATATGTTTTCTACCTTAAAAATTAATGGTAACATATTCTATGATATAGAAGACATAGTTGCTCCATGATTTTGTTATTGAGTCTATTTCAACCACAAAAATATTTAACGAGCTTAAATTTAAATTCCACTGATTGAATATTAATTTTCAATTATTATACTATTTGGTTATCATTTATTTATTGCGTTTTATTATATATATTAACGAAATTTACCGAGGGCATATCCCAACAATATCATAACATTTTGTTATTGCAAATTACTATAATATTAACAATATACATCTATTTATCTATTGAGTACAAGAACACATAATTATACCAGTGTTATAAATAAATCTGGTATTCTGTTTAGAACATATTGGTGTTCGCGTTGGGCAGTGATATTAAAAACCGTACAATTAAAAACGGACACAAGGGAATGTAAAACGACAAAGCAACATAGTGTTTCGTTTGATTGTGATTAGTCAAGCATAGTCCAATGTGGTCCATTGTTCTGTTCGACTAAACGGAATCAAGGAAACGAGTCGTTTTGCATTCCAAACTTGACCGGCGTATAACGGACAGATGTACCATCGATGCGTTTTAAGCCGGTGGGGACATTCCGTTTGTGACGTAACTGATGACAGGAATTCTGCGTTTCAGATAATCGAAGGTCAATAAGCTGATAGTGAGGGAGTGTGTTTAGTAAGACTAAACTCCTACACTATCAACATATCTAATGCTCAATTGCATTGAAAGAAACTACAGTATCCAAAGCTTTTTCTACAGTGCGGAACCAAATTAAAACTTCTGCTACATAAAAAATTGCAGCAAGGCTATTCACTTATATTTTTGTATGTACATTCCGTTGAGCATCTTTGTCAACGGTTATATTTAATTCATATACAAACAGCGTCGCTGCAGTCACAACTCTTTTCAAATGTAACTACAATGCGAACTCGTTACGATAAGAACTTCATATGATATTGCAATGCTTTGTATGCTCGTACATTACCTAATTGTGAAACTAGCACAAACAATGTATATGAGATGTGGTTTAAAAGTTAATTTCATCCAATATTTTAATGTGTGATCTCATGTGTATGACATAACCCCTCTTTCGCAACAGCGCTTTTCACATGCGTTAAAATGGAACATAAAATGTATCAATTTATAAGACAGCGCTTTTAAAGCGCGGCGTTTTTTTTATCGCGCAGTTTTAAATTTTAGGCGCTAGGCACATACGAAGTTTATCTTAAACCGAGCGTTTAAAAAGCCCTGGTGCTGCGTTCATTAGCCAGTACGTTGCACGCTGCTGCATCGTTCACACGTGTTCTGTTAATATGATGTTTAAATTACTTCTGAATGCACTGTAGTGCATTCATTCTTAAAATTAACAATTGTTCTCAAACTTCTTAAAGAATATTAATTATCATTATTCTGGATTTATTTGCGCAAACCATAAATCATAAAATAACCTATTAGAAAACTGCTCAAATATTCACACTAATTTCATTTAGAGGATATACTCACAATGCTATTTTTGTCTTTTTAACATTCTAGCAACACAAATTGCTGTGGCTAATGCCACATACCTACGCTACTGCATCGAAACATGGTTACAAGAGCTTTATAAGAGCGTTATATCACCGATCCACACCTTACCAAGGCATTCATTGCAATACCATATAGTGATGTATAAATTGTTCAACAAATTTAATCTTTACATTCATCGATGTTGTGTTAAGTGAGATTAGATTATATTCTAAGAACTGTATAAATGGATGTGTTAAACGTTTTTATACTGTAAACTGAATTTAAAGGATTGATTAAGAGGCTAAGTTAATAACTGTGCTTCTGAGATTTAATTTTTTTTTCAGTTAGGATTTTGTTTATTTTTAATGAAGCTAACATATATGAGATAAATACACTTAAAAATATTAAAAACAAAAGTCGTAAATCGTTATTATTAAAATGTAATTGATACGATGTACCGCATACTTCACATCACCAATAATGAGCGTCGATAGCTTAGTCAAATTGGTAAGACTCATTAAACCAGGGATGAGCAACACGCGGCAACATTGTAATTTTTTCCTATTTAATATGATTTTTTTATTACATACATCCAAATTTTTAAGTTCAAATTGTCCCGTTGATGAAAAAGGTTGCTTACCCCTGTATAAAACATGCAAGTTTCAAACTACACATGACGCTTTATTCCTCCTTACAATAACTTAACTAACAGGGAAGAGAAAAGGCTTCAATCGTTGAACGAAAGGCCGAATATAAGCATTGCGTGAAATTAAAATGTCCCACATGAATTCTATACTGTTGATGGTACGTTAGTCATATATTTATAACATGCTAAGAATACTCATGCAGTCTATTTTTCTATCAAATTATCCAATGTCTAAGGAACATTATTGCAAATCATTTTCTTTCCAAATATTATCTGATACATAAAATGTAATATTATCGAACTAAAAACTCATGTTCATGCAATTTAAAGCTGATACTTAAAAATATACAATAAAGCCATGAGCGACTAAATAATTATATGACACTAAAATTAGAAACTATTTGTCACATGATCAAAAAGGAATGTATTACATAAGGGAATCTAACACATAAAGCTAATTTGAGCATTAGAATAAATAACAAAACCGTTATTCATAGCCACTCATTTTGCCACAAAATAATAATTTGAAACTTAACAACACTCATTCGTATCAACTGAATTTTAACAAATTGATTCAGTCATTCCTACCGGAAGATAAACATACAAAATCCTATCGTCTATTTAATACATTTAATTAATTGAAGGTCATATTATATACAAGCGATATTTAACTACACGCGTTGACTTCTAGCAGTTTTTTTTACATATTACGCATTTTCAAATTATTATTGAATGTGTGCTAGTGGAAAAATAAGTGGTGATAACTTAGATCCCTCTATTTATCCTCTTCCAGAAGTACCAGATCGTCAGCAACGACATCGGACACGTGAAGATATATAATCCAGTACATTAGATTGAAGCAGACAAAGCATACGGGGAATACGATGCGCGAATATTTATCGATGTCCGATGGTGTCATTCCGAGTAATTTGCTGATGTCCTGAAAAATGTAGAAGCAACTACTAAGACATTAGGAACGATCACAAGGGATCACGTAAATAGTATTCGCAACGATGCACAAGGATATATCAGAGCCAATTCAATAGCATATATTAATCGCAATAGACGCTTGCCGCATTATAGATTCAAATTAGTGGAACAAGCTGCTGTTACCTTGCCAGGTGGTAATAGCTGTGGTGGCGGTGGGTTCTCGTCTTCTGTATTCCTTCCGCCGTTTATTGTATTCTCCAGTATTCCACCCTTGGAATGCACTTTGGGATCATGCACTTTAAATCGAACTTCCTTAAATGGTAAAATTTATTTAAACATCTAAAACTGAAGTACACTGCGTAAAACCACGAGGCTTGTATTGTTACGAATGTACAATGAAGAACTTTTGACATATTTTTTGAGTCCCCTCAAGATTTTGTTGGCTGGTTGGTGCTGCTTTCGAACCTTGTGTATTTTTGTTTTGTGTTAATCATTTTTTTGTTATTGTGTTATTATTTATTTCCTAGTAATTGTTATAACGTGTACCTTGTATATCTTTATTTTGATAATAGCTGTTTAAATTTTAAGGAACATATAAGATACACTTATTTCTTAAAAGTGTGTAGAAAATACATAATAAAAGTGTGATGTTGAAAGTGTAGATTACTATTGCAGGCAGCATAAGGATAATTCTATAATTATTGTAACAGGTTGTGCCGTTTTAATTATAGTTAAAAATTAATTAATTAATATATCTGACGTTAGTTAAAGTCTATAGCCATACTTCTATAGTAGTAAATATCTGTGACATGTTGTCATTGTTTCATGTTTTTCTTCAATTCCAATACAAGACACCATATTTTCAAAATCAATGAGGAACGACAAACAACATTATTCACCATCAAAGTGTTTATTTGTTTATTATTAACCAGAACTCAGACGGCCCAGCACGTAGCTTTCTATTACAAGACTTCGAAGTGTAAATTAATCCATTGATAAATTATATCCTTGGTTTCCATGCGGATTAAAAATCGTACCTAACATTTCCTCCTCAGTTATCAAAGAAAACCCTAATAGTTTAACTTACTGATGGGCGGCCTGGTGGACATCTTCCAATCGTATTCATTTTAGAAAGCGTATGAGAATCGACTGGTGGGCAATCCACCGGTATTTTCTTCTCCGATGCAATCTTTTGGATCGTCATGAATCTCTGCTTTCTCATTTGTATCCTCTTAGCCATATATCCAACTGTAGCATATTCTGAAATGATACAAACGGTGCTTCCCAGTATGTATATAAATATACATGGTAAATAGAAATCGCTATTGCATGTATTAAAATGTCATTCCTTAGGACCAACATGTTGTACAAAAAAATTGAAAAATATTACCATCAAAACAAAATAGACTTAAAAATAGAAATCGGACAAATTCGTCAATCGTATGGCGCTATGCTAACGGAACAGGTGATACGAAATTTTGAGATATTATTAAATTGTAATAAAGTCGCTTTGCAATAGCTTATATTTCCTATAATTACCTAATAAACTGGCGAAGACCATTACGAAGCAAGTGCCTAGGTACACATCGATTGATTTGACGTACGATATCTTTGGTAGTGCAGCGTTTGTTGAAGACATAAGCGTGGTCATCGTCAACACCGTGGTCACACCCAGCGCCACGCGAGCAGGCGTAGCGTTACGATTCAACCAAAATGATACCCATGATATTATGACTATAAGCCCAGATGGAATGTAAATTTGAATTAAATAGTATCCCATAGAACGTACAAATTGGATCTCACAAGCCAATCTTGAGTAATTTCCTGTAAAGTAACAACATTTCAGAGATGAATCAAATAAAAAGAATTTGTTGAAAGTCCCGAATAAATATAAAATTGACTTGATTTTTAGTTATTAATTTATGAATTGAGTTGCTAACACAAGTTCTGTGTTTGTAGTGCAAGAATACAAAGCAGGAAGTGAACAGATTCGTGGTTGTTTTGCCCAGTGTTTCATGTCAAGTAATGGAACCATTATTTCTTCTCGTTCGTTGTTTTTCCCAGTACCTGTTGTAAGGGAGATTTCCATAGCTCGCTGCCGATGACCGAGCACCTTGAATTGCGGCAGGGACACTTCACTGGAAACGCCCACAGAATTCGGCCCCTCGTTCCATTTGTAACGGATGTCTCGCATGGTGTAGCCGACTGTGCGCAGCGGATACATAAATGAATGACCCCTGACCCATTGTAGTGGGTGTTCCGACTCGAATCGTGTTTCGGTCGGGTCAAAGCCGAGGATTTTCACTTTTACGCGTTCTCATGCTGATATTGTGTCATGTATAACATGTGTGCACATGCCGCGTCTTGCACGCGGGCGGAGGGAGACGGGGTCGGTAGCGGAGCATGGATGGATATGCGGAGGTTTGTAATGCGATCTACTTGTTACCTGTCGTTAGAGTTACAACCGTAGCACGCTGCCGGTGTCCAAGTACCCGAAATTGAGGCAGCTGCACCTCGTTGCTCATCCCGACACTTGCCAATCCGTCTTTCCAATGATACCGAATATCTCTCATAGTGTACCCGACTCCGGAGACATGCCAAACACACAAAACGCTATCACTTACGCTGCGAGCATCGCGCTTCCCACACGTAGCCACTTGATGGGAGACGCGGGTAAAGAGATAATTAAGCTGACTCGAGGCAAATGTACCTCGTATCTGCTCATTGAGGATGATAGAACAATACGTCTAAAACTTTAAGAAAATCAAGACTGATCTAGACATGCATGCAGTACTAAAATAAACACTAGGTGCTAGTAAGCAATTGTGCAAGGAATGCATTGTTTGTGTAGGTTTGCGAAGGTTTGCGTGTAGTATGGTTGTTGGTACTGGCGTGCGGTACGTCTGCAGCCAGCTCTCGGTGATAAGCAGACTCTGCTGACGCGTACCCCGCCTCCTTCGGCCCACAGGTTACATCGATGTCTCATAATCTTTTTAGCTTAATGCTCGATAGTATACAGGCTTATAATGCCTTCCTTCTGCGGGTGCTGTATGCGAGAAGGAGACATCCAACGTGACAACACGAGGCGGTCAAACGTGTGAACGTTACGCTTGTGCTCACAAATCCCTGAATAGCATCTGTGATTAAAAAGTGGTCACATTGGGAAGCCCAGTGAGAGATTGCACAGTGTTAAGAATTAAGTAATGATTGCGTCATTGTGAAAACGCTATCAACATAAACAATTATAACACTTCTATTTTTCTACCATCGAAATTATTGAAGTGTTACCATTAAGCGTGAAACTTTGTGATAAATACAATTACTTTATATAATTTGGTTGCTTTTATTAATTTACAGGTGTATATCAAATTGGATTATATTATATCTGTAATACTTACAACTCTCTATCTCAATGTGGCATAGTTGACGATCCATTGGAAAATATTGAAGATTCATAGGACATGATGCTGTAATGGTTAATCTGAAATGTTTGATAGGAAAAGGATGAAATTTATCAATCTTATAGATATATATATATATATATATATATATATATATATATATATATATATATATATATATATATATATATGTGTGTGTAAGAATTCTTTTATGTTAAAAGAATTCGTTGAGAAGCGTTTATGGTTTGAAAATCTTTATTAGGTAAACATTTCTCTCTGGGTTTATATATCAAAAAAGGCCGAATAAAGTGATAGATGTCATGTAATTGTTGAAAACTGTGGGGGAAAATGATGGAAAAATTCAATAAATTATCTTATATCATGTTATACCAGACCCTGACTAACATAACTCATACACCGACCGCATTGGTGACTCTTGGACCATTCAAATTTGACCGAACAAATCATAAATAATACAAACATAACAAGTTAGTACCAAGTATTATTATCTTAGTAGTTAAAAATACATTGATTTTATTATATCAACTGTATAATTTGAATTCAGATCACATTGTGGGTTGAGATTTTAAGTTTACCATTTAAAATGCATCGTTTGTCTAATGACTTGACATTTATCATCTTAGTTGTAACTAGACTGTAAAGCTCGCGAATGATAAATTAAAATATTAAATAATAATTGATTTTATAGAAACAAATTATTATCATATTATGGTAAATTATTTTAGCCTGATTGCACTAAAGCGATAATTAACGAATTGTGATTTTTATTCATATTATTAAGGTGACTAGAAGGAAGGCTGGCAGTAGGAAAAAATAATTACGCAATATTCGAGCAAGCTATTCCGCAGTACTATGGATAGAGAGGCTATTAGGAAGCTGATTGCCAACCTTCACTAGTCGATTTTGCTAATTCTCATTACGATTAAGCGCAAACTTTAATAAACTAGATAATTCAATTTGTATAATAGATTTACACTATACCTTATACTTCTTGTTATAGATCCTGAATAATGTATCCTTATAAATTCGTTACTAGTAGTTGCTATATGAAAATACGATTGCTTTTCATTTACAAAGAATGTGTCTGGAACCCATATATTTTTAATAAATTCGGACCCAACCGACAGGGTCTCCACCCCGGGTCTTTTCTTATACGCTAGTCGGGGGTCTGTCCAAAATTGTCGGAAGTAAAAATCCAGTGTAAAATCCTGGAAAAGAAAACTTTCAATACAACGGAGGACTGAATGATTTTTGGGTTCAGACATCTAACATTACATGCGGTGACATTTATATAGTGTTAATGAAACTATCAGATAACAAGCCGTAACTTTACAACCATTTGGCTCTAAGTTCGTATCCATGAACGATATTTTATTATGAATGCATGAGATTCCTATAGACATGGTGTGGCATGGTTCATAAATACGCAGTACATTTATCTGTGCACAGTGAGGTAAAGCTATGCGCAAGAGTGTGTCAATGTGAATTTGTTGTCTACAAAATGGAGAGATTGCGGTTCTTATCGATGTATGTGGGTGGGTGTTCGCACAAGCTGGCACCCACGGCTCGACAAAGCATTTTTAATGAAGCTAAGGCCAATATTTGTACGGGAATATAATTTTGACATTAAGTTATCCCGCACCTTGTCCTTTATAAAGTCACGTTCAATGTAACCTTATGTATTTGATTTGGTTTCCACTTCAGTATTTATTGGAAATGTTGATTTCCTTAGCGTTCTACTAACATAAATTAATAAGCGATCGAAAAGTAACTAGATCTATACACATAAACTCCGGTGTTCCAATTAACTGAAGAGCGTGAGTAACGATTACGTTGGCAGATTTCCAGTAGATATGGGTACCACAGACACAAACACAACGAACTACGAAATGACGGACAGTTAAAATTGTACAGTCGTCGCAAGTCCACCCCGTGCAAGGCTGGTGTAAGCACAAAATATTTGTGAACACGAACCAGTATTGAATGTTCATAACATAACGCGAATGACCCTGGGGGCCGCTGAGTGATATAAGAGTCTCTAATGCATCGGGCTTAACAGAAATGCATTTGTTGGAGTTACGAAAACTGGTAAACACATCAGACAAGTTATAATATACATAATTGCTATTCTTATCTCGAGTTGTTTCATTTATATTTTTTAGATAGAAAACTTTCAAACCACTATGATCACATTTGTATTATATGGTTTATGCAAGTTCAACACTCCAGTTACATCCATGACTCTAATATATAAAGGTGATTCCTTTTTTTGAAATTGATCGATCAGTGAGAAGCGTCTAGAAAGGGGTTTTCAACATTGAGCAATACACGATTGGTATTTTGATTTCTTTTTTAAATATATATAATAGCAGTAATAGCAAATGAGACACTGATATTTATGAATAAGCTTCAGATAAATACCAAGGATAGTGGTTTGTCAAAACTCTGATAAGAAAGCAACTGTGGACAGGGAACTCTGCTCGACAAAACGCAGACATGCTCGCAGCCTCGTGTCTAGGGCTGCTCGGTCGCTCGGCACAAAGCCGAAGCGGCCGAGACAAGCGTGAGCTGACAGTGACGAGTACCATGAGCACTTCGGAGACGGAGCTGATAGACAGCACATACATGGTGACGCCCACCTCCACTGGCGGACCTGCAATCAAGCCCAATTGTGAGTACCGCTCGCGCTTCACGCCGTGAAAACCAAACCAAAGGTCTGTAACGGAATGGGACGGGTGTCCGAAGGACGTCGATCGAACCGTGGTCACGGGTGCTACGATGAACAATGCTGGTGATTGACTAATGTGTGTCTATATTTTTTTAATAAGGTACCATTTTCACTTCAGACAGAGAGCTGATGGAGAGCACGTACATGGTAACCCCCACTTCCACGGGTGGCCCTGAAAACGATAACACATGATACCTTTGTATCAGATCGCAGTGCTATATTATTTCACACCAGCCTTTGTTTTAAATTTAATTAACATCCACATTCTCGTCTATTTAAGACCAGTCTCTGGTGGTTCGCTTTTCTTCATCAATTTTCTTCTTATTCTTGATAATAGCTGCTTGTCAAATAAGATTATTAAAGGTGTTTCTTATTTATTATTATTGTATAAAAAGGATGTTTAAATATGACTACTAATAATTATTGTAGCGTAAAATATCAAAAATAACAACAAGTGAGATGTACGTTTTTATCTTGGAGAGTGCCGTGCTTATCTTTTGTTCGAAGAGAGGCTTAAGTGGAAATTTTTTGATGCGTGAAATTTGAAGGTAAGAACTTTTCTTCAATTTATTTTAAGATACATTATCTTTATAATGTATCTTAATATACATAAAATTATTTATAAATATACATAAAAGCTTTTCGTCAAGTTATCCATATGATAGATTTTGTAAAAAAACCTGAGGTCTGATAATCGGGGTCTATCCCAGTTCAGGCGACCGGCGACATGTTGTTACATGTTAATTCATTTAAAAAATTGTGAGCAAATAAAGAAATATTGACGCTCATACAGCATTTACTAAAACAAAAAGCTAATTTACAATCGCAATTTATCGTTCCAACTTTATTGCGACTATGGCGCCATTCGGCTCGAACAATAATTCAAGTACGCGAACTATAATTCATTAGACTATAAATTAAATCATTAATCGCACTGAGTGGATTAATGATAATTGTTAATTATTTGAGATTTAATGAGAATGTTATAATTAACATGTAGTATAATGAGTTAAACGGGTGTTTTAAATCAGCCTTAAAGCACACGACGCAGTCTTCCAAATATAACAGTTATTGTTCGTACAATGAAATTGATTTGGTTAATACCACTTATTACTGATACACTGCGGTTAATTGTTCTAACATATATCTCATAAGCCTATTACTAATTTTTTGGTGTATTTTTTGAAAATTTTATTTGTAAAAAAAATTTAGAGCTACTTTTAGAGCGTCAATATCAAAATCAAGTCAAAAATTGAACTGAACTTAATGGAATTATTAGTATTAATGAGCTTTAATAAAAAAAAGTAAGTCGCAATACGATGAAACCTTTTTTTATTGATTAAACACTGTACTTTACAAAAAAACGTGGAAGCCGAGTTTTTTGCCTGCTTCTTCTCAGCGTGGTCTCGTACGAACATGTACCATACTGAATACAAATATTTCACTTTGATTTTTTATTATTTATTCGATAACTACATATATAGCTAATAACTGGTACTTGGTACTTGTGAGAAAGTCACAATTCAACATGTCTCTTTATGCTTTATTATACAGTGTAATCTCTGAATACAATGAACATAAAAGTGTTCATAAAAGTGAATTTTATGAACTAAGTTTACCTTTGTTAGCCTAAGTTAACCTTTGAACTAAGTAATAACAAGTTGATATCCTTGTATAAATGGTGGGTGGTATTTTGTAAAATACATGCATAAGTCAAATGTGACAGTTTGTATATTGTAAATAAGTGAATAATATTTTGGAATCATTGACATATTGACCATGCATCTAGTGAAATCTTTAACCTGACCAATTACTTGAATTGCTGGCGTCTTCAATTCGAGTATAAAAACAACTTACCACCATAATTTGGCCTCACTCTTTTATCATAGCTTATACTAAAAGAGTCTAAAATTGCTGATATATTAACATCTCCGAACATGCCACCTCCACCAGAGCCTCTGCAAAAAAAAACATATAATATTACCTTGGTAAAGTATTAGATATCGTTTCAACTAAATTAAAACCAAATAAACAAATTTTTGTAATAAGTGGCAAGCGGATTACAGGCAACTTTCCAGGTGTGTTGCCAGCCTTTAGGGGGATCGCTCCCCAGAGTGATGTACAGTGATGTTAGTTATAGATAGGTCAGTTGCACTCCAACATAGAACTCGTAGTTATTGTTAATTTTTATAATGAAATGTAGTAAAACGAGTTAAAAGTCATGTAAATTGAAATGTGAACCACGTAACGTCAAACACAAAGTGACATCAAAGCTTTGACAGAACTGTGTCGGAATCGAGTTCCGTTAAAACATGACGTCATTACCTAATGCGGTTGTGGATTTAAATGTCAGTTCGTACAATCATACACGGTACACAGTAAGATGCAATAAGCGTTTACTAGCATTGGCTGATTGCATATTATCCATTGAAATGTTCCATTTGCATTTTTAGAGGATATTTGTGGGAAATGCGTGGGGGGTCAATAGAAAGATAACTTTGATTTGGTACGCAAATTAATTCGGTACAAATTATGTAGTTACAATTCTTGTAAGATAGTTTCTAAGTCTATATTGCATAAAAAATGTTTTCACACCTTTTTCCAAGATTTTTCCGGGGGACAAGGGTGGCGACCGCACAAAACTGGAAGTTAAGTTTCTATAGACCCCCCAAACATGTCCCAAAAGTAAAATTGCGTCCCCTAATAAATACCTAATTCGGTCCTTATAAAAGCAACCTACTACCTCAAATGTACTTAACACGAACGAATGGAATTTCATTAATGGTAACTACCCTCATAGAAAATCGTCGATTGGGACAATGTAAGTAATGTTGAACTTAGAAATATGATACTTGGATATGATTATATAACAATAATTTAAGTTTCAATTTTGTACGTGTATTTTTTGGTCCTAAATAAATAAACTTCAGTAAACCCCGATTTTTAATAGTCATGTTAGTAGTTCAATGATCTTGCTTGGCGTTCGATAACTTTTCACGATTACAATAGGTTTTTATTACCCTAGAAATAATTTATAAGGCAAAACAACCATGTCAGCTAGTGATTGTATAACATTAGCATAACACAGAGAAAATTTTCATACAATTCGCTTTGTAAATTTCACAAACTCACATTGTAATATTCGTGGTATTGTAAATCTTTTAGTCTAAATCTATTGTATTTAAAATAATTTAGTTGTTATGTACATATTAAGACAGTTATGTTATACATTTTGTTGTGACAGTCAAATTATATTTAAAGTTATATTTCTGTTATGGAGATGTAATTTATGAGGTTTAATATTTTGTCTCGCTCGATGTAACAGTCACTAGTCTAGTTTTGAGTTAACGTCATTATTATAACATATGGTGGGTATTTCGAATTATAATTGTTTACTCATAATATTTATTGTAGTGTCGGTGATTAGTAGATGTAGTTATTAAAACGCATTGGTAATTAATAACTATTAAAATGCTTTTAAATCTTATTATATCTATTGCCGCGAAGTAGATGCTAACTTCCACAGACATTTAAATTACGTAGTTAAAAAAATAAGAGTTCACACTTCAACTGGGGGAATTATGTCTAATTAATACCTAATATGGACAGTCGTAGGGAATGTTTATATGAACTCAAACTCAAAATAACTTTATTCAAGAAGACACTTTTGAATCGTCAATTTTTACACTACCGGTTCGGAAGGCTTATCTCAAGGCCTAGTCATCTACCAAGAAGAACCGACAAGAAACTCGATAGCTGCTCTTTTTAAATAAACAATTAATACAAAATTGTGCTACTGCCAATTAAAATAACATAGCATTGTAAGGCTACTCAAGAATTGAACTGTCTCGATGCTGAGCCATTTGCCGACACATTAAAGGGATCTTTGTCCTCTAAATATTCGTTTACGGTAATAAACTAAAGACGGTACATAAGATGCCTATTGTTCTGTATCATACGTATTTAAGAACTGAAACATATATGATCATTATTACAAAACAAACAAACTTGACTTACAAAAAGCCTTCTAAATCCAAAATGTTCCTATCGGATTATAACTAATAATAACTATATTTTGAATGGCGTTAAATAATCCGATTAATTTAATTAAAACAAAACAACGATAAAATAATTTTCATGCCATAAATTGGTGGCGTTTTTCCGGACAGTTGAAAGTTATCAATAACATTTAAGCTTTTAATTGTATTAAAGCTTACATTTCGTATTCAATTTAGTGAATATAATATTCAGTACGCGATAAAATCATTGATTTACAGAACTCGTATGAGCCCATTCAATCGGGCGAGCAGTCAATCGATTCAAAATCAAAATAAAAAATATCTTTATTCATACAAGTAACTACAGTACACTTATGAATCGTCAACAAAGTTATAAAATTTTTCGACTCTACATGAAGTCGAATGCGTACGAGAAAAACTGGCAAGAATCTCTCTGTATACTCCTTTCTGCATTCTTGTTTCTAGTCGTACAGTCTTATGGGATGGTTTCCTATTGTCCTGGAACAGGCAGCGGCCTGTATCACGACAGCCAGCCATCTTGGGGAGGGGAGGGGGACAAGCAGGAGGCCAGCCATAAAGGGGAAGTCGACGCCCTTAGACACTCAAGTGGCTTGGAGCTCGTGAGCGCGTTGCCAGTCTTTTAAGGAGTGGTACATGAATGTTGGTAGCAAAGGAAAAATTGCAGGAGTAACCGGCCATGGGAATGGTAAGCTTTCTTCTTGAAGGCGTTAAGTATAAAACTTAGATCTATATAAGAGAATAGATAAATCTTTTAGGTGGTTGGTACTGGAGTGCGCCGCAGAACCAGTTTCTTATAAAAACCAAACTGTTACCAATTCTTGCTGAGGTCTTTTTATTTTATTTAAAAACTACAACTAATTGACGTATAATATACGTCATAAGTTTTGACAATTGTTAGCAAGAAATGTTTCCATCAACACCATATATATAATATCGTATAAAAGGGTATTAAAATTCATCAGAATATAAATATAGGCCGTGACTTCAACTTGGAAGCCTCATTGATTTAAACTAGTCGATGCGATTATGTTTCTTATTTAATTCTAAACAAAGTTTAATTACGGAACTTTCAGTCTTAGCGGTCAACAGGCACGATATGACGTACTGAAAGAATAATTCACTTGTATTCTAACAAAATAGTCGCGATTTGTGTAGCTAGTTTTAAGTTAATTTGAAATTATGGCCCATACGTAAATTATTAAAAGCTTTGCAAGCCCTCCTGTCCAATCCTTAAGACAGTTATCATAACGCTATAAAAGTCAGTGTTAAAAAACTTCTGGCTTATCACATGTCTAAACAAATTAAAAGTGAAGAAATATTTGGTCACGCCCTAAATGAACACCCACTATATACAAGTGCGTTAATGTTATATACAGTATATGAGATAAACGTAATTATAATTAAAATTCACTGTGTTTACATACAAAGCCGAGCTCGCTCCAAGCGCAATTTAAAATGAATAACTTTCATTACAAAAGTGAAAACTCATACTGGGCGTTCTAAAAATAGATCAGCCGACAGGACGTATTTCGCGCATGGCATCCTGCATCACCACGAATTCGTTAAAATATTTAACGTTGACTCGACGCAAATGGTTGTGTTAGCAGTCTCGCGGCGTATAAATAGTAGTGTTTTATCTACACTATGTTGGATTATTATAAAACGAATGAATTTGTTTTTAATGACACTGGGATCGTATCTAGATGATATATGATGTGATTGTTAAGCAATATTTTTGCTTTACATAAGAACTTAACCGTGAGAACATATAATTAGCGTATACAATTAGTTGATGTTCCAAATTTGCTTCGTAATAAATTAACAAAATTTATAAAGCAAAAAATGTCGAGCAATTCCTTAAAATAAGTTAAAGGACTATTTAAACGATATAAAAGCTTGGGAATGTGTTGCCCTCAAAATCAAATAACAAAAATATCTTTATTCATATAGGTCACCAAGGTACACTTATGAATCGTCAACAAGATAAGTTCTAAATTTTCGATTCTACATTCACTGCCAGTTCCCAAATCAAGGGCGTAGAGCGGACGAGAAGAACTGGCAAGAAACTCTCCCCCACTCCTTCAATTAATTAATGCTGTGATGTGGACATTTGTAAAACTGAACGCGCGTAAAAAAAGTGTTAGGGAATGTCCTTTGTTGTATGCTTGCTGTCTGAAAAGACACGTGATTGCTAATAAAATCAAAATCAAAATAAATTTATTTCACACAGCCATATCTTCCAAAACTCTGTGTAGAAAAAATATAAATAAATTAAAATACCTTCAAATTCAATAAATCAAATAAAATAAAAATAATATTTTGTGAGGCATATACATATATAATAAAATAACAGCTTCTAATATTAAATTTTCATGTCAAAATGTTACTACGTACTAATCCAAAACGGCTTGACCGATTTTTACCAAATTTTATTCAGTAGAATACGCATATACAATATGACTTACTAGTCTGAGAATCAGCCAACATCTATTTACGAAACCCCTGAGTGATAAGGGTTTTTCAACCTAAATTTATTTTAAAAATTTATTAAGGATTTTTTTTTTGTTTTTACTTATACTGTGGCATTAAAAATACATGCAACCTATATTTTTACCCTTCTATCACCAATACCTATTTTTTGACATAAAATAGGGCCAAACCAGTTCACATTTCAAATAACTTTTATTCGTCACTGCGAAATAAAAATCCAAATGAAAAGTCGAGAGAAACTAAGAAAAATTTCCACCTATTTTCCATTATTATAATCTCATAATATTACATATTAATAATTCATTCGCCACAAATCAGCCGAGCTGTGTTTGATTTCAATTATTTTAAAAATGGAATATAAAGGCACCAAACACTTGGAAGCCTGGAAATCTTAAACATTGGCATAATACAAATAAAATTTAAATCAATGATTTAAATAATGTTAAAATATGCTATATTTAAAGCTATATTCAAATTTAGCTTTACATTTATTATTCAAGATACATCTCAACATATTCGACTAGACCAGACATCTGTGTTATTTTGATACACGATAATTCTCTCGTGAGACTAATACTAATTGTCGAAATTGTCTGGGACTTTGCACCTAGCTGTTATATTCAATCTTTCTGTTACGGATAATGGGCATGGTCTTTTAGAAAAGGCATAGGCGAAGCTGGCTACCAGAGGTTGGGAATCTATTGGTCAGCGGGGTGCGGGCTAGGCGGGCCGCAATCGTTGTGTGGTTTTAGAGCCGAATGCTCTAAAACCACTCAAGTACACGATAGATTTACGCAGCCCTTCCGGATGAATTAAGCTTAAGCTTAAGGAATTTGTATACCCTAACGATAAATAAGAAAGGAACAAAGTAACCACATTGAGTTTTATTCAACGATGATTCAACGACTTTTCTAAAGAAAAATTGTATATTAATAGCCTCTGTAGTATAATTAAGTTAAATGTATAAAATACTAGCTGAACCGGCAAACGTTGTTTTGCCAAAAAAGTAGAAATAATTGAATTTCACGGTATTTCGTTTACTAAAAAATAAATTTAATTTATACTCTAGCCTCAATAACCCGTGGTAGCCATGTTTTTGAATTTTTGCTTATATTATGAAACGTTTGTCGGTTTACCATAGCAGTGCCATCTATTGATTACTTACTCAATCCAGTCGAAAAGTATCGACATCTGTTAGAATCTTTGGGAGTTAACAGATAATTGTGACTGTCAATTAATTATATAGTCAAATAATTTTCAATAAAATAAAGTATGAAAGAATGTTATGTCGTTTAGGAATCCATCGGGGACAAACATCGTGACAGGAGATTTATATATATAAGATCAAACTATGGTTCGGCATAACTCTTTAGAATATCCGTTCATCTAGTGAAATAAAGCCGAACGTTGTCATAAACAGAGAAACCCTACAATGAAGTGAAAATCTATGTCAATAATGTCTTGTTTAGACTTGCTGTCGACAAATGTTTTATACAAATTAAATTTACATAGTTTTAATAGTTTTAAGTACACACAAACAAATGTGTGTACTTAGCTTGTGGGTGAGGTCAAGGACGGCGCCACCCAAAGTGAAATAGGTAACATAACAAATTTTCACGAGAATTTAGCTTTAAAATGTTTAATATACATAGTCGTTTTATGATTTATTATTTTTTTAAGAACCATATGAAATCAAGAACTTATAACTAATATACTGCCAGAGTGGCGCTGAATTAAAAATGCGGTGGTATTTTATAGTAGTTTCAGTTTTGCTTATTCAAACCGTTAGCCTCATTTCATATCTTTTACAACGTTCAAACATCACTTTTAAATCATACCTTTCATTCAGCATTCACGTATAATATTCTTGTACGCTAAAAATATTCGATAAGCTTAGCAGTTAAGCTAAATGAAAAGGCATTTCATAGACTTTAATTTGACACATTATAAGTGTTTAAAAATCAATTCATTTTCATATTTGTTATAAGTTGTAATTTGAATATGACGCATTCATCTATCGAGACCGATGTTATTTATATTTCACCGCATAATTTTAAAGCTTTATATTTTTAATGTCATTACAAAAACGTTTTTTTTTTTTTAATTAATCTTAAATATATTCGTAGTATAATTGTTAGTTTATATAGTTAAAAATAAATATAAATCAGTAACATTATGAAATGAAGAGTGTATGTATATTATTTATCAAACTGAATATGTAATCACTTAACATGAGACTATTGGAAAGCATATTCCAAAGGCGATTGACTGGAATCACCAATGGCAGTAAAAGCGCTGTACAAAACGGACCTGGTGATTTACTGTTGCAGATGAGGCGAAGGCAGCTGTCAAGACACGCAGCAAGTTGAAACGCGAAGCGTCGGATAGATTACTATGGGACCATAGGAGCCATAGGATCATAGGTCAACAAACTTGCTTCAAATTCTTGTTTAATGTAAACTTAATAGCTAATATCATTGGATCTTACAAGCGCTAGTTACAATATTTATTAATAGGGTTGGCATAAAATCAATACTGATTTATTGTTAATCAACAAACAATAGGTTAGGAATTTTATAGAAGCCCTACATAACTATACGTAATGCTATAATTAAAACTTCATCACATACTAAAATGTATCACAATTTTTTGCGTTAAATTTAGCATAACTCAATCATTTTGGAATATATAGTGACCAGAAAAGGTATAATTCTCATTTTAAACTCTGATCTTATAGTAAAATGTTATTCACGACTAATGCCAGTACATTAATAGCTATTTATTGTCTCATAGACATACAATTTAATATCATTGCTAAAAACTATGTGTAATTAAGGTTAAGGACATAAATCGCATCTTCCTTTTTCACGACATGGTAAACAATAGTGTATATAATATATATTTCTTCTCTGTCTGCTATATAACGCCTTTAGTATAGTGACATTTACGATGAAGGATTTTAAAAATACAGTTGCCCTTTAGCGTCTGCCTTTTAATTTATTCATATAAAAAAGGAATGTTATAACGAACAGTCTAATTCAAAAATAGACAGCAAGAAAACAAAACAATAATTTTAATGGAGCATCCAGTGGGGCTGTACGTTGTTGCGGATACATATACAACATTGACAATGTCGCAAGTGTATTTCGCGAATACATTTAGCGATATTGATTTACCGTAACGTTATTAAAACAAAGAGTTTAGCTACATATTAAAACTTGTGTAAAAATTTTTTTACAATTAAAATACGACCACAAAACATATTCACTTATTTATTGTAAAGCTATTTACATCTAACAACCGTTTATATTCTTTCACTATCATTCCTAATCTTGTCAAATATATGTCACATTCTGGTGCAGAGTTAGGAAAACGCAAAAAAAAATTAAATTAAATCAAATGTTTCGATAAGTCAACTGTCACATGTAATATTTTGTTCCAATTATTAGTTGCAATATAATATACAGTTTCAGAATGAATGTGAAATGAGAACAGTCCCAGACAAAAGCTAATGTGAAGTGTAAAAGTCAAGTATGAAGCCACCCCGTGGTTGTTCTAGAATTAGCTAAACCACGTTTTTTAACCCCAGTGTGTTTTATTACACAAAAATTTCCCAACTATGAAATATGAGAATATATCACGACTCAATATTTTAATGTTAAGTCAACTCCATTTGAAATACATGCGATCCTTTTTATCGGTTTTATTCTACACATTTTATGATCCCTACAATTTTAAAGGAATTCATGGAATGTCATCAGGAATCAGACCGCATTTCACACTCGTTAGCTTCAAAGCTTTATGTATTTTATTTTGTACTTTTTATACATATAACTACATATAGATGTGTAAATTGATAAATTCTATAGAACATTTCAAAATAATTGATAAAATTGCATAGGATTCATGCATCGTTTTTATAATTGTATGATATTAGAAATTGAACTGTTTTTACTTGTTGAAGGTCTCTTGTAACTATTTGCATACACGAATACATTTTTGAGGTCACACCGACACGCGAATCGACACTTTATTTGGGAACAAAATAGGCGAGGCCATTGTGTATTATAATATGTAGTACAAATAATATTCAATCGTAAATGTAAAAACCATCAGTTTTAAATATATGTATAGTTTTATACGCGAGCTTCCTAGGTATATATATCGCTATATATGTTCCTAGGTATATATGTGTACATTTCGTGAGAATTGTATCTGTTCTACACTTCATATTTATACGTATTTCCCATTTCTAGAATGTTTTGTATTAAAAACAAAACAAAATACGAAACACAGGTCTTAAAACACAGTTAAATCATTTTGAAAACAGATGAACGTAGGCTCTAAAATCTCTCATTTTCGATCATTAAACACAAAGATAACACGTTGATATTTACTTCGGATTTGGAAGTATTGTTAATGGCTGACATAATTTCAATAGAAAAGTTCCTCGGTCGTGGAAGCTGTCAGCTTCAGGCTTTGCGTCAACTAGGCGCTTGCCAAAATGTAAGCGCTTGCGCCATTGTGCCTTTAACAAGTAAATATTTTTTTTTAACAAAGGTTTAAGAGGGTTTTCCTCAATTTATGCCGTATAATAATAATATTATTTTTTATTACAAAATATATATGCATGTTTCATACAAAGTGGACTGTGTTGTGGGTATCCAGTCTGTTCCAAGGTGCATATTATCAAATAAAGAATATAAGTGTGTATGTGTCCTGCTTTCGCAGACGACTTGGCAAGTTAAGCTTCAGTATTTGTTGGTACAATGGAATTTTATCCGCGATCACTTGTGTGCGTTTAAAAAATAGTATATCAAGATCAAAGAGGGTCTGAGAAGATACCCACTACAAAACTAAGCCTTACAGGTTACCTACTAGTTTTTTATGTGCGATCACTGTTTCACAAAATGTCTTTATCACAGCATTTCGGGCGACTAATTCCCAAGCCTTTTATACACACATACATTGAAAGACTTGGTTATGGCGAAGCTGAAGTTAAGTAAGTTTCTGTGGAGCCACTTTGTCAATGTGTTTTTTTCACTCTCCGCTAAGATATAAGCATGTTTTGAGTTCGTAATACAATCGCTATATCTGCGAAGGAGAAAAGTTTGCTCTAGAGTTGAAGGTTACATAGATCATTAATATAAACCAGGTAAAAGTAGGAGATAACGAACTACCCTGTGGGACACCAAACTCCGGTACCGGTATAGAAATAATTTGTTCCAATTAAAAATTTACGTTTACGGAAAAAGGAGAACCTTTTGTATATTCATACTTTTAGGTAAACGCGAAGTCACCGATAGGGACAAGAGCTTACTTTTCTATTTTATGCGGATCGTGTCGGACACTTAATTTTGAGACGAACACAAGAAATATTAGTGCATATGTGAATACTAAAGTTGCCTTGTTATTAAACTACGTTCATAAATTTAATAGCCCGATATATTTCCGAAACGATCTTAGTAATTACATCGGCTCTACGCCAAGATAAGCTCTAAACTTCATCAGCCTTGCAGAAACTAAAGTTAGACAATATAAAATATACCTACCTTTTTCCATATCTAAGGAATAAAATTGTTTTACTGGGTAAATTTCTTCCATTTTTACTGTCATATATATAGAATATATTTGCGAGATAAATTACTTTAACGTTTTAACATTTATCTATTTTTCAGCCGACAACCCGTGGCTGATGACCAAAGTGTAGATAGTGTAATAATAAGTAATATAAGATAACAAAATTTGGCTCGCGGGATAGTTGGCAAACGGGTATGAAGATAAAATATTTGGTGCATCCAAAGCTGAGGATGGGTAAAACTTAAACAGATTAACCTAAATACCAAAATAAAGCATATACATTTTATAAAATGTATGAAATCCAGATAGCAACTAGGCACTTTGACAGTGTAGAGTATACTCGTAGATATTTCAATGAACGCCAAAACTTACTCAAACATACATGACAAAAGATTTTTATTTTTATGCGAAAAACAATCACATGCACTCGATTAACCGAATTAAAGAGAGAAATACGAAAATCGAATGCGGTATGAAGAAAAATATGATAAATTAAATGGTTTTTTTTTAATACGATACGTTAAATACAATTCTCTTGATTATAGCATGTAACATTTTCTTTAAGGGTAAAACTAAACATTTGCACTATGGAGAGAGTTGTCTCAAATTTTTATTAATGTAATCTACGATTGAATGCTCTAGAAAAAGGCTTTCCTAAGTTTTAAATACTAAAGGTCCTTTTGAACATATTTAAAATAATACAATTAATTAATTGCACAGAAGTATCAAAATTAATTAAACATTTTTAATGATTTCCACAAATATAGTTTTTATAATTACATTTACTGCCACATCAAGGGCGTAGGCGAGAACTGGAAACTCCGTCACGTTAACAAATCGCCAAGTATGTACCGTATAAAGCTTATTTCCGAACCAATATGACTTAGGGTCCATCAAGAAAAAAACGTACCACTCCCTAACTGGCCGGCCACACACTCACCAGCTCCAAACACATGATCGTCTATGGGCGGCGAATTCACCTTAATGGTGTGACGCCTGCTCGTTTCCCCCTACTTATATAAAAAAAACTGCATTCATTCAACCATGAACCGATGAATACATCAATGGATAGGTGTAAATTATCGACAAACTTTATAATTGCCCGTTCCTAATAGACTTTAGTCAAGCACACAAAATTGACACGTAAAGTTCGAAGTTAAACCTGTTCACAAAATAACCAGTTAGTTGCTGAAGGTTAACTGCCAGAGGGTTGAAATGTGTTTCACGAATACAATTTCCTATTAATTATTCGATGGCAATCAGCGCGAGGCAGTTTTATTTGAGTTCACCAATTTAAACAGTTTAAACTATCACGTAAAAATAATGTTCGATTTAATGTGCATATTTATGCATATCATTTTTTATGGGAGGTGAATCTGTAAGTTTTCAAATTGATTCCTAATTAACTCTTAATCATTAATTAGGATTTTTAATATATGTGAAATCAAATGGTTTATGGACCAAACTCTACCATAACCAACTATATAGAATAAGTAACCTTATTTTAAAAAAATTAATACATTTTTCAAATCTTTATTTTCTTGGCTTTTCTTCTCGGTAAATAACTACCTTCCGAACCGGTGGTAGTGTCAAAATTGACGATTCAAAAGTGTCTTTATAAAGACCTGCTTATAATAAGTATAAAGATAGTTAGGATTTGAGTTTAATAGTTGAAGATACGTCACTATTTACTGATTGTTTAATGTAACATGTAATCTGTATTAAAATAATGTACTAATAATACTATGAGTAAAATCTTTCTCAAAGCATATTTATCTATGAAAGCGAATAGCCTCGAGCAAGATTAAGAATTTTATGATTTTAAATAAACTTCCTACTTAAACAAGCATAAAATAAAGTTAGATAATATTAATTGGAAAAATAAATACGCTTCTGAAGTGTACATTTCATATTAACTCCCAGCAATTACGACTTGGATTACTTGTGGAAAACTAAATAGGAAATTCAAATACTTATTATGATTTGGTGACATTTTTTTTTAAAGAGTACCAATGTTTTGTGAAAGGGTTAAGAATCGTTTCTTAAGGCAATTTTTAAGTGTAATTGATTTGTTGATCAAAGAAAAAGGTTTATATTAATTTGTCTATATTATATATAAAATTCTCGTGTTTATATTCGTTTCCGTACTTCCGAAACGGCTTGACCGATTCTCGTGAAATTTTGTGAGCATATTGAGAGGGTATGAGTATCGATCCACGTCTATTTTCATTACCCTAAATGTTCATTAACTTTTGTTTTAAATGTTTTATCTTTACATGTTTCATCCTACAATCATCATAAAATATTGGGGTATTGATATTTAAACATCGTCCCGAAGCTGTGAAAGTTAGGTCTTATTTTAAAATGGTTATAGAAAAGTTAATACATGTATTGCATTGTAATATATTTTGTATTGTTTTTCTGTTGCACTTGTTTTGTTTTTTTTTTCTTTTGTATATTTAATTGCATTTTTGTGTTTTGTGAATTGTTAAGATAAAGAGAAAGATCGTATTCTCCAAACACAAGTAGATCATAATAAATGGAGTTACTATCCTGACATTGTAAAACTAAACACAATAAATATTTTAAATTTTATTTTTTTTATTTTAGAAGTCTTTCAGATGTCGAAATTAAAAATGATTGAACAAATAGTCCATATATGAGACTTTTAAGACATTGATAAAATGGGTTTTAAAGTTTTTAATTATATCAGGCACTTAGGTTCGGGCCGTTTCACTGAAAACTAATGACCCTCATGCTTCAAGCCTGCGCTTGTCAAGCACACTCTGCAGGTAAAATAAATTGATGCATCTAACGCCATATTAGACATTTTATTTAATATATAATAAAAAAAACTTGTTTACACATTTGCTACCATATATTATCCAATTAGAAATGTGACTCCCCAACCCTACTTTAACATAAACACCAGACGTCCCTTAAAAATCGTAGTTACTCGTATACTAGATTCTCTGAACGTAAAACTTTAACGTTAATGGTTCAGTTTTAAAGAGTTTCAAACGAAATTAACATTTAAACATATATACATAACAATTATATTACTAATATACGCGGTTCTAATATTCAAAGTTTATTACGTTTGTGTTTAAAACAAATACTGTTTTAGAAAGTCAATGTTTGTATTATTAAGGCTGTGTTTGATTAACAGTTCGATAAACTGAAAGCGTATATACAACTGTCTGTGATGTGTGATATATAATTAACCATATGACAGTTATGTCAACTAAAATGTTAATAAACATTTATAGTGTCTATTATCTATTTCTGAATTAGCGTTTAATAATCTGAAAAAAATCTTTATCACATATATATTGGGATAATTTGTATATATACAAACATACACTGGATGGAATTTCATGTAACGTTATATAGAATGTAAATTGCATGCTTGCATTTTTCTATATGATGGTCAATTTAAGATCGAGAATGTTAGAATTTAAAATATATCTAATGTTTTAATAAGAAAAAGATTTTATTGGATCTCTTTGAATGCTCTTTGAATAAGACAGAAATGAACGACGGATGAAATGCCCATCTCTCATTTCAATAGGTTTATCGGGGCTATAGACTTCCTGTGTCATGAGAAAGACACGGTTAATTTGTAGTGGTTGAATCGTTGCATGATTTTTTTGTTGTCATTTTATTATTCGATATTTAACGTTTTATATATTATATAAAGTCGCGGTGTTTGTTGCTAGACTATAAAACGGCTCGACCTATTATCATTAAATTTTGTGTACATGTACATGCCTGAGAATAGGTTAACATCTATTTTTTACACCCCTTAATTTTTTTATGACATTTAAAATATATTCTGAATTGTTAGATAACGTTATCATTCTTCGATCTACTTTTTATTTGTTTATTAGTAACTAATTCTAGGCAATATTATATAACTCTGCATTTTTCACCCGAACGATCACCCCTTTTCTTGCTTCTGGATATTTTTATGCCTTAACAACGTTTTCTGAGACAGCTTGCAGAATTATTAATCATACAATTAATTTAAAAGGTATAGAGCAGCATATACCATGTTATTATTACTCTGCAAGTGTTCTCACGTTCGTGAGAAATTCCGATATAAACCAATTCCACAATTCGTTAAGCATTTGACAAAATAATTATCGAAATTCAATATCATTGTCATAATATAATAAAAGCCTAGCTTCACGTTATTTTAACACAGATTTTACGTTGGTTGATTCGATTGAATACCGGAATGTGATTATACCGGAAGCCGATTATTAATGTTGAATTATTGTTTTATCTTCTGTTACAAATGTTGGTTATTATAGTATTATTTCAATTAATAATATACAAATCAATTATAACCATCACAGGTATGAAGGTTGACATGATAGAGCCTTTCCAACTTTTAAATATTGTTTACTTAAGTGATTTTCAAAAAGCCATCGTAAGGAGATCACACAAACAATTTTCCACACTAGAAAATTCTATTAATAGTAAAGGGGTAAACTTCAATGGAAAAATTATAATAAAACCTTCGTAGCTCTTGAAATATCTTTCGCACACCTTACGGGGCGTAAATTATTTTTTAATGAAAGTATCATAGACAAAAAAAATGTATCATAGACATTTATTGTTTAATAATAAAAACTATTTATTTCACACTATGCTAAGTGGTTAAGGTAAGTTTGAAACTATCTTGTGTACCAATACATACATATGTAACAAATTTCACGCACGGTAAGCGATTTTGTATCTTGAATTATATGTGTTAACTGATACGCTATATAATACATACATTTGGTTTTAAATAATTGATATACCACAGATAATAAATGTCTCTTAGGCAGTCAGGCATTGGACGAATTTAGTGGTACAATGACGTATTAACGTGCTTTAATCGAATATACGCAAAAAGTATAACTTTTGTTTTATATAAACCGATATCCATAATTTGTATATAAAAATATAAATGAAAATCGTAAATAGTTTAATTGTTCATCGATGGTTCGATTTTTGTTAAATATCAGTAACAGTAATCAGTAATAGCTGATAAGTGATAAGCTCGTTTTGAACAGGCGAATTATTGTGTAAATACTTAGACTTATAAGTGATTTCTTTTAAGTTATTAAATTCTTTATATTATTAAAATAGTTTTTTTTAAATCGTATGGCTGATTGCAAACTCCAACTTGAAAGTTTCTACATTGATAATCTGTATATATAATATTAAAACAATATTTTAATATCTTTTTTAAATTTTATGTACAATAAGCAAACATATATTTCTCTGAATTAAATGAAAAATTATGGAAAGAATGGTCAGACATAAATCGATGAAAAAGTAAATATAATTAGTATGTACTATAATCCTGATTTTTCTTATTTATAATGATTAAAGCTTTGAGCTTTCGTTCTCATTCACAATGGAGATCAATATACTGAAAATTTATGGTCTTAAGACGAATGCCGTAGCAATGAAAGCGTTCGGCCAAATCTTAGTAGAATCAATAAATACCACATGTAACACCTACATAAAACAATAATGCCAATAATAAATAAAAATGTGCGCAAGCTACGAAAATTTTAAATATCAAAGTGCATTCTCCAAAGGTACGCATTCTCGCGCATTTCCCGCAAAGTTGAAATTGTACTAAAAACTAAACTTTTTAAAATGTTAATAAACCACGCTAACAGCATTTCAACACTTCAACAAACATGATCGCAGAGCAACTTTAGGAAAGTTATAAAAGTTTTCGGAAAAATATAACTTGCGTAAAGTGTTTGTATGTACTTATGTTAAGCACTCAATACTCACTCGACTAGACTGGCATGTGACAGCAATACGATCGCAAACGCTAAGAGAAGCGCTGCGTTACGCCAGCGTGCACTCATTTCGCGTAATATTCGACCATATACTGCAGCCCGGACACTCTGCAGCCGCCGAGGTTTCTCGGCGGACTGGCACAGGGGTTCGGGATCCGCGACTGCTTACTGAGTGGTTTCTATCGATCCATTCGTGACCCGGACACCGACAGTCCCAATATCGACCATAGCGCCACCATACGGCGACGCGTACTAAACTCTTAATTACGCTTCAATACATGAATACTTCACGTGCGCGGTGACAATTTTATTCCTGTTAATTTAGTCCTGTTAATATTTAAACTTGTTTAATTTTTCATATTAGAACCCTGAACTTCTAAAACTTTCAAACCTGTGCGCGTATATAGCTTTGATAAATAACATCACTAACTCTGTTTCAATGTTATTTTAATAATAACACTATCCAATATCACTAACGTGTTAATTTGTGGAAATAATAATTCATACATCATGTTACATTTCATATAACACGTTACGAAATTTTCAGTTTGTTTAAGTACCGCAAATCCCGTTGTTGGATCGTATTCCGGGAATGTACGCGTAACTTCATAAATGAATACGCGGTATTCATTAATTTAATGTTATAATATCGTTAGCATATACGACGAATTTATGTTTACATTACCTTAAGGATACTTATAATATTTAAGCACCATTTTGTTATGCAAATATGAAGACTCGAGTATCTACTTATTAAGGTAGCTCAGACTTGTGAAAGAGAAATAAACGGAAGAGCTCTTACGCTGAAGAACGGCGCTACTTGAATATGACTAGTTTCATACCACTAAAGCGTGCTATTTTAGAAACTAATGGGCAATTAAAATTTACAAATTATTCCATTTTCAACAAAATTTTGTTATAAGAATAGTAAGAACGCACTGGTTGTCTAATGATATTTTACTATATTTAAGAGATGCGTGCGTTGTTAATCGTGGAAATAATAACCTTATGAGTCTTAGGGCACTTAATAATGTAGGTATTAATTTTTATGTAATACTTAAATAATGTAAAATACAAAAAATAATTATTAAAAATATAAAAGTTTTATATATAATCTTAAACCACACTCAATAAGCTACGTGTTTCTTAATTAAATGTGTATTTTTACTAACGCAGAAGGCAGTTTTGTCATTTACCATAACACTGTATACAAATAACTATTAATTTTATATGCAACCTAAGAAGGCGCCTGGTAGTCAGTACCGATCCAAGAGCTGGAGCTTTCCTTGCTCAGCGTATAAGCATCGCGACATAGCGAGGAAATACCGCCAGCATTGTGGGTACTCTGCCACAGGGATTTCTTGTTTTATTTTAAGTTACTTATATTAGTTAGGTTAATATTAAGAATATTTTGAGTTAATTTAATAATTTGTTTTATTTTATTAATAAAGACTTACTCCATTTATAAGAATTTTATCTTGTAAATCTCAATGGATAAATAAGCATTGTGCTTCAATTTCACTTGGTATTGTATGAATAACTTAAGTTAATATTTAACTGCAATATTTAGTACTAAACGTTGCACATAGGAAAATATAAGTTATAACTCAAAATCTGTGTTGAAATATTATATCAAATAAATCTCATTTTGTTAAAAGCAATTTTAAGCCAGTTCCCATCGGACTGTTGTTTTATTAAAGAATAAATATTTGATATTTAATATAAATATTGTACTGTGTTATTAAGCTTTCACAGTTTGTAAAACAACTTTGAGCTTCGTGATTTTAATGGTTTCTTTATTTGTATACGATTGGCAAAACAGTTTTATACGAGTTATAATTCTGGTGAAAATGTAACTGATTTCTAGATTTATCTACAATATTTACATATATTAACTACTTATTTTTCTTAAGATTTCTTTGATATTCTAAAAAAAACATACACCACTTCCTTTTATTTTTAATACACTCGTTTTAAATACATTTTTTTTAATTGAGTGTTTCTAATATTGATTAATTTTATATTTAAGTTTTCGCGCTATGGGTTGACGAGATATATAAACATTTACAGATGGTATTAGGAATTAACACCATCTTTCCAAAACAATAATCCACAAAATAAAAACCCGCATCCATGAGTTTATAAAAGTTAAATAATGTTATACTGAATCAAAACTAATCTTAGGGATTTAAATCGAAAATGTGAGAAAACTCATGACTCGAATAGGATTTTTTATGAGACGAGGTGAAAGATTATTTAGAAGAAAGTGCTTATAGTCGGCCAAGGTCACCTGCAGTGCCGGGAAGATTATTTAAAGGCCTGCATGGAAATTCCCAGAGCCGGATAAGATATTCCCGAGATTATACTATTATTTATATTATTTTATTTTATATAATATGATTATATTATAATTTTATGGATAATTATAATCTTGTTTTTATATAACACATACAGGCTATTCATATAGAAACTTTAATGCATAGAAACTCCCAGAGCCGGGTAAGAAATTCCCGAGTTATTACTACGAAGAAGTAATTCCGTTTTTACTCGCCAAAAGGATAAATACAGCTAGTTCAAAACTAAATAGTTGCATAAGCTCATCAAAAGTTTACCTGCAGTTAAAGGAATGACTCGTGAAATAAGTTTTGAAAAGCTCTCTTAGATTACGTACGCTGTTTGTGTGAGCTTATTTAAATTCCTTTGATTACTTTCAATGTAAACAGCGTTCCATTCAAACTACTTGTCTTTCTCGTGAAAAGGATGTGAAAACGACTTTCCGATAGTTTAAGCTAAAGTTTAAGTTTTAATTAAATAATACCAATCGAACAATAACTTAAGAATATAATTTTAAATTATTTAACATATAAGACCTTTTTAATTGTTCGTTTTATTTATACACAAACTATAAAACTTTTCAAATTTGTTTAAGTTTTGTGGTTTATCCTGTTTGCTTTCTTATTTTTTAGTGTTAGCATTTGTTCATATGATTATTATTTTAAATTAAATGTATTATACTTAAAGAGATAAACAAAAACTTGTTAGGTACATATAATATTCGGAGCGAAGTGTTTTCCATCACACGTTGGCAAATATACTAATAATGTTGACACTATAAACGGAGAGAGTTTATTAATATGTCCATAAAGTAATATTATCGTAACAATTTCAGTTATTACTCTTGAGATTAACATTGATAGAAAACTATCAATACGTAGTGATATTTAAGCACACACATATAAGTCAAAGTGGCTTAATTGTGTAGAACACGAATAAGCAACACGCGGCGCACAGGCTTCGGCCCTAAATATGGGGCCCAGCATTTCTAATAATTAATTTATTTGACTTTGGTAAAAAAAATTGGTCCGTTGATTAAAAATGTTTGTTACCCCTGATTGAAGTACATATGGTCACTGGTCGGACTTGAAATTGTGTTGCAGCGCTTATTACGTTTTTTCTAGATTCATCTCGGTGTGTTTGCGGATTGTTCTCACTATAATTCACGGATCGTCTTCCGCTATTATTTTCATTCTTATTGACCCATTTGGCCGGTCTTCCACGTGGTTCGTTTTTCAAATCGAAGTTTTCATCACAAAAGCGTTTATGGTATTATGGTTAAAATAATCAAGCAAACGGGTCTCCAAAAGCATTATTGATATTGCGATCTGTTTCTGTCGCGTTAGATTTCCGTTGGCATTTGTATTTAAAAAATCACTCGAACTTTTGATCTAACCACCTTTCATGTTTAAGCTGAATAAAAAAAATATTTAAAGAATATGATATCATGAAGGTTCTTGTCAATTCGAGGTAAAGGCAATTTCATACTTAAACCTCTGTTATACTACTCGAGTACTGGTTTATGGTTTATTATTTATTATGATTTATTACTGGTATATAAAAAAGTACAGAATTGTTTATTCTCGTTTTCTATTTGAGCGCTTTTGTTTTTTAGAATTCTTAACGTTCTATAATATAACACTTAAAAGTGCAAAAAAATAAATGCTCTCGCTTTTAGAATACTTCTTCGCCTTGCCAACTCTTGGAGAATGTAGTATTCTATACTAGGTTGTTGACACCAGCTTTGCGCGTTGTTTTTAACTTTAATTTTACAATATTATATATAACCTTTTCTACCTTATTGAATTTCACTTAAGACTTTCTTAGTGCTTACCAATACTCAATACCACTCTTATATGTGTAACTTTTTAATTCTAGTTTTATCAACAATCAATCCGTTTAGACAATAAACGTGCTGGGAAAGTTAGAAAAGTATAACTTACAATTTATGTTTAATAAAAATTGCATAAATAAGAGGTAATAACGGGATCCTACGATTTCAAATCTTTAACACCAAGTCACCGATTGCATTCGATTTTTACGACTCATACATATCGTGCATCGAATTCCAACACATTTGGAGTTACGTGTATTTTCAAAGTAATATTTATGATGCGGAGCTCCAACTTCGCGTTATGCACTGCATTGCGACTTTTTAATGGCCTAGCCGTCCCTCTAAATCATATGACCTGCCTCTGGTGATACATGTAAAACATTTCTTACGGAAAAGATGTTTTGTCTTTAATTATATTTATCCGTCCATAGTTATTTATAGTGAATTACAATTATGCGTTACTAACTTCAGAGACCGTTTCGTAGTCCATTCACCCTTTAAGCTGTTTCTTAATTAAAAAAAATTATGTCACAACACAAAGCTTGAGAAAAAAGAAGTCCTAGTCATACTCCTTAGTCCTAGTTAGCGACTAAATAAATTCAATTTTAATAGCATATTACAAGTGCAACTTATTCAGGGCATGCAATGACGCAGACATGACGTCATAGAATAATTATACATTGTGATGGCATAAATAATATAAAATCAGTATACTGTTAGATAAAAGGTTAATTACATACGTTTTATAAAGTGGTTCCAAAAGATATTTGAATTTAAATTAAATTAAACATATAAAAAATCTAGATTAGAGTGGTGTTAAAAAATATTTTAATATTGAATATCTGTATTTCGTTTTAAGAAACTAGTTAACATCCTTATGTTTAAGCTCACAATATATCCAATTATAAGATAAGCTACTATAACATCCTAACTCATATGAAGCTGTAACATCGGAATACATAATATATTATATCATCAATCTACATGCAACATTGTGGCTTTGCGGTCTGTGGTTAGAGGACGCTCATTAGCTCTATAGTAACAATATAATATTTGTTAGTATTTGGTATTATTAATCAACCGTTATGGAACGGTAGTACACAAGTTAAAACTTTTTTTAATATAAAGGTGAATATATGTATACTATATTAGCTGAACCGGCAAACGTTGTTTTGCCATACAAATTATTTATAGAACTATTTAAATGACGATTGATCCGCTATCGATCTGGATGAAAAATGATAAAAATGGCCATAATCATACGGGTTGGTGATAAAAGGGTAAAAAATTAGGGTTGTATGTATTTTTTATGCCACATTATAAAAAAGGAACAAAAGATTTCGTCACTAAATTAAAATTAAAATTATAAGGGTGAACAAACCTTATCACTTAGGGGTATGAAAAATGGATGTTGGTCGGTTCTCATACCTACTGAATGCGGTGAAAATCGGTCAGGCCGTTTCGGAGGAGTACGGTAACTCACACTGTGACAGGGATTTTTTATATATAAGATTTATAACAGATGTAGCCAGTCGGTGGCACTGCAGAAGGGACGCAGCCCCATCACTAAGGTAAAGATAATCGTAATGTAATGCATTTGTATTGAAAGACCGCGCGTTAATTGGGATGACTTTTAAATAATGGGTAAAAACGTAAAGCCAAGTAAAAATTAAGTATTAGAAAAACCGCGGGTCGACCTCACTTTATTTGGGTCGTTAATTTGTATACGTTTTAAAGGTTCAATCACCATTTCACTCTAAGGTTTCTAATTTAAGCCTATGGCCGCATAGATGTATTATAAACGGTAGTAGTGAAATGTAAGATTTCGTCTATTGTTATAACAATTTAAAACCAAATAGCTAACCTTACATACTGCAGTCTATAAGTGTATAGTCTGAGAGCCATTAGACGATTGCGGGTGATACCTAAATGGATTTCTAGTTAAGACAAACCAAGCCCTGACCCAGTTGTTTCTCGAACCTGTTTTTTTGATAATTAGCTTTACTGAATATTATAAAGTATTAAAATTTTTCAGATATGAAAATGGGAAATATCATCTGTTGTATCTAAATGGTTTTCTGTGTATGTGTTAATAGTTTAAGTCTAAAAAGATTCGTAGGATATGGAATTTTTATCGGTAAAGAATCTTAAAACGGCCAACACTCTATAATTTAATACGGGATTAAGCTATATGAAACATTGTGAATTAACATGATTTTTGAATAATGGGTGACGTCTAAAAAAAAATAACGATCAGGAAAACCGTGCAGTGATTTCACTTAATTTGGGTCGTTTAAAATCTTTTTAAGTGTATTTAAATTTCTTATGAGTTCTTTTATCAGAAATGAAAATATTCTTCTTAATGAAAAGGGACCAATTTCTTTATATGCTGAATACTGAAACATAGTTAAACATAGTTGCACGATTATGTGATTAAGTGAATATCACTCGAATCATCAGCTTTGACCAGTATTCACATTTGCCTTTAGTAAAATTACGTACGGCAATTAATGATATTGAGCGAGTATGTTTTTAAAGTAATTTTCAACAATGAAAAAAAAACTGGAATTTTTTTATTATCAATGCCTGACACAATTGTGGAAGTTAAGTAATTACAATTTTGTTAGAAATTGCGTGTAGACTGTATAAAGGTGTTTTAAACAAATGTAAAGTCTAAAAGTCGTAAAGTCGGTATGCCGTAGTCGTTTTTATATTTTATGTAAAATTAAATTTTGGATTAAGTGAGAAATATAACAGACGAAAGAAACCAATTACACGGAATTAATTAGTTATTTCCTCCAAATTAGTTTTTTTTTACTTTTGGAGTATCTCTACTCCAAAAGTAAAAAAAAACTTTTGGACCTTGGGGTGCAAGTGCACAGGTGCTTATTAAGGAATCAAGAAAACGCCTGGTAGTCAGTACCGATTAATGATGTAGCATGTTACCGAATAAGAAATTTACTTCTATTTTTTTATTAGAAGACATTAATTAATGAAATACATTAATTACTATCTATAGTTTCATTATTTTTATATATAACAATACATTAAATATAACCCTAAAGTAAATTAATTTGTTTTGCACATGTTAGAAAACACGACTTGAAAAGTTATTAAAATAATGTCGCGTGATGTCTCGAAGTTTATTAGACGCAATTGTTGATAAATAGGTATAGATTAAAATTACTTTTAATTTATTCATACAATACGCCCAAAAGTCGGAGGAACGTTATTTCATCAAATAACAATCATTTTAACATTCATTCATTTTAAATAACGTAAAATCACCTACAATCATATTTTAAGTAATGGCTTAATAATTTTAGTCATGAGTTCTGTAGGTATGCTCGCTTGACATAGAACTACATCTCGATAATTAATATTCCATTGTTAATCGTTATAATGTTAATCATCACAATGTTAATTATTACAATGTTAATTGCATTAAAATATTGTGGCATTTCGTGAAAGTATCTTAAAAAGTTTTGTGTTAGGACGATAAACATTAAGTTTATGCGTATGCTATCATCTATGTTGACATTTAAAAGATGTACACAAGTCACAAAATATAGCTAAAACCAACCGTATTCTCTCAAGATTTGAGCCGAGAAATGTCGTTTAAAATAGACTTTTAATAAATCTAATAGTAGAACATCTATTGTGAATCTCTAGACAGTGTATCCGATTTTAGGAAGAACTTCAAGGTGAGTCTCTAATGGACCTTCAACATTTCACTATTATTATATTAAACTAAAACTCTATCTTTATTCAAGTTCGTCTTTATAAAGACAGAAGTTGGCATGCCTATTTTACCTCTATTTCTGTACAGTAAGGAGTTTAGTGCATTAATACGGTTTAATATTGAATAACAATTTTATGAGTTGTGTATTTGGAGCTGTCATGTTTTGTGTATCGGGGAGAAACTCCCCGAAGATCTTGCTGACGGCGTAAATTACTTTTAATACGACATGAGAAATACGACTACAGTTAATGACATTTAATAAATTAATCATATCAATTAGGGATTTCCATAGTGAAGACTAACTTCAAAAAATTTCTGAGAGCTGAACAGTAATGGCGCAAAATCTTTCTTAGACTGGTAACGCCAGCAAAAAAATAAATTATATTTTTTTAACTTTGCAACACTGTTCGGTGCATCCTTTCCGGGTGTTGCATCGAGTGTCATTCGATTCACTTTGCTTACCTGTTGTTGTGGCCGATCAGGTAGTTAATCGGAGCGGCGAGGCCTGCACAATGTCAGTGTGATACAGAGTGCGATAACCAAGCCGTCCGTAACTGTTCTGGCTTGTAAGACCGGTGATCGTTGACGCCACGGAGTTGCCGAACGAACGTATATGCGCTGGTCTCGTTCGGCCCACGCACCCCTGTTAGTACGTAAGGTGTAGAAGGGCGATGCCGTAGTCTTGGGTCTTCGGAGGAGTGAAAGGCTTCTTTGTTCGTACTGCTCCGCCTAGTTGTTGATCCGTTGAGGTCGCGCCGTGTGAGAGAGTGTCGCATAGATCTCGGGGAGCTTAGGTACCTCGATCATTATACCGCGACGAGAGCTCCTACATCGTTACGGAGCGCTCCCCGCTACACCCCCGCCGAGGTTCATTTGTGGGCGGGGCTTTCGTCGTATCGGAGCCCTTGCAACATGTTACACCCCACCGAGAGCTATGCGACCGTTAAAGTTTACCTCTAGGCGAAGCAGCGCATTTATTAACATTTTGCCAATTTTACTATTTCTTAAAACTAGTACCTCATACATTATATAACCTTAGCTTAATTAACGCACAACTCCCTACTTTCAAGTTGGCTGGCGTTCCTTTATTAACTTAAGTCTAAGAATTATACTTATGTACTAGTTTTTCTCAGTTACTTATCTATGGACTTTATATTTTTACACAATTTATTCTATATAATCCTAATTCCTATTCCTAGTCGCCGACATTCTCCCCCTCGTGCGTAGCACAGTCTTCTTTGCCCGGCGACTTCTTTGGCACCAACAGCACGATCCTCGACGTTGGTCTACGCAGCACTCCGCCTCTTGTCTTAATATCCACGATCCGTACGCGTCCGTCTGGCCCGGGATAGGTAGTGTGGACCGTCCCTCGGGGCCAAGTGCATCGTGGAAGAGTGTGGTCGACAATAAGGACCACGTCACCTGGCTGCAACTGAGCGCTGTCTGCTCGTCCCTGCGCTCGTCTCGGCAAAAGCGTGGGCAGGTATTCCTTCAGCCATCTCCTCCAAAGGTTGTCGGCTAGTCGTTGCACAGTTCTCCAATCGTTTTTGCCGACCAGCTTGGCCTCCGGGAAGCTACCGATGCGCGCCGCTCCGCTAGATCTCCCAATAAGAAAATGGTTGGGAGTTAGCGCCTCCTCTTCGTCGTTGTCGGACAGGTTGGTGATCGGTCTTGAGTTCACCATGTGTTCCGCCTCCAGCAGCAGCGTGTGCAGTACCTCTTCTTTGGGGACTCGTTCTCTCAGGGTCACGTCTAGTGCGGTTTTAATAGAGCGCACTAGGCGCTCCCAGGCGCCTCCCATATTTGGCGCCCCCGGTGGTATGAATTTCCACCGCACGCCTATTCTTTCCGCTTCGACAATTACCTCCTCGTTTTGTATGTTCTGTAAGGCTTGGCGAAGCTCCTTGTCGGCCTTCACGAAGTTTGTCCCGTTGTCGGAGTAAATGACCTTCGGCATCCCTCGTCGCGCCGCGAATCTCCTTAGTGCCATGATAGTTGAATCGGCACTGAGGCTAGGCACCATCTCTAGATGGACTGCTCTGGTAGTGAGGCACGTGAAGAGTGCGCCCCATCTTTTTTCTCTTCGCCTCCCGATTGTGACAAGCACAGGGCCGAAGTAGTCCACTCCGGTGCACGTGAAAGGATGCTCGCCATGACGCAGTCTCTCCGCCGGTAAATCACCTGCCGGTTGCTCCGCTGGCCTCGCCTTTAGCGCTTTGCATGTTTGACACGCCCGTTGAATGCTGCGTAACACTGATCTTAAGCCAATTAGCCAATAGCGTTGTCTTATCTCGTTCATAACGGTGGCATGATTTCCGTGATTAAACTGACAATGATAATGCTTCACTATCAGTCTTCCAATAAGACTTCGGCCGTCCAATAAGATCGGTGAGCGATAGTCGTGACCAACGCCCGCGATCGCGTTAATTCTGCCACGAAATCTAATCACGCCGTCCGTTAGCGCAACGTCTATTTGTTTCAACTGGCCTCCGCTCGCAATCGGTTTTCCTCGTTCTAGGAGTTCAATCTCTTGCCCAAAGCTAACCCTCTGACTGTGTCTAATCAGCAAGTTCTCGGCGCGTCGTAGTTGCGTCTCTCCAATTGGTATATAGCCGGCCGCTTGTAGTTCCAGTCTAGGAATCGACGTCGGTTTCAGCGGTGTCACCCTCGCCCTAGCCGCGATAAGACGTGTTATATAGCGATTTCCTTCGCGTGATCGCCAATAAACCGCAGCTGCATACGCTGTTTCGCTAGCGTCGCAAAACGTATGCAGCTCCCCCTCGGTGGAAAATGGTGATATGCACCGCGGCAGTTTTATGTCGCGCATCTTTTCAATGCAGACGAGGTAGTTTCTCCATGCCGCGATGTCACTTGCGGCAATCTCATCATCCCATCCGACGCCACTTCGCCATAAACTCTGTATTAGCTTTTTCCCTTGTATTAGAATTGGCGCCAGCAATCCAAGCGGATCGAACGTGGACATAACCGCGCCCGAGACCTCTCGCTTCGTAGGCGTTTGTACGCCAGTCGCTACTTCTTCGCGTATTTTGCGGAGCTGGCTCCTGAAGCCCAGGTGGTCGTCGTGCGTCAGCCAGCGCAGCCCCAGAGTTTTCTCTTCGTCGTCGCCCAAATGCACTTCTTCACCGCCAGCTTCCACGATTTCGTTCTTGTTCGAAGCCCAGCCTCGTAGCTCGAAGCGCGCCCTTTTATGGATTATGTCGACTTGTTTCATTATTCGTTTACAGTCGTCGACACTATGAAAGCTCTGTAGATAATCATCCATGTAGTGGATTGGTTGCGATTGGTTGCGTTCGACGGCTCTGGCGGCCTCCGGGTACTTGCTGACGTAGTTTCTCACGTTTTTCTCCGTTTCTCGGAACCTGTTTAGAGCTGAAGCGTAGTTATTCGGGTATCGCAAGTCTTTATGTTTCCACAGCAACCCAACTTTGAATCGGCCGTCTTCCATGCGCTGGCTAGTATTCTCTAGCACGCGAAGCGCTCGTTGCTCCACGTCGGTTGAAGGCTTCTTGGGCTGAATCCCCAGTGACTCGATTGAGAAGTGTTCTTTTATAATTTTGTCCATTTGATCTTCTACGACGCAGGTGTGCGCACATACGTTCACGTAATTCACCGTTGCTGAAGAACCGCTGTCCACGCCATGCAGGACCCATCCGAGCTTCGTTCGCGACGCTACTGGCTGCCCTTGTTTACCTTTTCTCAGCTGTAGTGTGACAATATATTCCCAATTGTCCTGCCCGATGAGTAGCTTCGGGGATTCATCTTCGTAGCACACATCCTGAAGTATGCTACGTAAATGGTTGTATCTCTTTAAGCGTTTCTTATCGATGTATTGAGGAGCCAGTTTAAGTGCCTTTATGGTTCTAGCTCCCTTGAGAACGCTTCGACGTTCCTGCTTAAGGCCTCTTAATTCCAAGTCGAGCGTCATAGATTCTCGCTGCTCCATTTGTCCCCCACCGATAGTTTCGATTGTTAACGGTCGGTAGGGGCCTTGTATGCCGATGCTTCTTGCGACGTCCTCGTCCAGCAGCGTGACTGTCGAGCCTTCATCCAGTAGCGCCAGTATTATCTTGCTCCCAGTCGGGCCGAACACCTCCACCTTCACAATCTTCAAAATCGCCTTCGGCGTCCTTATGGTGTTGACCGCGGCGGTTGTCTCTGGCTCTGCTTGATTACGGTGCGCTTCGTTCTCCACAGTCACGTGTAGTAGATTGTGGTGCCATCTACGACACATCCTGCACGGTGGTTTTCGGCACGTTTCCTTTCTGTGTTTGCCGATAAGGCATTTAAAGCAGATTTTCAATCTTTTCGCGGTCTCCCATCTGTCGTTGACCGCTGCTCTTAAAAAACGTTGGCAATCAGCAAGGCGATGAGGGCCATCGCAATCGGGGCACTTGACTTCGTCCTTGCCCTTGCTGTTGCATTCGGTGACGTTATGAGCCGCCTGCCTTATCGGCCTCTTCGTTGCGCTCGGCTTCAAGTATTGATTTTCTTCTATAATCGCGAACGCTCCGCACTTGTCCGCTTCTAGGTTGAGGAAGTCGCTGATGGTCTGTATGCTCGAGAAGGAATCCTCATCTCTGGAAGCTGTGAAGTCGTACCATCGAAATTTAAGAATCGATGGTAACTTCTCAAGCACTGTCTTCACTAGCTCCGGTGAGTGTAAATACTGTGGCCTCTTCAGTCCGGTGATTGACGCTACGCAGTTGCTTATTTGGCTAGCGAAGACGCATATATCCCGCGGGTTCTCTGTAACCCGAGATAACGCCTTCAGCTTCTCTAATTCTGCCATCACCAATGCGTCGGGTCTCCCGAATCTTCGCCGCAGTGCCGTGAGGATTTCTTCTGGCTTCACTTCTGAGTATAGTAGGCTCTTGATACTGTCCCTCGCTGTACCCCTGATAGCTTTGCGCAGCCGAGCCATGTTTTGTACGCTCGAGAATAATGGCGCTGTATCCTCGTAGACGACGCGAAATGCCGTCCACTCAGCGCTGTCTCCCTCGAACGTAGGCAGCTCCTGAATATATTTCGGTTGAGGAGCTGTAGTCGCCATGGCTTCCTTAATAGCTTCGGCTATTGTCTGCGCATCGCTTTTCAATTCCGGTTTCCCTGTCGGTACTCTCGGGTCTGAAGCTTGCATCCAACTGCGAATCTGTTCGTCGCGGTCCTCTTCATTTACTTCAATGACGGAGTCATCTGACTCGTCCGTTTCCATCTCTAGCCGTATACGGGCTAGACGCGTCGCCGCCTGAGCTTCTTTTAGCTCAGCACGCGCCAGCTCTTCCCTGGCTGCGGCTTGCCTTCTGGAACTGGCCTTTGATACGACCCTGGACGTAGCTCGCCGGGTAGAACCCGCTGGTGCCAAGGTCGAGGCTTGACCTGGCTGGCTAGCTGCGTCCGCAGACGTCGACTGCTCCCTGGAGATATCCGTCACCGTAACCCGCGTCGATTCCGACGTGATTGCGGGCGAGGTGGTGGCAGTCGCGGCTGATTCTTGCTGCATCCCACGTTGTGACCTCGTGACTGGCATCTTCTTAACTTCTTTACAGGATCCGGCTCGAAGGACCAAATGTTGTGGCCGATCAGGTAGTTAATCGGAGCGGCGAGGCCTGCACAATGTCAGTGTGATACAGAGTGCGATAACCAAGCCGTCCGTAACTGTTCTGGCTTGTAAGACCGGTGATCGTTGACGCCACGGAGTTGCCGAACGAACGTATATGCGCTGGTCTCGTTCGGCCCACGCACCCCTGTTAGTACGTAAGGTGTAGAAGGGCGATGCCGTAGTCTTGGGTCTTCGGAGGAGTGAAAGGCTTCTTTGTTCGTACTGCTCCGCCTAGTTGTTGATCCGTTGAGGTCGCGCCGTGTGAGAGAGTGTCGCATAGATCTCGGGGAGCTTAGGTACCTCGATCATTATACCGCGACGAGAGCTCCTACATCGTTACGGAGCGCTCCCCGCTACACCCCCGCCGAGGTTCATTTGTGGGCGGGGCTTTCGTCGTATCGGAGCCCTTGCAACATGTTACACCCCACCGAGAGCTATGCGACCGTTAAAGTTTACCTCTAGGCGAAGCAGCGCATTTATTAACATTTTGCCAATTTTACTATTTCTTAAAACTAGTACCTCATACATTATATAACCTTAGCTTAATTAACGCACAACTCCCTACTTTCAAGTTGGCTGGCGTTCCTTTATTAACTTAAGTCTAAGAATTATACTTATGTACTAGTTTTTCTCAGTTACTTATCTATGGACTTTATATTTTTACACAATTTATTCTATATAATCCTAATTCCTATTCCTAGTCGCCGACACCTGTCGTCTAAACACGCGTACGCATGTTCTAAAAACACGCCGCAAAGAACTAGTGTCGTCGCGATAATATTTAATTATCATTTTTGTGTACCAAATCAACTACAACAGTGTTTATTTAATGAACAATGAAGACCCCGCAGCAGAACGGAAACAGGTTACTTCTGACAGGTTGCAAGGATTATACGGATTAAAATTATTTCTTTTAAAATTAGATTGGCGCGTCCATAGACTATGGTGCCAATAGATTGTTAATAACGATTAGGTTGTACTCTTTTACATAAATAGATAAAAAAATAGCATTAAAATCACTTAACAGTAGAACTAATAGATAGATACTAGATGAATGTGCATATTTTGGTTCTGAAATCTTTTTTTACTAAAGTAACTATGATCCTTGGGTTCTTACAGTTGAATATAAGTCTCCTTGGCCTAGTTCACGGCTTTATAAAAACCGAAGGATTTATATTTCATGTTCGCGTGTGAATGGTATTGAATTTAAATTAAAAAAATAAACCACTCATAAATTGCTTTTACCAGTATAATGTTAAATTTCATTTTGTATTGTTTGATAGTAGTTAGTTTTATGTATATGACTTTATACACAACGCGTGGATGGAAGATGGTCATATCATCCAATAATAAAGGGAAAATCCTCGAACAGGTGAAACCACTGACTGGTTTGTGACGAGCACATTTTTTGTATATTTTCCACATTAATCATTTTATAAACATATTTTTTTATACATTAAATAAACAATTAATATTAAAGATCTTTAGATATTCCCTTGTATAGCTCCAAATACAAGGAAATATCTATTTCAAAATTGCTAGATTGACGCCTGACAGTATTGGTGAAGGAAGAGTTGGTGCTTTTCTCGCTTTTCGCGAGTAAATGAGTCATGTTCCGTCATTATGGCACTCCGTAATGACGAAACTTGACATTTCCTATCATACTAAATGTCAATTCTGAATCTAAATCTTACCCGTAACGCTAACAAAATAACAGACTCGAAAGCCATTTTTGATATCTTATCTACAGCGACACCTAGTTTTAAATGTATCAACTAGAAAGATACACCTACCTTTCCTAGTTCACAGGAAATTCTGAATCAACTTATGAAGTTACCCAGAGTATTATATATTTTCAATTCAAATTAGTTCCGCAACTAGCCGTCAACAAGTCTCGTCAGCCCTATGTCGCCTTATAGGTGTATTAACTACACTATATATAATATATATAGTGTAGTATAATATTAAAAGTATATATATATATATATATAATATGATATAAGTGCAATTACGTGGCCCTAAGATACAGAGACTATATGTACAATTTTATGAAGCTTTGGCTTTTGATGAAGCTTTAGTTTCTTGAAAATCTATATTCGACATGTTTATAGATAAACCATAATTATTTGTATACCTGCTACAGGCTTCATATTAACGGTAAAATGAAACATCATTACGACATAAATGTGTTTTATTGACATATAGATAGTATAAAGTATACAAGTTGATATCTTAAATACAAGTAAATTGATATAGCTTCGAAAGATAGAAAAGAGACAGCTCTGTCTAGAGTATACATTTAAAAAAAAACCGAAGTGTAATCCTAGGACGTACGATGTACGACGCATTAACATTTACTAAGACGAATCTACTGTGGACATAAATAGGAAAATCTTTTAAACCTAGTCGAATGACTATATAGTTTCTTGTTAAAAACGTTACTTATTCAGATAACGAAAAATCTAATCAAAAATCATCTGAATTGCACATTCGAAATTTGAAACACGCGGGAAATTATACATTATAACCATAGTGTATAAATGTACCACTAACACAGTAAAATCCACAGAACCTCATCCATAACCCTATTCTACCCATAAATGTGATTATGACGTGATTGTATTCATATTAAAGTTAATTATTATTTTCAGCGTAAATCAAATAATAATACAGTTTAAAATGCACATTCGAAATTACACATTTTGAAATACGCGGGAAATTATACATTATAACCATAGTGTATAAATGTACCACATAACACAGTAAAACCCACAGAACATCATCCACAACCCTATTCTACCCATAAATGTGATTGTGACGTGATTGTACTCATATTAATGTTAATTATTATTTTCAGCGTAAATCAAATAATAATACAGTCTAAAATGCATATTCGAAATTTGAAATACGCGGGAAATTATACATTATAACCATAGTGTATAAATGTACCACGTAACACAGTAAAATCCACAGAACATCGTCCCTAACCCTATGCTATCCAAAAATGTGATTACGACGTGATTATATTCATATTACTACACATTAATTTTACTTATGATTTTTGGAGAACAAATTAAAATGCATATTCGAATTAATAAATATTCAATTATGGATAATCATAGTGTATAAATTTATAGTTACCACGTAATACAGTTCTGAGTCCTCACAACAACTAACCTATTACATCCTGAAATGTGATTATTGTATTATAGTTATTTATGTGGCGTAGATCAAATAATAATTTCCTTTACGTAGGGCGCGATAAATCTAATAAATATAGTATACATATGCTTATAAAAAGATGAAAGATGATTAATTATTATTATTGATTTAATTACACTTGTATCTTTGTGCTTGTGGCGGCTTGTGTCTATATTAAAATGTTTATTAAATGCAACAGTTAAAATTTACTATTTAACATAATGATATTTTTTTTTATTTGATTTTAAAGATATTTTTAACATGTAAGTTCTACATTAATCAATTAGTTAATATTGTGTATATTATAGAGATAAAAGAAATATGTTTAATACTACTATGTAATACATCGAAGATGCGTGATTAATATATCCCGAACAGTATTCGTACCACCCTTACTTTTCTAAAAGGTTGGTAGTTCTTTTTACATTACATTCATCATACACATTTTTATTTACTATAATGGCGTCGTGATGCAGCCAGTTTCATCTGAACACTAATCATAGTTGCTTAAAGTTTATATCGAATAAAAGCTCTTATAGTAGAAACAAGTGTTAAATATCATCAAAGTTTTCTACTACAAATCTTCATTGTATATGATAAATTTGTAATAGATTAAGTATTGATTGATCATCTATTTGAAATAGCAGTCATAATTGTGGCGTAAGAAAATCTGTCAACCTTATTGCAACAATTAAAAGAGTCATAAGTTCCCTTTAAATAAATCAGGAATGTAAGTACCGAGTATATTTTGAACTAACACAGAACTATTGAACTTCATCCCAACTTCAAAATCCGGAACTGTAAGGTCGGATATATACGATACGAAGACTCATTTGCAAAATTCAAAACGATCTCTTAGTCAATATACGGTAAATTCATACATTTTTGAATTTTGTCGTCATAAAAATCGGAATTGTTGTTAGAGCAGTCTTAGAGTTGGAAGAGGTCGATGTTGTTGGGCTGTTTAGTTATGGACGGGCGGCGACTGCTGACGCCGCACTTCTCGGATCAGACATGCGTGAAACTGGCGTGTACTGCGTCGTCCTGGGAGATCTGGTTTCCAGCCGGGAAATACTATAATAAAAAAGTTATTTAATAATTATAGTGACATAACATTTAGAACAGTTATACCGTAGTTAAAAAGTCCAATTATTAGTCCAATCCAAGTCTTCAATTTAGTACTCAAGTTTTTATCAGTTTATCTTAGTTTAGGATTACCTCTTAATTGTATTTTCTTATTGTGATGTATCCGTTTCCTTAATAAATAAAAAAGCATTCTTACGATGTTTTGTTTGTGTCAAATGGTCTAAACATACTTGGTCTAAAAATACATTTCAGAATTCAATTAAACTAGAACGATCACACTGCAATTCCTAAAGCTTTGAAGTGTGTTATTAATTATATTTTTTGGATCATATTGCTCTTATAAATTTGAGCCTAATAAATCATACATAGTTGAGAAAATCGGGGACACACATTACACTGGATGACACCCGACGCACACACTGGGGAACACATAACTTACAACGTTAATAATACAACTTCGGATGTGAATTTCCCGCCGAATCCCTTCCAAGAAGGAAGTCAGTGTACTACAAGTGTACAAATTATGTTAGAAAGAAACATTATTATGAAAACCCTTAAACAAAGGTCCCAAACGAACAGTTTTAAATTCAATATCTGTCTGAGGCTGTCCAGATCAGGCAAACCTTACAAATTGTAATAAGCAATTTGTAAATAACTCCTGTTCAAAAGATTGTGTGTTGAATTAATTTAGTTTGTTTTTAACATCTATGTTTTCTTCTCTACGTTACCAACGATATATATGACATTATTCTTTTTCAACACTTTATTATAATTAATAATTAATATATATTTAGCTAATACAATATTATACACTTTTATTTATCGATATTATTTAACCTAAGATTAAAGATTAGCTTAGTTAACCTAAGCTTGAAGCTTAACATTGGTTGCTTGAAGTTACATCTGCAAGCTAACCATACTAAACCATAGCTATCATAGTCATCCACCTTAGATTTCATGAATGATTCTTACCCCACCAAATGCTGCACCGTTCCATCCAAGTCTATCCTGCTCCCGGGTCCTTTGAGGGGTCTTCCGTTCAGTACGCGTCGACATCTTTGCCTTAGCCTTGAGTGCGGCGCTCAAGGACAAATTACTACGGACCGCCTCGCTGCGTCCATGGTGACAGAACTCGAGTAATGCAACGCCAAGCGCCAACGCGAGCCCGCCCACAAGTACGTAAAATATTCCAGCAACTTGACTTAAGGACATCTCTGATATTTCCGATTCCTGGAATTTGATTTACCTTAATTTATTATTTATTCATACTTTGTTCCAAAAGAACAGTAGAAGAACAATTAATGTTAGTGCATATAAGAGCAACGGGCGGCCTTATGACGAAGCTATCTCTTCCAGACAACCCAAAAAATGATTACTTATATTGGATCACGACTTATATATATCGTGGCTTAATCGTATATCTAGGAAGACTGTACCGACGAAAAGAGTCTTTCAAGTAATATAAATTGGCTCGACTAACGAACTCTCACTCATTGACGAACTGAGTGAGTTACATATACACGATAGCAAAGCTCGTACAGAGGGCGTTGATTGAAATTTATAAGCGTTATTTCTAAAATAATTGTATTAATTACCTTGTCCGTGTTGTTTTCGCATTGTGGTTTGTTAATATACAGCATCCATTTACGCCATAGCTTCATTATAACTCCGTCGTTTTTCAATTCAACTATGACGAGGTTCAGTGATTCTCTGGAATAATATTTTCATAAATAAATGGTTAATACACTTCTACCAAATTGATAGATTTGCTCAAAAAATCCACAATTGGACTTGATGCGATCGATTTATTTCATATAACATATTCAATATTTTGATACAATATAGGGACTGAACTGTAAAATGTATTAGAAGGTAGCATCCGTGTAATAATTAACGTAAATTTATTTTTTAATTAAAATCCTATCCACAGAACATAACCAACATAACCTTTGGAATAGTTTAGACTATTCGATTTTTAAACTATAGTTCGTACGGTGAATGAAAATATCGTAAAAAATGATTTTAACAATAAATATACAATAATAATAATCTATATCTGGGTATTTTATCACCAAAATCAAAAGGTAACTATGGTACACTTATGAATCGACAAAAAACAAAAGTTTATCATTTTTTGACTCTAAATTTACTGCCAGTTCCCAAATCATGAGCGTAGAGCGGACGAGAAGAACTGGCAAGAAACTCTCCGCCACTCCTTTAAATCGCCAAGCATGTTACACACATATACATGTGTGATCATATATATGTGATGTTAAGTAGTAAAAATTTGTTACATTAAATGTTAAGAAGTTTGGTACAAAATCCATAAGCTTACATAGCTCTCATAAAGCGCATGACAATACATTTACACCATCCAATAGGTCCCTCGTGATTCAGGCCAACGTAAAACTACATGGGCGTTATAAAATGTTAATTTCTACATGTTAAAAATTGCATTTTGAAAATCGTGCTTTCGTACGAATTAAATTTTTTTTTATTGAAGAGGGGGGAAACGAGCATGAGGCCCACCATAAAGTTGGTCGCCGGTGGGAAGTCGCCGCTCAAAGACACTCACGTGGCTGGGACCTCGTGAGTGCGTTGCCGGCCTTTAAAGGAAAATTAGGAAATGAAGGATGAGCACCGGAAGATCTCACTCACCGAAAGAAATGCGAGAACAAAATGAAGTCCAATTGCATCAGTTTTCTGTGAGAGAGTGGTATTTCTCCGGCCGTGCCTGCCCATTCGGCTGAAACTCTAACAGCATGGCATTCCCACTCCATAAAAAAAATATGACTACATAATTGGTACGAAAGCACGATTTTATCGTTGGGTTTTTTATATGTATTATGTTTCAAGTTCCCTTATAATTGTTTTATGTGTATACCTAGTTTTATTATCTTATAAGTTTATTGTTTTTAAATATATTTAGCACATAAGATGTTTGGGGACAGATGTATTAAAATAAAATAAAATAACGGCAGAGTCCTTACACAATGACGAGCAAACATGTCAGACCCTTTAAACGTAGGTCCGGAAGCATTTCTAAAAATCTCTAATCAAATAAATCATTATTATTTTATATTATGTATTTTTTAATGCCAAAGTTTTGTTATTGTTAATAAACTCACCAATAAAAATTAAATTGACCCGTTAATTAAAAAGGTTCTTCACCCCTGTGCTAGACTTTAAATTAAAATCGTGATAGCTAATATAATAACAATGCTAAATTAGACCAAATTATAAACTGAAAAATAAATTCATACCTATTCTTTCTTGCGCTTGCTTAAGAACTGGTTTGAATTAGGTAACTTTAAGACTGTAATAAGGTTAGCCCGGTAGAAATATAAGATTAAATGTTATACTCACTTGATGCTAGATCCTTTGGGTAACGCAATACCGAAGTCCACGTGTTTATATCGGCAGATTGGTGGTGTTAGACAGGATCTCTCATATCGACTGTCTATCGTATAGGGTGGATCGTTTGCTACCTCCGGGTCTTTTACTAAATCGTTGTTTGGTAGAAATTGACTCTGAAAATTAAATGTATATTATTAGAGAGAAATAGATCATTTTAGTATAATTGTTAACGTAAAGTGTGATAAATTTACTAGAGACGGTTGTCAGTATTTCATCGATTTCAAATAAAGAAGATGCAAATGTGTGAGAGTATTCTGGTTATAAGTATAAATCATTCATCGCTCAGTAATGGTGAACGATTACCATAAGATAATCGTTCACTATGTCTATAAATGTTTAAAAATTATCCACTGATGAGCTATCAGGCACGTGAGTGTCTATGGGCGGCGGTTTCCCTTTATGGTTTGCCTCCTATTCGTTTGCTCCCATTTCTATAAAAGAGTTTATGGTCGTTGTTGAATATTAATACTGTTGTTCCAGTACGTAATTGTAATGCACGATAAAAAATGACTTCATAACAGTCGCCATCGCATCGCTTCGCTCATAAGTTTCCTTGTTACCTTTTATCTGTAAAAGTGGATTTTTCTTACTTCAAAATTTATTTTCGAACTGTAGGTGAGGAATTGTGTGGGCTCCGAGATCCGCTCTATAATTAAATACGCAGCTAAATTTGCGGTGTACGAACAAACTAAGATGAGCGCGAAGAACCACCAGACAGTGCCCACAATTCGTCCGGATAGAGATCTGAAAAATAAATTTTTCATTTGCATTTGCCGACCATAAAATGGATGTATCCATCGTTTGTATTTCACCCTCTTATAATTCTTTGTTCACATTGTTTTTAATATATACTAAATTGGAAATAAGTTCTATAATAATATTGCTTCTATTGAATATTAAATCTGGCGCGTACTTCCGCAATTATGTACTGTGAAACTTCATGCCCTCAAACGAAAACAGATGGCGCTTTATAGTATTAAAACGCGGTATTGAATGAATGCAACCTTAATACTTATACACTTTGAAGTCTGTACATATGCCTTCCAAACCGAAACAATTATTATGTATTTTTGAGAACCACTCAATCGCGTAATGGCATTGTTAGTGGTTATGTATTAAATTGTGTATGATTGTTATCTACTCTATGAATCGATTAACTGTATACTATTTTATTATATATAATAGCAAAATAATTTGTTATTAGATACATAAGGTACCCATATCAGACACGGTATCCCAAGCCGCTAGGTTCCTGTCTAGTGTCTAAAGATTCACTTTTAATACCAACTGTATAATAATATTGTTTATTAATAGAGTCAACAAATGTTAGCTGTATCGGTAATAGAGCCAGGAAACCAGGCAAACATTGCACCAACTGTGTGGATAGATGCTATGTGTTAAGACATTCAATTGAACATTGAGAATGTTTCTACTTAACATGCCAAAGCACACCTGAATCCTATACATTACAGGATAAGCCGACGTTAGACGCATTCCTATTGACTATGCGCGCTATTTAATTAAAGTCTTGTTTAATTAATTGCTTTAGGCATATACAAGATACAAACAAACGTGGGGATGCAGGCTTTTTTTTTGCCAAAGCTGTAAAACAAAAGCCGATCACACGTACTAAAACTAAATCTAACAAACAAATGAATGTCTCAATGTATTCAGAATAAATGGAAAGCATCTCAACTATTTTTATAATTTTTATTAGGGGTTAAAATAACGATATTGTAAAGATGTTTGTTCCGTAGCGGTACCACCCTGTACCTTGAGGTAAGAAACTCAATGGGACAGTGCTATTGCTTTCAGATTAATTAAAGTGCCCGTACACTCCTGGGTCGCCCCGGTCCTACTGTTTCAATTGAAAGTAAATTTGTAATTATTAAAACTGAAAACATTTTGTAAACTTCTATTAGATATAATGTATCTTCTATGATCCATATTCGTCAGGTATTTCCGGTTGTAAAAGTGCTGAGATAATAGAAAGAATCCATTGGAGTATTGCAGGATTGGATCCCGTAGCCTCTGGGTTAAGTATCTTTTTATGCATTTCAGCCAGCCCTGCTATCGTTAATCCAGGCGTACGAAATTATTAGAAAAGCTAAATAGCTATTAAAATAATGTTACAAATTTCCAATATATCCCGTAAACGATTTTGCTTAAATAACGCTGTATTGTAGACTCGGTTTAAGTTGAGGCAAGGAATTTAATCGCCTAGCCAATATTGACCGCAATGTATAAAATTCGACTGCAACATTCCCTTTGAACTGTGCTTGTTATTTGTTAGGAAACACCTTCAGCTATAAAACATTATGATTTATAACTCATGCTGATCCATGTAGGCTACGCAACTGATAATGTAAAATTAATATGCATTCATTAGCTGCCCTAGACAAATGGATTTTACGTTATGTGGTTTAAATTTATAACTTTAACGACACATTTTGTGTAAAGCTTCGTTTAAATTTTCATTACAAGTCTTTTATCGTTTGTAACTCGTCTGCAACCCAAAAGTCACGAGGATATGTGGGACTCAACTCACTAACCAGGAAACCTATGCTAATTAGAGGACCGGTGAGCGATACCCGCTATAACACTCCTCGGGCGTAAACCCACGACACTGCATATGGAGACTACTGGGGTTTGCATTCTACCAGATTCCGTTCGTACCTGGTGCGGAATGTTCAATAGAAATAAAATATAATTGAGCTAATGTAATGCCGTGCAGTCAGGTATGTGAGTAATGCAAAATAATTTTAATTTTAATAAACCTTAGACTAGAAAATGTGTATGTTTTTGTTACGAGGATTTTCATATAAAACCTGTATTTATATTTCAGAATAATCCTATGGCTCGTGAAAATTGATATTAAAATAATCTTTAGGAATAGGGTTCCAATTGAGATCGTTAACAAACCTATTAAATCTGGGTAACGTTTCTCTAAAAACTTTACTGGCTAGACAAAAATATAATTTAAAATTTAGTACCACTTAATCTTTAGTCTGAATTACAGCTTTCATAGTGCGTTCGGACTTATCATTAAAGAGAGCCTTATACAAAACCTGTTACCATGATTATTTTTGGCATCGCAATCAAACTCGACGATATAATTAAACTTAATAATTAAACATTTTCCACCACACAGGGAATCCTAGTGTGGAAATTAAATGATTAAACCATGATTTGTGGGCAATTTATTTTAGAAATTATTACAGATTATTAAGATTATATTTAACTTACCTAGGAACAACATCACTGCCTTGCTGCATGAACGAACCCAATGAGAACCAGAAGGAGTTCCAAATACTGAACTCATTGTGCAGTATTATCTGAAATTATACGATATTATAATATCTATGATTAAATTATTCAACATAAGGAAATGGATGTGGGGTTACAACAACAATAGACGAAGAAAAACCTTAGTAGGTTAGATGAAATGAAATCAAGCGTTCGCCAGGGAACTTATCGATTGCTAATATCTCGTTCACGATGTTTGCGTTTACATATGTTGCTTCTTCGTTACGTTGGCGTCTTTTGTCAAAATCTATTTAAGGCAACGTTATAAACAAATAATATTGAGACAAAATTTAATTGTATATAAGAGTATGTGTTCAATGTATACAGATACTCTCATTTTCACATATATCCTGACAGACAGTCCGTAACAAGGCTGTCTTGAATATCAATTAAATTAATACATGATTTATTATTTTTCCTGTTTTTAATTGTGTTTAATTGGATTAATATTTCATACATTCTCGAAGGTTTAATTACTATGTTAACATAAAACACGATACCTCATTAGTACTGCTAACGGGATGATCCAACTGTGTGTCTGATATGGATACAGATTTCCATTCATGGGGTGAAAATCTTGACACAAGAAACAGAACAATGCTCACTGCGAAGAAACTGAATAGGACGCACAACTGAAAGGTATTTAAAATTAAATGAGACTTAAACATAGTGTTAAAAAATGTTTGACATAAATCCGACTTAATTAGTGTGACATACAGAGTTCAATTGCAAGACCTGAAAGTATAGAGCTAGCCACTAGAACAACAGTAATCTCAAAAGCAATTAATATTTTTTTTTATAAAAAAAATCCTGATACGAGGATGTACCTCTGACGAGTCCGAGATGTTGTGAATATGACGTTGTAAATATTACTCCAAAATATTTGTGTTAAAAATTGTTAGGATTCCATCTCGTAAGATGTGAATATATTAACGCTGATAAACTTCTATAAAATGTATGTAGCGCTTTTATAAATACTCAACAAGTAATCAATTATTAATACGAGACGTAATGCCATACTTAACGTTTTGCTTAATCTTTAATCCCATTACTTACCCATATTTCCTTAGACAACGGTCGTAAAAAGCTAAACGTATCGGCGAGTTGTTTAGGCGTCTTTGTCTGTATAATCGGATTTTCAACAGACAAAAATGCCTCGGTAAAATCCACTACACCCTCCCGTTCGGGCGTTATTGCTAATGGAGCCAGGGTGAAATCTGCTTCCTATAGAATAAAACATTTGTGTTACGTACACAGAAAGAGAAGAGAATTTTTTGTTTTGAAATTGCACTAACAATGCTCCTTACAAAAACAATGTTTCATAAATCAGACAATGTCTTTTAGTTGTCGTTGTCAATGTCGAAAAATTTCTTGACATTGACAACGTTAATTTTTTAACGCCACTAAATCTAAGTGGAGATGTTACTTTGTGATTTTTACAATTATATTCATGCATTTAACATCAATGAGTTAAACATATTGAACCAGAACAATTCACTTCCAAGCAGTAGTGTTCGTGATATAATCTAATCATGTCTAAAATTACCTTTCTAAGAACTTCCCCGACAAGGCCTGTCCAACCATTATTAGATTCGCTACCAAATTGACCGTCGCTGACAATTTTTATTTCATCTAAAAATACACACCATTTATAATTTGCAAAGTAACTCACTATTTGTTAAGAACTATTTACAATTAGTTGTATCAATCGATAAACACTTCCTTCGTCCAAATATTTAAGTAAATAAAGCGGTCATTGGGAAAATTGTACATTGTAAATTTTAGACTTAATGTTATGTTTTATTTCGGTTATAAGAATTATTGTTGAATGTTTATAAAATCTGTTTATTAAATTTGTTGGCTTCATCGGGATTTTGTTGAATAACTATTTCATTTTAGTATGAAATTTCCGATTTATAATGAAAAATTCATATTGTCTTTTTTTTAATCAAAATATTTAACATTGCTGTCATATTGGTCTTGCAATTAATAAATCGTGCCTTTGATAACATTCTGGTTATCCAGAAATATATTTTTGTACTGCCTGGAATGAAAACTTTTTGACTCGTACAAAACCGGCCAAATCACTCAGAAATATTATCATTAAAAACACAACTCAGAGTCGATAATCGAAAATTTTAAAAGAAGAACTTCATACGAGGTACATGTGAAAAGAGTTTCACTAAAATCTCAAATCGTGAAGGTTCTATGTAAATTAGAAGTATCTACAACAAACGACAATTACTTACTGAATGAAATATCATCATCTTGTTAATTCAATTTAACAAAATATATAAGTCCATTTAAAACATAAGGCTATTTAATTCACATTTTTATAAAGATTAATTTAAATTAAATAATGAACATTACAATATTAATTTTATAATGTATAAGTACATTCCTATTTGCTAAAACTAAATGTATTTTTTTTACCTTCATGGTATCCGTTTTGTAAGGTAGACGTGAAAAAAGTATTTAAGAGGGACAGTGTATTTACATCAGAGCGAAGGCATCGTTAAATGAATGTCATATTATAGGGTGGACATATAACTGCTCTTGCAACTAAGGCCAGCATAATGCGCAAGACCACAACGAACAAACTTCAAAATTAAAACATAGTTATTACGAACCTTATTTCTGATCAAATAGTATTTAAGCACATTTTATTTATCTTTTTTTTTGGTACTGACAGCTAATTAACAATACACGTTAATAACTTTAAGAGTTAAAGAAATAGTGCCGAAAGGAAATTAAGCAACATTAAAAAACATACAATCGTTAATACAATTTTCCTAAGACACCATTTGTCAGTATTATCATGAATATCATGATTATTTCATGACGCTCTTAGTATTTACAGATTTATTTAAACTGTCCACTGAGAGCCAATATCATTCAATATTCGTAATTGACCGCTTTAGTGATTAAAACTGACAATATCCAACTGTGAATACAAAATAGATTGTATAGACGCGATAAACAATATTTATAATAAACTAGTTTTACGCTCGCGGCTTCGCCCACGTGTAATTTGGTTAATTAAAGCGTTTTTATGATCTCGACAGGGTTTTCTTTCACATGCTAAAATCTTGTTATAATTGGAATTATATATAGCCTGTATTACCCGGGGATGATGTAGCTTTCAAATGGTGAATGTTTAGTAGCTTTGGTGTTTATCGATTACATTATTTAAACAAACATATAAAAAAAATTGTTCCTCTTTTCAAATAATAAGGATTTATAGGATGAGAGCAAATGGAAGGTCATTGAGTATTAGAGGAATGCGAAGGATGAATACTGTTTCTCCTCGGGCACGGGTCAATATAATGGCCTCAACTATTTTTTTATGTAAGGCTTGCAACCACTAGGTTGCAAGCCTATGGCCCTAGCCATTGCACAGTTTTGGTGGCTACAGGTTGCGTAGCAACATTACCGGTGTACCATTTCGCAGTAAGCCTATATATAGTACGAAAGACCAGCTGGTTTAAAGGAATTTAAGAATTTAACCGCAAAATTTGTATGCATCTGCACTTCACGTCATATTCATGACCATTTGTCATTTATGATTTCAGAAATAAAAGATTGTCACTTGGTTGGTCAATTAGTCAAAAATTATTCGTTCCATAGGTGTAATATGAGGTCCGATGAACACGATGAGTGGTTATAATTTAATAAGAACCTTATTGAATATCAATAACTCTACATTTTATTCAGAAAAACGTTTATATGGGAAGAAGAAAAGTGTTGTTTTTAGAGTTTTTCCGACAATTATTCGAATTCTCTCACCTTTTAAACCTTCCCTAAACCTTCACGGACACTTCAAGACCAAGATAAGAAAAATCCGTTCAGCCGTTCTCGTGTATTAGCGAGACTTACGAACAGCAATTCATTTTTATATATATACTTAGTCTTGCCATAAATATTGTTATAAAGAAAAGCACGATTTTTTTTTTATATGTAACATTTATTCCTTTCATAGTGAGTTAGTTTAATACATCAATATATAACTATTAAAAATATACAATGTTTATTCGAAGTGGTCTCCATTGGCTGCAATACAGTCTTTTAAACGTTGAGGCCAGTTATCAATAGCAGCACGAACTCTTTCTAGAGGAAAATTCTTCACTGCCAACCGAATGGATCGTTTTAGGGACTCCAAATTATCATGGCGTTTAGAGCAAGCCTTACTCTCTAAAACTGACCATAAATCATAATCCAATGGATTTAGGTCAGGACTTGACGACGGCCAGTTTTCAGTGCTGATAAAGTCCGGAACGTTAGTTTTCAACCAAGATTGGGTGGATCGAGCTCTATGACCCGGTGCCGAGTCTTGTTGAAAGCACCATTCTTTGTTATTGAACATGGTGTTAGTTAAAGGCTTAACTACCGTCTCAAGAATGGTATTTTGATAAACTTGTGCCGACGTTTTAATACCTTTTTCACAAAAATATGGCTCAGTCACCCCTTCATAGCTAACACCCCACCAAACCATCACTGAAGTGGGATAATGCCCACGTTGTACTCTGTTTACTAATTGCGAAGCTTCTTTAGAGCTTCCAGCACAAATACGGTCATTTTGTTTATTAAAATACTGCTCAATTGTAAAAATTTTCTCATCCGTAAACAAAATTTTTTTGTGACCTCCCTTTGCGTACCGCTTAAGTAGTTGTTTGGATTTTACCACCCTATTCTTCTTTAAATTATCAGTTAAGAAGTGACCAGTACGTCTCTTATAGGATGCAAGTCCTAAGTCATCTTTTAATATACGCGACATGGTTCTAGGAGCTATCTTCATCTCCCGAGATAAAATCTTTTGCTTACGGACAGGATTTCTTCGAATTCTTTCCCTAACTGCTTTAATCACCTTTTTCACACGAACGGTACGTGGACGGCCAGATCTTTTTCTGTCACAAACAGAGGAGGTATCATTGTACCTATCAATAGCCCGGTAAACAAACATTTGACTAATACCAAGCGGGTGGAGGGTTTTAAAAATTGCACTTTTCTCCATACCTACTTTATGTAAGGCAATCACAGCGATTCGGTTCTCTTTATCACCCCACTCCATTTTAATATAACAAAATATTTAACAATATAATGGCGCGAAAATAAGAAAACACATCAAGCAATCATATAAAAATGACAGATTCCAAATTCAAACGTAATATTTTCTTTTTTTGAATAGTAACAGTATTTATGGCCAGACTAAGTAGATAATGTATTTTTATAATTCAGCATTGTAAAGGTAAATTCTATGCGCGAGAGATCGTATGATGAAATTTCCGGACACAATAGATATTTTCTATGTGCGAAATAAACTTGTTCTTATATGAAGGAAACCTTAGAAAAAAATCAAAGACGTCGCGTTATACAGTAAACACTCCTGGTAGACTCGTCTCCGAATTTCTGTACTAGAATTTATTAAATAAGTCGAATAAAATACATTGTCACAGGTGTAGCTAAAAATATATATGTTATTACAAAAAATATATATCGTAAACATAGAAAAGTTTCAATATGTGGCATTTGTGTTTAACGTCACCTTTTATCAACGTTAACGGCTTACCATTACAAAAATATAATAGAAATACGTACATTTTATTCCGAGTCTTTTCCCGATAAAATCGGCAAGATCCTTACAAAATCCATGGAATTGCTCCTCTCTCTGTCCGTATTCTTTTGGCTTTATCATTAAATAGGGTTCTTGTAGGATTGTCGTAATGATATAGGTTCTGTTCGTGTCGAAGGATGTTGGCGTGTGTAGGCGAATGAATTTCGGCGGTAGCAAAGTCAGCCCGCCTTTATCCGACCAGGTTGCAACCTTGGAAATCATTTACCATATAAATTACCAGTAAATCATGATCAATAACTAATTGGCATTAATGACGTTATCAAATTTAATCAAAAATGTGCCAAAAACTTTTAATATGTAATATTAAATATCAATTAAAGTAATTTCTTATGTATAACATAAACCGATTTTGATTTATTTTTTAATATGAATCTCTTAAAACTCAATATATATATATATATATATATATATATAATATTGTTTTATCATATAGTATAGTGTATATAAGTAAGACTAATAAAGCATCCGTAATTGACTGAAATCAATGTGTTTACAGTAGTGAAAGTGAAGTGAAATCAGTATTTTTTTATAACTTTTTTGTTTTATGACAATTCATATGTATTACCTAGTTACCTATGTGAATAAAGATATTTATCATTTTTTAAATATTGTTTATATAAGTCTGTGGCTAACAGTAAATAGCATACGTTTATACAAAATTATGTAGAAGGTGATGTTATGACAACGATATTTATTGCCCGCTCAGTTTATTCCTTATTTTATAAGTATGTATGAGTCGTTATGAAAAAGTTAAGTCAAAACTTAGCGACTGATGTATAAACTTTCACGCACCTTGAGATTTTCTTACAGCCATTGTTTGAAAGTTTGGTGTATAATTCACTTCCTCACCCTACATTATTTTATTTTCACTCACAGCATTCATTATTTATGAGTGCCTTTTATTAAGAGCAAGTTTAATAGTATCTGATATGAATTGTTTAAACTTTTCACTACTACTTAATATATTCCTACCAACATAATAAAAATTGATTATCTTAAATTGAACGGTTATTTGTTTTTACAATTTTAAAAAAAAAAACCTCGTGTATTTTATGTTAAACAACGAAACAAATGGGTAGATTTCACAATATTTTAAAATGCCTTATTTTAAGAGTTCTATGTATCTACCTACCCTTAATTTAATGCAGCATTTAAACATATTTTTATTTGTAAAATTATAAACGATTTTTATTAGTTTTGTTTTCACCCCCATTCACGATTTTTATATGGCAAATCAAGTCAACTATTCCACTTATAGAAAACAAGAAAAATAAATATTACTTACTTTTACCATTGCACTTTGAACAGTCATTTCAACAACTTGGAGTGTGAAATTGGAGCGATGTCCCTCTTCATTAAATGATATATTTCCGGTGAGACCCTCAATATCCGTCTAAAAGTTTAAAAAGTTATAATAAATCTCAGTGATTGGGCGGACCCAAACTTAAGGTGGTCATTGCAGCTGTTACGACTAATGTCACCAAGTTCGTAAGAACTTCAATCCGGTTTTTTACTGTGCAGGGTAAAATATCGGCTATTCTCCGAAGTGTTACGAACATAAATAATAGCGTGTTATTACTCCGCCCTTTCATGTACCTCGGAGGAAGCAAATTTATTTCCGAGGCATTTTCGCAAAACAATTTATTAAAAGAAACATTCTTGCATCGCTCCTGTAAATAAAGAGGTACCGATGATACACCTATTGACGAGATATAGGATCATTAGTTTTTTTTTTAATTTTCCTATCTTTTTTCATGTTTTTATTGTAATAAATACTTTATTTCTAAAACCAAAAATGCGGTCGATGAACCCCATGCTAAGATTTTTCCTGTGCTGTGGGTGTCAGTCTCCTCCTCTAAAACCATAATTCGTGTTTATTTGTGTGTGTGTGTGTGGGTGTTGATATGTGTGTATACATTTAATAAAAATACGGTAAAGGTAAATTCGACCCACAAGAGGTCGTAAATTTAAATTTTTGCATACAATAAACGTTTTCCAAGTGCGCAACACTTGTTTATGTAATAAAGGAAAACATGAGACCTTAGAAACTTGAGAGAACCTTACAAAACAAATGAAAGACGCGCCATGCACATTTCCAGGAAATATTAATATACAGGTATATAAAAATATATACCAGTATATTACCAAATTATCCGATTCAGCTGTTATTTATAATTAAATAGAACTAATAAATATAAAGATAGAAAATCTGATTTCATATATCCATTGTTCGTTGCTTTATTTTATTACAATCGATCCCTGGAGAGTTGCCTCGTGTTATAACACTTTGACTCGACGTTTGATTGTCATAACAGCACGTCTTTCAAAACCTACATCTGGTGTTCCTTAATTAATTTTGTCTACGTGACGATTACAATATGAATATATGAATCAAAGAGTGTTATGTATTTTGAAACTTGTAATAGAATTTATGCAAGTTATATACGAAATTGCGAAATGTTCCAACTGTTTAATATATACAGTTTTTATATATACAGAGTGTCCAAGCAAAATCTTACCTTTTTTATGAGTCGTGAAATTTTGTCACCGTGCTCGAATGGAACAACCCATCCTTTACCAGGATTGCAGTCAATTACTTTTGTGGTGTTGGCTAATGTCGCTGCTCTCCTCAAGGCGGCTCTGAATGAATCGGGTTTCTTTCTATACAGTCGCCCCAACGCGTCCATTAAAACTTGTACTCCGTCGTACATCAACGCTGTTTGTGCCTGTAAATGGACACTTGTTATATTTCTAACTTCACAATATATCTTATGCAATATATTGTTCGTACATAAACTTAGTAGATATAAACACAACCACAACACAAGAAATAGAGAAAAAATTGATGTGCCTAATTCTCGCCTTAGTAAAGTTCATAAGTCGTTTGTAGGTATGAGCATATGTTTTATAATAAAGTCCCACTTATAACCAAATTGACTTCCGACAAATTTAAAAGCGCGTAAAGGGTATTTTGTTGAAAAGGCATACTATACCGTAAACGAATATTTAGAGGACAAAGATCCCTTTAATGTGTCGGCAATTGGCTCAGCATCGGGACAGTTCAATTCATGAGTAGCCTTACAATGCTTTGTTATTTTAATTGGCAGTAGCACAATTTTGTATTAATTGTTTATTTTAAAAGAGCAGCTATCGAGTTTCTTGCCGGTTCTTCTCGGTAGATGACTGCCTTCCGAACCGGTGGTAGTGTAAAAATTGACGATTCAAAAGTGTCTTTATAAAGACCTACTCGAATAAAGATATTTTGAGTGTGAGTTTACGTTTAACATAAAACACTTTTGTTATATATGAAGGAATCATTTTTAAAACCCACCGCCAGGTAGCCACTTTCGTGTTATGAATACTAAATGTTATAATCGGATATTCAGCTTTAAAGGAACACTTGCAAGTGTATAAGCTATATACATTAAATAAATCTTAGGTAAATGATATAATTTTTCTTTCCGATGTACTTCAGTTTCATATTTATTCATTGATTTCACACCAAATAATCATCCACTATTATATTAGAAATATCATCAAATATACTCAATAGCTTTATATAATAGAAATCCCATAATAGATAATTAGAATACGATTCACAGATGCATCATGAAGGCTCATTAAAACAATTGGTTAACTTAATGTATTGTTACCTCATATAAGGCATTTAAAAGAACAATGTAATTATTGCTTCTTGAAGGAGAACTTAACTTTACATTAAAAGCTTCCGTAGTTAAGTAAACTCGCTAAAGGTCTACTTCAGTGTTCTATAGTTTCCTATACTAATGTATTAAAAATATTTTGCAATAAATATATAGGCTTTTAAATGGCTCCTTTAATTAACAACTCTGAATGCCGCGTGAGGTGAAAAATAGAACTCATATTCTAAATACAAAGCATTTTGTTTCTTATTATTCACATTTTAGGTGAATATAAATTGTCATTTGCATATTCCGGTTTATGACTGTTTTGAAAAACATAATCATTGTATTTTATATATTTTTGCATTTTCATTTTTCTTTATTCTTAAGCTTAACCAAAATGTGGATTAACTTGTAGAAAACACCAAAAATACTATATAAAAGAGTATAAATATATATTATCTAGAATTGTTCAATAATTTAAAAAGATCATTTCCGTTGTGTTTCATGCTTTGTATTATTTAAGATTTTTCCTTTGAGATCAATAATCATAATTTTGAAATCCATTCACCAACCTGCTATTAATTTAAACCGTTTCAACCGTTAACGATAAGAGCTGAGACACAAACCAAGGTCTTTCGGTTGCTTCACTAAGTTATACTAATTCGAATTAAATCGAAGAAACCGGTAATTTAAAAAAAATATATCATACAATGTCCTCTGAAAAAACATGCTCAATTACTATTGAATCCGACTAAAGTACTAAAAGCCCACAAAGAAAATGTCTAGTGACTTGCATTGTCTTATAAAATGTTTATAGAAAAAGCAATAATAGAAGAAGTGTAACATAATCTAACAATAAACATAAGACATACCGATATAGTTCCCTTGAAGCGTGGATCCATCCTCTTCAGGCCCTCGATAAACTCCCTCACGACCCGGCGCGTGTGATCCACGATGCGGAATCCGGTAATATTCACTGCCCCATATTCCGTAACCTCGTTTTCCCATTGATCGTCCATAACCTATTAATGAGAATGCCTTAGATTTTCTCTAACGTATTAACAAATTTACACGTGACGTTATTGTGGAAATTGCAACGATTCTCAAAAATTTTACGTACATATATGAGATAAAGTTTACGGGATGAAACACAAAAGCTATATCGTATGATGCTTTTAAGTAAAAAATGGCGGAGTGAACGTCTATACAGTTTAAATAAACAAAACTGGCGTTGGATTATAGTTTTGTTGATCACTAGAAATATTGATTATGTCATAAATTTTATATAAAAAATGAATTCCAATTATTTAATAAATATATTGTTATATCATTGAGGGAATGAGAAGACGCTATATAAAATACCGCGCACTCACATCAACACGCTCTTCTCGAGCTAAGCCCGCCATTAAGTCTGTGCTGAACTGTAAAGGCCAATAGGCTGATCTAGTGAGATCCAATAAAAAATCTGTTTTGTAAAAGCTCTGCTGATTTATAAAGATTGTTAAATAATATTTGAATATTAACTGTTTAGTTATTTAGTAAACCATTTTTGTATAAGTTTATAAAACTACAAGTGACAAAACCACCATAACCACCATTTTAGAATCACATATGAAGCAATTGAAAAAATTCCTTTGAATGAAAGAAGTTCGCGAAAAAAGAAAGTTTCAAACTATCATATTAAAATATTTTTAATATACAAAAAGTTCAAAAACTAACTAATTAGCCGCAGGGACGTGACTCATCTCAACTGTAAGCGCATTCGACGCTCATTTATCTTATTGTCGTGACGAAGTTTAATTTAGTTTACACTTTGTAATTAGAAATACACTGATGAATAATAATCATTTTCAAACTAATTTAGTTTCGAGTCGCGGAGGCAACGCTGCAACCGTTGTCAGTCCATTATAGTTCAGCTACGGACATCGTGTAACCAAGCCGATAGCGGCAGGTTTACCACATAAATTGTATTATTGGTTCAATAATTAGTTCGCATTTCCACTAATAGAGCCTAATGACGTCACCTAACGAACCCTGTTTTATTTAATATTCAGCAGTCGCTAATACTAAAGGACTGTTTTACGAATACTGCAAAATATACTGGGCGGTTTAAATGCGTGGGGGAGAATGTCTTACCAGTTCTTCACGTCCGCTCTACGCCTTCAACTTGGCAGTAAATGTAATTGTAGAATAAAATATTTTTTCTGACGATGTTTTAGATTTTAATAAAACCTTCTGAAATCGGGATCTACGGAATATTCAAGAAATATTTGACGACTCGTTTAATAGTTTTCATGCAAACATTAGTTACATTTTATTTATATTGTTTTCCAAACTTATTGTAACGAATATAGAAATAATTAGAGCTTATTTCAATATATTCAAATATGTCAGATTCAAATAACCTAAAATCAGCCAGGAAATTTTTGATCCATATTTGCAAATCGTTCCTTTCGTTCGATCCTGCCAATTAGTATACCTGATACTTGGGTATCGTAAAATAGGCTGCACTTACCAAACCAGTGAGTAAGTAATGATACGTTCGGCGTCCTAGTTCCACCTTCCTAACGTGTTCTACAAGTATGCTCTTCGTATTTTTTGTATTGCAGTCAAGAACTATCCGCTTATTGCTCCACCTGTCATTCTCTTCCACGGCTAATAGGAGATCTATGGCGTCCGCTGCGCTGTTTACGCGCTTGACCACCGATATTTTGAATGAGGCACGCCCTGGCTGCATCGTTTGGTACAATTGTTGTAAGCGTAATAGACCTGTCAATAAAACAAATCTAAGGTTTTTTTTAAAAATGTCTCTATGTTTTTATTATTAAAATTTAATTTATTATTATGTAAAATTTATTATTATTAAATATCTTATCCATACAAGAAAATAATTTTGTAATTTTTCCACTTTAAGAAACAGTAGACCGCAGAATTTAAAACATGTTTAGATTTTTTATTAGTATTATACTCGTATTATATCGTTTTACATCTAATACACTTTTTTTAAGAATACATATTACTGTAGCAGTTCAAGACATATGCAGCTTTGATTTTTGTGAAACCTTTTTAGAATAGTCCGTATACAAAAATTAAATTACAATGCAAAAGGCAGGGCACGGGAGACCGTGCGTACCTACTGAATATTAGGAAAAGGCTTTTGTACCGCAGTGGACGACGACTATTTACTTTGAGAACATTTTATAACTATAAACTACTACCAAATTTAAGTTAAGCCGTTCATAATATTTTCTATATTTGATTTCCCAGGAGTTTTGGATAACCAACCGGGGTGTTTTTTTAAATTAATAAACAAAGCGTTGTCTTTCGAATAGAGTCAAATCGAATAGACTTGGTATCATTGTCGCCAGCGTGGAAATAGCCAACTTTTCCTTGATGTTACTAGAGGTAAAATAAAATTGCTTTCAACTCAAACTCAACTCAAAATATCTTTATTCAAGTGGGTCTTAAGACACTTTTGAATCGTCAATTTTTACACTACCACCGGTTCGGAAGGCAGTCATCTACCGAGAAGAACCGGCAAGAAACTTGATAGCTGCTCTTTTAAAATAAACAATTAATACAAAATTGTGTTACTGACAATTAAAATAACAAAGCATTGTAAGTCTACTCAAGCCAATTGCCGACACATTAAAGGGAACTACTGTTGAAGACAACTGTCACCTAGGTTTGATAACACGAAAACAATTAAATACTATATATGTTTAATAGAATACTCGTATATAAATGCAATTTTCACTGTGCTCACGGCCAGCTTACTTTTACAAAAAAACACAAACGTAATTATCAAAGAACAATTCGACATTGGCTACCATTATAACCCGAGTCCAATCGAAAATGCATTGGTAAATACTAAAAGTATTACATAAAAACCTTTCAATAAAATTGTTTTATCTCGCATTTGGCACACGTGAAGAAATAATAGCCAGTTTAAGCGGTAATAGTAGGAGAGGGGTTGTGAAAAAACTATCACGATTTGCTCGGCCAATTTCAAAATAGCGGACGCTGATTGATGTCTATTCAATTTTATGCCAGTGTTTGCTTTATCCTACGTATTCATTGTTCATAAAAAGCTATTACAAATCGCTCGTAGTTTGTTCTAAATTTTCAGGATGTTTATACTGTTACTTATCTAGGTCTGCATATTTATTAATCGTTTCATTTCTCTCAGTAAGCTCACACGCTCTTCTTTTTCTTCACTTCAAAATTACAGTAACCAGAAGCTCATGTACAAATGGTAGCCACTGTTGTTAAATGACTAGACAGAGTTTTCGAACCTAGAATTTCCATACAAACATAACGCGGAATCTTACAGACAACTTTCCACTATTAGTAGAATCAGTTAAGAATTTAACTTACAAAACTTATATTACATTAGAGAATTATAGATACATTATACCGAGTAGATGTGAAGTATTGGGATGCCATAATTAATACAAGTTATTCATTACGGTTTTACAAGTAAAACAAGAATACGGTGATGGATTGTTCTTTAGTGGATCATGTGTGGCATACGACAATTTTCGTTTTGTTATTAACGTGTCAGAATAAATGAGAGCTGTCATTTGTGTTTGTGTAACGGGCAGAAAATATACAACATGTTTTGCCTGTTATATTTTTATTGATGAATTTCACAATATTGTTTTTGCTTTTTATATTTCATTGATTTTTAGTATTTTGTATATCGTTAAGATTAAGAGAGAGATACTGTTCTCCAAACACTACTACAGAAACTAAAAACAATTTTTTTTTATATTATTTTTATTCTTATTCCTATTTAAAAGGAAAAAGTAATTAATGGTGTTTTCGAGTTATAAAATAACACCACTTTCTTTATAGATATATTTAAAAACAGTTTCCATACAAAATTTAAAAGTCGACTTCAGCAAATACAAGAACTAATACCATTATATTACTTCCTGCAACACTTTTAAGTGTATCGTAAAATATAAAAGCAATAAAAGTCAAGCGCAAACAGGCAACTTCTACAAAAGAAATGTTGGTAAGGATCTTCGCGATGGTGAGACGATAGCGTTAATCTAATTGTTTCATTTATATCCTCATAACAGCCATTTTTATATAACTGTTATATAACTGTTTGAGATGTGATTATTATTTATCGATAAACTTTGCATGTATATTTAAACTGTCTAGACTAGAGAGCTCTAATCTTTATATTGACCGCAATTACTTGCTAAGAACTCCTTAGCCTTTAAACGGAAAAAGATAAAGATCATCTTTATATATTTGTTGTTTACAATACTATATAAAGTTTGGCTAGATAAGGCGATCTTTGATTTTGTTATAAATTATTGCAAGGACAGGTTTTCTATTGTAATGTTTTTAGTCAGTAAATGTTTGGTGCTCCGAAAGTAATCTGTATGTTGTGCCACTTTGTAGTTAGAACCAAAAATGTATGAAGAGAGTTCGGATTGTTTTAAATGAAGTTTG